>CM069861.1:118988363-120188363 GCA_036172795.1 Pelodytes ibericus | reverse complement strand
GCTCAACCGTTATCAGAGACACAGACAGACAAGCAAGACGAATATACTGACAGATACAGAGATAGATAAACAAAGAGATAAACAGAGGGACAGACAGAACTATTAATCACAGTCATAACCTAATCTGAGGAAGATGGCTGCAAAGACTATGCACTTATAAGTAAAAAAAAAAAATATGCCCCAGTCAGGTTAGAGAGAAGCCCTTGCCAGCCCACCTTGCTAGGGCTCCCCTGTATATAACAATACTTCCAATATGTGCCTACATATATTGTATAGAAGTCTGTACAGTGAAAACATCTGCAGTTTTTCTCCAGCACTTACACAGCTAAAATGAGAAGAGCAAAAAAAACATGAAAATCAGATCATGACCAACCATAATAAAAGGTGACAATTCAAAATGTTGTCATCCCATCAAAATGTTGCACTTAATTAGTAAATGTTAAAAGGGGCACTTACTGAACAGCGACTGGCATCCTCTTCATCTTTCTCTTCATAATAGAAATACACAAACGGAATCCACAGAAATACGCAGAACAAAATAATAGCATAGAAAGCTGCAAACAAAAGAATGAAAGCAAATATTAGGAAAAAACATCTCACAGTTGTTTCTGGTAACCAAGGTTATAGAAGCGTGGCTACTCTAAATAAAATGTGATGGTACTTTACACCTGTCTAAGATGATATAAACAAACAAGAAAATGGAAAAAATACAATAAAAGGGAAGTACGAAAAAGTGAAATTCGAATTAAAATAAAATGTAATAAACTTGTGAGACCGGACGGCTTTTATAAAAGCCATACTATGTGTATTAACCCCTTCTATGCCATCGATCACTGCATAAGCAGGGATCTTGCACGGTAGCAAATTTTATGGCAAGACAGGAGGCTTCATATTTGCATAATCCTTCTTTACTGAAACCTCCAGCAGCAAAAGAGTTAACAGAGTTGTAAAGATTCAACCAATAGAAACAAACACAGGATGCATATATAAACCCCCTCAGGACACTTCCTCTTCCTCTTTCTTTGCTGCTGCCTCCAGGTGAGCACCTTTCACACTAGAGTGTTTCTCACTATATAGTTTATTTAATCTATACTTCAGATTGCTTTATTACTATGTATTGGGTGTTTTTCTCCCTTTATTGTGTTTTCCTTCACAGGTTATTGCTTCGTTTTAGGGATTTACACCTCTAATGGAGTTCTCTTTTTCTACCATTAGTGGCAATACTGCTTTCCACACCCCCCTCACCATTTTATGTTTCTCTCTAATGGTTGGCTTATTCAGCCCCTCTCTTGGTGCTTGTACTGCCAGGTTAGGCCCTGTTTTTGGCCTTCATACATATATATTACATTATTATTGTTTAAGGCAAACATACCACAAACTGTTCCATGCAAGGGGATGACCCCCTCTTTCTGACACCTACTGACCTAAGAGTCTGCCACATCCCACATATATTTGATAAACCAGGTTATACAGGGATATTTACTTCAGGGATCTAGCTCCCATATTTCATTTTTGGCTGTTCCCCTGACAATTTTAAACCCCTCCAGGTTTATTTTGCTTGCTGCAGCAGCATGTATGCTGCTTCATGTTTAAAGTGATATAACCCCCTCCGGGGTTTGTGTTAACCTGCCTGGGTGCAGGTTTTTTCCAATAGGGTGACCCCCCTAGTCAGTGTGTGATAATGGCGTTTTCACACCAGCTTACAAAAAAACGCTTTGCCAAACACTTTTACACAGTTACACATTATAACTGTATCACCAGATGAATATATTGATGTTGGGGTGACCCCCCCCCCCCCTCTCTGTGTAGGTAGGCTTCTCTATAAGGTGGCATCAAATATATATAAAAATAATATGCCACAATATTGCCGCCAACTTTATTAGGGTGAGAAGCGCAGACATGTATGTATACATTGTACAGCCAATCACACTGTATTTGTAGCATGCTCACATCTGTTTGGTAAGCATAATTTTATACATTTATATTATTTGAGCCTGTGACTAGCTTAGCGCACCGACATGTTTCTTTTTTCTAAGCTGCTGACCCCATCTGTGGGTGAACCCCCCCCCACTGGGCAATTGGGTGAACCCTGTTAAATTTCACTTTTATTATATATAGCTCCCCATTTCATCTTTCAGATATCATTACTGAAAGAGTTACCACTTGTCATAGAAAGTGATATGGATAACCCATGCGTGGGGCCCTTCAGGTATGGCTCCAGTCGACCTTGGCTGTATCTTTGCCAGCAGCCCTGGCCGTTCTGCAACAAACCAACCCCCAACATTACTCAGGACGCCCCTGAAGCTCCTTCACTTGCATGGGTCAGATCTGAGGACTCGTACCATTGTCATGATCTGACCCCCTCTAATAAGAGGTCCGGGTTGGACTCTCTTCCTCAAGGAAAGGGCAAGACACCCCTCAAGAAAAGGGTTAAGTGCTCCCCACTTTTGGTTACACTGAATACTACATCTGAAGAGGCAGATGTGCCTTCTGGGGATGAGAAATTTAAAACCTTTGATGAATATCTGACTCGTTCCTCTAAGCAGGGCTCTCCTATGATACACCCATCTACAGAATTACCCAGGAATCATTCCTGGATATACAGGCACCACAACAAATGCCTTTGCCAACAAGGCCAGGGGTCCCTATGACTAAAAGGATTGGCCTAACAGCCTTTTACCCAGTGTATTGGGTGACCCCCACTGATATCTCGGATTACTCCCGATATGTACAGGCACCCAAACATATGCCTCACAATAAGGCCAGGGGTGACCCCCCCTATGAATAAAGTAATTGGCCTAACAGCCTTTATCCCAGTGTGGTGGGTAACCCCAACTGATACCTCGGGTTACCCCCGATATGTACTGGCACCACAACATGTGCCTCTCACAATAAGGCCAGGGGTGACCCCCCTATGAATAAATGGATTGGCCTAATAGCCTTTATGCCAGTGCGGTGGGTGACCCTCACTGACACCTCAGGTGACCCCCAATTTATATACAGGCACTAAAACACATGCCTCTCACAACAAGGCCAGGAGTGACCCCCTATAAAGAAAGGGATTGGTCTTACAGCCTTTATCCCAGTGCTGTGGGTGACCCCCACTGACAAGTCAGGTGACCCCTGATTTATATACAGGCACAACAACATTATGCCTCTCACAACAAGGCCAGGGGTGTTCCTCCCTCTGATTAAAGGGATTGGTTTAGCAGCCTTTATACCAGTGCTGTGGGTGACCCCCACTGACACCTCGGGTAACCCCCGATTATATACAGGCACCACAACATATACTTCTCTTGTGCCTTGAATAAATGGCACGGCACTGAGACAGTTTGACAGAAGACTTATGTGCCCACAGGGCTTTACTCTTGGCTGCGCTCTGTTCTGGCTGACAACCTCATCTATGCACTGGCTGCTCTACATCAGTCCCAGGAATTCTCATCCCCATACTCTCTGATGGCAGAGATGCTTCTGAATGCAGGGCTCTCACTGATCCTTTAGACCCAGAGATTCACTGAATGCCAACTCGAAGGGCAGGATGCCTGTAAAAAATAAAATAAAAAAAAGGCCAAGAGTGGCCCATTGGTGGTCCTTCATGACCCTACCTCAACAAGGGGTTCAGAAGTTGTGGTAAAGGAGTACTAAGCAGGGATCTATAGACCAGGATGCCCTAGGATTCCACTTCTTGCTGATCTATCAGGACTCTTGCACCCCAGGGGTGCCCTGCTCCATGACTCCCTCACAGGCTCCTCTAAACCTGGCACACCCTTGGAGATTCTGGATGCTATGGGTCTCCCTTTTTTCGACTGAAGTTCGAGGTGGAGTCCTACCTAGCATCCCCTGGAAAAGGAGGTATGCCAGAAGCTCAACGCGGAGTGTCCTTGTCCTACTATACAGTACAAAGTGGCTAACACCTCCGTTTGACATGACCTTTGTAATTTTCATGCCCAAGAATGTCAAAGACCTTACAAAGGGCTGGAACAGGGTCTTAGCATCTAGAAAGACAAATTGCTTGATGTCTTGGCCACCATCACAATTTTTTCCTCATCACAGATAAAGCTTTGACAGAGGGCACCCCACTGGATACACGACTGTCCCGGAAATTGGCGCAACAAGCCAGGTGTCTCCTTGGCAATGCTTACGTGGCTATGTTAGCAGAACAGCACAAAGCCACCCTTTACAAATTGGATGTCAAGCTGACATGAACTGGCCCCCAAGGATCTTGGCCCAGAGGCAGGACATATCTTGCGGGACATATCCTGGGATAGGGACCTCAACTAAATAAATCAACAGGTCAACATATTTACCTAGCTAAACAAAGCTCAGGCATCAATGAAGCAGGTCTTCCATGGGGATCGTTTTAATTCAGGGCTGATCAGCAGAGGGCCGTGCCACCAGCAGAACGCCTTTTACAGAATCAGGCCCCTCTGCTCAGAATCTGACGTCCTACCAGTTTTCAAAACTACACATTCTTCTACCGTTCACTGTCCTATTAGGATGCATCATCCTCCTTCCAGGCCAGATTAATATCTAGTAAGGGGTATGTCGCGTTCTCCCACACATACTCTGGTTTTTCTGACAAGATCACCTGTGGCCATTCGGGCTCTGCACCTTGGTGCTTCACAAAACTGCCCAAGCCGGTTATGGAGTGCCTTTATGCTCGCTGAATCCACTATCCTTTATCTGGACAACATCTTGCTGATGGTGCAAGATCGGCCATCTCTTATAGAATCTTGGCTTTATGATCAACAAGGCAAATTGGAATAAAAATCCATTCAATCCATACAATTCCTGGGTTTCATGATACTCTGTCGGTTGTCCTCAAACTATCTCAGTCCAAGATCTCCACCGCCTTCTCGGTTGCTCTTGAGTAGCATGATCGTCTGCTCTCTGCCTCTATTCAGGCCATTTTTTTCCAGGGCCCTTGCACTATCTCGTAATGCAATGTCTGAAGGCTCATCTTTAGGTTCCTATGACTGGATTGTCTCCACTCTGGAATGATGCATCGTAGATTCTGATGCCAGCTCCCTCAGATGAGGTGTATCTCATGTGGAGTCCTGTGGAGTCCTGAAGAACGTGGATTCCATATCAACTTACTGGATATCATCAGGTGTCCCTTTGTGATTCCCAGTTTCCTCTAAGACAGAACTCACTGTTCATTGGCCCCACACATTGGCATGTGTCCCCATTGGTCATTCTTGCCCTGAATCTCAAGGGTACCTTCAACCTTGAAATGTTTGTATTTAGGGAAAACTGTCAGACACCAGCCCTCTTCAGCTGGATGCCAGACCTCTCTCTATGGCAGTGGACGCGTTCTCCAGGGACCTTATGCCTTCCCACAGTTCTCCGGTCTCCCTATCTAAACACTCCCCAGTGAGTAATGGGCTTATTAATCACCCTGCTGTGGAGGTCACATGTATGGTTATCTCTCCTTGTACTATAATGTGCTGACACTTTGGCTCTCTCCCTGTCTGGCCCTATACTGTCTATTCTGTACTTTAGTATTATGAACATCCTGAGGTTCACTTTCCCGGCGGTACATTTTCCCTTCTAGGAATGTTTTTCAGCTATGATCCATTGGTTCTTTGCCTTTTATGTGGCATCCACTTGGCTTGACCTTCAAAAACGGGGCACAATTCATTTCGGATGTGTCTAGGGTCCTTCATTGTGTTGAGGAATGGCAAGATAACGTTGCTCTCCTTCGCTTTTGCTCTATTTGGTGTAATTGGGCCGGTTTTCTGATTTCTGGCTTTTTCTATGGATTATTTTTCCTTCTACCCGGAAAAAAGGGGTGTTTTTCTGGACTAGCTGTGTCCATAGGTATTTGTCAGCCAAGTGCATTTTTCGTGCAGTGCCTAACAGGCCGCTTCTGATCTCTTACATCAATCTGATTGTTTAAACCTGTTTTCCTACAGTTGATAGATGGAGTTCTTCATCTTGCTCATTTGGTGCATGGGATCCTTTTCTCTTAATGAGCGTTAAAAATGCAAATATGAAGCCTCCTGTCTTGCCATAAAATTGGGGATTATTCTAGCCTTGGTGAAGAAATAATCTTAATTTTATTAAAGACAGGAGGCGAATATTTCCCCCCCAGTTTATTTATTTTTCCCCAACCCTTATTACATCTGTGGGTATTATTATATATTATGATTGTGTATCTGACTTTTGTTTGACGTCTTATTAAGACTTTGTATTATATATTACGACTGTCTCTCTTTTTATTGTTTGCTGCTGGAGGTTTCAGTAAGGAAGGATTATGCAAATATTCGCCTCCTGTCTTTAATAAAATTAAGATTATTTCTTCACCAAGGCTAGAATAATCCCCAATTTTTTCCTGCCCGTGCATTTTAAGGGGTTAATTTTTTTGTAGAGTAATTTATTACAAATACTACAAAGGCTCTTCTAAAAGCTATAGATCTCTTAATTGCTGTAGATCACGGCTTAGACATTGAACTGGTTGAGAAGCATTTTTTTTTTGCTGTCTGCTTATGTATTTATTTTTTCATTACACTCACTAGTGAGCCATTTAGCCCCCAAACAAGCTGACAAACCTATGTATAAGTTGTATCACTGTACTCAGGAAGAGAGAGATATTTGCTATGAGGCCTTTAGGTTTATATTTCCAGTTTCTGGTCACATGAAGCTGCTAGCATAGAGGATATACCATAGAGAAGCAGGATTGTACCAGTTCCTGGATACTATCATCTGTGCTCATTTACATCTGTTTTTTTATCTTTCCATTTCAGTAATAGAAATTATGGATGAATAACTACTGAGAGTGCTCTTTTTCAAGGCTCATTTTCCACCAAGGTTTGTTTCTATCATATCTCACATTATAGTTATTTCCTAGACATATTACATTATTGTCTGATCTCTTAAATTAAATCCTAGTGTTTATGCTTCATCCCGTTTCTTGTGGTCCTCTGAGATGATACAAGTATGTCTAGTATAATCAATGATTCTAATGATGCTCTAATTTATATTTCTTTTTTAATTTATTTATCAATGACCTAGAATAAGGTACATAAAGCAATATTTAATTTTTTTGCACATGACATAACATTATGTAAGGTAATAAAGTCAGATCACCATGTTACGTCTCTGCAAACCGATTTAGACCAAATGGGAGACTGTCAGGCTAAAGCCACTCAAAGTGGTCTCATCTGACAGGATCCCACTGCACAGGATCTAGAATTCAGCTCATCGCACTGGGATTGAAAAGGCAAGAAAGCTGTTGTAATTTATTAAGATAATAGTACTAAAAGTATCAGAATATAATTTATCCTCTTTAGAAGTCCCAAGTAAAAATGCATCAGTAATATACAATGCAGTTTGGGTCACCAGTGCAAAAAAAATGAAATAAGAGAAAGAGAACAGTTTCAGAGATGGACTAGAAAATTTCAGCTATGAAGAAAGGCTTTCCAAGTTGGGAATGTTTTCTGTGGGGAAAATACATCTTTGAACATACTTGTAAAGAGTAATCTTGTCACCACAAAGTCCATATCAATAACTTTTTTGGAAATCTCTTTATAACAATTTTATCTTCCAGACAACATGGGTATCCCTCAACATTGTAAGAAAGGAAACACTGAGAAGGTTTACATTTTGTTTGAGTGGTTAAATAGACTGCCATCTCAAGTTGTTTTAGCAGATTTAATCATTATATTAAAAAACAAACAAAAAAAAAACAGTTGAATGCTTTTCTACATATAAAACGGATATAGGGCTAATCACAATTAAAAATAGATAGGGCTATATTAATCAAGGATGAGTTTGACTGCCTTAAGAGTCCAGAAGAATATATTTCCCTTTTTGATGACATTTTAAGTGTCTTAGGTGGGGAAGGGTACCCACCAAAGAAGAATTTATTGAGGCTTTTCAATAAAGACCATTATTTTTAACTTTTAAAATTCTAGTTGTGAGAGCCAATGTAAAAGTAAGGGAGAGACATTACTTATGCTCATATACTACAGATATGCGGTTAAAAATCTACATGAATTCATATATCCCAACAATGAATTACAAATTAAAAGTTGCTGCACATTAATGAAACTTGGGGGATGCATTTCAGTGATGCGGGATGTGAAATTCTTTTCGTCTGTGGCACATACAAGGGTACAGCAGATTATTAGGTAATGCAGCAGGGACGGGTGATACATTGTGAAAAAAGAGTATTGTATTTTATTTTTACTTAAAAAAAAGTAGCATAACTGCTGGCTTGTGTGTGACTGTCTTTGTATGCGTGTGTTTGTGTGTGCGCGACTGTCTCTCTGTGTTTACATGCATGTCTGCGTGATTGTGTGTGTATGTTTCCGTGATTGCTGTGTCATAGTTGCCAACATTGTTTCCAGGGACACATATGTATTCCATATGCTGCAGAAAAGAGCATGCAATAGCAGCCTGGCATTATGTAGGATGAATATACGCAATCCAATTAATTAATCAGAATGGAGATCTCATAGAACCTACCATGATTAATTAATTGGATTGTGTATGTGCATATATGCATCCTTCATACTGCCGGGCTGCACTTTGCATGCTCTTTTCTGCAACATGTGGAACAAATATGTATCCCTGGAAACATGACTTATGTTGGCAACTACGCTGTGTCATTGTCTGTCTCCTACATTTTTTTGCTGACTCCTAAAACTAGATTCCTATTTATTACACCCTAACTTTTGGTAATATTTTTATTTTAAAAATTATAAAATAAAAGTCCTAAATTATGTTAAAGTCATTTATAGCTTTTAATTTATTAAATTTAATGATGTTAACAATTATACCATTTTCTCATTAGGCAATTCCAAGAGAAGAATGTTCCTTTAATAGTGTAGGATTTAAAATGATCTATACATTTTGTTAACACAACTGCAAACAAATATTAAAATTAGGAGAAAAAATTGTTAAATGTGTTGGTGAAGTCTCCTGCTTAAGACATCCACCTGTGGCTTGATATGCAAATAAACATTTTTTTTTTCTACGGGAAATGTGTATATTGCATATCAAGCCACAGCTGATGCCATCAGCAGGAGACTCCACAGACAAACATTTTTCTCCTAATTTAGGCATTTACGAGCAGTTCTGCTAAACAACAATAATTTTCAATTATTTTTTATTCTCTCCAGTCACAGTATAAGCAATGTTTAGGCGATACATGCCCTTTAAAAACTGTTTTGAATTTTTACTGGGTCAGTAACTCTCAAACCCAGAATATGGGACCCAAGAAGGATAAAACCCAAACTGAACAGGAACAAGGTAAAACAATTAGTACCTATTTTTCACAAAAGGCTCATAAAATACAAATAAAACCAGACACAAAGAAGATCAGTATCCCGACCCAAATCCCAAAGAAGAAGATCAATTTCACTGTGAGCACATGACATATTCCAAAGTCAAGACTCAACAAGTGAGGTAGCTGCAACTATCAAGATAACACTACAAAGCTTAGCGGCAGCTATATACAAACTATATTAAAGAATATGGAAAGACTTTAAAACAAGTATGGCTGAGCTCACCACTGAAATTAATTTATTAGTGGGAAAAAAACACAGATCAGGAGATGGAAAAACTACAAGTAGATGTCAAACTAGTACAGACACAAAACTTACTTCTAAAAAACCAACTGAAAACTGACGAAAGGAAATTAACAGGATTAGAGGATCGTTCACGAATAATCAATTTGTGCTTTAAAGGAATACCAGAAGAGATTTCAAATGATTAATTGTAGAAATTCCTTAACAGATTCCTGGCCCAATTTCTAGGCAGTAAAGAAAGCGGCATGAAACCATTTGAATGGATCCAGAAACCTGGAAATATTGATGCAGCTATACAAAGACATGTCATTGTGAGATTCCTAGACTGCTCAGTTAAAGACTCTATATGTTACAACAAATGAGAAGGGGTCCTGTAAAGGACACAAAATTCTCAAAAATGTCTGTCTTCCCAGATCTATCTCTAAACACCAGATCAGCTAGGAGAAGCTTCAAAGACATAACAGCACAACTGAGAGAGAAAAACATAAAATAATAAAATCCCCGACAAAATTAATTATTCAACATAACAGTAGAACTTTTTATGTAAATAATCCAACAGAAGATATTTCATCCCTTGAATTTTTGAAACATATGTACTCAGCAGAAAGCCACTAATTCTAACCACATAAATCCTTGAACCCCACAAGAATTATTTGAATTAATGGTAGAAACATACATAATGATCTTTAGTTAAAAAGAAGATTGAGCTTGCCGTATTTGCTCGAATACAGGACGACCATGATTATAAGGCTGCACCCAAACTTTAGATATTGCTTTATCAAAATAACTAAAAGCCTGAATATAAGACTACCCTATAGGAAAAGAGTTTAACTTGTATATATATTCACATCTAAATTGCTTTTTCATATTTAATAAAAATTGATATTAAAAAATGCATTTCTTATTTTTATTTCCTTTTATGTGCCAATGCTGCCCCTACCCCCCAGACTTGCCCAATGCTCCCTCTCTTCCCTCCCTCCCCCAGACTTGCCCAATGCTGGCTCTACTCCCTCCCTCCCCAAATGCTGACCCTCCTCCATCCACTGGCTGCTTGCGAAGGGGATCCAGGTCCCCTGCAGCTCTGCGGGAGACCTGGATCCTAGTCTGACAGTCAGACCTCGATTTGAGGTCTGATTATAAGATGAAAAATCACGAATATAAGATGCATTTGCTCTGAAAAAAACATTGTCTTATATTCAAGCAAATACGGTAATAATCAAAATCGGAGACTGGGGACACATAAGTGAGACGGTTGAAATACAGATAGAAATAAAATGGAAACAACTTCACACGAAAGGGAAATCAGTAATATTTGAGGCATAAGTAGAAAGAAACAATATAAAAGGTCTTAAAAGAAGAGGGAGAGAGAGCTATTTTACTATTGGGACAGTTGCCCAGGGAAGGGGTATAAAATTCTAGGTGCAGAGACAAGATGTATATAGAATGCTAAAGGGGTCATCTCACAAAAACATTAGCACATTTTTTTTTGCCTGGATCTTGGCCAGGTACAGCCATAAGACTGTTAGTCCACAGGCAATGAATAAAAGTGGAAGGATAGATGGTTGAATGAATGGATTGGTGTGTGGAGGCAGAAAGAAATACGATATGGTAAAAAGATTACTTGGGAGGATCGGTTACATGACAGCCTGGGGCAGGGGTCAAATTGCGAGACATACAGATCATGTTGTTAAAATTTATGTAAACAATGTTCAAGGGTTAAATTCACCACAAAAAAGGGGATTTCTTTATGGACTAATGAAAAATAAATAAAGCTGATATTGGATTCCTACAGGAGACCCACTGGAAGGAGGGGGGCACAGAACTATGGAAGTTTACTAGATACCCAATTGATTTTCATTCAGGCTAAGAGGAAAAAAAGAAAAGAGGGACAACAATCATCATCTCGGGGAAGATAAAATTTTAACTCTTTAGAAATAAAAGATACAGCGGGAAGATATGTAGTTATAGTTTGTAAAATAAGTGACATAACACATACATTGGTAAACAGATCTCTATATCCAATTAGCCCAGATAGAATATGAAATTAAGAAACACACTACAATACAACTAATAAACCAAATACAATACATACAATTGGACATAAAAACTAAATTAGACAAACAAATAAATAAAATAATAGCCTTTAAGTAACAATGGTATGGAGAGGATAATCGAGTGGTGAGAATATTTTCGAATAAAAACGATTACACCAAAAAAACAGCAAATTTATAAAATCAAAGAAGGTAATAAAATCAGACTGTCCCCACAAGTAATAGGACAAGCCTTCACGAATTCCTGCAAACAACTATATAATCTCCCAACAAGAGGAAATACACAAGATGAGTACCAAGGCTTCCTTAATAAACTAGGCTGGCCCAGGGTGACGGAAAAATAAATGGAGAACCTGAGTAAACCAATATCCCTAGAATTAAACAAACAACAAGAGACATGAAGCCAGGGAAAGCCCAGACCTGATGCATATTCTGCCACCTTCTATAAAAAAAAAAAAAAAAAACTAGAATGGCTGGTATCCCCACTACTATTAAATCTCTATACTGAAATAGAACAAAACTGATTATTTCCAGCAGAAATGCTCAAGGCCTCAATAACCCCGATTTTTTAAACCAAACAAGGAGTTGACCGTGGTCTCAAACTACTGACCAATATCACTAATAAACAATGATATTAAAAGCAGACTAAAATTTGTGATTTCAAACTTAATTCATGAAGGGCAGGTGGGTTTTATGGGTAGAACAAGGAGAAAAAACATCTGACACCTCATAAATTAGACTATAGAGATTTATCGAGCCCAGATAGGTGCAGTATTTATTGTCCAAGATGCCGAGAAGGCATTTGAAATTGGGAAATTGGGAATTTATGTTGTATGTCTTGGATGCTTGTGGCCTGCCTGATATTTTTAAACATCTGATCATGAGCTTATACACAGATTCAACAGCTAATATAGTGGGCAATGGAATAGATTCAGTCTGGTTCCCCATTAAAAACTGAACCAGGCAGGGTTGCCCATTAGCATCACTACTTTATATACTAACTATTGAACCCTTAGCGGCTAGTATTCGGTAGAATGCTAATATAGAAGGAATCTTTTTGGTAGAATGAGAATGTAAGATACTTCTATACGCCAATGGCATAGTACTGACGATCTCTAATCTGGTAGAGTCTTTGACTCATATCCTAGAGTGTATTTTAAAATTTGGAAAGCTGTCAAACTACAAATTAAACTTGAGAAAATCACAGTGCATCCTCACTAATATGTCTGACCCAAATACAGCAGATAAAATCTAAACATAGCTTCGACTGGTCAAGCAATCTAATTCAATATCTGGGGATAAAAATTTGGTTTGCTCTAACTTCAATCGTAAATAATAACTATTCTGAATTACATTCCAAAAAATGAAAAACATGATAATTAAGTAGAAGCCGATTATCCACTCATGGATAGGCAGAATTAATGCTATTAGATATGATCTTCTACCTAAAATTGAATATCTATACCATTAATAGTTCCGAAGAACTCAAACTCTTTCTTAGCTTTCTGTGAGGATAAAATAAACCTATGATCTCCTTACAAGGACTATCAAGTGAAATCTCAGACGGTGGGATGACCTAATACAAATATCACATTATATGACTTTAAACAAAGATTCAAACAAAGTCCATGGAGCTTGTATGAGAAAATTGACATACAAAATTTAATACAAGAACATTTATAGTGGATAGATTTTCCAAACGTTAAAGGGACAGTCTAGTCACCCTTTTAACTTTGGTGCAATTTGTAGGCAGTACACTGTAGACTAGACTATCACTTTCCGTCTTTGTTGTTTTTATTTAGTTCTCTGTAAAAAAAAAAGAGATTATACTTCGCATTGAAAGAGTGGCCACTAGTGGTCGTTTTCAGGGTACTGCATCGGTACATCCGTATGCCCTAACGCAAGCACAGTTTCTGCTTCTCCCATCAATCACTGGGCTGTCTGCAGAGTAAGCTGGATGGGGGAAGAGATCACAGAGGAACTTTTATTATCACAAAAATGACTTCTTCTCCGTGGAGCACAATAAATCATGGTTTGTCAGCAAGGCAGTAAGTATTATATTATATTTACTGCCTTGTTACAGCTGGCACCTAGCTTGTGATTTATTGTGCAAGTCATGGTGAATGAGTTATTTTTCTGATAATAAAAGTTCCTTTCGGTTTACTCCCCTGGGTGTCCTGCTCACTCATGAAGGGGACATGTAGTATAATATTAATCTAAATAAAAAAGCACCAGTATCTACATTTTAATAATTAAATTCCCATCACACTATAACTACAATTCCTATCATACTCACACAGGCTCTGAACTTACCATCATAATCATATTGGTATTAAATAAACTGTAACTTGGTGGGGGGCACACTGCCTATCATGCTCAGCCATGCTGGAATTTAGGGGGACTGCAGTGCCTATCATGCTCAGCCAAGCTGGCATTTATGATGGGGACTGCAGTGCCTATCATGCTCAGCCAAGCTGGCATTTTAGGGGGACTGCAGTTCCTATCATGCTCAGCCAGCTGGCATTTATGATGGGGACTGCAGTGCCTATCATGCTCAGCCAAGCTGTCATTTAGGGGGGGCTGCAGTGCCGATCATGTTCAGCCAAGCTGGCATTTAAGGGGGACTGCACTGCCTATCATGCTAAGCCAAGCTGGCATTTAGGGGGGACTGCACTGCCTATCATGCTCAGCCAAGCTGGCATTTAGGGGGGACTGCACTGCCTATTATGCTCAGCCAAGCTGGCATTTAGGGGGGACTGCACTGCCTATTATGCTCAGCCAAGCTGACATGATAGGCAGTGCTGGGTGATATGACTGACATTATAAAGTGAGAGGACACTAACGTATAAAGCTCTTGTTTACAGTAGGATCTCTAATGCAGGGCTTGACAAATTTAATTTACTTTTAGGAGCCAGAAAACCCCACACAGAGACAGTCAGCCAGTCACATTCATACAGAGACAGTCATATTCATACAAAGAGAGTTAGTCAGTCACATTCATACAAAGACAGTCACATTCATACAAAGACAGTCAGCCAGACCCACACACATCCACACACACAAATCCACACTTTGCCAGGCACACACACACATCCACACATCGCCAGACACACACACACACACATCCACACTTAGCCAGGCACACACACGCTTAAAAGAAAAGAGAAAAGAAAAAAAAAAAAGAGAATGACTGCCCCTCCCTGCTGTTTTACCCTATTGCACGGGAGGGGGATTTCTACTGCAGCTTGGTCCATGGCACAGACCGTCTGCACGCTACTGCTGATCGGTGGGATGTCATGTGACACCCGCCGATCAGACACTACAGCGCGAGGGGGCGGAGCAGGAAGCCCACACTCTGCTAACCCTTGCGCTGCGAAAGAATAATACCGGTACTTTTTTTAATCTAACCTCAGGATGGTGGAGCGCCATGTGCTGCTGATCCTACCCGGGCGCCAGGTACAATTTCCTAGTCGACATGGCGACCTGGCGCCCGGGCTTTGTCGAGCCCTGCTCTAATGCAACACATTGCCTGATTACATCACTAAACAGGAAATCATATTCCAATTCTTATTGGCTGCTGCTGGGAAAATAAACTCCCTTAGAAGCCTAAGGGAGACGCCCATTGAGTGGGCTGTCCTGAATCTAAGTGTAATATCTTAATTGTTTAAGTAATGCAAAATATAAAATATGCATTTGAAAGTACTTTGAAAGTACTTTAATAGGAATTAAAATGTTGAGGAGGCATTTTGGGCACTAGACAGTCCCTTTAAGAGCAATAATATGGTGATGATTAACACTATCCAAACCTTAAGAATTGTTAGAAAGAAATGTAACATGAAAGATACATTTTCGACTTTAACCCCTATAAAAACTTGGACAGAGTTGGGAATAATAACATTCGTCGATCTCACTAATGAGGACCAGCGAAAAACATTTACACAACTTCAGGAACAATTTGATCTGAATCACACATAAATATTTTCTTATATTAGAACCAAAAGGTATAATATAAGAAACTCAATTTGATAAATTAATAAAAAACAAAAGAAGATAAAAAAAAATAATAATAACTAAGATCAAAAAAGCAACTAGAGAAGACAAAAATGAAAACCAACTCTTAAGTGGGAGGAGGATTTAGGAGTCATTTCTACATTATAGGAGTGGTTGGAAGCATTTAGGTTACAAAACAATCCATCCACTCAAACACATATCATAGTGCAACTCTTCCACAATGCTGGAGATGTGGAAAACAATTGGGGACACGAGAAGAGAGAGAAAGAGGAGAAAGAGAGGAGAAAGAGAGGAGAAAGAGAGGAGAAAGAGAGGAGAAAGAGAGGAGAAAGAGAGGAGAAAGAGAGGAGAAAGAGAGGAGAAAGAGAGGAGAAAGAGAGGAGAAAGAGAGGAGAAAAAGAGGAGAAAGAGAGGAGAAAAAGAGGAGAAAGAGAGAGAGATCTGGACAAGTAGATTGTCAGGATCACTAAATGATCAGATTTGTCAAGTATTTATTTATTTTTTTTTTTTTTTTTAAACAAGGCGAAATACAATAGACAAGACATACGTAAAGACAAGTACTGGTCAAGGTTCTATATTCTATTTTTGATTTTATATTTACTTATTTGTCTAAAATGAGGTATGTTTTATGTTGAATAGGACCCTTTTCTCCTCCTAATATTTTTATACTTTAGTTATTGGGTATTTTCTATTATCTTAATCCGATTTTCCAAGCCTCCCATTCTTTGTTTTACTTTCCCTATTGCTCTAATTCTCCCTAGTTCCATTCTTAGCTGGTTAATTGTTTGAGTTTTTATATCTTGCCAGGTTGGGATATGTCTTGTTTTCCAGTTCCTGGCAATTATCAGAATTGTGCTCAGGAGGATGTGAATTATTATTTGGGTTTGGTCTCGATCCATATTAGGCCACTCTAGATGAATTAGGATACTTTCGGGTGAGTTTTTTATTTGTAGTCCCGTGCTCAGGCATATTTTCTTTATCACTTCTTCCCACATTGGTTTGATCTGCCTACATTCCATCCATATATGTAAGTAATCCCCTTTTTCTACCTCACATCTCCAGCATACTGCTGGTGTCAAAGGGAACATTTTATTAAGTCTGCTTGGGACGAGGTACCAGTAGTTCAACATTCTGTAGTACGTCTCCCAAATATTTAGGCAGCTAATATTGCGTTTTACCCTATTAATGGATAGGATCCAGTCTGATATTGTGATCTTTTTCCCTATTGTCTTGCTCCATTTTATTCTTGCCGGGAAGTCCACTTTATTATATTCAACTAGAATTTGTAAACATTCTTTAAATAATTTCTTTTTCTTTCCTGTTTTTTCCTGGCTAAAGAGGAAAGAGGAATAAAGATAAAATATGGAAATCCTAAAGAGAGGCAGATGAAACCACTTATAAAACAAGATTTGCATTTGTTTTTGTTAGTATAGAATATACTGTTAAAAAAAAAAAAAAAAAAAAAAAAGGGATTGAACAAACTGAATCAGGTACCAAGGCCTACATCAGAGGTTTCAATTTTTTCCTCTTCTAGACATAGGTAGGTTTAAAAAGTAATCAATTTGTGAGCACTTAAAAATAAAAAGTAATTTACTTTAAAATTATAAACCTTTCCTTAGGGAAATTACTAATTTCTGAAATAAAACATAGTAAACCAACCTGGAGATATGCACTATTGATCTTATGCTGTACACCACCGAATGGGATGTCAGTTTAAAATAAATATAATAATCTTCAAAACATTACTTGGAGAGATTTAGTAAAGATAAACTGATGCAAGGTTATCTACAATCCCACAGATTTGTTTTGCACACTAATAAAATAACATTACTAAAAGGCCTTCCATTGCAGAATTAGCAGTCAGAACCAGAGGCCTATTAAAATGCATTTTGATTACAGAACAAGCAAACCAATTTTCACACGCCTCTAGGAGAAGACATGTACAAGACTTAGGAAAACTATTGGCAAAAAAATTACTTTTGTTTAATTGAACAATCAATCGTATGCATTTTGTATAGAAATATTTTAATGAAAGGGTACATATAAAATACCTTATTGAGCCGTCATAATAGGCAGATAAAATCATAAGTGCTGTAAACCTCTTGTGAAATGTAAAATGAAAAATAGGGAAAAGATGTTGCAATGATATGCTCAAACACAACTTTAATAAAACTATTATTAAACATTAATATTTTTAACTTTTTGTCTATACAAGACACAGAGTTGCCATCAGTGGTATAAGCCACATGCATTGTTGCATGTATTCTCTATTACTACAGGCGAGGACTACCAGTAAGTACACGTACACCGACGTCAGTGCAGGAGTCATGTAGGTCAGCCAATGTTGGCATACATGTAAGGAGTATCCTGCACCCTGAGCCACGGAGTTGTGCTCATTTAACATTCTCCAGTTAAATTCAACCGGTGGCTAGAAGCAGCATGACTAGTGCATCCAGGTCTGGAATTTCCTGTAGGCATACTAGGTGTTTTCTTAGGGCACCAGCGTTTTTTTTATGCGCGAGTAGCACTGTAGAATCCGGGGGGGGGGGGGGGCGGACTGGGGCCGAAGTAAGCGGAGGTGCCAGTCGGCCCCCACGCTTGCAAGCGAGCAGCATCAGCTTTGTCCGTACTGCTTGCTCTCCCTGGACATAGTGATGATTCAGAGCATCGGTATTATTATATGGTAATATCAGTAATAATTTGGTAGTATCAGATGATAGGAACCGCAATGCGATGACCTGGTATCTTACTGCAACAGGTTTGGAGACAGAACAGTGTATTTTCACCCGAATGGTAGTATACCCTATGGTTGAGCCTCAGGCAAATGACCACCCAGGACATGGTACACTGACTGCAACCGCACACTGGAGCAGGGATACGCAGGGACTACAGGATGAGACGAATAGTCAGCAGGCCGGGTCATACACAACGGGAACAAAGTACGATAAAGGTATTTCAGGAGGCAAGGTCACGAACAAGCAAATAGATCGGGGCAGGCAGCAAACAGCAGAGTCAAAACAAGGCAGGAGTCAAAAACTGGAGAATCAGATAATCAAAGAATAAACGCTAGATCAAGCCACAGGGAACTATCTCAGGCAAGGTCTGACTAGCAACTGAAGGTTTAAATACTATTTAGGCAGTAAAACCCATCCCCAATAGATCCACAAAAAGTATATGTATAGCCCTTTAAGATATGCTAATTTTCTGTGTGTAGCGGTACTGCACATGCGTGCATTTTCTGTTTGCTGAGTGTTCGTCGAGGGGAAGCAGGAAGCGTGTCTGCAGCCCTGGACGGCTGAGACACCGAACAGAGCCTCCGCTGCTCGCCTGCCTTTTTTGCAGAGGCAGCGGTGGTGCGGACCTCGTGGTGGCAGGTAAGTCTTTATTACAGCGGGACCACGAGTAGCATGGACAGAGCGATGATGCTGCCTGACGGTAAGACATTAGGAGGGGAGGGAGGGAGAGAGAGAGAGACAGAGAGAAAAAGAGAGAGAGACACAGCGAGAGAGAGAGAGAGAGAGAGAGAGAGAGAGAGAGACACAGCGAGAGAGAGACACACAGCGAGAGAGAGAGAGACACACACAGCGAGAGAGAGAGAGACACACACAGCGAGAGAGAGAGACACACACAGCGAGAGAGAGAGAGAGAGAGAGAGAGAGAGAGAGAGAGAGAGAGACACACAGCGAGAGAGAGAGAGAGAGAGAGAGAGAGAGAGAGAGAGAGAGAGAGAGACACACAGCGAGAGAGAGAGACACACAGCGAGAGAGAGAGAGAGAGAGAGAGAGAGAGAGACACACAGCGAGAGAGAGAGACACACAGCGAGAGAGAGAGACACAGCGAGAGAGAGACTGACATTTCCTCCGGGAATCCAGTTCTCATCATCAAGGAACCACACGATCCCTGAAATCACTGTTTGGAGGAAATGCAGATTACTGGCCACAACGCACGCGAGAGCATCTTGGCAAAGTCTGAGATGCTGACAACTACACTTCCCATGATGCATCCCACCTCCAACCCAAAATCTAACCTTTCTGGACTAATCGCTCAAAGTTCATACACTTTGAGGCAGGAGGCAAATTGGGTGTTGGCATCCCTACCGTGGTAGTGGGTAGTCTGCTTTTTCTCCTTATTGTCTAATCAGTGATTTGAGTGATTGCTCGGTTGCACAGTTCTCACTCGATGGTAAGAGCTGGATTCCCAGAGGAAATGTCAGTTCCTAAAGTTTAAAGATTCCAGCAGGTACCCATCACCTTTCTGGTTTCCCAACAGTATAGATGAGACAAAATTCCATAAAACTTTTGTGATTAAAATGAAGACTATAAAATAAATGAAAATATGTTGCAGGACATTCTCAATGGCAGGAACTGATGTAATCCATAGATAACTATACAATTTATTCAACATAATCAGCATTGTCATTAAAAAAAAAAAAAAAATTTGTAATGTTCGCTTTATTTTCATAAATTGTCTTTTGGGTTTGCTATTTTGAAAATGATTTAAGAAACTTTCTAATCACAGGCCTACATTAGCCAACTTTATAATGCATACAGCCACCTTCCGGTCTTAATAGTTTATTAATTATTGGACATTGGATAATGGTTTTACTGCCAATCTGGTAGGAGTATCCTTTTTTTCTTCCGAATGCTGGATAGTACTCCACAAAAACAAAAATGTTATTTATTGTGAAGTAGTAAAAGTAATGGTCTATAGCAAATCAATGCTATTTTTGCTGGTTTATTTTTTTGCATTAAGATATATAAAGAAAACAAAGTGGAGCATCATTCTGGGAGATATGTTTTGTAACGTCTCAAAGAAAAATATAAATGTAAAATACACCAAAGCAAAGCATAAATATCAATGTGTTGTTTGCGTGAAAGCAATATCTGTTCTTAAGCCAGTACACATCATAATTTTATGCCACATGCGTAATAGCTTTAGTGTCAACCAGAAGCAGATTGATTTTCTAATTAATTCAGAACATAAAAAAAACAAACATATTTAGTCCATCCTAAGGATTTAAACAAAATAAAACACAAATTATAATTAAAATTTAAGTTAATACAATTATTTACATGATTCATGATTTAAAACATAATATGTAAAATGGGATCTAAATGAGAGGGATAACCCCAACAAAGCAGAGACAGTAAAGACATGCACAGTCTGCTGCCGAGTTCCCACAAAAGGAGTTTCAAATAGCAGTTCCACAATCCAATAATCATCTCCTGAATGGAGGGGGGGGGGCATTATTTGGGAACAACCATGACATTTAATTAGGAAGTACATCCTGCTGCAAACCAACTGTTTGCGTATTGTATGTTAATTCCTGGTTGATGTCATTTTGTGTGTGTTTAAATATCTGTGCTGTTCCCAACAAATTGGTAATTTCCTTCACTCTACACTACGTCTCGACTAGTGGTTTGGGTAACTGGATATATTGGGAGATTCCGGGCTAAAAATCACTGTTCACGACTTTTGTAACTGCAGTGGAGGGAACTGAGGAAGCGGACACTGACGGAGGTACCTGGCAAGGGTAACAGGTGGTTCTGTCACACCATGTTTGTTTGTTTTTTATTTAGCCTTAAGTCTAAAATTTTACTATTGTTAATGTTGAGAGGGATCTCACTTCTTTGTTTGTTTCCGTAAGATAGAGGGATACCAGCTGTACCACACTGATGAGGCCAAAACGAACATCTGTGGTTGCTGTGTTCCTCGTGCAGGGGAGATCTGCCAGGCAGTTTAAATCTGGACTGCCCTTATGAATGGGACCAGTCTGATATACTTATAGAAAGGTTTCCTCTGTAATGCAAGTAGTGCAAGCGAGCAAAAAATGGTGAGTAGGTTACATCCAATAGGGCTGGCTAGTTCAGCTGTTGTCCGTTCTCACTGAGAGGGATCCCACTTTGTTATTTGTCTCCGTTACTATTGTTAATGCTGAAAAAATGTAAATATGGTAAAAATAACTAGTTGCCTTAAAACACGTTTTAAAAAAATTTAAAAAAAGAATTTGGTTTTTCGGAACTCAGGAAATAATAGAATCTATTTAGCAGTTTTTTCTATTAGTGTTTATAGATGTATAAAAGATTTTTCAAGTAAACAAGTTAGAAAGGGTTTTTTTTTTAAAATAATGATGATATGATACACAGTGCTGTATTTCCTGCGAGGCATCCTAGGCGGATGCCTAGGGCGGCACATTTTGGGGCGATCCCCCAGCACTGAATAAAAAATAAATAAATAAAAAAATTGAAAAAAAAATCTGGCCCTTTAAAAAAACAAAACAAATAAAAAAAATAAAAAGTAAAAAACTGTGCTTGCAGGCAGAGACGGAGGTGAGAAGGGATCGGATGATCCCTCCCTCTGCCGGCAGGCTGCACGGGGAGCCGAACAGGCAGCACAGAGAAACCTCCCGCTGCCTGTTCGGCTCCCCATGCAGTGTGACACGGAAGTGCCAACAGTCACGTGACCGGCGCGCTGACGTCATATGCTCGCCGGGTCACGTGACCTGTCGGCACAACCGCCTGGGAGCCGAACAGGCAGCATGGAGGAGACCATGCTGCCTGCCACTAGCCACCAGGGAAAAAGGTAAGTGTAGGGAGATGGGGGGGGGGGATTTGGGCAAATTGGCTGGGGCTTATTAAATGGCAAATAACACTGGCATATTATCGGGCAAATTAGAAGCGCAATTTTAAATGGCAAATACTGGCATATTATTGGGCAAATTGGCTGGGGAATATTCATGGAAAATGATACTGACATATTATTGGGCAAATTAGCAGGGGAATATTAAATGGCAAATAACACTGGCATATTATTGGGCAAATTAGCAGGGGCATGTTAAATGGCAAATAACACTGGCATCATATTGGGTAAATTGGCATGGGCATATTCAATGGCAAATACGGCATATTATTGGGCAAATTGGCTGGGGAATATTAATGACAAAATAATTCTGGCATAATATTGGGCAAATTGGCAGGGGCTAATTAAATGGCAAATACTGGCATATTATTGGGGAAATTGTCTGTGACTTATTAATGGCAAATAATATTGGCATATTATTGGGCAAATTGGCTGGGGCATATTAATGGAAAATGATACTGACATATTATTGGGAAAATTGGCTGGGGAATATTAATGGAAAATAATATTGGCAATGTGTATGTAATGGGGTGATGGGGGCATGTAAATGGGGTGATGGGGCATGTCGTGGGTGTGCATCGTAGGTAGGGGGGGTGCCCAAAATTTGTCTGCCTAGGGCAGCACAAAACCAAGATACACCACTGATGATACAATCAAAATATGGTATCTAAAGAAAGTCCTTCTTATCACAAAAAAGTGTTACAACATCCATTGTCATGATGTATACACCATGCAATTAACACTGCAATCCGCGATAATCTGCAGAGATGGGCAGAAATAAAAAGCCCCAAGGCGAGCCTGACACCCCAGGAGGTAAGGGGAGACATATTTCGGCCTCCCTGAGAGAATATTTCCGTACACCAGCAGACCTTACCTCGCAACCGCCGGATGGCCATGAGGCCTTGGAGGCCCACTCACCTGCGTCCTCCACGATCTCGGATGACACATCCAGAGTATTGCTGACACACTGCAGTGAACCTTCAGCCACTTCCACGGCACACGCAATATTCTCCTCTGCACCGTGGAAAGAGGATTTTGGAATGCTAATTAGGGAGCTTAAACTTACCGTTACTGAAGCTGTATCGGCACTCCGCTCTGACATCAAAAATGTAGAGCAACAGTTGAATAAACAGGAAACCGAACTTACTAAACAGGCGCAACAAATATCCTACATCGCAAAGACCTCGTCTCAGCAAGCATTTTATCTGGCTGATTATAAACGCAGGCTCGAGGACCTCGATAATCGAGGTAGGAGGCACAACATCCGCTTTAGAGGAGTCCCTGAGACTATACCACCTGAAGTTGAAGATACTGCGAGGCTGGTAACATCTATCTGTAACACCCTCCTGGGCCGTGATATTGAAGCTAATTTCGGTATGGACAGAGCTCATCGCGCTCTACGCCCCCGTGGCCCGGCCAGTGCTCCCCCGCGGGACATAATTTGCTGCATCACAGATTACCACCTCAAAGTGACAGTACTGCGGAAGGCCAGGGAAGTGGACACGTGGAATTATGAAAACGCGGAGATCTCCTTCTAGCAGGACCTCTCAGATCTGACCCTGCAAGCTCGCAGAGCACTCCGTCAGTTAACTCAAGAATTGCAGCGCAGAAGAGTTCAATATTTTTGGGGCCACCCGTTTAGCCTGCACGTGCGCAACGACGATGCCGTAAAGACTCTCCGTTTCTATCAGGAACTTCCTACCTTTCTGGAGGATTTGGGGCTCCCAGAGATGGACATCTCAGACTGGAGTCTCCCACAGCTCCGACTCTTCAACTCCCGGGCCCCCTTGCCCCAACGACAACGTGCCAGATACTCTACTAGGCACAGAGGCCCCCTGGGCACCCCTCGCGGTGGACAAGAGCCCTCTTAACAGGCCCCCAGAGATCCGGAAGAGTAACCAGCTTCTTGATGAGAAGATGTTCTATCCCTGGAGTAGTCCCATGGAGGCCAAATGATTGGCTCCGTCTTGCACTGGCTCAGCTTTTCTACACTAGTTGTGGCCTGAATTTGCCATGATATTAACGGTTTTTGTTGGAGGGATTTTTTGGGAACCAGATACTATATTTGGGCCTTAATACCTAGATGCGCTTCTGACCCTATACCACTGGGACTTTTACACATTTATGGCGAACTGAAGATGCGCTCTGACCCACACGTTAATTCTGCCCTACGAACTACACGGCCATACGGCAGTGAAACTGATACAGGTCGTATACAGATTACACCTTTGTTATATGTTCCCCCATTCTATATGTTCCCCCAGGTTTATACCACCGACCGCTATTTAATACCGGTACTCGACACGAATAGATTAAAATATACCAGCCATTCCCCGTTTTTCTGCAAATAATTCTAGTATTAAAGTTATCAGGAGACTCTCTATAAGAAACCTATCAGTTTATTGATCAGAGGTTGGCATATTGTAAGTCATATTTCCCACTTTTACTTATCGCTCCCAGATACCGGGGCATTTTGTCCGAGAGACATGCTAACAATGACGGTTTGGATTTTTTTTTTTTTTTGGGGTTATTGTGTGTGTTACAATTAGAGGCCATGGTGGTCCTACTGACCGTCTAACACATGTTTCTATCACTGTAATGTCTCAATTTTCTATTACAGATGCATTTTATACCCCTTAGATCACGTTTACATTACGCAGAAGTTCCCTAGACAAATTTTAAAAGATGAACTTAATCACTAATTATCTAACTACCCCACAAGGTTGTGATGAAACCCCATACTCCCATTATTATTGCCATTAGTACCGATAGTATCGTGACCATTTGGAGTATTGTTGTTCCCATAGTTACTACCGGTCCCTATCCATGATCTGCATTTTTATTTCTTCCTTTCTAATACTGTTGTATATATGTTTATTGCGGAAATATGATTGAAACTACTCGTACTTTGGAGTTTTCTTGACCTGGGAAGGCCGAGCTCCATACTTAAAGATTATTACCGTTAATTGTTTTTTTTTATTTCCTAATCAAGGTGCCAGTTCTGAGTTAGCGGCAGACACCTACCCTCGTTCCTTTGGCGCCCTGGAATTATTGTTAGGTTTTTGGGTATCCTCGACGGCTCTGAACGGCCACAGGAATCCAGCAACCTACCAATAGGTGCCTCCGGATTGTTTCTGATTTAATTACCCTACACCTTTCTCTCACCTTCTTTAAAAAAAAAAATTCTCTCTTTTTCTTAGCCCTTATTTATCCCTTCACACACCCCCCCCCCCTTCTCATCACACCCCTACCACATCCATCACCCCGTTATTTTCCCCAGTCCCACCGGGACTGTACAGTACAATGAAGAATCCTAATAAACAGACATCGTATCAATCCGCAGAGATGAAGGTCCTTTCCTTAAATACTAAAGGCCTGAATATTCCGGAGACCTTAAATTCCACAAAGCATCTGTGGTGTTTCTTCAAGAAACGCATTTTAAAGCACCTGACCACCCCAAACTTACTAACTCAGATTTCCCGAAAGGGTATTACAGTAGTGTTCAAAACGGTAAAGTTAAGGGGACAGCAATCCTTTTCTCTAAACATGTGTCATTTCAGGAGAGTGACTTTGTCGCTGATCGGGATGGGAGATACATTTTTGTGAAAGGCTCTATTGCTGGACAAATATATACATTCGCTAATATATATCTCCCTAATACGCAACAACAACAAAATTTGGCCAGTGCACTTAAGATTTTGCGCCCTTTTATGGAGGGGTTCCTTATTTTAGGTGGGGATTTTAATGTCGCATTGGAACCTCACATAGACACATCCAATGGCCACTCATGTCTGCCCACTCACGTATCCACAAAAATTAAGAAACTTTTACGCGAATTTCAGTTGGTGGATGTTTGGAGAGCACTTCATCCTACTGATAAGGATTATAGCTTTTTCTCCTCACCTCACAATTCTTATTCCCGTATTGACTACCTATTTGTCCAGTACTACCACTTATCTTTGTTAACTAAGACATCCTATGGCTCAATTACATGGTCCGACCATGCACCCCTCACACTCTCACTTAAATCTTCTCTAACTAGACCGAATCAAAGGACCTGGAGATTAAATGAATCCATCCTCCTGGATAAGGCATTACAAAACACCACCTCTGCATTTCTCACAGAGTATTTTACACATAATCTCACAGACGTTT
Organism: Pelodytes ibericus; assembly: GCA_036172795.1. Classification (NCBI taxonomy): domain Eukaryota; kingdom Metazoa; phylum Chordata; class Amphibia; order Anura; family Pelodytidae; genus Pelodytes; species Pelodytes ibericus. The sequence goes on along the minus strand of CM069861.1, from coordinate 120,161,974 downwards.
ATTTACCCACTGTCTGGGAAGCCCATAAATGTGCGGTTAGAGGTCACTTCATACACCATTGCTCTACCCTAAAAAAAAACAGAATTCAGCCACCTTGGCGTCCCTATACTCTCAAATTGCTACCTTAGAAACTACACACAAGACTACCTTGGATCGGAGTGAGTTTGTACAATTGACTAAATTGAGACAAGAGTTACACTCTATCCTAAACCTTCAAGCACCTAGAACATTTACGAAGCTTAAAGCTCTGTACTACGAGCACGGGGAAAAGCCCGGCAAATATTTGGCCAGAGCCTTACGTGCGAGGCGCTCCCAATTCTATATCCCCAAGATACGGTATAAAAAAAAGAACTGCCCCGACAGCTACCGGCTGAGATTTCTAAAGAGTTCATATCATACTATTCCCAGTTGTACAATCTCATTCCGCCCTTGACTCCCGAAATGTTAACTCATAAAAATTAGAAACTATCTAAACACCCATCTCCAGCGTAAATTATCCACTGAAGATGCCGAAACAATTGAACATCCTATAACATCTCTGGAATTGGCTTGGGCAATAAAAAAAAATAAAAAAATTCCATACATACGGAGCCCTAGCTAATTTGAAAATCAATTTTAAAAAATCGGAAATCCTAAATATTAATTTGCCCCGCCATACAGCTAACACGTTATCACAATCGTTCTCTTTTCGGTGGTGCGAAACTAAAATCAAATATTTAGGGATTTGGTTAACCAAGGATCTCTCTTTATTGTATACCCACAATTTTCTCCCAATATTATCAACCATACAGAAAGATTTTTGCTCCTGGACACCCCAACACATTTCTTGGACGGGACGGATTAATGCAATTAAAATGAATACCCTACCACGCCTTCTTTATTTGTTCCAAACAATTCCCATTAAATTACCACCCGCCTTTTTTGCTTCGCTGAAATCTATGTTTATATGCTTTATATGGGCCGGGAAGGCTCAGAGATTAAAATTTGACCTACTGACACGACACAAATTCAAAGGTGGACTCGGTCTCCCATGTATTCGGACATATTACAGGTCAAGTCATCTGTTGAGGGTACTGGAATGGGTCGATGAGCCCCCCCATAAACTATGGATACCAATTGAGCAACACGCTTTATGTATCCCCATTACCGCACTTCCATGGATCTCACCCTCTAGGGCTAGAATTGAGACTTATACTGGCCTCTTTACAGGTCCTACATACGTGTCACCGTTCATTAAACTTAACCACATACCCTTCTCCGTTGACTCCATTATGTGGTAATCCGGATTTTGCCCCGGGCATGTCCGCAAGACCTTTCCTGATCAATTCTGACACCGGTCCCCATAAGCTAGCTGAGTTTTTTGATGACCAAAAACTTAGGTCGCTCAGAGAGTTAATTTCTGATAGAGCACACACGTTTATGTATCTTTTCCAGTACAGACAACTCTCAAATTTCGTAAAGCATTTCCCATGTAAACACCAATTACACAGACCGCTAACTCTTTTTGAAGAGCACTGCTCAACCGAGACCTTACCCAGACATAACATTTCTTTGTTATACAGCACGCTACACACTGGGGACTCGAGTCCTCTCCCAGCATTTGTTGGCCGATGGGAAAATATATTGCAAATAACATTAACTGCCCCCCAATGGGATAAGATTTTCACCCTCACCCATAAAACCGCACCTCACAACAAAGTCCAGGAGATGTCCTACAAATTTTTGTCCCAATGGTATAGAACCCCGGCGATGCTCCATAAAATATTCCCAGAAATCCCTGACACATGCTGGAGGTGCGGAGCCTCCCCGGGCCACATGTTACATATTTGGTGGGAATGCCCACTGATCTCTCCATTCTGGGAATCAATCCATAAAACACTACAGCGTTTTACAGATCGGCCTCCGACATTTACACCAGCAGCCTTACTATTACACCATACCCCCACCCCAGTCAGCATTTACAAGAGATCGGTGGTTCGACATCTGTTGAATGCCGCAAAGTCACTCATTCCACTGCACTGGGGAGATACCTCCCCTCCCTCTATAAGGGAATGGATCCAGGTTGTGGAAACCATTCGCCGAATGGAGCAACTAAATTCCCGTTCGGATGACCAGAGGTGGTTTTATTGGTGCGAATTCATAGATGACCCTCAGACACTTACATTAGTATAATTGTAGTCTGTAGTCCCCCCCCCCTCTTTTTCCTTTATTCCCCCCCCCCCCCCATTTACCAAAATGACCCTGAGTATATATTGCAATACTGTGTGTAAAATGATGTTTAATTTTGTTAATGAATCACTATGTACTGTACCCCCCGCCCCCCCTACCCTTCCTCTACCGAGGTGCGCTCTGCACCAGAAGATATGTACCCATTCCCTCCCCTGCCCTTTTATTTTCTAATATGTTAATAAACACTGATTTGAAAAAAAAAAAAAAAGTCCAGTAACAAAGAGGTTAAAATACAGGTTCCGCGAGTCACCCTGGCATTGCTCCAGGAACAAAAAGAGGGAAGGAACACTCGCAGAATACAGGGGCCTGGACAAAAAAGATTCCACTGTAAGTATTACATTTCTGTGGCCTATCACGTGAAGGATTAAGGGATGAGTGATCTCTCTATTCCTGAACACTACTAAACCAGCAGGAACTTGTGTTGTAATGGGTACATGCAGAATATGCATTGTAAATTACCATGGAGCTACAGCTAAGGCTTACTCTAGCCATAGAGGCTTACCCCCCTAGGTGACCAACATTTTGAGAAATGTACAAGATTGGTACTATCATTAATTCAAGGCACACATATTGGTGGCTAATAACATGATGCACATGCTTTACACAGTACAAATGATTAGCACCATTAAAACAAAAATTGTATGATGCACAAATGGTAAATGATAATTATGTGATATTGAATAAGCTATCCAATTCATTTTAGTTAATTATCCCCACTATATTAATTACAGTGGGAATATAATAATTATGTTGGGAATTTATACTAAATAGGCAATTTTAAGATTCCATAAAGTATACTTACTGTAATAGCCAATTAAAATTGTGTTTTCAATCTGCAGTCGCGTAGTATTATTTTCTGCCCAATCCTAACAAAAATCAGAGGAATAATGTTATTATAAAAGATAGCACATACTTCGTAAAGTATTCTTGTTAAAGCAATTTTAGAATAAATGTTAAACAGACATGCCCATACAATTAGCAACAGAAAAAAAGCATTGATCACAACTATTTGAGATGGAAGAGTTAAGACATATTTAAGGTTAGGAATTCTATAAGAGTAAGTGCCGCAATTATTATGGTTTGGCCCTACTCATTGTGGTAAGGTAACTAAACCACGACTAGTATCAAACATGAGCATCTCTGAGATGCTACATAGACTAGCAGGCCTTCAGTTCAACAGTTTTTTCTTATTTGTGGATGAAGGGTAGATTCCATTTCTAAAAAAAATAATTTTAATACATATTAACTAACAAATGTGCATATTTAAAGCAAATATGCATGCATACCTGGGAACATTGACTTGATTTCCTATGTCAGTAATAAAATTAAAAAACATCCATCTTTGATTGTTTCCATGTTTCTAAGCATATTCTAATTCCAAACATTTGTTTAGTAATCAGGCCCTTATGTGTCTGCCTCCCAAGTGAATAGTGTCTGGGGACAGTGGTGCACACCCACGACATGCCTTATCACCCCATTACATGCCCAATCACCCACACTGCACACACATTAAATGCCCAATCACCCCATTACATGCCCCCATCATCCACATTGCATCCACACTAAATTCCCCATTACCCCATTAAATGCCACCATCACCCTCATTACGTACCCCCACCACGTCCATTACATGCCCCCATCACCCTGATTAATTGGAAGGAGCTAAAGCATGCTGAACAGTGGGGCGAGGGAGCGAAAATGTTTGAAGCACCAGAAGTGTGCTTTAACACCCTCTGGCAAATTGCCGCCCTAGGAAAATATACTACTGTCTGGGGAAATGCCACTCATTGAAGTCTTCATTCATGTGAAGTCACAGTCTCCTCTGGAACCGCTATCCTACAGAAACTTTTAACCCCTTAGTGACAAGACCTTTAGACCTTGTCTCTGTTCTGACATTTTTGGGGTATTTGTGTTTAGCTGTAATTTTTCTTCTCACAGTGTACCCACATAAATGATATGTTGTTTTTATCGTCTTAAGAAGGGCTTTCATTAGATACCATTATGTTCATAATATCTTATAATTTACTACAAAAAAAAAAAATCATAAAATTAAAAAAATGTATCTAAAAAATAACGAACACATATACAATCATTAAAAAAGACCACGTCTAAATAGTTTCTAACTTTTGTCCCAAGTAAAGAAATATACTTGTTTCCATGTTTTTATGCAGTTTTTTGCGAGTAATAGAGCAAAAAGCAACTCATTCTACCGCAGGACGTCAGGCACATTAGTGCTGGCTGGACGTGCCTGACACGTCCATTGTCGCGAAGGAGTTAACATAATGGACTTTTTTTTTTTTTTCTTTAACAGTGATTTTTGCCAACTATGGTAATGAACACTTTTCCTTGACTGGGCAAAAAAAAAAAAAAAAACAACATAATATTAGCAAATAAATGAATACTATAAGAAATTAAGGAGTAAGCTACCTTAAATGTACCATTTTGATTCTTCATAAATGACACAAGGAAAATGTCCACAGGCAGAAGTGCTGAAGTAATCAAAGCAACAGCTAGGGAAGATATTGCTGTAATGGTTGAAATTACTTCACTTTCCTGATGGCTTTGGTATTTTCGTACATAAACCCAGCAAAAAGCCAAAATAGCCTGAAATAGAAAGTGGTTATCAATCAGTTAGAACAGGTTTACAGTGCTATCGCAACTAAACTGCTATACTGTCTTTCACCAACATTACATTTGGCATTTACTCAATAATAGTGGCAGTTCCTTTAGTACTTTTGAAACAACTAAGATGTACAAGAACAAGAGTATAATATAGAATGAGAACCATCTGAAGCACTTTAGAATTAGATAGAAGCTAAAGTCAATTCCTAAATGTTTAGGATGTATTCACCAGATATTTGATGTTTTATCAAAGCTATTTCACATTTGAAAAAGATAAAAACACATTTTCTTTTTACTATCAGTGAGGTTTGTACAGTCCAAACAGAAGCAGGGAGTTTACCATGCACAACTTGGTCTTTATGTCTATATGTTCAACATATAGATGCCGTTGAAATGTTATGTTTTTTAGCAGAAAAGGTGTTAAACATAGAAAGGTTTTTTCGTGCATGTTGAAGACTACTGCTTATATAGTGCACTGGCTTTTTTCAACTGTGATTTGATGCAGGCATTCTGCATGAATTACATTTTTAATATTTTACTCAAGCCCTCCCCCAGTGATTACTCTACTTGTATAATGCAGGTGCTGCAGCACTGATTACATAGACACTGAGCATATACAGTTTTGTTTATTTAGTCATTTCCTGTGCTGTTGGAATATAATGTATTGTTTGGAATATAAGTAACCTTGCTCTTGTATACAGTAGGATCTCTTAAAAGTACACATTGTCTGATGACATCACTAGAGAAATTGGATATATCTCATTCATTTGAATAGCTTTATTCTCATTGGTTCCTGCTGCAAAAAAAGAGAGGAACTATTACCCCTGGCTTCTTGCAAACTGCTGTAATTTCACAAATAAAAAAGTGTACTAGTGTGAAATTTGAAGCAATGTAAAAAAGTTTTTTTTGTTTACTTCATAGGCATCTAGAGGACTTGTCCCTGCACCCTTATTGCACCAAAGGCCTAAGAAAAGATTATTTTACTAACAAGTCTGAGATTTTAGGTTGCAATTACCATTCCATATGTATTTATAATATATTTGGGGACTTTATTTACTATAAGCACACCTTAACACACTTTTTTTTAAAATATAGTCTACACTTTGCAATTTGTGGTTATCACAGATTTGGTTGTGGCTGTGCCAAAAAGCATTTATACCACTTTTTTCTTTGTTTTGGTGCTCTTGCCATTGTACCACGAGACTTGCCAATGCACCCATATTGTACACCAAGACTTAACATTGCATTCATATTGCAGCCCAGAACATTTTTTCACTATCATGATTAAAGGAACATTCCATCTTGTTTAACCCTTGCTTCCTTCCTATTTTTTATGTCTGATTACAAGGCTACTTTCACAATAAATGGAGATCAGTTTTTCAGAGAATTAAAAAAAAAAAACCTAGTCTTATATTCCAACAAATATGGTGTATCTTAAGAGGAACTAAACCTGCCACACAACTTTTAGTCAATCCAATAGAAGTGTCATAGTGTCATACCGAGTAGGTATAAATATATTGGGAATAGAGCACAAACAAACACAGCACTATTGAAAAGGCACTTTTATTGATGCAGAAGCAGCCTACTGATTGATTAAAAATTGATTTAAAGGTTTAGTCCTTCTTTAAAATATAATCTGCGAAATGTAACAACTGATCCATGTGATTCACTGGTAAGAAGAAGAAGGGAAAAAAAAAAGTGTCAAACAGTAGCTACACCTACCATGAGAAATTATTCAGTAGTCTTATGACCAATTATTTTGGTAAAATATTTGAGTATATAACAATCTTTAATTGACAAGGCCTACATCTGTTTCGCCATTGTGAATGCTACTAGGAAGGCATCCTCTTTAAACTTATTTCCAATGGCAGACATTTCATTGTAGAATCAATTAGTGGTTCAAATGGCTTCTCACATGGTCTATTCAGTATTAGATTTAATTCCCACAAAGGTATTGGGCTTCTTGAGGTCTTTTAGTTTCCCTACAATTTCAAAGCATCTTTCTTCTAGAAGATGGGATGTGAATTCTATAGAAATCAGTAGAGATAAAAAGGATATTTTGAGTTTTACAGTATTAAATGTGAAACATGTTTTAAATCAGTCTTCAAGAAAACCTTGGACATGTGGAAAAATAAGATTCTGTGATGGTTTTCTTTCAAAGTGGTCTAGTAGCAGTTTGAAGTGAAAAAAAATATATAAGTTAATACATCACTGTAAAATTGTATAGCACATTCCTTCATTTAGGAAATGTAGTGCTGTAAAAAAGTGTTTGCCCCTTCCCGATGTCTTCTATTTTCACTTATTTGTCATCCTTAAAAGTTTCAGGTCATCTAACTAATTTCATCAGACACAGATAACCCGAGTAAACACAAAATTTTGTTTTTAAAATTATGATTTCATGTAGAACAGGGTTTGACAAACCCCAGGCGCCAAGTCGCCATGGCGACCAGGAATTTCGACCTGGCGCCTGGGTGCTGTCAGCCTCATGGTCCCCTTGCCGCTGCCATCACATTTTTTGCTTTAAAATTCTGAGCGCGAGGGGGTAAAGTCTGTGCGGATGGCACAGACTGCAAGCTCCGCCCCCTCGCGCAACGCATGTCTGAGTGCCGGGTGTCGTCACGTGACATCCTGGCACTCAGCAGGCCGACCAACGAAGATCAGCTGCAGCACGAATGTCCCCCTCCCATGCAGTGAGGTAAAGCAGCAAGGAGGGGGACACATCAAGAGGAAACCAAAAAAAGACTGTGTGAGGTGGGTGTGTGTTTGTATATTTGTGTGTATGTAAAGTAGGTGTGTGTAAGGTGTTTGTATATATGTGTATATGTAAAGTAGGTGTGTGTGAGGTGTTTGTATATATGTATATATGTGAAGTAGGTGTGTGTGTGAGGTGTTTGTATATATGTGTATGTGTAAAGTAAGTGTGTGTGAGGTGTTTGTATATATGTGTATATGTAAAGTAGGTGTGTGTGAGGTGTTTGTATATATGTATATATGTGAAGTAGGTGTGTGTGAGGTGTTTGGATATATGTGTATGTGTAAAGTAGGTGTGTGTGAGGTGTTTGTATATATGTGTATATGTAAAGTAGGTGTGTGTGTGTGAGGTGTTTGGATATATGTGTATATGTAAAGTAGGTGTGTTTGTATATATGTGAAGTAGGCGTGTGTGTTTATGAATTGCGTTTATGTTTGCGTGATTGTCTGGCTCCTAAAAAAAAATTCTGGCTCCTAAAATCAAATTAAAATTTGTCAAGCTCTGATGTAGAAAATGTAAAAAAAAAAAAAAATCTATGTAACCCTATCTGGCCCTAGGAGGAAAAGTAATTTCCCCCTTAGTTACTTTCTCAACCAAAATGTTACTAATAATTGTGTCAAAATGTTACTACCCACCCAGGCAGTAATACTGCAAGACTTATTGAATCTAAACATTACTTAAATAGAACTTGTCTGGTAACATGAAATAATCTAACATGTCCTAAAAGTAGCACAGTAATATGAAGAATTAAAATGTGACAATAATCCAAACCACTAGATGGAACCAGTGCTGTGATTAGTTAGCCCCTACAAGAGCTTTAGCGTGATCTGCTCTGATGTCACTAGACGATACCAGTGTTAGAGTTAAGTAAAAATTAAACTTACAGGAACAGCACAAATATATACAGATTAACACGGGATTAGCATACAATACTAGAGGGAGGCCACTGTAGTTCCCCACCGGGTCCAGTCATAAAATTGGTACAGCAATACAATGAACATAATTAGTTAACAGTAAATTCAATTAACAGAGAACAATGAATAATACACACAGAACTTGAACAGTTTTAAACATGACATGAAATAAATAAAGGCATTTGGAGCACTTTTAGAACTACAGTCCAGTTACTGTGACATTCAAAAACATATATGAGAAAAAGACAGTGACATCTATCAGTCTGGAATGGGTTACTGTAGTAGATATGGAAGGTTATTATGGTCTTATACATTAGATATCACTTAAATGTATTATGTTGGCATCATTGGAGCATCATTTTATTATGCAGATATCAGCAATTGAACAATCATTTTTCAGGGAGGATACATCCAGGGTAGAGTTAGGATGTTTGTTTTCCACTCCTATGTGCTAGCTGAGGAACAGCTATTTGCTCAAGTGCACCCTGCAGATACCTCACTGTGCTTCAAGCATAATTAGTTTTTTTGTGGGTGGGTAATGGAGGCAAGAGAGTTTAGCCCATGTCAGGCATGGATATAAGGTGTAGGTCTGTGCAGCATCACATGTGTACCGTGTACCCTGCAGTAGGAGTTCATTAGTAGCTGGCACACAACCAGCACATTCAGCTTCCCATTAACAATGATGATAATGCTGTAATAAGTTCTGGATGGGTCACTTCCAATTCTTGACACTTTGAGAAGCTGGGGTTCCCCATTCAGGAAAGATATGCTTAGTCTACATGGCAAAGAACAATAAAACTGACAAAGCAAGTTATGCACCATGGACTAATAAATAATAGCATCTCATAAAACACAATAAAACATAGCCCGACCCACTTCTGAGACCCAATAACGCTCTTACCCAAATAAATAATGAAGGAAAATCTTTAGTAGATAAAGCAGCAAATAACCTCCCAAATCTTCAGGATGTCAAAAAACAGAGTTGAAAGCTCTCTCTTTCACACTAGCTATATCTGTACTGAGCTGTTTGGAGCCAGTTTGTGGGTAAATCTCTGAAACACATTGGGAGGGGTTGTGCTAAAAATTAGCATATCATGCCACACTTTACAGTTATGCAAATGTATTTAACTCAATATTTTTGCCTGAAAATAGCTTACTTACAGTATTTGCATCAGTGTTAAAAGGACAGATACATTCAATTCATCATTTTCTTCATTGCCTGCACATCTGTTGTGTGTTTGGTGACAGTCTCTTTAATACAGTTATGCTGCATGCCCTTTTAAGATATACCATGAGGGGAGTTGTGAGCACTATTTAGATGACTCCTTTGTCTGTTCTTCCCATGCTTTCACTGGAGTCTGCAAATTGGATACGTAACTCCTCCCACTGACATGGCACACAGCAATTGGGTAATGCGAGTCACATGCTCAGTGTCTTTTGATCTGGTGAAGCCACAGACCTGAGCACGAGAAACTTTTCTTAAAACGAATGGGGCAACTTCCAGCAGCATAAGTAGTTCATGTTAGTGTAATCAAAGTATCATTTGGTGCCTTGAATTAACTAAAAGCATTTTGGATATGCTTGAATGGGCCAATGTAATTTTATTTTCTATTCAATTTGATGTGTATACAGCATTGTGATATTATTGCAGTTTATTTCTTTTCAGCTTAAAGTTAGCCCTGTTTTTAGATGCTGTACCGTCATATTGTTAATGTATATAAAGTTGTCATCTGATTTATACACACACACACACCTTATTTTTATACATTAAATATTTATACAGCTTTTACACAATAACTACTCAGGAAGTTATCCATCAGTTTGGATGTTGATTGCTGAATATACCTCTTCAAGTATAGCAATTATATCTATTGGTTACATGCCACATGGTGAGTAACTCCATTTTGGATTTCTTTGTTTGTTTTTTTCATGTGTAACTTTGGGAACCAAACTGTCAAGTGTTAACATATAGCAATTAATACCATATCAGGTGGTAATAGAGATATTTGGTGATTTAGTGCTCTCCACACTTCCCTGTACAATTACAATGATATGTCTAAAGGTTCTAGGCTTCCAGTAAATCATGGTGAGAACCATTAACAACAAATGGAGAAAACTTGGAACAGTGGTGAACCTTACCAAGAGTGGCCAATCTACCAAAATTCAGCCAAGAGTGCATGAACAACTTAACAATGAGGTCACAAAAGAGCCAAGACAAACATCTAAAGAAATGCAGTTTTCCCTTGCCTAAAGTTAATGTCCGTTTTCGTGATTCAACTACAAAAAAAAAAGAGAAAGAAATTGAGCAAAAAAAAAAAAAAAAAAGACATGGGGAGAGTTTCAAGGTGAAAAGCCACTGCTGAACAAAAAGAATACAAAAGATCGTCTCACGTTTGGAAAAAAAAAAAACCTCCTTCTTCCCCAGTGCAACAACAAGATATACTCAGAAAAATAGTGTTTAAATATTTATTGGGAGGGGGAAAACAATATGCCACCTGTATAAATGGACAAGGAAAGGGAATTTGCAGTTAAGTATTCTGTCTCCTTTCCTTTTGTATCCCAGGAATGGCAAGTTATTACGATATGGGAGGGAATTAAATAGCAGCTTGATGAACATACCTTCCAAATATGGCATCTTCAGAATTGATGAGCCTTTACAAAAGAGTCTACACTAGCTGCTTCTGCCCAAGATGATGCCATAGCTCATGTAGAATGAGCTTTAGCTCCAGATGATAATTCCTTTCTTGCTGCAACATAGACTTTTGAGAAAGCCGACTTGATTCATCTACCGATGAATGCTCTTGAATGAAACAAAGAGGGATCTGGATTTTCTCCATTCTTTAGATTGGAAGAGATACATCTTGAAACATTTTTTAGGGCCACAGGATGAAGCTTCCTTTCCTTTTCGTTCTGAGGAAATGAGCAGAAAAGTAGAAGAATAATATCTTGAGAGATGCGAAATTCAGAGACAACCTTCGGAAGAAACTCTGGAGAAATGACTACTCGGTCATGCAGGATGTAAAAAAAATAAATAAATAAAAATGTTCTACATGAAAGGGCTTTTAACTCTATTGGTTGATGTTAAAGATGCGAGTAGGTCCACTTTGAAAGTAAAGAATTTCAGAGGAACATCTTCTAAAGGATCAAAAAGGTGCTGAAGTCAATTATTGTAGGATCAAATTAAGATCCCATGGTGGAATGGATACTCTAACATCTTGGCCTGACTCTGGATAGGGCCATACAAAACATAGGAATCCATGGATGATCAGTGATATTGCAAATCAAAGATCACACTGAAATCTGGACCTTGAGAGTAGATGGAGTCCTGATTCAAATCCCTTTTGCAGAAAATACAGTATCTGGTCCACACACAGATGTGAAATCCTGAGAGTGACACCAACAAGAAAAGGGCCTCCAAATCTTGTTGCATCTAAAATGGGCAACGTGTTTTCTGCTGGCCAGGAGAGTACTGATATCGGTTGAGGACAGGCACTTACTTGCTATGATCATCGTCTTAGCAGCAAGGCTGACAGCTGACAAGGTTGATGCTGCGCCAGTTTCAGAAGCTCCAGAAACCAAATTTTCTTTTGGCCAAAATGTGGCTATTAGAATGACTATAGCTCGCTCCTCTCTTATCTTACCTTGGAGATGACTGACAAATGTGGGAAGGCATATGCCAGAGAAAAGTTCCAGGTTGGAGTCAAAGCTTCAAGACCAAGAAGCTGTTCCATCTGAGAAAGGGAGAAGAATGTCTTTACCTTCTTGTTCAGATGAAAGGAAAGGCATCCACTTGAGGAATTCTCCACCTGGCAGTGATAATCTGAAACATTTCTGCTTCTAAGCTCCATTCTCTTGTCGAACAGAGTTAGGAAATGTTGGCAAAGCCGTTAATGAGTACAGCCGAGAGCTCTACTTGCTTTCGGTGCTACTATGCTTGATCAGGAAGGCCACAACCGTAGTGTTGTCTGAGAGAATGTGCACTGTTGTGCATTTGAGCAAATGATTCCACCCCTTCAATGTTCTCCAGACTGCCAGAAGTGCTAGGTAATTGATAGGAAGGATGGGCTCCTGAGTCATCCAGATGCCTTAAAAGAAGTGTATTCCCATATTGACCCCCCAGTTATGGAGACTGGTGTCCGTAGTAATTACAGTCCAACAAGGACGATCTCAAGAAAGTACATTCATTTTTTCGGCAACCACCTCCTTAGGGAGAAAAGGACTAAAAGGGGATAGAGTATTCATGTGGAGACTTAAAAGTGGTCTGTTCCAATGAGTTAGGAGAAAGGATTGTAACGATCTGATGTAAGCCAAGGCCCATGGAACTGCAAATAAACAACCTAGAAGGGACCTAACTGCTCTGATGGAAAGAATGGTGTTTCTCTGAACTTGAAAGATGAAATCCTTATATGCTTCCTGAATCTCTCTCTCTGCATAGGTAAGTTTATTTTACAGAATCTAGATGAGTTTCCCTCCTGTCTGGAACTGGGATTTCTCAATGTGTATGGTCAAACAGAGATCTTCCAGTAGTAGTTCTGGACAGATGGTTGATGTGAAGTTTGTAACAGATCTAGACAAATGGCTAATTTTAATGCCCTTCGATCTTAGATTCTGAAAACCACTGACATCACGTTTGTGAAAATCCTAGAAGCAGAGGAAATACCGATAAGCAAAGCTCAGAACTGGAAATGCTAAATTCCTGTTCTGCAGGAGAGCAATCCTCAAAACATTTTGGTGATCCTGTCTTATGGGAATATGAAGATATGTATCTTGAAGGTCGATAGAGACCATAGCATCCCTTCCAGAAAGGGTCTCCACAGTAGACTTTATGAACTCCATTCTGAATCTGTAGTAAGAGTTATTACGGTTTATAAAGAAGAGATTTATTATGATTACTTTCCTGGTATGGTTTTGTAACCACAAAGATCGTGAAGTAATTGCCTTGGAAACTTCCCTGAGGAGTGACAGGCACCGGTGTTTTTTTCCAGAATGTTTTCAAGTTCACTTCCGAAGTCTTTGCCCTGAAAGAGTAGATCACAGAACTATTCTTGGATGCATTAATCAGCAGCCCATGGATTTTTTTTATTATGAAAATATAAAAATTTTAAATACAACAAACTTATACATATATTGACACATAATGCATTTCCCTTTTTCCTTCCCCTCTGCTTTGTTACGATACTCGGGGTAACTACATAGTGATTATCTTAGATTTATCTATCTAAATTTTCTGTGCCATTATAATAATTTGTACTTATTTAAAAAGGAAAATAATACAAACGGACAACAACCAAGAATTTCTAGGTAATACCACATCAAAAAAAATTGTAAAAATCAACATAAACAGACAACAGCAGAAACAGACAGACCGTCTCAGAGTCATTGGGCAGGTGGTCCAGGACTTTACCTTCTTTTTTTCCCCTTCATTTTCACTTCTATAAGCGCAGGTTGGGCAGAATGATCTTGGCCTTCCTCTATTAATTTAAATTTCGGATTTCACCCTTCTAATCAGGTGGATTGATGGTGCCTTGTCACTTGACTAATATTTTAAACCTCCTCTGCCTCAAATATCCATCCATTTTTTGCCATCATTTTCATCCAGGTTTATACTACTCCATATAATTAGCTATATCTCTTTTCCATACGACATGGATATTTTAGCTGGCTCTGGATATTGGGCCAAATGCGGATCTTCACTGATTTCCAATTTCTAACTTTACAGCTGGTAGTATTTGATATATAAGGCATTGGCCACTATTTTTTTGTAGTTCTCGTTAAAGCAATCTGTTTAATAAATATTGATTCTATTAGCTGGCCCAAGCACAGATATTACTTAATAAAGTCTTTAATGTGTAGATATTTGAAAAGGTTTGATTGTAGCCATAAAGCTAAATAACAGAGCAGTGCCTCAGATGAAGTATTAAACTTAAGTAGTTAAATCATTCTCATGGAATGTATGTATGTATGCAAAAGAAAATGTAGTTTAAAGACTGCCAGTAACACCTTGGTGACAGAGGACGTGCCAGTCACGTACTTTATTTAAATGAGCTGTGGAAGTTTGCTGTAATGCCGCAATGTCGATGCATTTAGCATCGAATTGGGGACTCCGTGGAGCAAATCGTAATCTCCATGTTTGAAAGGCAGTCATGTTATTGGAAAGTGTTTCAGAAGTGAGAAATGATCAAAACTCATTTATCTAAAGAAAACCCTTGTTGGAGTACATCAAATGATGAAAGGGAAAAATCGAAGAAGTGTTAAAAATAGCTTCTGTCACAAAGGGTAAGACTTGGCGGGTATCCACAGTGTTAAAGTTAGTGGTCTGGATAGTCCCTTTAATCATGTGACAGAAAATTCTTAAAATTTACATTCTATATTAGGGCATGCTTTTACACATAGATCAATATATTTGTCACAAAGGAGGTCCAGTTGGCATAAAACCCTAAGCACCCAAGTTCAGGAGTTACGGTGCAGATGTGGAGATACAGAGCCTGCTGCAAGGTAACTGCACTTCCCTGGAAGCTTGGAGCTCCAGGTTTGTGCAGTTACATTCCAGGGACCTGTGGAAGCAGCAAGTTACGCAAGGTGTGTGCGAGCGTAAGGGTGTGTGGATGTAAGGGAGGGTGTGTATGGGGGTTGGGTGTAAGAGAGGGTGTGTATGAGGGGTGTGTGTAAGGGCGTGTGCGCGAAGGGGTGTGTGTAAGGGCGTGTGCGCGAAGGGGTGTGTGTAAGGGCGTGTGCGCGAAGGGGTGTGTGTAAGGGCGTGTGCGCGAAGGGGTGTGTGTAAGGGCGTGTGCGCAAAGGGGTGTGTGTAAGGGCGTGTGCGCAAAGGGGCGAGTGTAAGGGCGTGTGCGCAAAGGGGCGAGTGTAAGGGCGTGTGCGCAAAGGGGCGAGTGTAAGGGCGTGTGCGCAAAGGGGCGAGTGTAAGGGCGTGTGCGCAAAGGGGCGTGTGTAAGGGCGTGTGCGCAAAGGGGCGTGTGTAAGGGCGTGTGCGCAAAGGGGCGTGTGTAAGGGCGTGTGCGCAAAGGGGCGTGTGTAAGGGCGTGTGCGCAAAGGGGCGTGTGCGCAAAGGGGCGTGTGCGCAAAGGGGCGTGTGCGCAAAGGGGCGTGTGCGCAAAGGGGCGTGTGCGCAAAGGGGCGTGTGCGCAAAGGGGTGTGTGCGCAAAGGGGTGTGTGCGCAAAGGGGTGTGTGCGCAAAGGGGTGTGTGCGCAAAGGGGTGTGTGTAAGGGCGTGTGCGCAAAGGGGTGTGTGTAAGGGCGTGTGCGCAAAGGGGTGTGTGTAAGGGCGTGTGCGCAAAGGGGTGTGTGTAAGGGCGTGTGCGCAAAGGGTGTGCGCGAAGGGGTGTAAGGGGGTGTGTGTGCGCGTAAGGATGTGGGGAAGTGTGTAATGCTTCTTTGAGCAAATGTTCAGTCACAAAATATATTTTAAATATTGTTAAAAGGGAATGTCTGGTGCACAAAATGCATCTTCCAAATGTTAAGTAATATTAATGTGCTTTCAAAGTACTTTAAAATACATGTTTTATATTTTGCATTGCTTAAAATATAAAATACATACAGCTAGACTAAATTGTTAAATTTCAGCAGTTTGCAAGAAACGAGGACTGCCAACAAAAGCGGAGCAAAAGTAAAATCCTTTTTTTGCTGCAGGAACCAATGAGAATCATTTCATTCAAATAAATGGAATTTGCTGTCTCTCCAGTGAAGTAATCAGACAGTGTGTTGCACTGTTAAGAGATGCTTCTGTAAACAAGAGCAAGTCTATTAAAGTCCACACAATGTATTCCATTCCAGGAGCACAGGACGTGACTAAATGACACAGTGTTTATATAGTAAACATGTAGAGTAATTAGTGGGGAGGGCTTGAGTCAAATATTTGAAATGAGATTTAAGCAGAATGCCTGTATTAAATTCACACTGGAAAAAAATCTGTGCACTATACAAACACCAATTTTCAGCTTGCTTGCAGTAAAGTAAGTTTGGGGACTAGACTGTCCCTTTAAGCAAGCAAAGCAGGAATGGGGTATTCAATGTAGTTGTCCATCTAGGGATAAATGACTTGGCTTGCAATGAGGTTTCAGAGATTAATGACGTTTTTCATGTTCTTGACAATGATTCGTATATTTGTCCACAATTTTTTTCATGATATGCATACGTCAGGAAGGGGTTAACAGAAAATCACTACCATAACATAAGGACATAGTATTAAATTAGGTTTAAAAAGTAAAAAAAGATTTCAAAGTAAAATCAGGAAGTATTACTTTACTGAGAGGGTAATGGGTATAACAAATAGCCTTCCAGCAGAAGCAGTAGAGGTTATCAGAGTGAATGAGTTAAGTATGCATAAGATAGGCACAAGGCTATCCTAGATTTAGGATTAGGAACTGGGGACTAATAAAAGTATTTAGAAAATTGGGCAGACTAGATGGACCGAATGGTTCTTATCTGCCAACACATTCTATGTTTCTAAGAAAGGAATAAGTAGATATAAGATAAGGCCAGGGACTAATACAAGTCTTTAGGAAATGTTGCAGACTAGATAGCCCAGTGGATCTTATCTGCCAACACATTCTATGTTTCTAAGTAAATAGCGTTTTTAAATACTGTTAAAGGTGCACTATTAACTTGATTTATCAATGTTCCTGAGTATTTAAAGCTCCCATAGCATTCAGACAGCATTGCAGGAGTTGTAGCTTGACAACAGCTAGATCTGTAAATAGTGCCTGTTTGTCACATGACGGTGACAGCCAATCTCTTGGCATCTTAGCGATTGAGAACTCCGTTTCACATTATGCTCAGTAATTTGCTTCAGCGCCAACAGTTGGGCATTACGGTTCACTAAACCATGCTCTGCCTCACTGACATACTACTCTATTCATTAAGGGGCGGTCATTCAAACCACTATGCTTTAAACTTCCGCCTCCTTACATAACCCATATCCCCAACTGTAACCACTTCACATGGACTTGTGCAATAGCGCCTACCAATAGCAGAAATCCGAAAATGCACCATCCGGTAAGCAGTTCGTAGTACCCTGCCGCCATCTTGACGCTTCCTGGTTCTCGGGACAGCTGTCAGACCCCGTCACAGTGGGCAATAGAACCATGCTACTGTAAGAACATTAAACACAACAATTAGCCAATGGGTTCACAGCGCGGCCGTGCTGCAGTGACGTTGCCAAAAGAAGGAGGAGCATTCTGTCAGGGGAAGTTGAGGGGAGAAGCGTCTGGTAGCTATGGAAACGGATCAGGATTCAATGTGTCAAATGGATGCAGACATCAGAGATGTAATGGTGCTTACCACGTGTAATAAAAGTTATGTAATTTAGGGATACTAAATGATTTGTTTATTTTAATTGTCTAATACATTTTAGACTATTTCACATGAATGCTAAAATGTCTGAAATAGCGGGAAAACGGGGGAAACCATGATTGATGGTCAATTTTCGTTCTTTTAGTGGCTGGTATAATTCTCAAAGCACTCAGATAAACAATAAACTATTAAATACATTCAGAACAATTCACTCCCTGTATGAATAATCATAATTAAGGTGATTTGGTCACCTAAACATGATACTGTGAATGTAAAGAATGAAAATAATTAATCAAAATAACCAACCCATCTGCTGGTTGGTAATCAAGTCACAATTTTCATCCAGTTGAATGATCTCATCACCATTATAATATAGACCGAATAAAGTGTACCTGTCATGCAACAGTGGTAACACTTTAATGAGAATAGGCACTGGCCAAATTGTTGTCAAATATATATACTTGGACCCATTTTCTTTAATATTTTTATTAGCGATATTTCAGAAGGTCTTGTTGGCAAAGTATGTCTTTTTGCTGATGATACAAAGATTTGCAGAAGGGTTGATATTCATGGAGGAATAAGCCAAATGGCAAATGATTTAGCTAAACTAGAAAAATGGTCAGAGCAATGGTAACTGACATTTAATGTGGACAAGTGCAAGATTATGCACCTTGGGCGTAAAAACCCAAAAGCAGAATATAGACTATTTGGTACAGTCCTAACTTCAACATCTGAGGAAAGGGATTTAGGAGTAATAATTTCAGAGGACTTGAAGGTAGGTAGGAAATGCAATAGAGCAGCAGGAAATGCTAGCAGAATGCTTGGTTGCATAGGGAGAGGTTTTAGCAGTAGGAAGAGGGAAGTGCTCATGCCATTGTACAGAGCACTGGTGAGACCTCACTTGGAATATTGTACGCAGTACTGGAGACCGTATCTCCAGAAGGATATTGATACTTTGGAGAGAGTTCAGAGAAGGGCTACTAAACTGGTTCATGGGTTGAAGGATAAAACTTACCAGGAAAGGTTAAAGCATCTTAACATGTATAGCCTGGAGGAAAGACGTAACGGGGGGATATGATAGAAACATTTAAATACATAAAGGTAATCAACACAGTAAAGGAAGAGAGTATATTTAAAAGAAGAAAAACTACCACAACTAGAAGACATAGTCTCAAATTAGAGGGGCAACGATTTAAAAGTAATACCAGGAAGCATTATTTTACTGAGAGGGTAGTGGATGTATTGAATAGCCTGCCAGCAGAAGTGGTAGAGGTAAACACAGTCAAGGATTTTAAGCATGCGTGGGATAGACACAAGGCTATCCTAGCTATAAGACCGGGAATGGGGGACTAATAAAAGTACTCCAAAAAAATTGGGCAGACTAGATGGACCGAATGGTTCTTATCTGCCGACACATTCTATGTTTCTATATAACTGAATAGTCAGTATCATTTTACTTTGCAGATTCTATGACAGGATTTAAGACCCAATTATCATGTATACCTTTGTTTGGTAAATGTGTTTCAACTAGTGGAGCTGGAGTTTCTTTGTTGCAAGGATACAATGGGGCATTGAATCCCACTACAACAGTTTAATGTATTTGCATTAATTGCCTGGTTATGTACGAAAATAGAATGTAAAAAAGCACATTCTAAATAGAAAAAACACTCCACAAGGAAGTGAAGGTATTGTCTGAGCAGCGCTACACGCTCTTAAAGACAAAGTATGAGGCGACGATAAAAGTTCAAGCAGCGTGACACATACTGCATGCCTTACATGCAGCGCTGTATTTAGCGCAAGACAAACAATGCAGGTGCCTAGAGTGGCACCATGCTGCCTGCCACTAACCCCCAGGGCAAGTACTGGGGTGCAGGGGACGGGGGCATGTAATGGGGTTGTTGTAGGCATTTAATGGGGTGATGGGGGCATGTAACACGGTGATCGGGGTCATGTAATGGGGGTATTAGAGGCATGTAATGGGGTGATGGAGAGATGTAATGGGAGTGATGAGGGTATGTGATGTGGGCATGTCCTGGGTGTGCAATATGGATTATGGGACATGTTGTGGGAGTGCAACGTGGGAAGGGGGGTGCCCGAATTTTTGTCTGCCTACATGGTATGCTTGCCACCAACAAATGATTGCTGATGCAAGGAACATATGACTCAATTGATAGGTAGATATCCAATACTGGTATATCTCCCAAAATATATCCTCCAGGGATACAATGTGTCACGCTGCTTGAAGTGCTATCGTTGACTTATGCTTTTCCTTTAAGACGCTGTCTGTCTCACTATAAATTAATGCACTCTTGGACAATGCTTTCACTTGCTTGTCGAGTGTTTTTTTTCTAAATATGTTTTCAAAATATAATGTGCATCTTTGGATACCTACATTCATAAAAGCACATTCTATACAGAGATTGGACCTACCTCTAGATGATCTTAACAGCCATGTGACAAATTGTAGCATTACATCTCTGTTTGCTCACGGCACACAAATGCTATATTTCTCCCAATAATCACTTTGAGAATTGGAGTTACAAATACAATGCAATTTCATGTATTTTTCATGCACCACCATGTGAACAAATTATGGCTTAATGGGATATATGGCACTAATAGGGATTTAAAAAGATAAAACTCATTTTTTTATATGTTACTGTAGAGCAGAGGTCAGCAACCTATGACCTACCAGCCAATTCAGTCCAGTCCGCAGACCCCAAACAAAAAATGCAATCTGGGGTGTAGATCCTGCTTTCCTTCTGAACTCTACCTTTGTCTTAGCTGTTGGTACAGAGGTAGAGCTCAGCTGGATAGTGGGATTTAGCACACCAGAGAATGCGTTGCCAGTTTAAGTGGCAGCCAGTAAAATACAGGCTGGTTTGCAACCCTATTTGAGACTAAGTTCCCTATTTTGCCTTGCAGATCTCCAGCTAGTAGAAA
Source organism: Pelodytes ibericus (assembly GCA_036172795.1). Taxonomy (NCBI): domain Eukaryota; kingdom Metazoa; phylum Chordata; class Amphibia; order Anura; family Pelodytidae; genus Pelodytes; species Pelodytes ibericus. The sequence continues at coordinate 120,141,208 of CM069861.1, read as the reverse complement.
CTAGGCGTACACTGCACCCTAAAGATAAAGACTATGCATTTTACTCCATCCCACATCAATCATACTCACAACTTGACTACTTCTTCCTACCACAGGACCACCTTGACTGACTAATATCGTCATGTATTTGCTCCAAAATCTGTTCAGATCATTCGCTACTTCTCACCCTTATCTGCCCCCAACACAGAGCCCATAAATGGACATGGAGGTTGAATGAATCCTTCCTCTCAGACATGACAATAGTGCCTCAGACACAAGAAGCCCTCCAATTCTACTTTACAGACAACAACACATCTAATATCCCTCCTTTTCTTGGCGCCCCAAAATTTGTTTTAGAGATTTTTACATTTGTCAAGCCACCATAATTAAACAAGTCTGGACTGCTGAAATTGCTTGCCTGACTTCCCAGATAACTCCCCTGGAGACACCCCATAAATGCAAGCAGACATATACAGCAATATGGCTCTCAGTGCTGCTCACTACTAAGATCAACCAGTTCTTCCTACACACTAGAAAATATTTCTAAGAACACACAAATCAATCCATCCATTGATTGGCAAGGATGCTCAACGCTAATAATAGATCTACAAACATACAAAAGATCTGCACAAATTCCGGATATATGTCGCTATTACCCTCCAAAATCATTGCTTCCTTTCACTAATATTTCATCCCTCTACAAACATAAACAAACCACTCACATAAACAACAGAAAAAGTGAAAAAAGTGCGCTTTAACCAACACTTAATATACAACAAAAAAGGGATTACCCTTAATATGGTAGCAATCCACTTGGTAAATACATGGAGGGAAAAACAGAAACAAAATAATGATAATATAGTGTAGTATTTTAGTGCAAAAACAGGGAATGTGAAAAAGTGAAAATACACTCACATATCCCTGAGCAGTATACTGCTCAGTACATCAAGCCTCATGGGAGCCCACGCAGGGTAGATGATCCAAGCGTATCCCAGAAGATGAGAGAGCACAAGTGGAGAGGAGGAGACTTGCTGGGACTATCTGAGGACAGTGGGACTTATTGCATTCTATATATTCCTGTTGGATCCTGTTTATTTTTAGTGTAAGATCTTTTATACTTTGTCTTCAATAAATTTTATACCCTTACTTACGTCTCTCCTCTGCTCTCTCATCTTCTGGGATACGCTTGGATCATCTACCCTGCATGGGCTCCCATGAGGCTTGATGTACTGAGCCAGGGCCGTCTTTAACGCGGGGCAAACGGGGCAGCTGCCCTGGGCCCATTTACTCCTGGGGGGCCCCAAGGCAGCTGTCCCGTGGGCCCCCAGCCCCTGCTGCCGCGTTCACAGCGCATTGCGCTTGTGAACGCTTTTTTTCCGGCAAGCCGCATCCGATGGATGCGACGGCCGAAAAAAAAAAAACTGACGCCGGATGTGACGTCGCGTCACATCCGGTTTCTGTTTCCCTCCTCCGTGCAAGAGGGAAGACTGCACGGAGGAGACATCCGGCGGGGGACACGGAGCAGCTTCATGTAAGTACGGGGGGGGGGGGCTGGCTGGCACAATATTCCTGGTATCTGACTGGCACTATATTACTGGGTATCTGATTGGCACTATATTACTGTGTATCTGATTGGCACTATATTACTGGGTATCTGATTGGCACTATATTACTGGGCATCTGATTGGCACTATATTACTGGGTATCTGATTGGCACTATATTACTTGGCATCTGATTGGCACTATATTACTTGGCATCTGATTGGCACTATATTACTGGGTATCTGATTGGCACTATATTACTGGGCATCTGATTGGCACTATATTACTGGGTATCTGATTGGCACTATATTACTTGGTATCTGATTGGCACTATATTACTGGGTATCTGATTGGCACTATATTACTTGGTATCTGATTGGCACTATATTACTGGGCATCTGATTGGCACTATATTACTTGGTATCTGATTGGCACTATATTACTGGGTATCTGATTGGCACTATATTACTTGGTATCTGATTGGCACTATATTACTGGGTATCTGATTGGCACTATATTACTGGGCATCTGATTGGCACTATATTACTTGGTATCTGATTGGCACTATATTACTGGGTATCTGATTGGCACTATATTACTGGGCATCTGATTGGCACTATATTACTTGGTATCTGATTGGCACTATATTACTGGGTATCTGATTGCACTATATTACTGGGTATCTGATTGGCACTATATTACTGGGTATCTGATTGGCACTATATTACTTGGTATCTGATTGGCACTATATTACTGGGTATCTGATTGGCACTATATTACTGGGCATCTGATTGGCACTATATTACTTGGTATCTGATTGGCACTATATTACTGGGTATCTGATTGCACTATATTACTGGGTATATGATTGGCACTATATTACTTGGTATCTGATTGGCACTATATTACTGGGTATCTGATTGGCACTATATTACTGGGCATCTGATTGGCACTATATTACTTGGTATCTGATTGGCACTATATTACTGGGCATCTGATTGGCACAATATTACTGGGCATCTGATTGGCACTATATTACTTGGTATCTGATTGGCACTATATTACTGGGTATCTGATTGGCACTATATTACTGGGCATCTGATTGGCACTATATTACTTGGTATCTGATTGGCACTATATTACTGGGTATCTGATTGGCACTATATTACTGGGTATATGATTGGCACTATATTACTTGGTATCTGATTGGCACTATATTACTGGGTATCTGATTGGCACTATATTACTGGGCATCTGATTGGCACTATATTACTTGGTATCTGATTGGCACTATATTACTGGGCATCTGATTGGCACTATATTACTTGGTATCTGATTGGCACTATATTACTGGGTATCTGACTGGCACTATATTACTGGGTATCTGATTGGCACTATATTACTGGGTATCTGATTGGCACTATATTACTTGGCATCTGATTGGCACTATATTACTGGGTATCTGATTGGCACTATATTACTGGGCATCTGATTGGCACAATATTACTGGGCATCTGATTGGCACTATATTACTGGGTATCTGACTGGCACTATATTACTGGGTATCTGATTGGCACTATATTACTGGGTATCTGACTGGCACTATATTACTGGGCATCTGATTGGCACTATATTACTGGGTATCTGATTGGCACTATATTACTGGGTATCTGACTGGCACTATATTACTGGGCATCTGATTGGCACTATATTACTGGGTATCTGATTGGCACTATATTACTGGGCATCTGATTGGCACTATATTACTGGGTATCTGATTGGCACTATATTACTGGACATCTGATTGGCACTATATTACTTGGCATCTGATTGGCACAATATTACTGGGCATCTGATTGGCACTATATTACTGGGCATCTGATTGGCACTATATTACTGGGTATCTGATTGGCACTATATTACTTGGCATCTGACTGGCACTATATTACTGGGCATCTGATTGGCACTATATTACTGGGCATCTGATTGCACTATATTACTGGGTATCTGATTGGCACTATATTACTTGGCATCTGATTGGCACTATATTACTGGGCATCTGATTGGCACTATATTACTTGGTATCTGATTGGCACTATATTACTGGGCATCTGATTGGCACTATATTACTGGGCATCTGACTGGCACAATATTACTGGGCTCTGGCTGGCACAATATTACTGGGCTCTGACTGGCACAATACTGGGCTCTGGCTGGCACAATATTACAGGCATCTGACTGGCATAATATTACAGGCATCTGACTGGCACTATATTACTGGGCATCTGACTGGCACAATATTACTGGGCTCTGGCTGGCACAATATTACTGGGCTCTGACTGGCACAATACTGGGCTCTGGCTGGCACAATATTACAGGCATCTGACTGGCATAATATTACAGGCATCTGACTGGCACAATATTACAGGCATCTGACTGGCACAATATTCCTGGCCTCTGACTGCACACTATTACAGGCATCTGACTGGCATAATATTACAGGCATCTGACAGGCACCATATTCCTGGGCTCTGACAGGCACAATATTCCTGGGCTCTGACTGGCACACTATTACAAGCATCTGACTGGCATAATATTACAGGCATCTGACTGGCATAATATTACAGGCATCTGACTGGCACAATATTACAGGCATCTGACTGGCACAATATTCCTGGCCTCTGACTGCACACTATTACAGGCATCTGACTGGCATAATATTACAGGCATCTGACAGGCACCATATTCCTGGTATCTGACTGGCACAATATTATTGGTATCTGACTGGCACAATATTATTGGTATCTGACTGGCACAATATTACTGGTATCTGACTGGCACATTATTACTGGGCTCTGACTGGCACAATATTGCAGGCATCTGACTGGCACAATATTGCAGGCATCTGACTGGCACAATATTACTAGGCTCTGACTGGCACAATATTACTGGGCTCTGACTGGCACAATATTACTGGCATCCGAAAGTTACAATATTACTGGCATCTGAATGGCACAACAATTATGGCATATGTGTGTGCGTGGGGGGGGGGGGGGGGTAACATTGCGATGGATGGCGGGATTGCATGCAGGGGAGGGAGCAGGGTCCAGGGGGCCCAAGCAAATGCTTGCCCAGGGTCCAATCACTATTAAAGACGGCCCTGTACTGAGCAGTATACTGCTCAGGGATATGTGAGTGTATTTTCACTTTTTCACATTCCCTGTTTTTGCACTAAAATACTACACTATATTATCATTATTTTGTTTCTTTTTTTCCCTCCATGTATTTACCAAGTGGATTGCTACCATATTAAGGGTAATCCCTTTTTTGTTGTATATTAAGTGTTGGTTAAAGCGCACTTTTTTCACTTTTTCTGTTGTTTACTGTACCGAACCAGGAGTGAAACACTGGTTGATTGAGTTGCTGCTATTACTGTCACATTTTGGCGCAGTGTATTTCTTGTTTTTCTCTGTAAACCACTCACATAACAACAGAACATATCCAAACAAAGCTCTTGTCATCTAACACTGACACCCTAATAGAGTCTTTAGAATGGAAAAATTAAAGATTGCCTCAAATCCTTCCAGACAGGAACATGCCCTGGCCCCTACGGACTTCCCTTGGGCTACTACAAAAAATCCTCAGCGATCCTTCTCCCCATTTTTTAAAGATCATCAACATAATAAAAGAAGGACACCACATACAGTACCTTGGAGAAGTATTCACCCCCTTGGCTTTTTACCTATTTTGTTACATTACAGTCTTAAGTTCAATGTTTTATTAATCTGAATTTTATGTGATGGATCAGAACACAATAGTCTAAGTTGGTGAAGTGAAATGAGAAAAATATATACATAAAACTGTTTTTGAAATATAAAACAGAAAATTGGCATGTGCGTATGTATTCACCCCCTTTGTTATGAAGCCCATAAAAATCTCTGGTGCAACCAATTACCTTCAGAAGGTGTCTAAGTGTCACATGATCTGTCATTACATATACACACCTTTTTTTTTAAAGGCCCCAGAGGCTGCAACACCTAAGCAAGAGGCACCACTAACCAAACACTGCCATGAAGACCAAGGAACTCTCCAAACAAGTAAGGGACAATGTTATTGAGAAGTACAAGTAAGGTTTAGATTATAAAAAATATCCAAATCTTTGATGACCCTCAGGAGCACCATCAAATCTATCATAACCAAATGGAAAGAACATGGCACAGCAGCAAACCTGCCAAGAGACGGACGCCCACCAAAACTCACGCGCAAGGAGGGCATTAATCAGAGAGGCAGCACAGAGACCTCAGTTAACCCTAGAGGAGCTGCAGAGTTCCACAGCAGAGACTGGAGTATCTGTACATAGGACGACAATAAGCCGGACTCTCCATAGAGTGCCATTTATGAAAGAGTGGCCAGAAGAAAGCCATTACTTTCAGCAGAAAACAAAATGGCACGTTCTGAGTTTGCGAAGGTTCTCTGGTTTGATGAGACTAAAATTTAACTTTTCGGCCATCAAAGAAAACGCTATGTCTGGCGCAAACCCAACACATCACATCACCCAAAGAACACCATCCCCACAGTGAAACATGGTGGTGGCAGCATCATGCTGGTCAGAGTTGAGGGAAAGATGGATGGTGCTTGTGGTCAATGCTCCTGTACAACATTTGTTTTTTGATATGTTAATTAGGGCACGCCTCCAGTGACCTCACAAGACATTCAATATACCTGTTGAATGAACAATCTGATTTCAGTCTCTTCCTGCCTTGCCTGACTCCTGCATGCATGGGGCAATCTGTGATGGGTTATAATGGGTCTTTTGGTTGAAAACTAGGATTAAGGTTAGTCTTGGGAGAATGTGGTATTGTGTGTTGGACTGTCACTAATTAATGTATGTTACTGTGTTTTTGTATCTTAATAAATATCTGTTAAAGTAGACATTATATATTTTATATTAATCTGGTGTTACACCACAGTGCTAAATACAGGGATATTCTTGAGCAAAACCTGTACCACTCTGTGCGTGATTTGGGCAAAAATCCCTGTGGTAAGATGTGGCAAGCTCATAGAGACTTATCCAAAGCGACTTGGAGCTGTGATTGCCGCAAAAGGTGGCTCTACAAAGTATGGGCTTTAGGGGGGTGAATAGTTATGCACATTGACTTTTTCTGTTATTTTGTCCTATTTGTTCAACATCTTCAAAGTTGTGGGCATGTTCTGTAAATTAAATGATGCAAATCCTCAAACAATCCATGTTAATTCCAGGTTGTGAGGCAACAAAATATGGAAAATGCCAAGGGGGGTGCATACTTTTGCAAGGCACTGTACATTAACAGCATCCATCTTGGTCATCCCTAAGGAAAGAAAAGACTCAAGTGCTACTGCCCGGTATCCCTCTTGAATGCGGATGTGAAATTATTCTCGAAGGTGATTCCACTGAGACTTACATTTCTCGTGCTGTTTCTAGTCCACTCTGATCAAACCATCTTTATCCCAGTTAAAGAACCAAAAGACAAAATCTGACTCCTCAACATCATTCATAAGGCCAACGCTGACAAACATCAACTTTTACTCATATAAACTGATGACAAAAAGACCTTTAATAGGCTGGACTGGAGGTTCGGGTTCTCCACTCTAACACACATGGGCCAACAGCACATATCAGCATTAATGTCACAACAGCTACATATCTCAAATGGTACATTATCTGGGCACAGAAGGAGATTTTCACTTGAAAGTAATCGACTCTATGGTTGAGCCTCAGGCTTTTTCCTTCCACAGAAACTGAACCAAAGTAAAAAACGCAAGACACCTGGATACAAATATAACAAAAGAACCAAAGGCAACACAATTGAAGGGCAAGGGTAAAAGCGTAGTCAGAAGGGCATTGCTAGGTCTCCAAATGATCTGGGGCTAGAGCCCAGATGTGCTCTGTCACACACACTTTCTTTTTCACACATACACACTGCATCTCTCCCTCTCTCACAAACACAATGCATATCTCCCTCACATACACTGATATAAGGAAGTCAATACCAGGATACATAGGAACTAGGGAACTAAGCAGGGAACACCAGGCTTAGTAGATCAATAATCAAGCAAGGATTGAACAGTTTGAGGGGTTTTTATATGGTTTGCCATTACCAGCTCCTCCCCTCAGCTCCAAAGGTTTACTCTAACCATCACAAGATTCTATGGGACCTTGCAGAGAGGTTTCCACCTTTGTCCCCACCTCCCCCGCATCCTCCAATACTGGAACATCATCAAACATCAGGACACGCCAACCGCCATGTGCAACGCGGAAGTGTGCGCTAGATGCGGGGGTAACGGGGGCCCCTGTCGAAGGTGAGTGTCCCCTGGATGAAGGGTGAGGGAGGCTGGTATCCTGACACACACACACACTGCGTCTCTTTTATTTAGAAAAATTGGGCAGACTAGATAGACAAAATGGTTCTTATCTGCCGACACTTTCTATGTTTCTATGTTTCTCTCCCTCACACACACTGCATGTCTCCCTAACAAACACTTCATGTGTCCCTCACACACATTGCATCTCTTCCTCACACACACTGCATCTCTCCCACACACACACTCTGTCTCTCTCTCACACATACTCTGTCTCTCTTTTCTCTCACACACACACACTGTCTCTCTCTCACACACACTCCGTCTCTCTCTCACACACATTCCATCTCTCTCACAAACACTTTGTCTCTTTCACACATACTCCGTTTCTCTCACACTCCGTCTCTCTCACACACACTCCATCTCTCACACACTTTGTCTCTCTCACACATACTCCGTTTCTCTTACACACTCTCCATCTCTCACACACACTCCGTCTCTCTCACACTCCATCTCTCTCTCTCACACTCTCCATCTCTCACACACACTGCGTCTCCCTCACACACACTCTGTGTCTCTCTCACTCCGTCTTTCACACAAACTCCATCTCTCACACACACACTTATCCCTCTTGCACACACACACACTTCATCTTACACACACTCCGTCTCTCATACCGACCACACAGAGGGATCCAAGCAAGAGGGATTTGGGTTCTTAGAGCACTGGGAAGACTTTTCAGTCAGCTACAGACCCTATGCACGGGATGGGCTGCACCTCAATTATGAGGGGGCTGTAGTATTAGGGGAGAGGAATTCTAGAGGGTTAGAATAGCTTTTAAACTAGGCTCTGGGGAGGAGGGTCAAGATCAAAATGAAGCAATGGTAGCTATGAAGGTGTAGATGATTGGAAAGTGTAGTAGATTGGAAGGTGGGTCTAGCTATTGGAAAGGAGGAGGAAAGCAGTGGTGGGGTTAACATAGATCATAGGGAGGTACATACAATTAAACTTGCAGGATTTAAGTGTTTGTCAACTAAAAAGAAAATGGGTAGTAATCTTTAATGTCTTTTAGCAAATGCAAGAAGCTTGACAAAGAAAATGGGTGAGCTGGAGATACTGGTAAGTGCTGAACAGTATGATTTAATCAGAATCACAGAAACGTGGTGGGATGAGACCCATGACTGGTCAGTTAATTTACAAGGCTACTCACATTTTAGAAAGGACAGGGTAAATAGAAAAGGGGGAGGAATTTGCCTATATGTAAATCCTAAATTAAAGCCCAGTGTTAAAGAAGGTGTGCATGATGTAACTGGAACTGATGTGGAGACACTGTGGGTGGAGATTAGCAAAGACACTAAAAAGAATCGCACATTACTTGTAGGTGTATTTTACAAGCCACCAAATATTAGCATTTATGGAGAAGATCATCTTTTATTTCAAATTGAAAAGGCTGCAAATCTGAATGAAGTTTTAATCATGGGAGATTTTAATTACCCAGATATAGATTGGTATTGTGGCACAACTAGTTCCGCTGAACCTGCTTAATAACAAATTTATGGCACAATTAGTAGACACCCCAACTAAAATGGATGCCTGTCTGGATTTGTTAATAACAAACAATGAGGCGCTTATCTCAAACATCCAAGTAAGAGAACACTTGGGGAATAGTGACCATAACATGGTTTCGTTTGAGATTAATGCAAAAAAGCAAATTGGTAACTACGCCACCAAAACTCTTAATTTTAGAAGGGCCAACTTTGATGGACTAAGGGCATAGATTGAACATTTAGACTGGGAACTATTGTTTTCTGGACTAAACACAGAAGACCAGTGGAATGCCTTTAAGAACACATTACAAAAGTACACATCCCAATATATACCTTTGGGAAACAAATGCAAAAGACACAAATCAAAACCAATGTGGCTTACCGGTAATGTGACTCAGGAAATACAAAACAAGAAAATGGCATTCAAACATTATAAAAGCAAGGGATCAGCATTATCATTTATAGACTACAAAGATGCCAACAAAGCCTGCATAAAGGAAATTAAAATGGCTAAAATGGAAAAAGAGAAAAGGATTGCTTAGAAACATAGAATGTGTCGGCAGATAAGAACCATTCGGTCCATCTAGTCTGCCCAAATTTTTTTGAGTACTTTTTTAAAAGTACTCTAAAGTATATAAATGGAAAAAAGCTAAAGAGGGAAAATGTTGGGAAATGATTTGAAGGATTTCTAAAGGTTTACACTCAAGAATACATCTTGAATCAGAATATAATTAGAAAAAGTTTGTCCGTTGGTTTGAGTATGGTGTGCTGAAGAGAGAAGCTGCTTGATCTGTACATTTTGGTGAGTCTATCTACTACCACCATGATGGTATTATGTTGTTGAGAGGGTGGTAAATCCACTACAAAATCAACTGTGATGTCCTCCCAGGGATGAGTAGGAATAGGTAATGGCTGTAGGAGTCCCACGGGTTTAGAATTGGTACTCTTGGAAAGTGCACATACATCACAGGAGTGGACATACTCGAGGACATCCTTTCTTAGAGTAGGCCACGTTCTATTGGCCAGATGGAGGGTTTCTTTGAAACCGCCATGGCCGGTCAGAGGATGTTCATGTAGAGACTGGAGGACGGAGTATCTGGCTGGTTTAGGGACATAAATCAAATCATCCTTAAAAAGTGGTCTTGTTTAGGTTGAAGTGAGGTAGTCTCGGGATTGCGGGATGCCTTCTGACTATATTTTGGGAGTTCAGTGAGAAGAGGAGTTCGAAGGTCATGGAAGTGTGCTGGATGTAATATGGTGTTCTTCATAGGAAATGTGTTGGTAGGAGATAGTAAGGAGTAAGGAATTCAGCAAGCAAGTATGCGCACCTTTTCAACCCTTTTTCAGTAAATCCAAAAGAAGTCCAAAACCGGAGTGTTGTATAAAGCCATAAAAAGCAAAGTTTATTGATAGAAGATTAAAATCATAGTTGGAGAGATACAATCTCACGCGTTTCGCCACACGGCTTAATCATAGACATAAACCTCAAACAGGGAGTACTGGCTCTTGTACGATGTGACCTTCTACACAGTTTATGTTTTTTTGTGTTGTTAGGAGACTCATACATCTGAAATAGCGCATCTGCTTTTCCGTTCTTAGATCCGGGACAGTAGGTGATATGGAAAAACGCATGAAGAAGAGTGCCCACCTTGCTTGTCGAGGATACAGTCATTTGGCTTTTTGTAGATAGTTGAGATAATGGTGGTCCTTATACACGGTCACTGGATGTAAGGCCCCCTCCAATAAGTGGCGCCATTCCTCAAGCGCTGATTTGATGGCTAGTAATTCCTTATCCCCTACTCTGTAGTCGATCTCTGCTGGAGATAGGTGTCGGGAGAAAAAGGAGACAGGATAGAGAAGTTTCTTATCACCATGCCTTTGGGAGAGAATAGCTCCTAAGGCCGTATCTGAGGCGTCAACCTCGACGTAAAAGGCCTTCTTGACATCAGGAAGGATAAGCACAGGTGCGGTGGTAAATTTGGTCTTAAGTGTGGTGAAAGCTTCTTGTGCAAGGGGAGTCCACCTGAAGGCAGTTTGTTTACTGGTTAGATGAGTGATTGGTTGAATGAACTTGGAAAAATTATGTATTAATCTCCTGTAAAAGTTAGCAAAGCCAACAAAGTGCTGTGCTGCTTTCACAGATGTGGGAACTGGCCACTGAAGAATGGATGTGATTTTCTTTGGATCCATTTCGATGTGACCTGGCTTGAGAATGTACCCCAGAAATTCTACCTAAGTAGATTCGAATATACATTTCTCCAATTTTGTGTACAGGTGGTTTTGTTGTAGGCGAGTGAGTACCTGCAATACATGCTTCCGATGTTCAGACAGAGAGAACGAGTAGATTAAAATATCATTGAGGTAGATCACTACTGACAGATCGAGCATGTCTCGGAAGATGTTATTTAAAAAATGCTGGAAAGTGGCAGGGGCATTGCAGAGCCCAAAAGGCATGACTTTATACTCGAAATGCCCATATCTGGTACGAAAGGCTGTTCTCCATTCATGTCCCCTGCGAATTCAGACCAAATTGTAAGCACCTAGGAGATCCAATTTGGAGAAGATCCGGGCATGACTAAGATGATCCATCAATTCTAGTATAAGCGGGAGTGGATATTGTAACCATGCACCCTTGTGCAGGCTCATCCAGGCTGTATCCAGGCTTTTCTGTATCCTTCTTGCTTTGCTTTCTTGTTTATTATTTATGCTTATTCCTGCCTTGCCCTGTATTCCTGCCTTGCCCTGTATTTCTGTATTCCTGCCTTGTCTAGTATTCCTGTCCTGCCCTATATTCCTGTTATGTTTTCCTTTCTGCCTGTCTTTGTTTCTTTCCAGGTTTTCTCTTATTCCCTCTGCTTTGTTAGTTTACTTCTATTTAAACCACGCCCGTTTCTGTTCAGTCCTTAGTAGTGCAGTCTACAGGTATTTCCTCTGTGTCTATTCCATGTATGTCTTTTAGATTTTATTATTTGTTTTTACTTTGATAATATTATGTCTTACTTAGGGACTTGCCTAATGTGGGGTACCTTGATGTGGTTGGCAAGCTAACATCTAATTGGCCATTTGGTGAACCAAACCCCCACCTTTAACATATTTGGTGTTAGGCTAGTTCCTATATTTATGTTTGTTCCTTTGTATGTGTATGTGTTTCTTGTGTTCCTTGAGCCTGTGTCTTGTATTATTTATCCTTAGTTTAGTTTCTGCTTTATCTTGCTTATGTCTTGCCTCTGCCCTGTAGCCCTTCACTCTGTATTTCAGTTCTGCTCTCCCTCATTAGCTTTTCTGTTTTAGCTCTGCTTAGCTATCATTTAGTTATTTTACTCTTAAGCCCTGGAACCTGGATACAGCAGCTGCTTCATAGGGGCTGGTTGTGGCTGCAAAAACTTGGGGTCCCAAACCTCCAAGGGTTTGCAGTTACCCAGCACCAGGTCCTGTGTCTCCACCCTGCATCGCAGCTCCTGATCTCGGGAACTCAGGGTCCCTTACCACCTGGACCCTGTGCATTACAGAAATTTGTTCTTCACTGAAATGTTGTTTAACTCTCTATAGTCTACGCAGGGTCATAGTCCCCCACCTTTCTTACCGACAAAAAAGATCCCTGCTCCAGTTGGTGAGGTTGAAGGTTGGATGACTCTCCTCCAGGTATTCCTTTAGAGCTTTCAATTCGGGTTCAGATAGAGGATAAATATGACCAAACGGAATTGCCGCTCCTGGGAGCAACTCGATGGGGCAGTCGTAAGGTCGATGGGGAGGTAGGCATTCTGCCTCTCTCTTTTTGAATACTTGGTGGAATTGTCTATAAGGAGAAGGGATCTCAATGTCTCTTTGAGTATTCCAGGCACTCTCTTGAACCACTGAAATATGAGCATGTTGGAGGCAATTTTGTTTGCAGGTGGCGGAAGAAAAGCACACATTCCCTGATGACCACTGGATCACAGGGTCATGTTTTCTGTGCCAGAGGAGTCCCAGGATGAGTGGAAACAACAGAGATTGTACCAGATTGAATGTAATAGTCTTGTGGTGAGTAGAACCGATGCTGAGAATAACAGGGATCGTTTCTTTGGTAACAGGAACTGAGATGATGGGACTTCCGTCGACAAGCTGAATGGGTAGAGGAGGTATCTTGGGTTGTGTGGGGATTCTTAAAGACCGAGCCAAAGTCATATCCAGGAAACAGTCACTGGCTCCCCGAATCGATAATCGCTGTTTGTAGATGGTTTTAGTGTTCCACTGTAGGGAAACAGGGAGAGATAGATGAGGAGTGGTAGCACCCAGAAGTAAAGTAGCAGGTAAGGAGTGTATCTTACCTCGTCAAGTGCGTATGGGACATGTAGAGACAGCGTGACTGGATTTGCCGCAATACATGCAGAGGTTGTCTTGTCTTCTTCTAGCCTTCTCGGCATCAGATAATGGGACTCGTGCCATCCCAATTTGCATGGGTTTTGCAGTAGTTTGAGTAGGCATGGGTGGCAGAGGAGGTAGTGAAGGTGTGTGAACTGGTGCCTGGAATGGTCCAGCTAGAGCAGCACGTTCCATTCTATGCTTTCGAAGACTTTGGTCTATCTAGGTCACTTGGTGGATTAGAGCTTCCAGTGACCTGGAGGCTTCAGTATGGGCCAGTTCGTCCTTCAGTGACTCTGAGAGACCCTGCCAGAATTGGTGAATAAGTGCAGGTTCATTCCATTCTGTTACAATGGAAGTTCTCCTGAATCTTCAATATACTCGTCCACAGGGCGACGACCTTGCTTCAGAGCCCTGAGGGTAGATTCAGCAGAATATTTCTTGTCGGGGTCTGCATATAAAACATCCATAGCTTGATGGAATTAGACCCATGAATTCAGAGTCGGATACTGCACTTGAAGGAGTTGATGGGCCCAAGCAACGGGGCCCCTGGCAAGGAGGGAAATGGCGGTATGTACTTTAACAAAGTCCGTATCGTAGGTTCTGAGCTAAAGCACAAACAACAGCTCACAGGAGGTTAAAAATGCTTGATATGTTTTACGGTCTCCATTGAAGCATTCAGCCAATTTGACTGCAGGTTCAGAGGCGGCTACAGCACCCTCCTCCACGTTTTTAAAAACTGGAACCAGGGGTATAGCCACCGGCAGTGAAGGAGGCGGGGCAGAAGAGCCTGAAACTTTGTGTTCTTGGAGACCATGAACGGTTTGAGTGAGAACTGTAATTTGTTGCATCAGGGCAGGAATGGCATCAGCCATTCCTGCTAGCTCCCTATGGCTTGCTTTTTCTGTCATGTTCTCAGTGGTGATGGAGCATAGAGCAGGCAACCCTGGCGGGTAAAAATGGATAGACAAAAGAGTGGTCAAGGGACAGTCCAATGGTCGAGGCAGATAGCTAGGGATCAAAAACTAGAAGGTAGGCCGAGGTTCAAGGATCAGAGAAGGTAGGATCAACGATGAGGATAGCCAAGGTCAAAACCAGGTAGACAAATATTCGTAGTAGCGAGGATGAAGGAGACTGAGGAAGTACACCAACTAGCTCAACAAGCAAGCAAGGAGTGAAGCAAACGAGGGGTTTAAATAGTCACTGACCTTCCTGAGTCCCTCCTCCCAACACCAAGTCTCCGCCTCCTCCATAGACTAAACAGAGGAGGAGGAGGGAGTGGGGGAAATACTACTCCTCCTCTGTCTGGTCCTACACGACTCGCCCTGTGGCGCAACGCCAACAGGAGGTAAGAGATGCCCCCTGGCTGTTGTTGGAACACTCGCGCTAGACAATTGCAGTGTGCCCACAACTTGAGCCCGAGAATGCGGCCTACCCTGCGGCCACAAGATCGCGCCTCGAGCAGGCACCGGCCTCCCAGATGCAGCCCTGGAAGTGGACCCTCAGTGCGGGGGTAAGTGAAGAACCCTGGGAATACATAGTAGGCAAGATCTATCATAATAGAGTTATCTGAGCAAGCTCTAATGTTTGCCAAATTTTTATGCTGGATATAATGCCTATACTTATATGAAAAAAATGAAATGAGTAATGTGTTGTAGGTACAGGACAGTGGCATATCCTCTGTGTGTGCTAGGTGTGCACCGCACAGTATTTTTAGGTTTGTGTGCTCTAAACAGTAAATGGAAGAAATATAGCAGAGGCCGGCAACAGCATGAATTCTAATGGCAAATTAATGCTGCCTTTCACCTCTATTTTGTGTTTGTGTGCTGTCCGTTTGGCGCACACCTTTCATTCACGGTCAGGATACACCCCTGGTACAGGATGATGTGTGCATGACGACTATTTCTATCAGAATTTGGAAAGTATTGTTAATCAAATTAACAGGATCTGTGCCAAACTATCAGAGTACTTTGATGTACACGCAGAAATGGTTGCACTATATATTGTCAACAGTTTCTATATGTTTACACTGAGTCAACAATTAAACTTATCTATAATACATCTATAGATACCTGAATATGTACTGCCCTGCTGAATTTCATTATAATTGGACATTCTCCTATCTGGGCTAGGAATATCAAACAGTTGTAAAATTCTAGGGACGAAACCATATTAGAATTACCAAATAATAATTTATATAATGGCAAAATATAGAACACACAGTCATTTTAAAAATGCTGTGGAACTAACGTATAGTATCTGTATTATTTCAAACAGTGGCGTTTATGTATATTGACTGTGTAATGAAACATGCAAGTAACATCCCATTATGGCCAGTGCAACAGGTGAAATACATAAAAATGTTCGTAAAAATAAACAGAAGAAAATAAAGGGCAGTCTTCAAAATTCATAGAATAAGTAAATTTTAAAATGAACTTGTAATAATAAGAAATTAAATGAAAATCAGCCTATTTATTCAAATTGTAAAAAAAGATAAAACCATAATTTTCCAATTACATGGAATGCAATACAATATTTAAAATGACCATTTAAACAAGAGTATGAAACAGTATAATAAATTATCATGAAGTAATATTGTAGAAATGTTGTATCCATTAAATTATTATTGAATTACTTATTATAAATAATATTCTTTGATGGTGTTGGCAGTACTAATAAATAAATGAGTTTTGTGACCCACTTCTCCAACTCATTGATGTTAATTTGAAATAGATAGAGACGAGCAATTACACTGTTTCAAATAACTTAAATAGTTGATCAATTTAATTATGATTAAGCAAAGGAGAAAAATGCACACGTATTCACTTCTTTCACATGACTTTTGTGTGACACAAAGCAGGGTCTGAGGTTCCATGATCAAGGGATCACAAAGAGCAAAAACTTTATATATTTTTTACTATAACCTGGACATAAAGAAAACATTCATTGTTTCTTTCACAAGGAGCAGGAAGGTAGAGAAAATGACATTCCTCTACTTCTGCTACTTCAAACACCTCTCTGTATGACAGTGTCAAGCTAATTGGTAACCTCTGTGCTGTAATCTGATCAGTTGTGGAAAAGGGCACAGACCTGCAAGGAGACAATAGCACTTGAATCAAGCAGATCATACAAAGCATGACGTTTCTTTTTGGGGTCCTAAGTATGTCTCCTTTTGTAGATGTTTAAATAATCAATAACTGAATCTGCTTTCACAACATTATTTTTTTTGTTTGCCTTTAGTGTCAAAATGTTATTTTCTTTTTGGCATAAAATCTTTTTATACCAATCTCTATATGAAAAGTGAAACTATATTGCCTTTTTTGTTAATAAATGCAGCAGGCTTTTAGTAAATCATCCTGAGTTTCACTATATGTTCTTACAAAACACGCATGTGCAAGCAAGGAAGAGAAATATGTTGGTGCGCTGGGTCATTATCACAAGTTCAAATACCTTCCCTGTGTAATAAGATGCTTGCCAAACAGGTGACACCTGTAACTGCAAGTGCAGTGTTTCTAACCCTAATCAAGTTGGCAACATTTGTATAAACATTATAAAACAAGAGGTTTTGGTTACATGAGTTGGGCAGAGGATAAAAAAGCAAAACATGTATTAATTACATTACACGTGTTATAATGGGTTCCATTAGATTATATGCCAACTTAGTGTTAATAAACACTGATTAAAAAAAAAAACCTTTTTAAACATTAAGCCAACATAGCTTATTTCCAACTCCCTGGGCCTGCCTTATGCAACTCAGTCAACTGAATGCTATTCACCGCAGTTCATCATTAAATGAATGATTTATGCACGTGCACACAAGTGGATTTTTCAATGTTCTATGCATGAACATACTGGAATCTCTACATGACGCAAGAGAATGAACATATAATAAAAAGGAGTGTAAATACACACACAAAGAAATAAACTATGTCAACTTAGTTAAATCCATTATCCTTTTACTTTTGATGAGTACATCAGATACTCTATAGAAAGAAAAAAATGATGTTTAATATGCAGGTAAGGCCACTTTAAGGCCCTAGTGGGCCCTGGGCAAAGTCTTTAGCAGTGGGCCCTGTAAAACTGTATGTAAATGTAAATGTTTTAATATTTTATGCAACTATTTTCATAATATATTCAACTATTTACATGTGTAATTAAAAAAATGTTATTAAAACATTGCATTTATTGTTCTTATTCCCTTCTCCTGCACCCACATTCCACCTAAAGGACTTAACACAGCACCATACAGTACCCACATCACTTGCCATGTACCTATATTGCACCCACAGCACCCACTTGACTTGAACTCATAGTGCACCCACATGATTTGGCATGCCACAGTGTCAATTTGGCACCCAGAACATGCCACAGTGTCACTTTGCCTCATAGTACATGCTATTTTACCCCACAGAACATGCCAGAGCATCACTTTGCCAATTAAAATGAACCACAGTCAGGTACCAATTCACATGCCACAGTCACTTTGCCATTAACATATGCCAGAGCCAGGTTGCCCATTAATATGCCACTGTTAGTATGCCCATTAATATGCCACTGTTAGTATACCCCTTAATATGCCACTGTTAGTATGTCCATTAATATACCACTTTTAGTATGCCCATTAATATGCCATGGTCAATTTGCCCATTAATATGCCCCTGCCAATTTGCCCATTAATATGCCACTATGAGCCTTCCCATTAATATGCCACTATTAGTATGCCCATTAATATTCCACTGCCAATTTGCCCATTAATATGGCACAACCAATTTGTCCATTAATATGCCACTGTTAGTATGCCCATTAATATACCACTTTTAGTATGCCCATTAATATGCCACAGCCAATTTGCCCATTAATATGCCACTGCCAATTTGCCCATTAATATGCCACTATGAGCCTGTCCATTAATATGCCACTTTTAGTATGCCCATTAATATGCCACAGCCAATTTGCCCATTAATATGGCACAGCCAATTTGTCCATTAATATGCCCCTGTTAGTATGCCCATTAATATGCCACTGTTAGTATGCCCATTAATATGCCCCAGTCAATTTGCCCATTAATATACCACTGTTAGTACGCCCATTAATATGCCACTATTAGTCTTCCCGTTAATATGCCACTGTTAGTCTGCCCATTATTATTCCACAGCCAATTAGCCCATTAATGTACCACTGTTAGTATGTCCATTAATATGCCATAACCAATTTGCCCATTTATATGCCACTGTTAGTATTCCCATAATATACCACAGCCAATTTGCCCATTAGTATGCAACTATTTGCCTGCTCATTAATATGCCACTATATGCCTGTCCATTAATGTGCCAGAGCCAATTTTCTCATTAATACACCACAACCAATTTGCCCATTAATATGCCACTGTCAGTTTGCACATTAGTAGATCACTATTATTATGCCCATTCATATGCCACAGCCAATTTGGCCATTAATATGCCACTATTACTATGCCCATTAATATGCCACAGCCAATTTGCTCATTAATTTGCCCCTATTAGTTTGCCCATTAATATGCCATAGCTAATTCACCCATTAATAGCCTGCCCATTAATATGCCAGTGTTAGCATGCCCATTAATCTGCCACAGCCAATTTGCCCATTAATCTGCCACTTTTAGTATGCCGTTAATATTCCACAGCCAATTTGCCCATTAATATGCCATTGTTAGCCTGTCCATTAATATGCCACTATTAGCCTGCACATTAATATGCCACTATTAGTATGCCCATTAATATGCAATAATAAAAACAATTACCCTTCCCCTGTACACATCTGCTGCTCTCTCTGTTCTCGGCTGCTTCTTCTGCAGTCTTCCCTCCCCGCACACAGAGTGCATGGAGGAGGGACATACAGCCGCCAGATATGACGTACTGTCATGTCCGGCAGAAGCAGCAGTATGGATGAGGACTACCGGCTGCTGCCCTAGCATTACTGTCTTCATGTGAGACAGTCAAGCGGGCATCGCTACAACCATGGGCCAATGCCGTGCCCATTGGTTAAAGCAGCCCTGAGTGCAGGATATATAGTTCTAAGCTGCAACAATAAAGCACTAATAGTAGAAATGATTGTGCAAATAGACTGAAAGCATCTGGAGGGGAAAGCTCCCAGAAGAGAAGCAAACTTCAATAATTGTATGGTTGTCAGAAATTCACAGTCCAATGGGGAACAGCCTAGATTCAGCCTATGGCTTTATTCATCAAAGAGGGGATTGACAATGGAATTTATAACTTTTTTCCACCCCTGATTCCTTAACAAAAGCATTAATTTCCCTTGTCCTTGGATACACGCAGGTTTGGCTCTGCTTCAGACGTGAGGCAAAGCCAGCTGGGGGGATGGCACACACTGACACTGTTACCTCGGGCACAGCCAATCAGAGAACTAGCAGAAAAATGCAGTCATCAACCAGACCGGTCTGCCTGCTTCCCAAGGAAATATGGGGCTTCTGGTCAGAGGATAAACTGGCAAAAATACATGCCAATTTATCATTATACTAGGAGCAATGGGGCGCCCATTTTTTTGCTTAGAATCTTATTTTTTTTAATTAACTTTAATAATTTTCAACAAAATTATGTTATTTGTTATATCTATTTCATTTGCAGAACTTTTTTCCTCACAAACAAGTATTGTTTAAACACAAATATATATAAATATTTACATACCTTAATAAAAATTAAATTGTTGTTTCAAAACTGATTCTGTTTTCACCATAATATTTCATAATGTTTTGCTTCCATGTTAACTGCTATGCTATCTTTTTTAATTTGGCTTACACGAGTAATATACTCATTCAGAATTTTCTTTGATTGCCATAGCATTTCCTTGAATACATTTGAATTTGAATATTTAAAGCCTTGTATAGATCAAAGCACTGCAGTGACTATACAATTAGTTCAAAATGTAATTTACTAATTTTGCTGTGAAGAATTCCCTTGGTTTCGATGTAAACCATATGCATCATTTATGCTGTATGTATTTAACCTAGTGGCTGCAAATGTTTTCTTTTATATGTTCAATTATTCATGGTTAGAAACAATAAATTCCTCATATATTATAAAGAATTTAAAACTTTTATAAACAGTGCTAAAATTGTATTTTCCCTGCAGGCTATGATAATGCTCTCTGGTTTGCATTTATAAATATTTTATGAAACATTGGAAGAATTAAAAATACAGTTTTAATAGACATTAAATTCTATAATTAAAACACAGTTGTATGTTGATTTAACTTGTTTTTATGTGTTGAGATTTTTCTTTGAATATTTGAAGACCTTGAAGTTTGATACTTTTTCAATCCATAAAAATGTTTAGAATTATTTAGTTTGATGTTGTTTATTTGTCATGTGCTACTATTTTCAGAATTAAAAATTTCGTTTTAAACAACATCTTCTTACTGCTGCTACATGTATAGGAAAGTTACTTTTTTAAGTTATATTTGTTTTACTTTACAGTTCTGTTTTAGGCTTTTGTATAAATGCAGTCAATTTCTACACATTTTAATGTTTAACTGTCCTCTACAACAGAAGAAATATCTCTAGCCTACAATTCTGGACTAATCCCAGGGGAGACACAGGTATCACATTTCACATGAAAGTGTAATGCAGGAGCTCACCTTTTTGAGTTACATTGTTTTGTCTGTTGCCCTCTCTATAGTTCCTATTGTTCAGTGGCTGGTTCAAGTACAATATAAATTTGTCCAACAAAAATGTGCTTTCTTTTGTAAAGAATCAGGTTTTCTAAAATATCTAGTTATCTTTACAAGCATGGAATCTAATTCTGCTTATTGAAGGACATTGCATTCTTGAGTGTATTATACTTGACATAGCTTCAAAATTGCCTTAAAGCAGCGTCCTTGTTTGCACTGAACAGGAAAGTGCAGAAAAAAAACAGTAGTGTCTTAAAGAAACATTCCTACTGACATGACATCTTGTTATGTAATAGTTTAAACATAGATAGTGGAATATATAAAAAATATATATAATTGCATTTCAGACCCACAGGTGTTCTCAGGTGCATCAGACAATGCTTAGACTTGGTTACACTTTTTGTAATGAGCCTACAACCTAAATTAACAGTTTTTTAGGAACTTGCTTCTGGTTTTATTCATCGTACGCAGTGTAGGTTTAAGATTTTGAAATCACCTAATTAAACTTTTCTGTTTCATGGTCTAAACACCTTACTCAGTGAAGGAAAAAAATGTACTGCAATATCAAATATACTGGAGTCATAATAAAAATATTACCTCAAGGACCATTGTTAATATAAGACATATATCCACCCACAGCAGCTGTAGCAAGTTTACAAGTCTCTGCACATAAAAAGTGCTTGCCATGAGAATGTCACAAAAAAAGACAAACACTACAATGTATCTAAATTACAAAGCAAAAACTAAGATATAGTAAAAAGTACAACACTTTATAGTGGGGAAATTTGAGTGAGAACTACTTTGAGGAGGTACTGTTATGGTAGAAATGGCAGGGTAGATTATAGTTATCATACTGAGCCTCTCCTAACCACCCTTCATGAGTACTTCAACTATTGCCTACTTATGAAAAATCCAAGGTAAAAAAGAGCACATATGCTACACACAGTTGTTGTTACACAGGTGTTGCAGGTATAACAGCTGTTATCAATAGTCTCATATGTTTGAATATGAAAACAAAACTAAACTTTATGCACGACTACAAATATACAGAATACACTTATTATTTTTGTACAGTTTATATGGTACAATAACCCCCTCCAGACATATGACGTGCCAGGCACGTCACGCAAAAAAATGTTGCTAATATGCCTCACTAGTGAGACACTTACCAACACCAAAACATACTTAAAAATACATTGGTGGTCGCTATACTGAGCAACCACATCAGTCCTGTAGAATGGAGCACTGCCTCTAGCGATTGCACTTCCCTTCTACTGGCAAGAGCAACGGAAGTAATTTTTTTAACTTTCGTTGCTCTAGGGGTGCTGAAGGATGCTTTTTTTTTAAATAGTATATTATAGGATATGATCAAAATGATGATATCTAAAGAAAGCCCTTTTTGTACCAATAAATAAATATATAATGTGTGTGGGTACAGCAAATGACAAAGAAGAAAACTACACCTATACACACACAGCACACAAACTTTAAAATAGCCATTGTCCAGAATGACCAAAATGTTTCAAAGGGTCTGTCCTTAAGGGGTTAAAGATATTGTTTAATATACAGCAATTTAATGCTGAAGCTTCCTATAGCAGAAATGCCAAACTGTGTCCCTCAAGATATTAGAGGACTACATTTCTCATACTCCCCTGCCAGCCTCTGAACTAACAGAGTAGTACTAGTGATATATGCCAACAGCAACTGGAGGGCTACTGTTAGACACCCCTGTCCTATAGGTTTACAACTAGAGTTGAGCGGACACCTGGATGTTCGGGTTCGGCAGGTTCGACCGAACTCTGGAAAAAGTCCGGGTTCGGGGTCGAACTTGACACCGAACTTGACACCGAACCCCATTGAAGTCACTGGGGACCCGAACTTTTGGCCACTAAAATGCCTCTAAAAAAGTCCTGGAAAGGGCTAGAGGGCTGCAAAATGAAGTAAAATGTGGGTGAGTGTCCCCATTCATACGAATAGGTCAACTGACCTATTCGTATGAATGGGGACTCTATTTCGGTTTATAGAAAGCCAATAGCCATGTAATGCTATTGGATTTCTATAAACCGAAATAGAGTCCCCATTCATAAGAATAGGTCAATTGACCTATTCTTATGAATGGGGACTCTATTTTGGTTTATAGAAAGCCAATAGCATTACATGTAGTCCATAAGTCTATAAACCGAACGACATTCGGTTTATAGACTTTCGTTTTATAGAATACATGTAATGCTATTGCTATTCTATAAACCGAATGTCGTTCGGTTTATAGACTTTCGGCTTATGGAATACATGTAATACTATTGGCTTTCTATAAACAGAATTAGAGTCCCCATTCATAAGAATTTCTTATGAATGGTGACTCTATTTCGGTTTATAGAAAGCCAATAGCATTACATACAATGTAATCGCCGAACCCCGAACTCCAACACGAACATACAGTGAAATGTCAGTGTTCGTGTCAGGGGTCCAAAAACCGTAAAGTTTGGTACGAACCCGAACAGTGCAGTTCGGGTTCGCTCAACACGAATTACAACATGTTTTGACCTAGTCATAGTTTACTAAGTGTGATATTCAAAGCATACATTATTTTTGAAATGTAATAATTATAGAAATTATGAGTCACCGTGTGAACAGATAAAACAGATAAATTTTATCCTACAAATTTTTGAATTCTCTAAATTTGAAGATAAATTACACAAATACTTTTTTTGTCTGCATCATTAATTACTGCACTGATCCATATGAATGTGTTAGTATGTCATCCACCTTGATGTAGGGACACTTAAAAGGGACAGAAGTCTAACTGTAGTGCATCTGTTAATGTTTAACTTGTACATTATATAGCATTTTAAAAATTATTTTGCACCCAAATGCAACTTGCAGGCATCTTGCAAAGATTTCTGCTCTAGCTCTTCCTCTGCTTGTATGTACAACTTCATTTAAAAGCTAGAAGCAGACCAATCAGTGATTGGAGCAATTGAACAGTTGTGTGATATCACTAGACATGTGCAAAACTAAAATTTTCGTTTTGTTTTCGTCCATTCGGACGAAAATGTTATTTATTTCGTCTAAAACGAATTTCGTTCATTACTGCATTCGTTTCAGACTGTGGGCATTTAACTATACGGAGACAGAGTCTCCATTCATAAAATTATGAATGGAGACTTTGTCTCTGTATAGTTAAAAGCCGACAGCCTATAAACCGAATATTCGGTTTATAGGCTGTCGGCTTTTAACTATACGGAGACAAAGTCTCCATTCATAATTTTATTAATGGAGACTCTGTCTCCGTATAGTTAAATGCTATTGTATTCTATAAACCGACTCTATTTCGGCTTATAGAATGCAATAGTACTACGAATGGACGAATGATTTTCGTTTATTAACCATTCGTTCATTCGGCTTTCGTTAGCTTAGCATTTTCGTTCTTCGTTTTTCGGGCGAATGGACGAAAATGCTATTTTCGGATGAAAATGCATTCGTCCGAAAACGAATGCACATGTCTAGTATATATTCACATGTAAATTGCTTTAATAAAAAATTATGATATAAAAAAATTCATTTCTTGTTTTTATTTCCTTTTATGTAACAATGCTGCCTCTCTCTTTCCCTTGCCCCCAGATTTGTCGCTCTCCCCCCCTTAGTGTTGTCTCTCTCTCACCCTCCCTTTGTCTCCCCCCTCGCTCCCCTTGTGTCTGTCTCTTCCCCCCTTCCCTCCCCTTGTTTCTCTCTGCCCCCTTCCCCTTGTTTCTGTCTCTTCCCCCCTCCCTCCCCTTGTTTCTCTCCCCCCCTCGTTACTCTGCCCCCCCCTTGTTATTCTGTCCCCCCCTCACCTGTTTCTTGCTCCCTCGTGGCTAGTGGGGGCAGCCGGGGGATGTATGCACTATACATAATAGACGGAAGTGTCGGGCAGCATGGAGGATGTCTGTACGATTCGTGCAGACATCCCCCAGCTGCCCGATTCTCCCTGGTGGCTAGCGGGGAAGCGGAGGATGTCTGCGCGATGAGCGCAGACCTCCCCTGCTGCCGCCCGGAACGACCGCCAGGACTTTTATGAGGAAGCCGGAAGTACCCAGCTTCATCATAGAAGTCCCGGCGGTCATGCCGGGCGGCAGCAGGGGAGATCTGTGCTCATCGCGCAGACATCCCCTGCTGTTAGAGAGGGGGATCCAGGTCCCCTGCAGCTCTGCTGGGGACCTGGATCCCAGTCTTATAGTCTGACCTCAATTTGCTATAACTACGGCATAGTACGTCCTGGGTTAAACAGCTCATATCGCGGCTCGGATCATGCTGCAGGCACTTGCAGCGGGATCCCACCTGTCAGATGAGGCCACTTTAAGTGGCCTCAGTCTGACAGGGGAAATTTAGCTGGTGCTCAAAACGAGCACCAGCTACATTTCTCTAAATCGTGCGTGACGTCCGAAGGGCTTGCAATTTTTGGGCAGGGACCCACAGGGTCTATTAAGACCCTGATTGGGTCTCTGCCATAGTGTTCCTGGCTAACGATCACCTTGTGATCAGTGGC
This sequence comes from Pelodytes ibericus, assembly GCA_036172795.1. NCBI lineage: Eukaryota > Metazoa > Chordata > Amphibia > Anura > Pelodytidae > Pelodytes > Pelodytes ibericus. The sequence goes on along the minus strand of CM069861.1, from coordinate 120,115,270 downwards.
CAGGAACAAATCGTGACGTTTTGGTGCTTACGTCATTTGGGACGCAAGCACCATGCGTCACAAAGGTGTTAAACCTCTCCACTTTTTTCAATGTATTTTTTAATACTAAATTCAAATCATTTCATGCTATTGGCAATGCATTCTATAAACCGAAATAGAGTCGGTTTATGGAATACCATTAGCAAAATAGCCAATACACATACATTACATAAACCGACATAATGAACGAATTTCGGTTTATGGAATGTAATGCTATTGGCAATGGCATTCTATAAACCGACTCTATTTCGGTTTATAGTAATGCCATTGCAAATAGCATTACATTATACATTCCATAAACCGAAAGTCTATAAACCGAACGTCGTTCGGTTTATAGACTTTCGGCTTATAGAACAGCAATAGCATTACATGTATTCTATAATCCGAACGTCGTTCGTTTTAAAGACTTTCGGCTTATAGAATACTATTGGCTTTCTATAAACCGAACTAGAGTCGAGTCCCCATTCATAAGAAATTCTTATGAATGAGGAGGGACTGGCCACCGACGTTCGGTTTATAGACTTTCGGCTTATAGAACAGCAATAGCATTACACGTGTATTCTATAAACTGAATGTCGTTCAGTTTAAAGACTTTCGGCTTATAGAATACATGCAATGCTATTGGCTTTCTATAAACCAAAAGAGTCCCCATTCATACGAATAGGTCAATTGACCTATTCGTATGAATGGGAACTCAATTTCGGTTTATAGAAAGCCAATAGCATTACATCAGTCATGTCCAAAGTCCGGCCCGCGGGCCAGTTGCGGCCCGACCTTTACTTCCATACGGCCCCAGAGACACGGCTGATCAATGTCTCTCTCTGAAAAAAAAAAAAAGCTTGCAGGCAGAGACGGAGGTGAGAAGGGATCGGAATATCCCCCCCCACCATCGCTCTGCCTGCCAGGCTGCACGGGGAGCCGAACAGGCAGCACGGAGAAACCTCCGTGCTGCCTGTTCGGCTCCCCGTGCAGTGTGCCGACACGGAAGTGCCGACAGGTCACGTGACCGGCGCGCTGACGTCATACGCGCGCCGGGTCACGTGACCTATCGGCACAACCACCTGTGAGACGAACAGGCAGCATGGAGAAGACCATGCTGCCTGCCACTAGCCACCAGGGAAAGGTAAGTGCTGGGGACTGGGGAGATTGGGGGAAAGTACTGGGGAAAGAGGCAGGGGCTTATTAATGATAAGGTAACACTGACATATTATTGGGCAAATTAGCTGGGGAATATTAATGGCAACTAACACTGGTATATTACTGGGCAAATTGGCTGGGGCATATAAAATGGCAAATAACTGGCATATTACTGGGCAAATTGGCAAGGGCATATAAAATGGCAAATAACTGGCATATTACTGAGCAAATTAGCTGGGGCATATAAAATGGCAAATAACTGGCATACTACTGGGCAAATTGGCAGGGGATATTAAATGGCAAATAACTGGCATATTACTGGGCAAATTGGCAGGGGATATTAAATGGCAAATAACTGGTATATTACTGGGCAAATTGGCAGGGGATATTAAATGGCAAATAACTGGTATATTACTGGGCAAATTGGCTGGGGCATATAAAATGGCAAATAACACTGGCATATTACTGGGCAAATTGGCAGGGGCATATTAAATAGCAAATAACACTGGCATATTATTGGGAATATTGGCAGGGGCAAATTAAATGGCAAAAAACACTGGCATATTACTGGGAAAATTGGCAGGGGCATATTAAATGGCAAATAACATTGGCATATTATTGGGAAAATTGGCAGGGACATATTAAATGGCAAATAACACTGGCATATTACTGGGAAAATTGGTAGGGGCATATTAAATGGCAAATAACACTGGAATATTATTGGGCAAATTGGCTGGGGCATATTAAATGGCATATAACACTGGCATATTATTGGGCAAATTGGCCGAGAGAACCATGCATGGGAAGGGAGAAGAGAGAGACATAAATGGAATGGTAGAGGAGAGACAGACAGACATGGGTTCGCAGAGGAGAGACAGACAAATATGGGATGGCAGAGGAGAGACAGACAAACATGGGATGGCAGAGGAGAGACAGACAGATATGGGATGGCAGTGGAGAGACAGACAGATATGGGAAGGGTTAGTTGTGTTCCTGACATATATTTCAGCATCTTGTGTTGTTGTTTTTTTTCATCTGGCCTTCAGATATGAAAGGCAGAGTGATTTTACTACTGTTTAGAATTGTCATTCAAATCGTTTGCAATAAAGTTTGCATAAAATAGTTCATTTGTACTTAATTTTAACTGTCAGGCAAAATGGTCGGCCCTCACGCATGTTCACTTCATCAAGTCTGGCCCTCTTTGAAAAAAGTTTGGACACCACTGCATTACATGCATTCCATAAACCGAAAGTCATTCATGTCGGTTTATGGAATGTAATGTAATGCTATTGGTATTCTATAAACCGACTCTATTTCGGTTTAGAATGCCAATAGCACGAATGGACGAATGAACGAATGATTTTCGTTTATTAACCATTCGTTCATTCGGATTTTGTTAGTTAACATTTTCGTTATTCGTTTTTTGGACGAATGGACGAAAATGCTATTTTCGTCCGAAAATGCTATTTTCGTCCGAAAATGCATTCGTCCGAAAACGAATGCACATGTCTAGATATCACTACACATGCAGCACTATGGGTGACCACTGACTAGCTCTCAGGATATGCTGGAGACTAACATTTTATACTTGAGCTGGTGGCATTGTTGACCATATCAGCCACCAGGAGAAGGCTTGAAAAAGGTATGTTTTCAAGTTAAATATTGCTAAAAAAATGTCACCTTTAAAATAAATGTATATGTCTAGAGTTTTTCCCATTAAAAATAACAATCAAATATGATCCTAATGTTGCAATGCATAAGTTGTGGGTGGGTCTGTTTAAGTCCATGGCACTTTGAGGAGCTGGCATTCCCACTTTGGGAAAACTCTGCTTTTTCCACATGACACAACCCCAGAACAAAAGGACTGACAAAGCAGACTATGCACCTTGGGCATTTCATAGAAACACAGAGAAACACAGCCCCTCCTCCTCCCCCTACAGAGACGTAATAGTGAGTCATAAACCACTCACTGCCATATAAATAGTTAAGGAAAAGCATCAGTAGATCAAGCAGAAGATAACCTCCAATTGCTTCAGAATCTCAAAAACAGATTTGAAATCTGTGTCCTGTTTTTTCACACAAGTACTGAGCTGTCTGGTTGCCAGGAGACAAAGTGACACCACTTCCCCTGCTGGAATGAAGGGCTTGAAGCCATTTCACCAGTTTGGCTGGGCAATCCTATGCAAGTGACATCACATCCCCTGCTGGAGGTCTTGTTCACCACATTTGCATATCATGCCACACTTTTCTATTGGTGGCCACAGTTATGATATTTTATTAATATTAATATTCCTGCCTGAAAATAGCTTACTTACAGTATTTGTATCAGTGTTAAAGGGACAAATCAGGTTAGTATTGTCTTCATTGCTTGCACATCTGTTGTGTGTTTGGTGACAAAGTCATAACCTATTGTTGTATCAACTAGAATCTTACCTTATTCTAAATAAGTAACATATCTAACAATATTTTACATTCCAGGTAAAGTACATAATATAATTTTGAACATGCAGACCCCTATACTGTTCCTTTGCTTTTAGTCTTTATAAAACCAATTCCATACAACATTGAGATCTCCAGTTTCTACTTTTTAAAAAATCTATTTATGGATTATTATGAAGGGTATTTGAAATAATAACATACCAAAAAGAATTGCTGGGAACTTTAAACTTTAGGCCAATGTAGGGATTGTTTTTCTTACTCAGCTACTTTGCACTTCAATTTGAAATTCCGGTCTCAATTTCTTGCAAGTATCTGCAATTCTCTATTTACTGAGTAGACCCTTATATTACAGCTGTACTTTTGTATTAATTTTGTATACAATACAATGTCACTAAAATATATTAAGATGTCCACATTTTACAAGTATTTCTATAAAAGTATTTTGTGTCAAAACATGTACTTGTTGTTGCATGAATACAACAGTGTCCTAATGAATTGTTACCTTGACTGCATTGATCACAATGATTATTTTCAAACCAAAACTTCATGTTGCATGTAGGTTATGGCCTAGGAAGAGTTGTGAGCAGTACAACGTGACTATGACTAAGAACCAGTAAGGCTTGAAATTTAAAGCGTTCAGGCCTATCCATTCTTATTTTTTCCCCATTTCCCTCATATCCATCCACTTTTCCCACCCACATCTCAGTCATATTATTTCCCATCATATCAATTCTCTCCCTATTCGAGTTCTCCTTGCAGGTTGATCACTCTCCCATTTCTTATCAGAACAGTTCATGCTCATCTTACTCCTCTATATTGGCTCCAATTTTTTTCCCCCAATCATTATCTACTACCATGTTCATCCTTCTTGTAACTTCTCTTTTCATAATTTTTATAGGTGGAGTTTATCTTACCGGTCTGCTGCCTGGTGTTTTAAGCACAAGTAATAATTACCACCTAAAATGCCCCAACATGGTCTCTGGCTTTAACCCTACCAAGTGCATTAACACACTATGATTACTCAGGTAATGATGACCTGTAGGAAGAGGAATGGCTTACATACTGTAAGGGAAGTCCCTTAGTTAACTAACCTCTGAGTTTTAGCTGCTGAGCTAGCTGAACTCAACCTCAGTAGTACAAAAATCATGAAGCAGAACACCCATAGTTTAATATCCTACCTAGTTAAACCCTAATTGTCGAAATTGGTTGTGCTACTTTATGGATACATTTGGTACAGTCCAGAAACCATATAGCTTTCAATTATAGGCCTCAATTTGTACTTCAGAGTAACACAATTATCATGATTAATTTCTGTTGCAGAGTTCACTTTAATTACACTTGGATCATTTGTTTATTAAATTTTATTCCCAACAATTAGCACCGCATAGTAAACTTATATTACAGAGGTTTCTAACTAGACACACATGCATCTCATAAATATAGGTGCAAAGCTTGATTCCTTACAATTTTCGTGGATTTCACTTTCCCTTAATGTAAAATTATTTATAAATTAATATTAATTCTTCATGATGGTGCACTATGTTCTTTTCTCTCTTGCAAATTCCATCATTCAGCAAATATCCCTAAGGACCTTTCTCTGCTGTAATTAAATATCAGCTTAAGGGTAACATATTCAGAATAAAAGTGTTATTATCTATTTTCTTACTATATCATTTTGGGAATAAGTTGACCTTCATTAGAAAAATGTGGCATCTCTAAGAACACAGTAACAAATATATTAATTACTAATGTGAAAAGACATCTTAACTTTTGCATTGTTTAATTCTCTACATTAGTTTTTAACAGAACTTTTTCTATTTTCTCTTCTTAGCCACAGACATACTTATGTTTGTTCTATATATAGGCACCAAATTTATGCCAGTATGTTTAGGCTTAGCTTTCTGCAATATAAAAATACAATGTACTTACAAATTATTTTGTTCAACATGGGTGAACATTTTTTTTAATTTGTACACTTCATAAACTGTCAGCATTAATGAGCCACTAAACATTTTTTCAACTTGATCTTCCATTATAGAAGCACAAGAGAAAGACCAGTGACCTTAGTATCATATCTGAGACTGTCTCTGATTCATAAGCCAGCAGTAGAGTGGGCCTTATCTCTGCTGGTGGCATGTGAAAACAAAGGTCTCTTTCTACACTAGCAGAGAGAAGCGACCTAATTTGACAGACATTAGACAGACACGAGCATCAAGCCCCCTTGCTGATTGGCTATGCTCAGGCGAACTGTGTCAGCACCCAATTGAGCTCTGCCTGTATTGGGCATACTTGAGGCAGGTTATACCAGGTACCATGATACACATTTAGATTGTTTTATAACTAACATTTACTTTTTTTGAACGCATTTGCTGGAACATCTATTTCTGAGTTGTGATTTGCAGGTAATGTTAGGTGTGCTGCCTGAACCACAAATGTGCATGAGGCTCTTATTACACTACAGCCAAAGCTTGTCTAGTCTTCTTGACTAATGTATTTGAACACATTTTCCTTGCTTTGGATTTCCATTCTCTCCTCTTTTGTCTGTATTTAATCTGTCATCCTAAATGCAACACTTTTGTTTCTTTGCTCTAACTGTTTTACTTGAGGAAATTAGTTAATTTTTTACTTACATTTGTAAGCATAAGAACTTGCCTAGATGAGGTAGCCCATCTGTGTAAGGCCTCCATATTATCCTTCATGTTATGTATGAGCTTTGCTGTGCCCATTGTTTTTCAGATAGTTTGTTATACTAGGTGTGTACTTGCTGTGTCCTTATTGTTTCTTTCTACTAGCATGTCATCATTTGATCCTTTTGCAGCTGATCCTAAACCCTGGCTGTGCTGCCTGCCCGGGCATATTGGCTTTATAGAGACTATGGTCCTGTGTCACAATGCTTAACTACTCTATTTTGTTCTAGTCTTTGACCAAGGAACGTATTCATTTTAAGCTGTGTTGACCTGTGATGTCTTGCAAGAATTGTCTTGCCTGTCATTAAGCTCCTCTGCCATCAGCCTCACACACTGGGATTTGACCTTCAGCATCTGAGGTATAGACTAAACCTAATTTTGGATCATATGAGAATTGATTTTTTTTCTGCTTTTCTGTTGTATTAAATCCACAGCCTTAGAAGTTGAACAATTTAGGTGAGTCCACATTTCAGTATCAATACATTTGATTATCTCTACCCCTCACCTGTGGTCACATGAGAGATATTAGGAAGATAATTGGAGAAAAGAATACTTGAAAAAGAGAAATGTTCTGCAATTGAGCACTTGTTAATAAAAACATGATTGTAGATGTACAAAAAATAAGCAAATCATTACACAGAATTGCAAACATTTTACACAGATAATACATGGCAAGGCTTGACAAGTAATAGCATGCATTCATAGAATCATGCAATAGACTGTGATTGCAGATACGAACCAACTGTCAGGCCTATAAACAGAAAATCATTCCCAGTATTCTGGTAGTATAGAGAAATAATTAAATTTTTGCTAAGCATTACTCCTTTATTGAATTCTACATCTTTGATTTGCAAATGTGCATTACTAATGATTAACTAACTACCAGTTCTGAAGAATTAAATAACTAACTTTCTTCCGTTGATGCGCTGAATGTGGAACAGATATATATTTTTTAATTATGACATTTTACCAAGCACAGTTATTTAATCAAAAACATTAATATTTTTTTCAACGATCTATGATTTAGGCTTAAATTAATATTGATTAAATCTAGAGAGGGCTCTTTTTGGAAATTAAGTGTAACACTATGTGCTTTTGAAGTTGAAAAAACCTTTTGATATTTACAATAATTTAATAGTAACCACAAATTACACAAATGCATTGAAATCAGAACAGAATAGAAATGCCATATAATTATAAAACAAGACCAACACCAAACTTTACAATTTTAGATTTATATACAAATAACACCTTTCAGCAATCATTCAGCTTCAGTCTATAATTTAAAAACAGTAATTGCACTGTAATTGCAAGTGTGCTTCCATCTTTTACAAATGGAGGTGGATAAGAGTTGGTATACATTTTCAAAGTGCATTTGTTTCCACGTTTTCAATTAATTAAACATATTTAGTCAAATATAGTAAAATAAGAAGAAAACTCTGCTCATCCTCATTATTTTTTTAATCATGTACAAACATTTTTTTATTGTTCCCTAGCCACATCTTAAAGCCAAGTTACAAATATCAGAAGCTTAGCTATGATTTTTTTTAGCCTTTATTAAAGTAAAAAATAGGGATTAAATAAAAATCCTGAAATGAATGATTCCAAAAAAAGAGATGTTGACACTTTGTCTCAAGCAGAGAATATTGATTAGAAGGAGTCCAGCAGAGAAAGAACAAACATTGGTTCTATAGGGAACCTAACACAGCAAGATTGAAATCATATTGTTCTAGCTTGTTGCTTTGTAATTCAGCTATGTTGACATGAATGTTCGAAAAATCAAACTAAACTATTCAATAACATGTTAACTGTTTAGGTGTTAAGTGATTCATATAGTCCTTTAAAGAGGTGGTGAGGCTGTTTGCAGTGGAACAGTTAAAGTAGATGAACTTGATGTCATTGTACAGCAGCTCATCTTCTCAAGCACTTCATGTTATGTTTCAGTGTTTCAGCACAGCGTGAAATGGTGTTGATACTGAACAATTCACAGATCAGGTTGTATTTCTAAGGACTAAATGATATTCTCATGACCTAGTGAAATGATCAAGATTGAGAGTAAAAGTATAGGGTTGCATTATTTACGATTAAGATCATTATAGGAAATAATAATATATGTGTGATCGTAATCCATTTTTAGAATAAATGTACCTAGATTAATTAGGAATAGATATTTGTGGCACCATTATATTCCCAATAATACATATTCCAAGTAGTGCAATATTCCCACTAGAAGATATTCCTTTTCTACAATTTGTACCAAAGTCAGGGATCCTTGTGTGTTGGTTGTATTCTGTACTTGGAGTCAATGGTATATTAAGGAAAATGGCACAATAGGAGAATGTAGTCAGAAGGGGCCCCTTTCAATAAAATGCTGTTCCCATTTATACAGTTTGCCTAGATTTATTGCTTGCAATCACAAAGAGTGATACCACTGATAACAACTAGGGACTTTAAAGTGAACTGTGTGATAGTTCATGCTATTTGTTATTCTTTTCACAAATGTTTTCCTATGTAAGCATAAATCTTTTTTTTTTTTATACGTAGTAAGTGGTATTCCAACATGTTCATAAATCTTTCTGGTTCCAGAGTTGTATACGAATGTGTGAATGTGGTGGAGAAAAGCCCTTCCTCTTGGCATTCTGGAATTGTAGAGCTATTGACTCAACTTTTATTCATCTTCAAGGTCAAGTGTTTGACCTGGAAGCATATATTGAGATTTCCCTAATTTTCAATTTTTTCCTGGGGCAATCTGGGTTTCAAACATGAACATATTCAAAAAAGTTTTTTTGTTTTCTTTTGTGTTTTGATTAGATGATTTTACAACTAATACTTGACACAACACACAAATGTTTAATCATGTAGTGTAGCATGTGAATTTTTGAATAAAGTATTTTCCGGTTACATTATACAATGTAGCAGAGAGACCAACGCAGCAAGGAATCACTGCCTCAGGCAGTTTGTGCTAAAGTCATTTAAGCATAAGTCAGGTATGGTCATTGTGTCATCATAACAACATTTGTACCTGTTAACCTTTACAAAACTATCCTATAATATTTTGGTCTGACACTATTATGCATGCATTGTGAAATAAAAAAAAAAAATGCTTATATAGATTTTACAGTCTCTGTTCATGATGCTTTTCTATAGGTTTTTTTTAATGTGGCGGCATTCCTGATAGACATAATATTTGTTGTTTTCAGGCAGGGTCAGCCATTTTGAAATGAACAATTCATTGTTTTATGGTTTGTTGCATATCTAGATAATATTTTATATTTCCAATGCATATAGGCACACATTTGTTAGGGCTAACATTACTGAATGGCAAATAAAAGTTATGAAGTGAACATATCAACTGTAGCCTCAATGGATCAGACTTTTAATTAAGTAAACTTGCTTCTCACAGTGTTACTGTAATTTTACTTTTATCAGCCACAAGAAATAGCATGCATACCTAGAAACATACAATAGACTGTGATTACAGATAAGAACCAACTGAGTATATGTAGCTAAAGCTTGGATTTAGATGCTGTTCAGGAAAGGCATTCTTGCACTTATAGTATTAGTCTTTACTACTCTGACTGGAAAGTTGTTTCAGGAAACTACTGCTCATTTCACTCAAACGTGAAAAAAGGCAGGTGGAATTATTAGATCTGTGTTGTGTGGCATAAAATCGTGCTTTATGTTCTTCAGGATGGCCGAGAGGCAATAAAACATATTCTCCTCTACCCATGCACAAACAGACTGAGCAGATTAGGCAGAGCACTCAGAGCTCTGGTAGTAGTGTGGCCCGTCTTCTAATATCCCCCAGGAACGAAAGTACAGTATAGTCTGTTTGTGCTCAGTCTGTTTGCACACTGGAATAAAGAACAGACTGAGTTGAGCACTCAGAGAATATATTTTCTCTTCACTTGGCCACCCTGATTTCTCCAGATTATAAGCAGATCATAGGTGTTTCACGTCTACTGGTGCTTAGTCAGCTTATGACTAAGGGCAGATAGGGGTGAAACATGTCAAGCTTTGTAATATGGTTTTGCTTGTTACTTCGCAGATTTATAATGCACTTTATTTCATCACTAAGTTCAGATACTCAAATAAAATGACTGATACTGCTAATTGTGTGTGTCAATATCTCCCCTTCTTTTCTTTTGTGGAACATTGTGGACTGTGGCTATAGACACACAGTGGGAGCAGTACCGACACCTTATGGGGTTACCCTCATTTCCCTCCCTGTCCATCCATAGTTGGAGCCCAGCAGTTCATTATTGATTACAGCTATAGGGTTTCCTTTCATTTAAATTATTAAATTAGTGGTGCAGCCTATATACGGTGAAATGAAAATGCATGACAATAAATAGCATGTATTAATATTAACTTATGTTTGTCCTTGTATGTTAATCCTCTTTATTTATAAACTTATCAAGTTCCAATAAACACAGATAAAGCTCACCTGAGAAGACTTTAGTAACATCTGAAAAGTTGGAGATGCAATGCTGTTTAAGTTGGTGAATCCACTGTACAGTCATACTCTCCTTATTTAGCACATGTATTTGGATTTCAAATGTTGGACTTTGAAAAGTGGTTTTTAATTGTATTGCACATTTTTTTTGTTCAACTTCAATAATATTCTATCATAGTGTCGCTGAAACATAATTTAGCCCACAACAGTTAATGTGCTAAGTATAACTTGTTTTTCCTTTTTTTTTTGCTTTTACTCTATTTGAGTAACCTATTAGTCGTAGACTGGTTGATGCAGCAATGCTTTAAAAGCTCTAAATGTAGCAATCTTTCTCTCTGTATGAAATAGCACTTGAAACTAAAATGCATTTATTTTAGTCTAAAAAAACATGGCTTCTTACACCAGTAAAGTGGAGCCTACATATACTCACATTGTAATTCAACAGAAGTCTCATTAATCATGAGCAATCCTTACATTTGCTCAGTTCCATTCAGTCTAATTTTACTTAACTACAGCAAGCTGCATTAATAATTTGGATGGGTCTCTAGACTATTTAACACTCTGCATTTTAAGTAGGTAAACTAAAAATTCTCATGGTTTGAATGTCAAAGTTGAAGGGATTTTGTCATAATGAGGGATCTGCCATAGATGTCTGAACTCAGTTTGCTAAACCAAGTTATATTTAATCTATTATCCCATAGAGCCCTGAAATAAAACTGGTCCTTGTTAATGTTCATAACACATTACAAAAAAAAAAAAAAATGACATTGTCAAGGGGAACAATGCTTTCAAGCCAGAAGTTTAAACTGTGCCATCTCGATTTCTCACTCTTTTAATATATAGGGAGTAAAATAGTGTGTGGTTTTCTTTGTTTTCATAAGAGTTTGCAACATAAGTGCTATAGCAAACTATGGATATTTGATCACATACTATAAATGATCAAAAGACAAACAGACATGCAGTGCTCCATGGGCTTACTTCCCATACAATCTGCTCTTTATTGAGCTGTTAACAAGATGGCAGGATTATATATATATATTTTTATAGTTATTTAATGCTTTTGACAATCTATCAAATATACAAGTAGCAAAACAGTGTATAATACGAATCACATGCTGGATCAATTAAAATCACTACTCCATAGTATTCAGAATATGGACACCCAGTAGTTCTTTATTGATAGGGAATGATAACCATTTTAGTACCTTGATCCTATGGTCGTTACATTCTGACATCAAGGCAATACATTGTATTTATTTAAACACAGCAAGATAAAAAAAAAAAACATGATATTGATGCATTTCGCAATTTGTGCTTATTTCAAAAGCCATGGTGAAACATCTCCAGCATCTGAATGTCATCTTTTACACTTTTTGATATTTATAAGTGAGTCTAAGTCTAAGGAAAATATTTTTTCTTCCATTGTTGGTGGTGATTTCCTTTCTGTATTAGACACCCATATACAGGATTTCTCTTTATTCAAAGTCAAATTGCCTACAGTTAACATCCATTAAATCAAGAGAAGCATTTAAGGGTATAGGCAATTTACTGATGTTTGAGCATGTTTGAAGTCCAGCAGCTGAGTCAGCCGAGTTTTCAACCAGCAGCAATCACTTTCTACCAGTAGCAATAATTTGTATACCAGATACTTGAAAACATATAACAGGATTCTAAGACATGACTGAACTAAGACATGGCTGAACTGCAATCTTAGGACATCCCATTTAAGTGACTCAGGTCAACCTTTTGACAGATACTGGTCTATAGCAAGACTTGGACAGGTGCCAGTCTGTGGCTAGGCTTAGGCAGGTGCCCAAAAGTAGCTAGACATAGAGGGTATTGATGTCTGGGGAGTGTAACTGGAGGCAGAGTCTCTTAGGCACACCTCCCCTACAGTGTTTCAAACGGGAGGTTCCCTAGCCCGAGTGGGTGACGATATGGTTCTGGCTGGTTAGTAAGTTAGGAGCTTGTGGTATACATCACTCAGGTCAAATGTTGCACAAGTAAATTAGTTTAACTACAGAAACATTGGTGACACTTTTATCCTGCGACTTGATAACTTTAATGCCCTTGATCACGACAATGGCACAATTATTGCTATTAAAACTGCTATTTTGCTCTTTTATTATCTAGAGGAATGCCAATACATAGCAAATGCCAAGCGGCTTGTGTGGCTGCTCCCACTGGCATACAGATTAGGAGGATTCCTAACACCACATAATCTGTATTTTTTAACTGTAGACACCATAAAAGAGGCTTATTAAGGACACAGAAGTATGAAATGTGGGATTTCAGAAGGTAACCGGTACATTTTCACACTATTTGTTACCAGAGTAAAGTATCACTTTAAAGACAAATAACCTTTGGTTAAAATAAAATAAAATACTCCAACCCTGAACCAAAATGAAGTAGAGTATTTTTTTCCCCAAAATGCTGAACTATATCTCTATTGCAGCTTTATTTACTGGAAGGATTCCTGAACAGGAGAACAGCCAATGCCATCTTTAACAGTAATTGCAGCCAGATACATTAACACAGACAACATGATCTGTGTATCTTGTGTTGAAGCAGAGGATTCTGGTACCCAAATTAGGTATGCATCAGCACTAGCAGAGGGTAGATCTGATGACACAACAGACAGCATGCCATGGAGAAGACAAGTCTCAGTAATAGGGGAAATCCACTCTTACTGAGGGAATTACACAAATATTTATCAACAATGCTTAAACTCATAGCTCTGTATAATATAAAGCATAATAATCATTAACATTTACTTGTATAGTACCAAAAATGTACACAGCTCTTTGTATAGAATAAAATCTAGATGAAATTGGGGGCAGGTAAGGGGGACAAGGTGAGTTTAATGGCAGAAAGTGATGATGGTGGCAGTCATAATGCATTGGTGGCTCTTTGGCAACTAGGTGAGTATGCAAAAAGTTACTCATAGAGAGGGAGTGCTCTGTGGATGAATTGTACAATTCATTCGAAGATGTGAGTTTTCAGGTACCTTTTGCAGATTGAGAGTGATGTAGATAACTGGATGGGGGTTCTGGAGTCGACAGCTTGGGAGGTTTCTTGCAGGTGAGGAACTCAGCAGCCCCACAGGGTAGTTAGTACCTGTTGATAAGAGTGGCAATGTATGGAGTGTCCGATGGGTGGAGGGCTTTGTACATTAGATCACGTTCTTATTTTTGCTGCATATCTAAATTCAAATTTGACCTTATGGTATGAACTGTTCAAACATTTACACCATGGTATTTTGATAAATATTAAGGTACCTAAAAGAAGAGTTCAAGAAAGGGCAAAATACTCCTCTTATTTAAGTCACCAGTGATATTTAAACCTGAAAACTTTTAATTACCAAGTAACAGCTACTTCAACTTTGTTTTCTTATTCTATTTATATATACATATACATGCATGGTAGTTTTTTCTTTCATCTGACACTAGAGTTAAGATTCCAGTTGAAATACTTCTTTGAGATGTCCCCATTATAAGTGGTGAGTAACATATTAACAGATAAATACTTGGGCAATATCTCATTACACCTTCTTGTAGAATTAACAGCTGTCTGGTGCTATCAACTATCCTACACAATCATGTTGTTCACAATGTTGGGATTCAAAACCGTGAACCTTTCTTCGGTAAAAACTGATCATTAAAGCCACCACACATTTTTAACTTGGCTATAATCGTCCAGTTTCAAAACATCATCACTCTCTTTACTGCAAGTTTCCTACTATGCAACACCTGGAAAAAAAATGTTGTTCTAAAACGTCTTCATCTTGTGCATTCAAACTGACCATTTAGTGAAGAGAATGATAATGGTTTTTAATGAACCATTGTGCTAATATATGCAGTCTGTCACGAACGGGGTCCAGGTGTCATTGGAGCCAGAGTGCCCAAGTTCAGAAGTTACTGTTGTGGATGATGAATTTACCTTGGAAGTCATGTTGCTATATTGATGCCATTTTGTTAACCTTCAGCCATGTTGGTCCTCTTTGACAACCAAAGACAGTGAGAAGGTTGATGTTTGTGGACACGTGCAGCTTTGGAAAGTTGTGTTTGTCCTTAGTATTGAAATATTACAGAAGTAAGCAAGCTTGCTTAATTTACTGCCAAAATACAAGAATGTAGCAATGATACATCACAAACGGTCAGGTTTAGCTAGTAAACATGTGGTTTTATGAATATTATACATATCACTGCAACAAATTATATCCATAACAAAAGTAACCAAACTTCCTTAATTTAGTGTCCCAACAACAGGAATGTAGCAGTGGGCATAGTCTCAATTTCTTTTGACTCTTCTCCGGTTGATGGGACTCCTTGGTGAAGTTGACCATCCACACAATGCAGATAATAAAGACACAGGGCCTGGTGCAGGGTAAACGCACTACCCCAGAAACGTGAGGCCCCTAGTTGGTTCCACCACATACCAGATCCCTGTGGGAAAATGGTGTTGTTTCCAGTATAACCAAGGCTTAGACTGAAGCTAGAAATTTAGCAAAAACAGAAGTTGGATCCACAGAACTCCCACAATGTGTGTGCACATGGCTCCCGAATGTGTGGACATGGGTCTCAAATACCAGTGGGTACACTTTAAATAGGACAAAAAATGTGTACAAAAAATCATATATATAGAATAATTATATCATAAGTTATTTAGTATATTATTACAATTGTTGAACTCCTCATGTTGTATAGGTTTCTTCACTTTTACAGTTGGTATGTGCATGTGTTAAATAAACTAGTACAGAGTTATATTTAGAGGCATAACTAGGAACCACAGGGCCCCTGTGCAAAAATTGCCATGTCTCACCAAGCCATCTTAGCCCCCAAACAGTTTGTCTGTTCCATTTGTCTACCATTTCTGTAAGCATCCTGGAACTTTCAATTCAATGTGTGTAAATGTATATTTTAGGGGTAAAAGGTGAACATTAACCATAATTAAAAACAATATATGGCATACAGATTAGGAAGATTCTGTAATAATCTGTATTTTTTAACTGTAGACACCATAAAAGAGGCTTGTTTGGCATGTTAGTAGAAATAGGATTTTATGTAGAAATATCCTGTATGAACAAACTGGGTACACCAAATTGAATGTTTTATCAAAAAAACATTTTGACCTTTTCCCCGTGTGTTATTGGAAAACACATTTGGAAAAAAAATCACACATACATCACTATAGTTTGATAAGTCTTGAGACTGACTTTGTATATAAACATGACTGCACAGTTTGCTTTTGAACTACTATTTCAATTACCACTTCAACTAAATAATAATGAACATTACAGAATTTTTTCAGGGCATACAATGGCACACAGACAAAGGAGAGAGTGAACTGGTAGCTGAGACCGGACTGTGAGTGGACTAGTAGCTGTGACTGGACTGAGACAGGAATGGTAGCTGTGACTGGACTGAGAGTGGACTGGTAGCAGGATGGTAGTGCACGGAACCAAACAACATAATCTGGGCACAGAAGGAGTTTTTCACCTTAAATCACTCCACCCTATGGTTAAGCCTCAGGCTTTTTTTCTCCCAGAACTTTTGCACAGCAGGAGACCAGGACACAAAAATAACAAAAGAACTGATGGTAATACAATAGAAGGTCAAGGCAAAATTGTATTCAGATGGGAAGAAGGTTGAGCATGGCAGCAAATAGTCAGGGTCAAAGGCAGGCAAAAAAACAGAAACAGGAAATCAGGAACCAAGATAGGCACAGAGGCACACTACAGGCTGTAACCAAAGCAATGCAAGGACCCTGTTTGCAATTATCTGCGGCTGTAAATAGAGTACTACATGGTGGCCACTAGAGGCTGGAGAGGAAACAGACAGAAAACCTGGATATAATGCACAGGAGCCAGGGAAATGGGGTTGAACCATGCCTACTACTGAGATACCACAGGGAGCACTGACAAGCACTGGTTGCACTCACAGTGTCCTTGGTTTACTTTTCTGTGGATGTAGAATGGAGTGGTCCCACGCATATTTGAATTTCAGTGCCAGGTTGTAACATGACACTCTGACGCAATTGGAAGCGCACAACGGGAGGGGAAGAGCACTCCCACACTCCCACACTGCGCTCATCTGTCCAAGGATCCCAGGTGCTGGAAACAATGACCCCCCCCCCCTTCACCTGTCTGTCAGAGCACTGGCATGTCATGTGACCCAGCGCTCCGGTTGGAGCAGTTCCCCAAACCTTGTCAATCATGGCCATCTTTAAGTTTGGAAGATAATTTAAAAACTTAATTGGGACAGATGGGTGGCATTCCTGAAGTGGTCACAGAGGTTGCGGGATGGTTGCAGTTGCAACCCCAGCGACCATAATTGTTACGCCACTGGCTTTAGTAGATATATACATACAACCAAATCTCAATATACAGTCAAACTGAAAAAGAACACACAGGTTCAAAGAAATCCAAGAGGACTTTGCATCAATAGGAAAACTACAAACACTATTGACAATGCTCATTAAAATTGATTCATATATTGGTAGACTTTAAGACAGAAAAGTGAACACATACAGGAAATCCAGAAGAAACTAGCCACTTATACAAGTCAATCTAAATGTCCAGGAACAACCATAAATTGTAAGATGAAATTTCTGAAAGAAAACAACAAAAATGTATTTGAGATAAACAGGATTATATACATGAAATAGTGATGAGAGGTAAAGTGAGCTGCCTGTTCGACTCCCTGTGCGGTATAACGGGGGAAGTGCTGACAGGTCACGTGCCCCGGCACTCTGACATCAGACACGTGCCAGGTCATGTGACCAGTGCTGTATTTACCGCGAGGCATCCTAGGCGGATGCCTAGGGCGGCAAATTTTGGGGGGCGGCAGCGCCCCCCAGCACTGAAATTTTTTTTTTTTTTTAAAAATCCCCCCCCAAAAAATCCGGCCCTTTAAAAAAAAAAAAAAAAAAAAGACCGCGCTTGCAGGCAGAGACGGAGGTGAGAAGGGATCGGAAGATCCCCTCTCACCAACGCTCAGCCTGCCAGGCTGCACGGGGAGCCGAACAGGCAGCACAGAGAAACCTCCGTGCTGCCTGTTCAGCTCCCCGTGCAGTGTGCCGATACGGAAGTGCCGACAGTCACGTGACGGGCGCGCTGACGTCATAAGCGCGCCCGGTCACGTGACCTGTCGGCACAATCGCCGGGAAGCCGAACAGGCAGCATGGAGGGACCATGCTGCCTGCCAGGGAAAGGTAAGTGCTGATGGGAGACTGTGTGTGTGTGTGTGACTGAGTGTGATGGGAGTCAGAGTGTGTGTGTGACTGAGTGTGATGGGAGTCAGAGTGTGTGTGATGGGAGACAGTGTGTGTGACTGAGTGTGATGGGAGTCAGAGTGTGTGTGATGGGAGACAGTGTGTGTGACTGAGTGTGATGGGAGTCAGAGTGTGTGTGATGGGAGACAGTGTGTGTGACTGAGTGTGATGGGAGTCAGAGTGTGTGACTGAGTGTGATGGGAGTCAGAGTGTGTGTGATGGGAGACAGTGTGTGTGACTGAGTGTGATGGGAGTCAGAGTGTGTGACTGAGTGTGATGGGAGTCAGAGTGTGTGTGATGGGAGACAGTATGTGTGACTGAGTGTGATGGGAGTCAGAGTGTGTGTGATGGGAGTCTGAGTGTGTGACTGAGTGTGATGGGAGTCGGAGTGTGTGACTGAGTGTGAGCTTGATGTGAGTCTGAATGATGGGGCATGTCTTAGGTGTGTAACGTGGGTGTGCAGCTTGGGTAGGGGGGTGCCCAGATTTTGTCTGCCTAGGGCAGCACAAAATCAAGATACACCACTGCATGTGACCTACCTGCTCTCACCATGCGGGTAGCTGAACTGTCTCGTTTGTTTAAAGGACATTGTTCCTGAAGTCTTGTGGTTTGTTTAGATGCAACTATGCAAATGTAAACTGTGCTGCCAATTTCTCTTGGCAACCCTTCTAAACAAACCATACTTGTTCAGTCTTTTTCTAATTTTACTGTCGTGACCTTTAACATTTAACATTCTTGATGTGTTCTGTAGATTTTTACAATTTCTCTAAGCATTTCTCTGATCTTGGGATGGATTTGCTGGCATTCCCTGCAAGATTGGTAACTTTCTTGAATGTTTTGAATACTCTTTCTCACTGTAGAAACTGCTAAAACGTTGGCTTCTACAGAGGCGGTAACACTTACTGATGATCAATTAATCAAGGGCATTTGATTTGCAGCACGTGTCTCTTAATTCCTTTGGAAGCAGTAATGGTTTACTTAGTTTTTCACACATAGTTTCACCGTTTTGGCTCAATCTTGTTAAATAAATTGCAACAGAGTGTAATATATCATGTGTTGTTGTTCATCTGGGGTTATATTTACTTAATTTAAATATCTGCTAAGAAACAGTTGATTGTTATTATGTCTGCATATGTAAAACCATAGAATTCAAAGCAAGTGTACTTTCTATGTCCCCATTACAGTTTTTACTTTTTATGATACATGCCATTTTGTTTTCCAACAGAAAGCCTCTATGTTTCCTTGGGAGGCATGCAGGATAACTTGGTTGACAACTGTCGCAGTGAGTGCTACTACAGTTAGATACCACTGGTTTTACCTTAAGGATGTGCCCTCTACTTATTATATGTAAAAAGGGGGTTTCTTGAACCATACATTGCATTGATCAGTGAGCATCAGTCAGTCTTTCTCATTGGTTCAGAGCGTTTCCACAGTGACGACGAACACCAACATCCAGATTTTCCAGGTGTAACTGTTATAACAAAAGTCAGACAAAAATATGTTGTGTCACTTGAATGAGTGAAATAATAATGATTATTTTCTCAGAATGGCACCTTGCATTCACATAATATTAAATGAAGCACTGTAGAACAATCTCTAAAAGAAAATCTACTAGGTTTTCAGATGATTGTAACTAGAACTACTGAACCAAAAATAAACCAAGCTATACAGCAATGTATTATGTTCCAGGGCTAAAACTTTGTAATAAAGATATTGTAATGAAAGGTTTGTCACCAAAGCACAATAACAGTGTAAAAGTCATTAAAAAAAGGATCAGATTTTAAGGACCATTTAACACAATATGTAACACATGCCCCAACAGATGTTATGGAGAAGGAACAGTTGTTTTGTGCATCTGGCTTTGGTTTCATTAAAAATGCTCTTGTGCTTAACCATTTCACATTTAAATCTAATGTTTTGTTAGGAACATACTAGCAATTGTCTAACTATGAAAAACTTTTTTTTACAATCTGTCAACTGTTTGTATTAAACAAGAGGTAACATTAAAATGTGTCTGCTGGAGCAGGACTGAAATGTAACATTAATTGCAGTTGTCAGTGGTTAACATTAGACATTACATTACATTAAACATTTAATGTTTAATGGAGCTACATTTATTTATATGACGCCAACAATTTACATAGTGGTAACCAAAATTTGTGACCATAATTTCTGTTTTCTGCCTGGCTGAGTGTGTGGAGAACAATAACCTAACCATGTGACATGTACAAGTACTCATAACAGATAGAAGCCATGCTATGCCCTTCTATATGTAGTAGTAATGAAGCTCACCATGCAGTCAGGTGCTGCTGTTTAAAGATAGAAACATCCAACATTTGAGCAGTGGTTGTACAAATTGTAGTAAAAGTCCAGCACTATTCCAGAAGGGAATTACATATAAACTTTATTGTAGAAAATAAAATAACAAATACAGCAGAGAGACAGTGTTACAGATCAAGCCTGTTTAGCACGAGATGCTGTCTCTCTGCTGTATTTGTTATTTTTTTTTTAAAGTATGTAAAAGCATGATTATCAGGGTAAAACCACATTCCCAGAGGACATAAATAGCTATTTTATTTGGGTACATGAGCTAGGACCAGCACAATTAACTGACCTTTACTAGCATGGACAGAATAGATCTCAGGACTATGTGCTGGACTTTTCAACCATGATGAATGCATTGGGATAACATACCTGCATATGTGCATTGATTATTGCGCCATGATGAATCTATTGGGATTGCATACCTGTGCCATTCAGTTGCGTCTGCATGTGTGCATTGACACATGTACGTACAGGTGCAAATGCATGGTACAGGTATGTGACAAGACTTAAATACTCTGATCTGTCTTAAAAAATCTGCACAGAGACTGAAATGTTAAGCAAGGCATATTTTGGCTTAAATGGCACTTTAAATTCAGTATAAAAAAGTGATTTAGTGCACTACAGATTAAGTGATAAAGCACTACAGATTAATTAAGCAAATATGCATATATATAGATAACTTGGTTGCTACTCACCTTTACCCCCATTTTTATGCACTTTAAATTCATTGTTTTAGATTAACCTCTAAACACTTTTTTTGTTTGCTATATTTTTGAAGTGTGAAATGTTCATTAAAAAGTAATGACTATTTTGTCATACTTAATTTATATTCAGTGCACAAAAGTAGTCCTCTAAAGATAGCCACTGACTGTAAAATAAAACCCATGTGGATGTATATATACGTCCTGCAAAGCATGGTTTTAATGTAGCGTGCACTCCTTAGCGCAACTCTACATGCCTGCAGTTAGTCTCAAAGGCTGCTTTGGATCATGCTGCTACAATATGGCGTGCACTGTACCCAGTAGAGATTGATGAGGGGAAAAATCTCTTCTGTTGTTCTGAAACTGTTGCTTGACTACCCCTAGAGGCATTCAGCAACATTATATTAGAAAAGTTAGAGTTACAATCAGGGTTAGGGTTAGAATTACAGGTGGGTTAGGGTTAGAATTAGAGTTAGTACAAGGGTTAGATTAAGGGGTGGGAGTAGATTTAGGGTTAGGGTTAAATTTAGGGTTAGGGTTGGGGTCAAAAGGACAAAAATAATGGAATTCTGGTCTTCAAGTCACATGCAGCATAAAACTCATCACATTAGCAATGTCAATGGAGATGAAAATCAATTTATAAATAGCAACAACAAAATATAGTCTTAGTGAAGCAGAATATTTCT
Source organism: Pelodytes ibericus (assembly GCA_036172795.1). Taxonomy (NCBI): domain Eukaryota; kingdom Metazoa; phylum Chordata; class Amphibia; order Anura; family Pelodytidae; genus Pelodytes; species Pelodytes ibericus. The sequence goes on along the minus strand of CM069861.1, from coordinate 120,093,528 downwards.
TTCTGATTAAAAGGGTGCATCTAGAGTGCCCTGTCACTTGACCAGCTCTATGAAACCTTCACACAGCTAAGCTCCCTCAGCTCTAATTAAAATTCAATGGTGGACGCTAGCAGAAGCACTTTCTGTGTGATTACATATTCTTTTGATTTTAGTCCATCGTTAACAGAGCAGATCAATAAAGAATGAGTGAGGCACTTTCTTATACAGTAACTACCGAAGCCAGGTCATTCTGGTTGCGTGGTTTCTGTAGTCTGCATGTGCTTTGAAACTATTAGGATTACTGGATTTCTAGATTGACCTTGAACTATTATATAGACTGCTCAAACTTGCCTGCCGTAGCTACAGCTTCTGTTGAAACTGTTTAGCTGGAGACCAACAGTGTAACAAGATCTCAGGGATGTTAATTAACAGCTTACAACTATATAAGTTATGTGGGTCAGTGTCAAAAGCTGAATGTATATACAAACATATAATAGGTTTGCCAGAGAACTTTCATGCAAATACAGATATAATAGAGTTCCAGAGATTTCACAATTTATCATTCACTGTTTGTTCACTTCTGCCTTTACTTTATACATGACAAAGAGTTCCGGTCTGAGCTTAAGAATGGAAATTTTGTTAGTCGGCAAGTTAGACCAGTCATGTGAATTACAGACAAACAAACAGCATTGAAAGTGAAGTGCATGGAAACACAGCAGACGACTGCAGTTAAATGGACTGTATGGTGCCCAAAATGCATTTGCCAAATGTTAATGCATAATAATGTGCTTTCAAAGTACTTTAAAATGCCTGTTTTACATGTTGCATTGTTCAAAATATTAAAAACTTACAATTTGTGAAATAACAGCAGTTTGCAAGAGTCCATGTAACGAGCTGCCTACCGGATGTAGTAGGCCCTCTGCTCGTTATGGGAAAATACTCTGCTTGGAACCACTGGAACAGATATACACCTCTGGAACCTCTGCTATAAGTTCAGGACAGAATCACTCAGGATCACCAGTAAAGCAGTATCTAGCCACTTTAATCTGGAGCCAGATGCAAGATAGTCAGACTGGGTGCCTGACATAATTAAACAATGGAATTCTTAAACACATTACAGACAGGGTCCATAATCTACAGGGAGGTGTTTGGCCCTCAGGCCCCTCCAAGAACCCCAGTCAGACAGGCTGTCAGAATTCACTTCGTGACATATCTCCTTTTTCGGGGGGAGACTGTTACCGGAGGAGCCCCCAGACGGGGTGACTCCTAAGTCAGTCTGTATAGTGGTCTCCCCATGGCCATTCACTAGTTTGCAGTCCCCACACTTTGTTTGTTCAAAAATAGCACTTACCCGACCAACCTCCACCTCTCCCGAAACATGCAAATGACGCTGGGGAGAAAGGCCAGATGTTCCTTCTCCCAGAAATCCTTTCAGCCGCTGGGGAGCAGGTAGGGTGGCAGGGTTAGCTGGGCTAGATACTATGGGAGTATCCCATTTAGGCCCTGGGAACATCGATGCCAGCACTGCTGGTGCATGGGGCGGGTAAAAGCCAGAGATGGGGCTCCAATAAGGCTCCTTAGACTGTGACTTTAAAACAGAAATAATCCAGCACAAGGTCAGCATGATTAAACAAATAACAACTTCTTAATCTGAGACATTTTAAAACTAATGTTAATGTCCTTTAATCCTATAAAACTACATGTTTCATTTTCATAAAACCCATCAGTTATTGTTTCTCTATTCTCTATTTAATTTTCCATTAATTAAGTTGTTTCCACCCTCAAGGTGGTAGTTAACTATACCTACTAAATCTTTGCCATTTTGACATGGCTGTAGAATCTAGGACTTGCATAGTTACCAAAAGACACAAATTTCCTTGTACAGTTACATTTTTGTACCATCAAATTTGGGTCTTTCCTGGCACGACTATTACCTAAGCGCAGTGTCTAGCACTGTGCACAGGCAGCATTGTGTTTATACGGAGTTTGTCTAACACACATAGAAAGCCTTTATGCAAAGATATAAGCTCCAGACATCCAGTATCTGACCTCAATGTTCATGGTTCGCCCAAAAAAAAAATGTGCTGCTCAAAAATGAAAGGACAGAAACTAAAATTTCTGTCTGTTAGTGCTGAGATTGCAGTTACCTTCAGAAGGCATCTGATTGGCTCCTTTGGTCCCAGTCATTGGCAAATTTTGAAACACGTTTTTCAACACTGTTGAACTTGTCTCTAAACCACACTGTCATTTCTTTCCCCAATGAAATGAATGGAAGGCAAGATTAACCTCACTTGCCCTCCTTCTCACCTGCTGTCACCTCATCTAGAGCTCACAAAAATGCTTTGTATATAGCGTTTTTGGTTGTGTAGATGAGCTCTCATCTCGAACACCAAACACGAACTTTAGTCTATAGACTCTTTATGTATCTGCTTTATTATTATTATTATTATTATTATTATTATCTAATAAAAACACATCCCTGAAGTTGTGTTTAACCTTTTCTAGCAAAAGCATAAACATAGCACAAATTGCGACTTATGTAAAATGAGAAATTCTGAGCAAAGTTTTAAAAGTTGAGGTACCAAAAAATTGTGCTACTTATAGAATTTTGTAAAGAGCTGCTTTTTATACATCAGTCCAGAAATATTCTTGGAGCTCAGTTTGTTTAACAGTAAAATATCATTCTTTCCAAAATTGAATCAGCTTCTTCAAATGCAAAACTTTAATCTATCAAATTCCAAAGTTACCCACAATAATTTAATCTGCAAACATGGTGTAAAAATCCTTTGTTGTTGTTTTCAATGTTTGATTAATGCAATGATTGTATAGCCTTTAAGTGACCTCAAACATGAAACAGACACTTATTGAAGGTGATAGGACAGTGTAAGACAAGTTGACCTAAATGTGAATCATGCCGTTTGTACTCCTTTGACTGTCAATCTTTGACACGCAAATCCAAAGATACCTAAAATAGCAGGAATACTTGAGGGTACAGAACAGGAGAAGGCTCTGAAGATCTCTTTGTATAGGTTTTCTCAATAAGATTGATTTACTGTTAACAGATAACCAAGTTGCATGTCAAGTCCATAACAAGCATCTGTTACAGAACAATAATGTATTGTGTATATCTAGTGTGGCAGATATATAAAAACACTATTCCTAAATCCATAAACAATCCCACTATCAAGAATATGCTGACAATCTTGATGTAAATGTACACAAAAGCTCTCACACGTACATATGCATAACTCAAATTTGGATACTTACTTAAATGATGACAACTATGCTATTGACATAGTAGTATAATTTCATGGAAAAAAAATTAAAAAAATAAGTATGGACATTTACAAGATGAAATGCAAAACCAACAGAATGGAGTGTGTACTATGTACATACTCTTACATACATGTGAGATAAAACTGTAAAAGAGGATGTGCTGCTTAGAATTTTTTTTTTTAATATAATATAATAGTGACCTGTAACACAACACAAAGTGTTAGAATAAAAATGTATACTTATATAGAGGGACAGAATGGCATCCCTCCCAACTTCGGCCTCCAGTGAATCGAGATGGCGGGGCGGAGCTTGGGATATTAGAGTGCCTGTGCTACCGTGCATGCGCAGTAGGCATTCTTCAGTGTCTCAGACACCAGAAAATGATATCAGGACAGCCTCCAAATCAGGACAGTTGGAAGGCTTGGCAATATATTCTTCTTTAAAAGACTCCCTAACAGACTCAAAATCAGAAAAAATAAATTTGCTAGTTATAGTGTGGACTGTAATTACATGGTGTATTACTCACTTCCTTAAAATCAACTCAATATACACTATATGGACAAAAGTATTAGGACACGCTACTTAATTACTGAATTCAGGTGTGTCAATCAGACACATTGCAACTGGTGTATAAAACCAAGCACCTAGCCATGCAGTCTGTATTTACAAACATTTGTGGGAAATAATCACAAAAAATTCTCAGAAATTTATGTTCCAGAAAAAAATATATGTATCAATGAGCCGTTAATGAAATTCAAGGGGAGACTGCTTTTCAAGGAGTACATTCCAACTAAGCGCTCACGTTATGGAATAAAATTCTACAAGTTGTGTGAGAGCGGCTCAGGCTATACTTTTGCATTCAGAATCTATGAGGGGAAGGACTCCGAAGTGGATCCCCAGGGTGCCCTGAGTCCATTGGTATCAGTGGAAAAATAGTGTGGGACCTTCTCCTCCCTTTACTAAATAAAGGTTATCCCTTGTACGTTGACAATTATTATACAAGCATAGACCTTTTTGAGACATGCTTGTGCATGAGCATCCGCAGAAATTTTTTCGGGGGGGGGGGGGGGGGCATTCTTTTACCGACAGCTGTGCCTCTTTTTGACAATGTCATGTAGTGGAGGAGCTTAGTCATTATCAGTGCAGCATGCAAATGGTTGATAAATGGTTATACCACAGCATCTTTGCCAATTAAAATAAGCCACTGTCAGGTACCAATGAACAAGCCACAGTCACTTTGTCATTAAAATATGCAAAAGTCAGTTTGCCTATTAAAATATGCCACCATTTGACAAACTTAACTGACTTTTAGGAGCCAGCTAAAAAATCTAGGAGCCAGACAACAGCGCATACACACAATCACATGCAGTCACATACACACAATAATTTGCCCCAAAATATGCCAGTATTATTTTGCCATTTAATATGCCAGTATGATTTTGCCATTTAATATGCCAGTATTATTTTGCCATTTAATATGCCAGTATGATTTTGCCATTTAATATGCCAGTATTATTTAGCCATTTATTATGCCAGTATTATCTAGCCTTTAACTATGCCAGTATGATGTAGCTAATTAATATGCCAGTATAATGTAGCCAATTAATATGCCAGTATTATTTAGCCATTTAATATACCAGTATAATGTTGCCATTTAATATGCCAGTATGATGTAGCCAATTAATATGCCAGTATGATGTAGCCATTTACTATGCCCGTATGATGTAGCCAATTATTATGCCAGTATAATGTAGCCAATTAATATGCCACAGAAAATTTGCCCAATAATATGCCAGTATTATTTTGCAACTTAATATGCCAGTATGATTTTGCCATTTAATATGCCAGTATTATTTTGCCATTTATTTTGCCAGAATTATTTAGCCTTTAACTATGCCAGTATGATGTAGCCAATTAATATGCCAGTATAATGTAGCCAATTAATATGCCAGTATTATTTAGCCATTTAATATACCAGTATAATGTTGCCATTTAATATGCCAGTATGATGTAGCCAATTAATATGCCAGTATGATGTAGCCATTTACTATGCCCGTATGATGTAGCCAATTATTATGCCAGTATAATGTAGCCAATTAATATGCCACAGAAAATTTGCCCAATAATATGCCAGTATTATTTTGCAACTTAATATGCCAGTATGATTTTGCCATTTAATATGCCAGTATTATTTTGCCATTTATTTTGCCAGAATTATTTAGCCTTTAACTATGCCAGTATGATGTAGCCAATTAATATGCCAGTATAATGTAGCCAATTAATATGCCAGTATTATTTAGCCATTTAATATACCAGTATAATGTTGCCATTTAATATTCCAGCATGATGTAGCCAATTAATATGCCAGTATGATGTAGCCAATTAATATGCCAGTATAATGTAGCCATTTAATATGACAGTATGATTTAGTCAATTAATATGCCACTATGATGTAGCCAATTAATATCCAGTATTATTTAGCCATTCAAAATGCCAGGATTTTGCCCCTCAATTTGCCAGTATTTAGCTACTCTATATGCCAGGATTTAGCCACTCAATATGCCAGGATTTAGCCACTCAATATGCCAGTTTTTTGCCACTCAATATGCCAGGATTTAACCACTCAATATGCCATGATTTATCCACTCAATATGCCAGGATTTAGCAACTCAATTTTAGGATCCAGCTAAAAAAATCTAGGAGCCAGACAACAGCACATACACACAATCACACGCAGTCATATACACACACACAGAGACACTTACCCATTATTATGCCAGTATTATTTTGTCATTAATATGCCAGTGTTATTTTATTAGGTCACAGCCAATTTTCCCAATAATATGCCAGTATTATTTTGCCCAATAATATGCCAGTATTTTTTTGCCATTAATAAGCCACAGACAATTTTCCCAAAAATATGCCAGTATTATTTTGACATTTAATATGCCAGTATGATTTTTCCATTTAATATGCCAGTATTATGTTGCCATTTAATATGCCAGTATGATTTTGCCATTTAATATACCAGTATAATTTAGCCATTTATTATGCCAGTATTATTTTGCCATTTACTATGCCCGTATGATGTAGCCAATTAATATGCCAGTATGATTTAGCCATTTAAAATGACAGTATGATTTAGCCAATTAATATGCCAGTATGATGCAGCCAATGAATATCCGGTATTATTTAGGCATTCAATATGCCAGGATTTTACCCCTCAATTTGCCAGAATTTATCCACTCAATATGCCAGGATTTAGCCACTCAATATGCCAGTATTTAGCCACTCAATATGCCAGTATTTTGCCAATCAATATACCAGTATTTTGCCACTCAATATGCCAGTATTTTGCCACTCAATATGCCAGGATTTATCCACTCAATATGCCAGCACATACACAGAATCACACGCAGTCACATACACGCACACACACACACACACACACACACACACACAGACACTTACCCATTAGTAAGCCATTTAATATGCCAGTATGATATAGCCAATTAATATGCCAGTATGATGTAGCCAATGAATATCCGGTATTATTTAGCCATTCAACCTGCCAGGATTTTGCCCCTCAATCGTTTTTATCGTTATAAGAAGGGCTTTCTTTTGATACCATTATTTTGATAATAGCATATAATTTGATGTAAAAAAAATAATAAAATATGGCAAAAAAATTGAAAAAATAATTTTTTTATGACTTTTATTTGAAAAATCGTATACTCATGTACAAGAGACAACAAAAAAACACTGCTAAAAAGTTTCTAATATATGTCCTGAGTTCAGAAATAGCCCATGTTTTTATGTTTTTGTGATTTTTTATTCATGTTACAGGGCCAGAACTATAAGTGGTGCAAAGCTATTTTAAAATCCTTTCTTTCAAAATTAGCGATAGTGACATTGTAACACTGATTTCTGTACTAAATCCATGAATGACCCCCAACATGTACATATTTTTGAAAACTAGACAACTCAGGGCATTTAACTTGGGGTATTTTGACACATTTCATGTAGCCATTTTACCACCAATCTATGCCAAAGTTTGCAGCAAAAAATCTTTTTTTTTTATTTTTCACATATATTGCAATTTAGGTAAACATTACCTTAAAATGTGAAGGGGTATTTCCAAATAACACCTCAATATGTGTTCAGCAACATCTCCTGAGTACAAGGATACCACCCATGCATAGGTTTGTTGGTTTGTTTTGGGGCTAAAAGGCCACATTTAGGGAGTGCGCATTTTGGTTTTCCAACTTGGAATTCTGACATGCAGAAAACTTGTGCCCATGTCCCATTTGGGACATTTTTGAAGCCAGAAAGTGTATTCTACCCCACAAAACCATATATATTTTTAAACTAGACACCCTAGGGTATTTCAAATGGTAGTATTTTAACACTTTCCATGCACTAATTATACTCCCAGCCTATGTCAATGTTTTGGGTAGTAATTTTTTTTCACATACATTGTACTTTGGGCATGAATTCACAGATCCTGTTATATGTCAGTGCCAAACAACACCTCAATATGTGTTCAGCAACATCTCCTGAGTACAGGGATACCCCCCATGTATAGGTTGGTTAGGTTATTTGGGGGTTAAAAGGCCACATTTGAGAGGTGCGCTTTTTGGTTTTCCAACTTGGAATTCTGACATGCAGAAAACTTGTGCCCATGTCCCATTTGGGACATTTTTGAAGCCAAAAAGTGTATTCTACCCCACAAAACCATATATTTTTGAAAACTAGACACCCTAGGGTATCTCAAATGGTAGTATTTTAACACTTTTCATGCACTAATTCTACCACCAGCCTATGTCAATGTTATGGATAGTAATTTGTTTTTCACATTCATTGTACATCGGGCATTAATTCATAGATCCTATTATGTGTCAGTGCCAAACAACACCTTAATATGTCTTCAGCAACATCTCCTGAGTACAGGGATACCACCCATGTGTAGGTTAGTTAGATTATTTGGGGGCTAAAAGGCCACGTTTAGGGGGGGTGCATTTCCAACTTGGAATTTTGACATGTAGTCAGCCTGCGCCCATGTTCTATTTGGGACACTTTTGAAGCCTGTCAAAGTATTTTACCCCATAAAACCATATATTTTGGAAAACTAAACATCCTAGGGTATTTAAAATTGTGGTATTTTAACACTTTCCAAGTGCTAATTCTACCACCAACCTATGTCAAAGGGTTGGGATGTCATTTTTCCCCACACACATTTTAGTTCAGGCAGAAATTTTCAGATTCTGGTATTTGCCACTGCCAACCAACACCTCAATATGGATTCAGCAACATCTCCTGAGTACAGGGATACCCCCCATGCATAGGTTTGTTGGTTTGTATTGGGTCTAAAATTCCACATTTAGGGGGTGCGCAATTCCAACCTGGAATTTTGACATGTAGTCAGCCTGCGCCCATGTTCCATTTGGAACATTTTTGAAGCCGTCCAATGAATTTTACCCCATCAAACCATATATTTTTGGAAAATAGACATCCTAAGGTATTTCAAATGGTGGTATTTTAATACTGTATAGGTACTAATTCTACCACCAGCCTTTGTAAAAGTTTGTGGTAGTACTTTTTTGGGAGTTTTTTTTCCACATGCAGTGTACTTCAGGCATGAATTCACAGATTCTGGTATATGTCACTGCCAAACAACAACCCAATATGTGTTCAGCAACATCTCCCGAGTACAGGGATAGCACCCATGCATAGGTTTGTTGGTTTGTTTTTGGCTAGAAGGCAACATTTGTGAGATGCGCATCTCAAAATTCCAACTTGGAATTTTGACATGTAGTCAACCTGCGTCCGTGTCCTTTATGGGATATATCTTTGAAGCCAGCCAATGTAATTTACCCCCACCAAACCATATATTTTTTTATCGGTAGACCCCCATCACTACTTGTGGCAAGGGCTCAGCAGCCACCGATACAGCGCTAGATGATGTATCAGAAAGCTGAACAGGGTCAAAATCGAACCCTGAGTCCGCGGCCTCAGAATCAGTGCGTAAGCAGTGATCTCGAGCAAAGAAGGGGTTAATAGCTCTTAGAAGAGCCTATCTAGTACTGTAATACATTACAGTACAAAGAAATTAATCCATAAAACAGTGCAGACAGCAAAACATACTGTTGCTGTGCAAGATTACTGCTTACACAGTGATGAATGGCAGGGAAGGGGTTAATACACAGTGAAAGACTTTCATAAAACCTGTCAATTTTATAAAAAAATGTTATTTTATATCACTAATACTGATCTGTCTCTTTCCGTCACAAAAATGTAAGTGAGGAGAGGGAGGCAGATCAATATTTGTGAATATTGATCCGACCAATTTTGATCTGACCAGGGCGAATGGTGAGCTTAATTGAGAAATCACCAAACCGCCTTTGCCACTAATTCGCTGTTACTGATCGCTATGCGCTCAGGCAGCTTAAAAAAAATTATATATTTTTACTTTACATGTAATCCCCTAGCGGGTATGTGTAAAAAAAAAAAAAAAAATTAAAATATGCAGACAGATAAAAATTGCTTTGGCGTCAATATCATTGCGTAAGCAGTGATCGACGGCAAAGAAGGGGTTAATAACTCTTAGAAGAGCCTTTTTAGTACTGTAATAAATTACAGTACAAAAAAAATTAACCCCTAAAAAATGCACAAACAGCAAAAATAAATGCGCTGATGTGCACGATCACTGCTTATGCAAGATCAGTGGCAGGGAAGGGGTTAAACGCAGGGAATTGCTTTAATAAATTTTTTTTGATTGTTTTATTATTTGTGTGTTGTGTATTTATTGTTTTTTTTAACTTTTACTTACTTTTCTTACTTTGATCTGTCTCTCTCCCTCACTAAAAAAAATGTGAGGAGAGGGAGGCAGATCATAACTGGTCAGATCAATATAGGGTTAATATTAATCTGACCAGTCAGTGGGGATGTTCAGCAGAGCATCCCCACTGCCTGTCAGTGTGCCTGGCAGTCACTGATTGCCTCTGTGAAGAGGCAATCGTGTGACAGCCAGAGAGCACAGGAAGCAGGTACTTCCTGCCTCCTGTGCTCTTGCCCTTAGAAGGGCAGCGCCATCTTTTTTTTACCCCATCAAACCATATATTTTTGGAAAATAGACATCCTAAGGTATTTCAAATGGTGGTATTTTAATACTGTATAGGTACTAATTCTACCACCAGCCTTTGTAAAAGTTTGTGGTAGTACTTTTTTGGGAGTTTTTTTTCCACATGCAGTGTACTTCAGGCATGAATTCACAGATTCTGGTATATGTCACTGCCAAACAACAACCCAATATGTGTTCAGCAACATCTCCCGAGTACAGGGATAGCACCCATGCATAGGTTTGTTGGTTTGTTTTTGGCTAGAAGGCAACATTTGTGAGATGCGCATCTCAAAATTCCAACTTGGAATTTTGACATGTAGTCAACCTGCGTCCGTGTCCTTTATGGGATATATCTTTGAAGCCAGCCAATGTAATTTACCCCCACCAAACCATATATTTTTTTATCGGTAGACCCCCATCACTACTTGTGGCAAGGGCTCAGCAGCCACCGATACAGCGCTAGATGATGTATCAGAAAGCTGAAAAGGGTCAAAATCGAACCCTGAGTCCGCGGCCTCAGAATCAGTGCGTAAGCAGTGATCTCGAGCAAAGAAGGGGTTAATAGCTCTTAGAAGAGCCTATCTAGTACTGTAATACATTACAGTACAAAGAAATTAATCCATAAAACAGTGCAGACAGCAAAACATACTGTTGCTGTGCAAGATTACTGCTTACACAGTGATGAATGGCAGGGAAGGGGTTAATACACAGTGAAAGACTTTCATAAAACCTGTCAATTTTATAAAAAAATGTTATTTTATATCACTAATACTGATCTGTCTCTTTCCGTCACAAAAATGTAAGTGAGGAGAGGGAGGCAGATCAATATTTGTGAATATTGATCCGACCAATTTTGATCTGACCAGGGCGAATGGTGAGCTTAATTGAGAAATCACCAAACCGCCTTTGCCACTAATTCGCTGTTACTGATCGCTATGCGCTCAGGCAGCTTAAAAAAAATTATATATTTTTACTTTACATGTAATCCCCTAGCGGGTATGTGTAAAAAAAAAAAAAAAAATTAAAATATGCAGACAGATAAAAATTGCTTTGGCGTCAATATCATTGCGTAAGCAGTGATCGACGGCAAAGAAGGGGTTAATAACTCTTAGAAGAGCCTTTTTAGTACTGTAATAAATTACAGTACAAAAAAAATTAACCCCTAAAAAATGCACAAACAGCAAAAATAAATGCGCTGATGTGCATGATCACTGCTTATGCAAGATCAGTGGCAGGGAAGGGGTTAAACGCAGGGAATTGCTTTAATAAATTTTTTTTTGATTGTTTTATTATTTGTGTGTTGTGTATTTATTGTTTTTTTTAACTTTTACTTACTTTTCTTACTTTGATCTGTCTCTCTCCCTCACTAAAAAAAATGTGAGGAGAGGGAGGCAGATCATAACTGGTCAGATCAATATAGGGTTAATATTAATCTGACCAGTCAGTGGGGATGTTCAGCAGAGCATCCCCACTGCCTGTCAGTGTGCCTGGCAGTCACTGATTGCCTCTGTGAAGAGGCAATCGTGTGACAGCCAGAGAGCACAGGAAGCAGGTACTTCCTGCCTCCTGTGCTCTTGCCCTTAGAAGGGCAGCGCCATCTTGGTCACTCAGTGACCAAGATCGTGCATTTTTTTTTTGTGTTCCTGATTGCCTCGACTTGCGAGGCAATCAGGAACACTTTCTGAGCATAGGAAGCGAAAAATTTGCTTCCTATGCTCGTTTTTGAAATGCCCGCGTTTTAAAGGCTCTGTGCCTTTAAAACCGGCATTTCGATCGCTCTCCGGAGCGATCGAAATGCCGACGGGCATTTTTTTTAGCATTGTACGATGCTTCCACCCGGAAGCATCGTTACAATGCGGCTTGAGCACTGAAAGCGGAAAAACTCCGCTTTCAGTGCTCGTTTTGACACAGGACGGACTAGGTCTGTCCTGTGTCACTAACGCCTCGGCACACAGGACGGACCTAGTCCGTCCTGTGTCGCCAAGGGGTTAAACAGGGAGCTGCATAATGTTACCATGGTGTCTCCATAGCAACACAACAACACCAGTCACCAGCATGATCCTCTCCAGGTGAGATGCATTACTGTGCTGCACTATAAATACCCACTCCTCCTCTCACTCCTTGCTTGGTTATTAAGCTACCTCATTGTGACTAGTGCTCCTGAGCTTCCTGTGTTTACCTTAACCTGTGTTTTGACCTTTAGCCTTATTCCTCATTCCTGAACCTTTGCTGCTAGCCCTGACCTCTGCTTCTGGATTTGACTACGATTTTGCCTCACCCTTGTGTACCTTGCCTTCGGACTTTGTTTGCCCTCGTGCACCCATTCACTGTCACTGCAGTTGTTACCATCTCCAACTGCTTTGGGGCAGTGTCTCTGTTTGCATGTGTGTGCGGCTATACCTCCTGCATCTGGACTCCATCACCCACGGTAGGAGAACCTGTCCTTACAAAATAACCAAGCCAGCATAGGGAGCCCGCAGGATTAACATACACCCTGGCCGCCCTTACACAACAGCTAACGGCCTTTACTTACTCCATTCAGGATTTACAGACAGAACAACTGCAGCTGCACAACCAAGTCCAAGCCCTGCAACCTGCATTTCCTGTTGATACTGCCCTGCAACCTGCATTTCCTGTTGTAGTCAGCCTGAGCCCATCTTTCATTTGGGACTTTTTCTTAAAGTAGGACAGTGTATTTTACCCCAAAAAGTATATATTTTGTAAAAGTAGACACCCTAGGCTATTTTAAATGGTGTTATTTTAACACTTTCCATGCACCAATTCTACCACCAGCCTTTGTCAAAGTTTGTGGTAGTCATTTTATTGTGTATTTTATCCCACATACATTGTACTTTAGACACAAATTCACATATTTCAGTATGTGTCACTGACAAACAATACCACAATATATGTTCAGCAACATCTCCCGAGCACAGGGATACCACCCATGCATAGCTTTGTCAGCTTTGTTGGGTGTTGAAAGGCTACATTTGAGAGGTGCGCTTTTTGATTTTCAAACTTGGAATTTGAACATGTAGAGCAAGGAAGGGGTTAATAGCTCTTATAAGAGCCTTTGTAGTACTGTACAAAAAAATGAACCCCTAAAAATGCACAGACAAGAAAAAATGTTCTGCTGTGCAGTGATCAGTGGCAGGGAAGGGGTTAATACACTACACTATACAAAGGGTATGGCTTTTATAAAAGCCCTTGGGACTCACAATTTTTTAACATTTTATTTAATTTATTACAATTAAAAAATTATGTTATACAGATCTGTCTCTTTCGCTCACTAAAACTCAAGTGAGGAGAGGGAGGCAGATCCATATGGGTCAGAACAATATTTACCAATATTGATCGAACCAGACGAATGGTGATGCTCATCTGAGAAATCACCAAACCACCTTTGCCACTGATCGGCTGTTACTGATCGCTATACACGCGTACAGACAGCATCAAAAGGAATACACGTAATCCCCTAGTGGGTATAATTAACCCCTAGCGAGTCTGACAAAAAAAATGCTGATAGCAAAAAAAAATCCTTCTGTGACTAGATTGATCCATATGCGCTGCTTAGGCAGTGACCATATGCACTGCTTAGGCAGTGACCATATGTGCTGCTTAGGAAGTGATATACGGCAAGGAAGGGGTTAATAGCTCTTATTTTTTTAAAAATTACGTTAAACGTAGTCCCCTAGCTGGTATAATTAACACGTGACGGGTGTAATAAAAAAGTTTTAAAAAAATAAAAAATGCTTCTGCAGCAAGATTACTGCACTTGCGTCAGATCGCTGCTTAGGCAGTGATCTACAGCAAGAAAGGGGTTAATCTCTCTTAAAAGAGCTTTTTTTTATACTGTAATGAATTACAGTAAAAAAAATTAACCCCTAAAAAATGCACAGACAGCAAAAAATGTGCTGCTGTGTATGATCACTGCGTACACAGCGATCAATGGCAGGGAAGGGGTTGAATGGCTTTTATAAAAGCCCTTGGTGTTTAAAATTTTATTAAATATTTTTTTTTATTATTTTATTTTATTTTTTTACTTTATCTGATCTGTCTCTCTCCCTTACTAAAACTAGTAAGGTGAGGGAGGCAGATCAATACTTGTCAAAGGCAATATTTGCTAATATTGCCTTTGACTGTATGGTAAGTGCTCATCAGAGCACTTACCATACATGCCTGCACACAGATCACATAAATCTCTTGTGCCGGCATCGACTGGCTCCCCCTAGAGCATCGGAAGTGAAATACTTTCACTTCCGATGCTCTTGCCATTAGAAGGGAAGCGCTGCCTGTATAGGCAGCGTTCCCTTCTACTGAGCCGATGGGGTCGCTCAGGAGAGCGACCACCACCGGTTCTGGGGAGCATCATGGTGTTGTTAAGTGCCTCGCTGGCGAGGCACTTTAACAACACCGGAGATGCTTAGAAAGCGAACGATCGTTCGCTTTCTAAGCACATGTGTGCAGGGGAGCAGCCATTTTGAAACAGGTGCTCCACACGCGGATCAAGCATTCTTTACTCAATTTAGTGCATGACGTGCCAGGCACGTCACCTGTCGGCAAGTCCACGATTTGCCGTGACGTGCCTGGCACGTCATCTGTCCTTAAGGGGTTAAACACACACAAAGATGTGAAAAATGGATTTTGATCAAGAAGAATAATTGTACTGGGATCAGTTTGAGGAAGGCCCTTTTCTTTTCCAGCATGACTGTGCCCCTGTGCACAAAGCAAGATCCATAAAGACCTAGTTGGATGAGTTTGGTGTGGAAGAACTTGATTGTCCCACACAGAGTCCTGACCTCCACCCCATCGGACAACTTTCGAATGAACTGGAATGGAGATTGCGAGCCATGTCTTCTCGTCCAACATCAGTGTCTGACCTCACTACTCTGCTGCATGGATGAGCAAACATTCCCATAGAAATACACCAAACTCTTGTGGAAAGCCTTCCCAGAAGTGTGGAAGTTATAGCTGCAAAGGAGGGACAAACTACATATCTATGTATTTAGAATGCAATGCCATAAAAGGCCCTGCTGGTTTAATGGTCAGGTGTCCAGATACATTTGACCATATAGTGTATGTATACTTGTATTTTATCAGAACACTGTGTGGTGTGTTATTTGCCACTATTATATTTGACATTACTCTAAACTGATCTAAAACATTACATAACAGCAATTTTTTTATGTAGAAAATACGACACAATTTCTTACTAAGCTATGCCTTTTTTCTTTTCTATTTTGGTATTTGCCAAGGTGAACCTGCATGGCGCACCTTTTTATTGTATGCCAAGTGCTAGAAAGTAGAGAAACGTGCTGCAGTTAGCAATGGATTATAACTTGTGTTAGTTGTTGCAGTAAAGGCCAAATATTACTTTGTCTGCCACTCCATCAATGGCGGCAGTGGGAAAAAAATTAGCCTAAGTTAAAAATAAACATAGGCCATTACTATGGTTGCCTCCCAGCTGGTATTTTACTGGCAGGCATGTAAAAAAAATGGCTTGATGCCTATGTTAAGTGTATGGAGGCACCAGCAAGGAAAGTATTTTTTTGTGGAAAAGGTGGCAACCCTAGCCATTACTGATCTAGATAACTCCAAGCATGGTAATTAAGCACTTATGTCACCACTTTAAGTTGTTTTCCTTGGTACTTCAAAGGTCTTCAATACAGCTGACCATAATATTTGGATAAATACACTTCAGTTATGCTTTGGACAAGTCATATATCCAAAACTTTAATTTATATTATGTTTATATATTTCTTGCAAAATTAATTAGGGTGAGACAACATAGACAGTTTTTGTTTCTTGTATACATTATGCAGCCACTGTATTTGCAGCTGCTCACACCCATTTGGTAGGCTTAATTTTATACATTTATATCAGCCTGTGACTAGCTTAGCGCAACAACATTTTTCTTTTCCCTGCTTGCACATACTTGAGGTTGTTGCTCCCAAAACTATCTACTATGCCATATTTACCACCAAACAGATTTAGTGCCACCAAGCAGCCTGTTTGTGGCATATTTGCCACCAAATCACTTTAGTGACTCCAAAACAGTCTGCCTGTGTCATCTTTGCCTCAAACAACTTCAGTGCCTCAGAAACAGTATGATGTGCCATTTTTGCCACCAAAGAGCTGTAGTGCCCCAAAACAGCCTGCCTATGGCATTTTTGCCACAAACCACTTTAGTTCTCAAAATAGCTTACCAGTGCACTTGCATCCAAACACCATGTGTCCCATCCTGCAAAACGCACGGAGCGCAAAGTATGTATAGAGCCGGAAAGCCACTCTGCACAACGATTGTTTGTAAAGGGACAGCTGTAAGTGAAGATTCAAATCTGTGAGTTTATAACTGTACAGATTTGTTTTTTCCTTGCAAATGTGTCCATGCTGATAGATCTGAATGATTTATACATATATATGTATATATATACATATATGTATAATGCATTCAGATGACATCATACATTATAAAAACTAGCCTCACAAATGACATCTTGAAAACATCATATCCTTTGTTAACACTTTTTTGTCATATAATGTTTTGACTCCCAAAAGTCAGCAAAAGCCTATAAGCCTTAAAGTTCTTTCAATATTGGCAAACAAGAAACTTTCATAACTTTTGTCAGTAATGCTCATGAGCAAATAAATCCCTCCCATAGGGACCAAAGGCAGTTGTGCTCTCCACATCGTTTAGGCAGAAAAATGACTGTTCTAAGTGAAAAATATTTCAAACATTAAACGCTGCAGGTCATTGGGCTTTGACCAAAGTAGATAGATTAAACCATTTTTCCATAATTACATAGTTACATAGTAGTTACATTGTAGTTTCGGTTAAAAAATGGATTGACTTGCATCCATCAATTTCAATCGTTTCCCCATCAAATGTTACCCTGCTGTTGATCCAAAAGAAGGCAAACAAAAACCCCTTTGGCAATTTCTAATTCTGCTTTCAGTGGGGGGAAAAAAATCCTTATTGACTCCAAAGGCAATCAGATTTATCCTTGGATCAGCAAGCACTAAATAAATGTTAATGCCGATACTAAAATGCACAGCCACTCTATGTTCCAGCTCATTACAAAAGTATCCAGGCCTCTTTTAAAGGCATCTAAGGTATTTGCTAGAACCACTTCTCAGGCCTTTTCCAGCCTTTCTTCATAAGGAACTACCATTCCCCTGATTAGTTTTGTAGCCCTCCTCTGCAATTTCTCTAGTTCCATTATGTTGTTTGTTTTTTAAAGGCTCCCAGAATTGAACCTCATTTTCAAGGTGAGGTCTTACCATGGACCTATAAAGAGGCAGAATAATATCTTCCTCCCGTGAGTCAATACCCCTATAAATACACCGCAATATCTTATTAGTCTTTGCAGTTGCCAGCTGACACTGTGCACTACTGCTAAGTCTATTGTCTACAACTACTCCCAAATCTTTTTCATTAGTAGATTTCCCCAAGGAAACACCATTTAAACTTGTTTACATTGAATCACATTTGCCATTTATCTGCCCAATTACCCAATTTGTCCAAATCCTCTTGCAGCAGAGATACATCTAGTTCAGACTGTATTACTCTACTTGATTTTGTGTCATCGGCAAACACCGAGACATGGCTCCATTTGCTCCCTGGGAGATCATTAATTAACAAGTTAAAAATAAAAGGGAAAAAAATAACTAAGAACCCTGCCAGTCCTGTTGAGAATGTAATTGTCATTTGGGATGTTTAGAATAGCAGCAAATCATTAGTTAACTTGAGACACCAGCATTTTTCCTACAACAATTACAAACGTTTTATCAACGTTTGGTGATCATTCCTAATCACTGAAAAATATCAATAATAATTTGCATTATAAAGTTTAGTAGCCTAAATGTATTGCATCGGAAGGGGAAAAGTACACCCCTTAATTTTAGAGCTCATTATTGATTGGTATAATATTGCTGGGTGGGAATAGCTTTCAGCAATGAAGTGTTTATCTAGGAAACAATTGAAATTTATTTTTCAGATCTCTAATTATGATAAGCTGTCTACACAGCAGGAATACATTTAAACCACAGCAGAAGTCTGGTAGTTTAGTAAATGTTTATTTCATTATATCAAATAGTTATTTCAAATTTATGAGCAATTAATACAAATATGGGCAAACTTTGTATGTAAGTTGTTCTAAGGGGCCCTGGCTCAAAGTATGTCTATCTCAATTCACTTATTTGTTTGGGCAAGATGGGTCACTTGACCCACTTCAGCAGCAGCAAGGGAAAAATAAGTAATAGGCTTCTTAGGATAGGTTAACTAGACAGAGTGCATGCAAGTTGGTGTAACAAAAAAAAAAAAAACCTTGTTATCTAATTATATACACCTCTTTGCTGTCACAGGGGTTAGGTCTGCTCTCTCCTCCCCATTCATTCTAGCTGTTGCTACTTCACATGCATAGAATCTCTGCCTGGGAAGATACACAGCTTGCATTCTGCAGGTGCAGAGGTACTTTATTTAAACATATATTACAGCTAAGGTTAGTTAATACTCCAGTTGTTGAGACTTCATTTCCCATGACTCACCAAGATTGCCAAAGATTACCCACCACTGCTGCATAACTACCAAATTTGGTTTTGCTCCAAGCCTTAATGTCTCTTTTTTCTACCCTCTAACTACCCTCTTTTTGTAATACCTTAGAATGTTTGCTGTACATCACATAGCTACACTACATTACATAACACTACATTTTGTTTATGTTGAGCAGACAAGATGGGACTGTGGGTGAGTACACTAAGTACTTTAATCATGAAGGAGAGAACTACGATGCATTTCAAACTTATGGTCAAATTAGCTGAGTTGGAAAAATGTTCCCATTCAGTTGAATTTTTTGTGAGAGAATTTTTTCCAACTCGGCTACCTTGGCCGTAATTTTGAAATTCCTCTACTGAATCCAGTTCTCTCTTGCATGAATAAAGCCCTTAAGGTAGCCCTGTAGATAATAACAGCATGATGCTGCAGGCTGAGATAAGCCATGACAAGTAAAGACAGAATGCAGAGCCGGAATACAGGGTGCAGGGTTACAAGACAAGGACAATACTAAGGCATGAGCAGGACAGAAACTAAAGGCTACAGTTTAAGACAGAAAGGAGACATAGAAAACAAAAACACAGACATAAACATAGGACTAGCCTAGGGACCTGAGAGGGAGATGGTTAGCATTTTGTGGCACATGATGGCCATGTGATGGGAAGCTTGCCACTTCCACAGTGGTTTCACAGGGACCAGGAACCAGACAGAGACAGAAAGTAAGATGCAAAACACCTTAATTAATAATAAATATGAAAATGGTAAAAATAGTACATAAACAAAATCCAGGAGGCAAGCCAGGGTCAGAAACCAAAGTGGGAAGTCAGATGAACCAGAATCAGGAGAACGGAGATCAGCGGAGTCAGAAACAAAGTCAGGAACCAGAATGGAAGTCAGTCGAGCCAGGTCAAGCACAGGAATCCCAGGAATAACAGGAAATGTACTTGGAAGCCGGAAGCAACGCAAGGGGAAACAAGATAATGAGACTACCTTCTTAAATACTCTGCAATGAGCAGCAAATGGGCAGCCAGGTGAATAACTATAGTAACAATAGCTTAAAGGAGTAGATCAACTCACTGAAGGATTAACAGCTGATCAACTCACTGAAGGAAGGGTTTCTGTTTAAAACAGCAGAGAAACCCTGACAGCCACCAGTGTTAAACCACCTCACAACAGCAAGTCCCAGCACTATCACTGCCTAACTAAGACTAAACTAACACAAGAAACATGGATACCAAGACAAAGGACATGCCTGTAGCAGGACAGACTAAGAATAAAAAAACACAGAATAGTAGGGTGGGGCACATATAACTTAAAGTGTGAAACAAGGCAGTAGAAAACAAGGAAAATTGGGAAGATAACAAGGCAAGATACGGAAATGATTACCTGCCGGGGGGTGTGATGACGTGAGACTCTAAATGGACGGAGCGTCTCGGGGCACGTGGGGGGTGAACGGAGTCGCATCGGAGAGTAGGTGTGCAGCTGCCGCAGTAGCTTCTCCGGACGGAGGACTACATGACCGGAGGACGAGAAGGAGCCTTTGCAGTTGCGACCCCATACTACAAGGACCCGGAGGGCTGACCTTAAAGGCTGAACCTAGCCATTCTTCTCCAGGGACGAGGATATCTCTCTAAGCACCTTACCATACCTTTTACTTTTCAACCCGGATTTCAGGGATACCTCTCGCATGGCTGTGTTATCAGCTACTGGTCAGATAAGTACCTTGACTCTAGTATGATGGAGTTGTAAGTGCTGTGGTCGTCACCCAATTTTTGTTTGCATTTATTAACACACGCTAGCCGGGGGAAGATTTTTATAACATCTGTCAACTATTAATGAGTGCTGTTAACCCATGTGTTCTAACCCAGTTGTGTTTAACCGACTTTAGTACACAGAGCAATATTTCGTAAGCTCCCTCTTTTACTTGTTGCAGTATACTGGGGGCACAAAACATCTACAAATATCTACGAACGGATAGAATATAAGAAAGGGAAGCCCTTATTTACTTCAGGCGACATAGAGATACTACAGTAGAAATAAATTCCGGGATTAGATATTATAAAAGCAATTTTACATTAAGGTCTCACTATCAGGGTTGAAATCATGGCCACCAAAAAAGGGCAAGATAATAAACTGCCTTAAAAAAAGGAACAGAAAGAGATAAAAAGAAAAGGACGTCAGGTGGGGGGCAGGAGAAAATCACTGCTTTATTCTCCCCCCAGATAAGTAGGTCACAAGAAGCGTCAGGCCACCATGACGACTCTAACGACGAAATTACGGAAGAACACTAGTTGAAGAGGCTTCGGCCTGTGATCAGAGATCCCCCCCCCCTGCATTAGAGATTCCCCTAACGCATGGGCACTTGCAGATATGTTTGGATAGGCAATTACTGCTCTTTAAATCTGAACTGGAAAAACAATTTGGTGAAACAAATGAGTATGTCGCAAAATTGGTGGAAAGGATTGTGGTATCTGAGCAAAGTATAGATCACCTGGAATTTGTAAATCAGTCTTTAACCGATCAGCTAGGCGAACTTAGGGTTGCCATGACTAAACTCGAGACTAAAGTGAATGATGCGGAAGATAGAGCTTGACGCAAAAACATTAGGATCCGAGGTATAGCAGAGGAGGTGTCCCAAGTAAAGTTGAGACCTTTTCTGCTGGATCTATTCTCCTCAATGGGAGTGCAGGAGGCCTCTCACGATTCTTGTATAGAGAGAGCTCATCACACGTTCAAACCAAAAAACCTGCCTGATGTAATCCCTAGAGACATTATTATCAGATTCTCTTCTTTCTACACCAAGCAGAAGGTTGCCCTAGCAGCGAAAATTTTTATTCCCGAAGATCCTAGATTCGCGAACCTTTCTTTTTTCCAAGATTTATCATCTGCCACTAGAAAAAAAAGAAGAGCTTTTGGTTTCCTCACCCAAGTTCTGCGAGAAGCCAATGTCAGATACAATTGGGGCTTTCCACCTAAACTCCACATAAAGTTTGCTGACTCCTTGCATACTATAAACAACTTAGAAGAGGCTAAAGCCTGGCTCCTTAAGTATACTCCATCACTGAATAAAGGGCCGCACACCTAAAAGAATTTACAACCCTGACCACCACAGTAGATAACAAGTAGTATCCAACTTGGTGGGGTTTTTTTTTTCCTCAATGCCACCTTAATCACTGGAAGAATATTTAAATCCCTCATGCACACAAGCACTTTATTTATTCTATTATACTTACATTGGACATTGTTAAAATACGGTTGGCACTCTGCACTCACTTGAGGTCCCATAGCACCTCTTTTTTACCGTAAGTTTTTTTTTTTTAGAAAAGACACTTTTAAATGTATAGACACTGACACGTAGGTAAATTAGAGGGGTTGGAGGAGTGATACTCAGATACACTGTTATCTGGTGGGGTTTTATGAGGTCAGATTTGGCACTATTTAGAAAGCATTCGATTAACTATCACTGCATTGTATATCTATATAATAATCTTAAGACGTTCAATATTGTTTTTGAGATAATTTTTTCATTTACCGGTATTCCAATTGTTTTTTTTTTTTTTTTTTAATGGTTACTTTGGTTACGGATTAGGCACTACTGACATCCGGCACCTATTAGAACCCTGTTGCTATACCAGGTTTAGCTGGGGTGCTGTCGATCTATTCTAGGATGACGAGAATGCAATAGCACCTCAAGCATTGCGAGGTACGATCTAGAAACATAATAGACTTAAGTATTTATATGTTCCTAATCAAAGGGATAGGCAATCCTGAATGACCTCAGGGGAAATGTTGTGTGTTTTGTATGTCAGTGTTATGCTGCCCAGGACTGAGAGTGTCGCCGAGAGGGTGCGCCGGGGCACGGGGTTATAGAGGAGGGAGCCATGAGAGATGGGCACTTTGAGATTTCTTTCCCTGAATGTTCAGGGTCTTAGCATCCCACAAAAGAGAATTATGTTGACAGAATCTTTATATTCAGATAATATTGATATAGCATGCCTACAAGAAACCCACCTTAAAGAAACTGACGCTCTCAGGCTGAGGTCAAGAAGGTACCCATATGTAGAATATTCTTCAATACAGGAGAAAAAACAGAATGGTGAAATAAGAGCACAACTATTTAATCGAGCATCTAGAACCCTGAAACACGCCAAACAGAAGTGGTATTATTCGTGTAATAGAGCCGACAGGCTGATGACCAGCCAGCTCAAATCCAATAATTTAAGCTCAAGAATTTTCCAAATAAATGAGGGGGATAAAATCCACCTATCACCCCAAAGTATTAGTACTGCTTTTGGTAAATATTATAAAGATCTATATAATTTGTCATTAAACAAAGATAAGGAAGCAATGAGGAGTTATATTGCTCAATCGAATCTCCCAACGATTTCCCAGCAACAAAGGGATGCATTGGAAGCCCCTTTTTCAGCAATCGAGGTTAGACATTCTATAGATCAGCTTAAACTCAATAAAGCTCCTGGCCCAGACGGCTTTACTGCATTGTTTTATAGGAAATTGGCGGATATAATTTCCCCTTTTCTAGCGGACACATTCAATGAGATCAAAATCAAGCGATCATTCCCTAAAGAGATGCTACAAGCCTCCATAATCCCGATACCAAAACAAGGCAAAGACAAAAAATTGGTGAGCAACTACAGGCCAATTTCCCTGATCAATTTAGACACTAAGATCTACTCGTCCATAATAGCGGCTAGGATTTAGACAATAGTCCCTTCCATTATACACAATGACCAGACTGGATTTGTGAAGGGCCGGCAGGCTTCGGGGAACACCAGGAAAATCATCGACCTTATTGACTTTGTTGATAAATATGGTGTCCCCACGGTCATTTTGGCCCCTGACGCAGAGAAGGCCTTTGACCGGGTCGATTGCGATTTTCTAGAGGAAGTGCTGAAAGCTTACCGGTTTGGTGAGGGACTAATCGACTCGGTCATGGCTATCTACTCCAATCCCTCGGCACAGATTTCTGGGCCTGGGCTGTCGTCAGAGTGGTTCGACGTGGGGAACGGGACCCGGCAGGGATGTCCCCTGGCCCCCCTTCTATACATACTTGCTCTGGAACCTTTGGCAGCCCGGATTAGGCACACTACAAAGATAGAGGGTATACCGGTGGGTGGAAGAACCTGTAAAATTAGCTTGTTCGCGGACATTGTTTTGGAGACCTTGACTAACCCAGCATCCTCTGTTGAAAAGGTCCTGGAGGAAATAGAACATTTTGGTAGCTATTCTAATCACAAACTGAACATAAAAAAAACACAAGCCTTGAGTTTAAATTTAACATCTGAAGAGCAGACTGATTTGTCAACTAGGTTCCCATTTGAGTGGTCAAACACATCAATTTTATATTTGGGGGTTTTGATTCCCAGAGACATCGGTAATATCGTAAAGATAAATTATTCCCCGCTGTATGCAGAACTTTAACAAAAGATAGGCCGCTGGAAGTGCTTGAATTTGTCGGGGATAGGTAGGATGAATTCCATTAAGTCCTATATCATTCCTAACTGGCTGTATTTATTGAGAATGGTCCCTCTCCCTATTTCGGCCTTGTATTGTAGGCAATTTCAAAACTTAGTAGAAAAGTATATTTGGGGTAACAAAAAACCTAGAATTGCCAGACACTGGTTACAGAAACCGGGAAATAAAGGGGGACTGGGATTTCCAAATTTGGCCAGATATGTCGAGGCTAGTATGTTACATCACACTCATAGAATCCAGCTCCCGGTCTCCCGTAACGAAGATTGGTATTGGATAGAACAGAGAATGGCGGGATACGGTGAATTGGATGCTATGTTATGGTTAGGGAGATCCGACACTTTGAGTTTAATTAATCCCTCCGGTAACAATATCCTGAAGGGCATCTTGAATATATGGCTTAACTTTAAGAGGCGGGCGGGTTTGTCTAACAGAATTATTGGTCCTGTCCCTGTTACGGTTAGTTCAAGGTTGATAGCAAACATTTCCTTTTGCACGTTTTTTGGAGCTCTCAACCCAACGTTCACTCATTTAATGCTTGGTAAGAACATAAAGTCTCTGAAACAAGTAATGGAGGAGTACGAGCTCCATTGGAAGGACTCCTTTTCTGTCCTAAGACTCCTCCATTTTACCAGACACCATATTTTTAGTCCTAAGGAGGGGATGGTGCGGACTCTCCTGGAGAGAATATTTGGAAACAACCCAGTTTCAAGTAAACTGAGTAACTGGTATTCTCTCCTGGACAGTCTAAAGTCAAGTTCCACTCCAAAGGCATGAGAGAAATGGAGCACAGATTTGGGTATCACCCCGGAAAGGGCCACATGGGAGCGCTCCTGGACCCAAACAAAAAAATCCACTCATTGCATTAATCTCCAGGAGCTACAATTTAGACTGCTTTTCAGATGGTACAGGGTCCCCCTGGTTTTAAATAAGTTTGATGCTTCACATAGTCCTAATTGCTGGCGATGCAAAAAAGCTGTCGGGAGCTATGTCCATATTTGGTGGGACTGTACGGCAGTTAGGGAAATATGGAGGGAGGTCTTCTTGGTAATCTCTGCCATCTTTCAATGTCATCTACCTATGAATCCAGAAGCTGCTCTTCTGCACAGTAACCTGGATGGCCTAAAATGTAAGGAAAAAAAGTTGGTTATACAACTTTTTTTAGCAACTAAACTTACCATTGCCCGCAACTGGAAGCTTATGGAAAACATTACTTGGGACAGGGTAAGGGAGCTAATGTGCCATTTTGGAGAGATGGAAAGGGGATTTTTTAGCGCTAACAATAACTTAGCAACGTACTTCGCAATCTGGCAGCCATGGTGGGAGAGATTTCCCCCGGTGTAGGTTGGAGAAGAGAGCACAGCTCCATGGGGCCCCGGCAAACCCTCTCGGCCGACAATATTAGCGGAATTTAAAGCGATTTGAGTAATAGATCAACTCCACAGTTCTGGGCATAGTTTGTTATTGTATGTATGTTATATGTTTTATGTGAATCTTGTTTGTTATACAATGTAGCTCCTTAGGCTTTACTTCTCTGTAGAGATACGTGTTCCCTCCGGGCATACCTACTTAATAAAACGAGAGAGAGTAGTAGGAAACTTAATAAAACGAGAGAGAGTAGTAGGAAGTGGATGAAAAGAGAGGTCAATATAGAGGAAAGGAAACAAAGGGTAAAGGACGGGAATCATTCTTTTTTATCAAGATGCAGATTAAATTGACACAATGATGTTACATGCAGGTTTACATAATTTAGTTAACCGGACAACTGAATGACTGAGTGTCAAAAAAAAACAAAAAAAACAAGGCAAGATACAAAACAAAACAAAGAAGTGGCAAAGCAAGGATACAGTATAACATAAAAAACACAGCAAGAAAAGGAACAGAAATAACTATCTACAACCGTGATGAGCATGGTAACATGACACTTATAGTCTGATCCCCTGCACTTACAGGGTTAAAATTCACTGTGTGTGGTTCCCCTGCCTCCAACACAAAAGTGTCCAAGTTGCTGCAGGTAGGAGAGTGGTGATCCTTTCTAATTTAAGGATGGTTCCCACATCTGTAGGGAACAGTGCACACTCCAAGGTGGGGCACATGTAAATGTAGGAAAATAAACATGATGGGGAATATGTTGCACTCTCAAAATGACTGAATCAATCAAACTTATCAAATTATATCTTTAACCCCTTCACGCCGGATGGTGCTTTGGTCCTTAACGACCAGAGCACCATCCGGCATCTGTGGATTCCTGGCTGCTGATCATGAAGTGATCAGGGTTAGGAACACGCATGCAGGGCCGATGTCCCAACATACTTTGTAGCTTCACGTGTGTCATCGTGAAGGCGTGTCCGGACCCGGAAGTTCAGGCACGCAGGGATGCCGGAGATGTAGCGTACGCTCTGTTTGAGCATTCACTACATTTCCTATGTCAGCCTGAGGCCACTCAAAATGGCCTCATCTGAAACTGAGGATCTCGCTGCAAGCCCCTGCAGTGGGATCCTTAGCACAGCTCATCACAGGGAGCGATGCCGTCCTGCATCTTTTTTCAGATGCATTTTGAGCGTCAGCTACATTTTCTGTGTCAGAGTGAGGCCACTCAAATTGGCCTCACCTCACAGTGGGGACCCTACTGCAAGTCCCTGCAGTGGGATCTGCGATGAGCTGTTTAATACAGGACTTTTTATGCCTTCCTACTAGCCTCTAGGCACTAAAAAGTAGGACGGCATAGAACATCCTACAAGTGGGAAGGGGTTAATCTTCATAAAAGGTTCCCCTTTGGAATCTCGCTCACATTAGACATACATGGAAAAAACTAATTGATAAATAGTGTAATAGTGCAGAAAAAAAGTGCAATGTGCCACACACAATATGATTGCACTCACAGAATGGAAAATTCAAACGGGATCATCAATAAGATCTTTAACCCCTTCAGAAAAATGTTTTTCTTTGTTTTCATGTCCATTATGGACAATAGCTATTTTACGACTTTAGCTATGTGTGTGTTTAATTAAAAGTGCCTGCTTGCTTCTTAAATAAATCCCCCCATATCATATTACGAGTTACAGCACCAAGTCCAGCAGCAGGCATGTTACAGCACCATGTCCACCAGCAGGCAAGTTATAGCATCATGTCCAGCAGCAGGCTGTTACAGCACTGTGTCCAGCAGCAGGCTAGTTGCAGAACAATGTCCAGCAGAAGTCAAGTTACAGCTTGCATGTGTGCATGTGGGTGTGTGTGTGTGTGTGTGTGTGTGTGTGTGTGTGTGTGTGAGAGAGAGAGGGAGACAGTGTGTGTGCATTTGCATGTGTGTGTGTGTGTGTGTGTGTGTGTGTGTGTGAAAGAGAGAGAGAGAGAGAGAGAGCTTGCATTTGTGTGTGTGTGTGTGTGTGTGTGTATATATAGGTGAGACAGCTTCCGTGTGTGTGTGTGTGTGTGTGACAGACAGCTTGCATATGTGTGTGTCACAGACTGGGTAGAGTACCAAAATATAGGAACCGCAATGCGATGACCTGGTAGCTACTGCAACAGGCTTGGAAACAGAACAGTGTCTATTCACCTCAATGGTATTATACCCTAAGGTTGAGCCTCAGGCAAATAACGACACAGGACTTGATACACTAACTGCAACGCACACTGAAGCAGAGATAGGCAGGGAGGACTTTATGAGAAGGATAGTCAGCAGGCCGGGTTATACACGAAACAGGAACAAGGTACAAAGAAGGGAATTCAAAAGGCAAGGTCACTAGACAGGCAAAATGGTCGAGGCAGGCAGCAAAACAGAGGAGTCAAAATCAAGCAAGAGTCAGAACCGGAAAAAATCAATAAACAAATAATCAAACGCTAGATCAAGTTGCAAGGAACTATCTCAGGTTAGGTCTAAGTAGCAACTGAAGGTTTAAATATTATCCAGGCAGTAAACCCCGCCCCCAAGTGATTCCCAAAAGCCTTTAAGGCTATGCAAAATTTCTGTGTGTAGGGATACTGCGCATGCGCCCAGTCTATGGCTGCTGCGTGTTCTTCGGCAGATCAGGGAGGATTCAGGGAGCGTGCCTGCAGCCCTGGAGGGCCGAGACACCGATCGGAGACTCCGGTACGGACCACCTCGTGGTGGTAGGTAATTTTTTTTTTTACATTACCCCCCTCTCTACGAACGCTGCACCGGCGTTCAGGACCTGGCTTGTAGGGAAATCTACGATTAAACACAGAAATTTTGAAAGGAAGATGATCATCGGATGCTAGTACCCAAGATCTTTCCTCAGGACCGTAGCGCTGCCAATGGACAAAATACTGCAAGAGACCACGATGTAGCAGATAATCTAAGATAGATTATACCAGATATTCCTCATGCCCTTGTACAAGGACAGGTTTAGTGACCATACAGGTATCAGAGAATTGGTTAGTAGCAACCTGTTTAAGGAGGGAAACATGAAATGAGTTGTGGACACGCGTACTGGAAGGAAGGTGCAAGGCATAGACCACATCGCTGATCTTGTATAGGATCTTCTAGGGACCGATATATTTAGGACCTAGAGTCCAGGAAGTATGACGAAGTTGAAGATACTTGGTAGAAAGCCACACTATGTCACCGGGACGAAGCACGGGAAAAAGCAAACAATGTTTGTCAGCTGATCTGTATTATTTTCGCCTGGGACAGTTGGGAGAAAACTGATGCCCAGTGTGACTTGAGATCCCGGATTTGTAGATCAGCGGAAGGTACTCCTGAAGGTAAACCTAAGTCATGCCGTAGTGTGGATTCGTAGCCAAAAGCCGCACAAAATGGGGATGTCTGCAACGACTAATGAAAAGAGCTGTTGTACGATAGTTCTTTGAGGTGGTAGAGAGAAGACCATGTAGATTTATCCTCCTCAACATATAACCGTAGGTGAGATGCAGAGGGCAGCTTGGGGAGAGCGATAAAATGAGCTTGTTTGGAAAACAGGTCTACTACTACAAGTATGGTGGTGATAAGGGAAGATCCGTAATAAAATCCATGGCAATATTAGTCGATGGTTTCTCGGGGACTGGTAGAGAACTTAACAAGTCCGCAGGGTTTTGTCTTGGTGTTTTGCATCTGGCACATATGGTGCACACTTGAACAAAATCCCGAATGTCGGACTACAAGGACGGCCACCAAAATTTCCGGTCAACAAGAAACCTGGTGTTGCGTATACCACAGTGGCCAGCGACTTGGGATGCATGAGCCCAGGACAGGACCTGTTTCCAAAGGTTGGATTGCACAAAGTAACAACCAATAGGAGGATGGCAATTGTTGGGTCTGGGGTATTGTGACCTGGCAATCCTCCATAGGAGGGAGGTGTATAACGAAGCAATGATCTTAGAGGCTGGTACAATAGAGTCCACTGCAGAAGTAGTAGATTTGGTCTCAAATTGTCTAGACAGAGCGTCCACTTTCAATTTTTTGACCCTGGCCAGTATGTGATAGAAAAATTGAAAAGAGTAAAAAATAAGGCCCATCTGGCCTGTCTAGGATTTAACCTCTTAGCTTTTTCTATATACAATAAATTTTTATGGTCGGTAAGGATGGTGATAGGGATTTGAGTACAGTACCCAGAAGATGTTGCCATTCGTCAAGAGCCATCTTGATGGCTAGTAGCTCTCGGTTGCCTACATCGTGATTTCGTTCAGCAGGGGTAAACATCTTAGAAAAATACGAACAAGGATGGAACTGGTGAGAGATTTGGTCTCTTGAGACAATATAGCCCCAGCACCAGATTCAGAGGCATCTACCTCCAAGATGAATGCCTGGGCCGGATTGGGTCTATGAAGAATGGGTGCAGAAATGAAGGCATGTTTCAATGGATGGAAGGCTTGGAGAGCTTAGGTAGACCATTCTTTAGGATTGCTTCCTTTCTTGGTGAGAGCTGAAATGGGTGCTACAACTTTAGAGAAATTCTTGATAAATCTCCGATAGTAATTGGCAAATCATAAGAACCTCTTTATCCCTTTGAGACTGAGTGGTATTTGCTAACGTTGAATGGCAGAGACTTTGTCAGGATCCATTTCCAGAATATTGGAGGAGATAATGTAGCCCAGGAATTTGATCTTGGAGAATTTAAATTCACATTTTTCAGCCTTGGAAAAGAGGTGATTCTCTCTAAGCCGTAGTAAGACCTATTGGACGTTCTTTCTATGTTTGGGAAGGTTCTTGGAGTATGAGTATATCGTCCAAATAGATTATGACGTGAGATAATAACGTCAGCCGCAAGCATTGATATTGCATGCTGTAGTCCCTTAGCATACTTTTAACAGGGGAATCAGGAATAAATATGCTAAACACTGTTCTTCCCTTACAACAGTACCTTAATGGCCAGCATTCCATTATATCTAATTTTTTTAGGTATTTGGGGCTAATTTGTGATCATCTCCCTGCCTGGGCATGGTAGAGGTATGGACGTAGGTAGAAATTCAGTTTAATTTATTTTATTTATTGTCCCAGGGGCATTTGGCCAGCCTCTGGAACAAATGCATGGGTATTTTTTTATTCGGGGTAAGGCAGCAGCCCCAATCCCCAGTGGGCCTTTAATTATATTAACTGAGGCCACAGGGAATAGTTGAAATGCACTGTTTTCCTTCGTAAATAAAGTGCTATATTTAAACTTTAACTTTTGCCAACCTTCATGGCCGACATTGCATCTTCCGCAGTATGTCTCTATTAAAATTTAGAAACAAACACTGTATTGATATTAATGAGTTTTTTCAGACTAAAAGGATAAATGTATCTACCACAAATAATCTGTCTGAAACTTTCTCTGATTAAGCTTCTGATAAAACAAATCAAAATTAAATGGGGAACTACTACTCTAAGTAGGTATTTGGAAGACACTGATGGGGGTTGAGGCTTTTTAAGAGCCCAACCTCCAATAAGAATGATGAAGCCTGCATAAATGAGTGGAACCATGTACTGAAATCCTGCACCTGCAAGTTGATGGTTTTTATCATAACTCAAAGTAATACAAATTAGCAAACATTCATAATGAGATATAAACGATCAGTGATAAATTTGATCTGAGATGGGTGAAACCACCTTTTCTTAAAGGGACACTACCACTTACATAAGATATAACCTACCTGTACGTTTTAAACAAACACATGTAAAAGGCATATGACACAGACAACATTGGAGGGAGGGTGGGGGAGAGAGACAGACAACGCTGGGGGGAGGGAGGGGTGGAGAGACAGACAACATTGGGGGAGGGTGGGGGAGACAGACAGACAACTTGGGGGGAGGGTGGGGGAGAGAGACAGACAACGGTAGGGGGAGGGAGGGGTGGAGCGACAGACAACGCTGGGGGGATGGAGGGGTGGAGAGACAGACAACATTGGGGGAGGGTGGGGGAGAGAAATAGACACTGTTGGGGGGAGCATTGGCACATAAAAGTTAAATAAAAACAAGAAATGCATTTTTTTATATCATAAGTTTTTATTAAAAATAAAAAACAATTTACATGTGAATATATACTTATATAAGTAAAAAAAAAAATTCCTATAGGGTAGTCTTATATTCAGGCTTTTAGTTTTTTACTAAAGGAATATCCATAGTTTGGGGGGTCGTCTTATAATCAGGGTCGTCTTATATTCTGCAAAAACAGTAATCCCTTTTCATTTTTGATGTCACAAATAGAGGAAAGAGGGGAGGAATGGAGGTACTCGAGATATAAATTAGATTCCTGCTCAAACCATCTATATTCTCGATATAGACATCTGTACTTTTTATTGTTTTTTTATGCATTCACACACAATAAATAAGTTATCAATAGACACAAAAGGTGAGTGCCCTGAAAAGCATAAGTCTTGGACCTGTACCACATTGTTATCACATTGGTCTTGAGGGATATACCTCATTTGATAATTGGAAAGTGAATTTTTCTAAACCTTTTTTCTGAGCCTTAGAGGATTATCTATACTATCTGTATGCTCATCTATCTGTTGTTTTAAACATATTACAACACTTTAATACAAGCATGTAACAAACTTTATCTTCCATTTGGATTGATTGTGTGCTAATGGTTTAGAGACTGAACAAATATTTTGTACACAGTATAAGCTTTCTGGCTGCTGTGTTGTTGGGTCTAGTGGGTATCATAAAATGCATTTAGTATCTATAGTCAATCATCCAACGCATAAAGATGTAATTTTATAATTCATATCATTGCATATTATATGTGCTTTATAATCCTGGTACCATTAAAGTGTAATATCAATAATAACTGGTGCTACATACACATGTGATTTTATGTTCACAGTTATTATCCTAATTATGAGATGGAAAAATAAAAAAACTTCTACACTTAAATATATTTTTGACCTGTTTAGATTATTTTTTGTAATATAATCTGATTTTTTTGCTTCAAATAAAAGAAAAATATTTTTTCTCATGTATGGTAGACATTTGTTTATAATATGCAAAGTTGATACAAGAACTTTACTGTTGGTAAAGTAAGTTAAATAAATGCACATCAATAGAAACATAGAAACATAGAATGTGTCGGCAGATAAGAACCATTCGGTCCATCTAGTCTGCCCAATTTTTTTTTAGTCCCCCGTTCCCGGTCTTATAGCTAGGATAGCCCTGTGTCTATCCCACGCATGCTTAAAATCCTTGACTGTGTTTACCTCTACCACTTCTGCTGGAAGGCTATTCCATACATCCACTACCCTCTCAGTAAAGGAATACTTCCTGATATTACTTTTAAATCATTGCCCCTCTAATTTAAGACTATGTCCTCTAGTTGTGGTAGTTTTTCTTCTTTTAAATATACTCTCTTCCTTTACTGTGTCAATACTATATGTATTGTTATATCTACACTGTGTACACAAAATCTCAATAGTATATATTATAAAAGCAAATCTTGAAGATACAAGGAGAACCCTTGAAAAATGTACAGCCAAAAAATAGGATTTTTTGCATATTTAAACCACTTCAAGTGCTTTTTGCTATTTATGTTTGGTACATGGGAAAATTAAAAAAACAGGTGTTACTATAAATATTGGAAAATTAATAAAAGGTCTGTTCACTGAGATCTAACGTATAACAATGAATGTGCATTTATCCCTTCACTTCAATGTCTACAATTGAAAAGATTTTCGATCGACTCAGGAAGCTCTGAATTTCTAAGACAAAATTGGAGCTCCAAATTTTCAATTCAGTTGGGCCACTTCAATGATCCAAGTAGCCTATAATTTTCGAGCTACTCAGAGACCACTGAAGTTATCTTGAATTGGCCCAAAAATCTGCCTTTTTAGCCAATTTTCATGCCAACACTTTACTGAAGCTGAACTCCCATGGTGCCAACACATTAGCAACCTCCACTTGTTTCCCTGTCTCTGCTTCCCCCCCCCCCCCCTCTCTTTTTATGAGAAGCTGATATGTTATGGAAAGTGCTGCCATAAATACCAAATTTAACTCCACATGTAAAAAAAAATAGTGAAATCAAATGGAAGTCATCAATATGAAACATGAGCATCTCCATTTAATTTAATTCAATTTTAAAATTAACGCCATTGTGATGGATATAACGTGTTAAACTGCCAAAAAGAACCATAAATTATTTTAGAGAGGTTAATTAACAGTGTGCCTATAGTTGGGGCATTACAGGGACAAAAGTAGGGGGCAATTATAAAACTCAGTGTACATACCCATATATATATATATATATATATATATATATACACACATACACATATACATATATATATAGACACACACAATGAAGTCCACAGTTCTTGCACTCCGCTCTTTTCAGAATAAGTCAGCAACCAATACATACAAGTCCATAAATATATACACACTCACAGGTCTTTTAAACAGCTTTACAATCCAACATTATTTGGTGTCAAGGATATCGACCATTTGGTGCACACCATGGACCTTTGTCCATTTGATAACCTACCAAGTAAAAAGCACACAACATATACTTAAACCAAATTACCACTCACCAACAGCTGTGTTTGCCAGCCTACCACTGGAAATAAAAGGATCACGGAGTGAAAACTGTTCCCACGCAATGTCATATCAGCTCATCACCGTGGTAACACCTATTATGGTGCTCTATGAAAACATACATAGAATCCGAAGAAGCAGAAGAAGCAGAAGAAATAGCAACAATGAACAATATCTGTTAACCAAAATATTCTCTAGCAGACAAATCACATTATACTTAAACAGTGCAATCCATAGATGCAATGTTATTAATGGAGAGGGAGAACTGACGTAAACAGTAACTGTTCATTGAGCCTATGAGGGGCTACCAAATTTGGTCGATGTCAACAAACAACAATTGTGAAAGTTGAGGTTTTGAATTTAAGAGAGTGTTTGGCACCTGGCTTATCTGATATAATCTTAAATGTATTTACTTTGATCAGCTAAAACCTTTAGGAATAATTTTAACACAAAATTAGTATGATAAAAGAAATCCATGCATGTTAAGGAACATTTGTAGGTGTTATGCCGGTATTCTCTTAACGCAATATGTGGAGTCTAGATGCAGGAGAAACACCGCACTCTTGTACAAATGAGCACCATCCCAATAGTTGGAGATGAGACAACAAAGGGAATGGTGATTCTGAGCACGAGGGCAGCTTGTAATCCAATAGCGTGGTACAGACAGGCAAAATGAGGAATATAGTCATAGAAAGTATGCAGAGGTCAGGGTACCTTGTAATCCAATATCGTGGTACAGAAGGGCAAAATCAGGAATATAGTCATAGAAAGTATGCAGAGGTCAGGGTACCTTCTAATCCAATAGCATGGTACAGGTTAGCAAATATCAGGAACGTGGTCAGTTGGTATGCAGAGGTTTGGGCTGGCAGCAGAGATTCAGATCCGAAATAAAACAGGCGAAAGGTCCAAAATACTGGAAGGCAATTATCAGGATACAACAGCAGGCATAGGAATGCTAACTGGCACCTTAACATTAACTAAGCATGGAGGGAGAGAAGAGGTAAGTCTTTTATAGGCAGCAGCTGAGTGCCATTAATTGGGAACAGTGTTTCCAGGTGGTCTGTGTTGAACTGTTCCTATGGGATTGCCTTTTCAAACACTTCTGTAAAAAGGCCACACCCGTGATAGCTTTGAAATTCTCTAACCAAGGAGGAGGAGTGTTCCAGTGCAAAACGGTGTATGTGGAGGTTATGACCAACTACCAGAGTCCAAGGTATGAGTGTAGGAATAGCACTAAATAGAAAAAGTCGTAATGGAAGGGGTCTAAGTGAATCTGAATATGATTATCTGTTGAATAAGAATCCTTCTTGTCCAGTGATCTATTTATTGCCAAATGTCCACAAGAACTCTACCAGACCAAAGGATGGACCAATTGTGCCTGCTATTGGTGTGTTTTTTTGGGAAAATGGGTTAGTTAAATTCTGCAAACTTCTGTTCAGAGGCTCCCAACTAGACATGTGCATTCGTTCTCAGACGAATGCATTTTCGTCCGAAAATAGCATTTTCGTCCATTCGTCCGAAAAACGAATAACGAAAATGCTATGCTAACGAAAGCCGAATGAACGAATGGTTAATAAACGAAAATCATTCGTTCATTCGTCCATTCGTAGTACTATTGGCATTCTATAAGCCAAAATAGAGTCGGTTTATAGAATACAATAGCATAGTACACTACATTCCATAAACCGACATAATGAACGACTGGAATGCATGTAAGTCTATTGGCATTCTATAAACCGACTCTATTTCGGTTATAGTAATGCCAATACTATAGCACGAATGGACGAATGATTTTTGTTTATATTAAACCATTCGTTCATTCGTTCAACTTCTTAACTTTCTATAAACCGAAACAGAGTCCCCATTCATAAATTTTTATGAATGGGAACTCTAGTTCGGTTTATAGAAAGACCACAGTATTACATGTAATCCATAAGCCGAAAGTCTATAAACCGAACGTTCGGTTTATAGGCTTTCGGTTTATGGAATACATGTAATCCTATTGCTATTCTATAAACCGAACGTTCGGTTTATAGAATAGCATTAGGATTCTATGTATTCCATAAGCCGCAAGTCTATAAACCGAACGTTCGGTTTATAGACTTGCGGCATTTGTAATGAATGTAATAGTACTATTGGCTTTCACTAGAAAGAGTCTCCATTCATAAATTCATAGAAAGGCACTACTACTGTTCGTTTTCTATAAGCCGAAAGTCTGTAAACCGAAGGTCGTTCGGTTTATAGACTTTCGGTTTATATAATACATAGAATTACATGTAATTTTATGTATTCTATAAACCGAAAATCTATTGTACTATTGCCTTTCTATGAACCGAACGAGTGCCCCATTCATAAGAATTTATTATGAATGGGGCTCTTGTTCGGTTTATAGAAAGCCAATAGTATTACACGTATTCTATAAAACGAAACTAATAAAACGAAACGAAACGAAAATAATGAACGAATTTCGTCCGAAACTAATGTAGTAATGAACGAAATTCGTTTTAGACGAAATAAATAAAATTTTCGTCCTAATGGACGAAAACTAAACGAAAATTTTAGTTTTGCACGTCTACTCCCAACTACTCTAAAAGGCACTTCAGATTTTACACACTGTTAAACCTTGGAGCTTCCAAATAAAAATATGATGTTGGCGTCTTGTGATGTAAACACTTTATACACTATTATTCCACATGATTTAGGTGTGTTTTAGATTGATGTCAAATTAAGCTCAGTTTTTGAATGTGAATTCACTAAACATATATCCAACCATTACTATACCAATCAACCCTACCTATTTCTGAATACAGTTTAACAGTAAAAAGGCAATTGTATGGCCATCTGTTTACATTATCAGGCAGTTGAACTCCAAATTTGACATCAATCTAAAAACCAGAAGTCCTGGTAGATAATTTACTCATTTGGAGCAGCCTTCCTATTTTTTAATTGTTCTTACTTCCCATTATCTCACAATTGTTTAGACACTTATATCTGTGTTATTTTGTGTCAATAGTTTGTGACTTAATTGTGCAAACAATTTGTATTGGAGTGATATTTTTTATCCATAATAAATAAAAGTTATGTTTTACAAATATTATAGCCAGATGTTTCTCCATTTATATTTGACTATTAATTAAACTAGTTAATTGAAGAGTTAGGGACTTGCCTGATTGTGAGGTACCTTGATGCTGGTTGGCAAGCTTACATCTTATGCTCATAATTGAACCAAACACTCACTATTTCATCTCAGAGTATTAGGTTAGTTCCTGTATTTATGTTTGTATGTCCCTTACCCTTGTTCCCTGCAGCACCTGATGATCTTGGCTGCTCTCTCTTATCCCCATGTACCAGATCCTCACTCTGTCCCTTGTGTTCCTTAGCCCTTACCCTGTCCTCTGTATGTGGTGCTGTGTTATATATATACCTCTATGGGTATGTCCTGTAACTCTGCACTCTGCTTTTTGTTCATCTGGTGTCTGTTTGGTTTGCTCTGCTTGGATTATTTCCTTTAGCCTGCAGACATCCCGCTATCCTATCAAGGTTGTGTCCTATGACTGCCCCAGGATGTGTGCAGGGTTCCTTCCTTTCCCACCTTGGTCCCAACCGGGTGTTATGGTGCTATGAACATATTAATCCAAAATAATACACGCACTCACGTGAATTTGTGAAATGATGTGGATATGTGGACTTACCAAGTCTTGATAAAGGTTCCTGTTTGGAACAAAAATATCAATATATGAAATAACTTTTGCATAGTAAATCTACATTTTCTTTTTCGAAAATTCCCACTAGTTATGTACTTAAAAATTCCAGCACACATTACAGGACTTATATACTGCAGAAAAAAGTATCATCTTTTAATAAATTGGATTTATGTGCCTACTGCCACAAGGACATTTATCGGAAAGTCTTCTGTAATGCATGGGGTCCCAGATGGAAATAGACCCTGAGCTCCCGAGATCAGGAGCTACATTGCAGGGTGGAGACACAAGACCTGGTGCTGGGTAACTACAATGCCTTGGAGGTTTGGGACCCCACGTTTTTGCAGCCACAACCAGGCCCTGTGAAGCAGCTGCTGTATCCATGTCCCAGGGCTTAAGATAAGATTACCTAAATTACAGCCAAGCAGAGCTGAAACAGAAAAGTAACTGAGGGAGAGCAGAACTGAAATACAGAGTTCAGGGCTACAGGACAGAGGCAAGACAGATAAAGCAGAAACCAAACTAAGGATAAATAATACAAGACACCGTATAAAAGGAACACAAGAGAAACATACAAAGGAACAAACATAAATACATGAACTAGCCTAATACTAAAGATTGTAAAG
The DNA here is from genome assembly GCA_036172795.1 of Pelodytes ibericus. NCBI lineage: Eukaryota > Metazoa > Chordata > Amphibia > Anura > Pelodytidae > Pelodytes > Pelodytes ibericus. Next base: position 120,054,824 of record CM069861.1, on the reverse strand, counting down.
GTGGGGGTTTGGTTCACCAATTGGCCAATTAGTTGTTAGCTTGCCAACCACGTCAAGGTACCCCACATTTAGCAAGTCCCAAACTAAGACATATTAGCAAAAGAATAAATAATAGAAACTAAGACACATAAATGGCATAGAAACTTAAAGACAGAAAATACCTGTAGACTGCTGCAAAGGACTGAACAAAAATGGGTGTGGTTTAAATAAAAATAAACTGACAAGGCAGAGGGAATCAGAAAACCTGGAATGAAACTTAATCGACCCTGATTATATGGTTACCCTCCCCCCAACTTTGACCTTTATGAATGAAAAGAATAACATACTTAACTATAATGCCACCCTAAGGGGGGAGTCTGCTGGTAAATGGTTCACATGTATGAAAAGGTCACATTTCCTTCCTTCCTCTGTCCCCCTTAATTCCATTTCTTCTGCTCTCCTTTCATTATTACTCCCATGTCACTTGTCACAGAATCCAGAAGACTGCGCACCCACAGGACATGGCACAGCACCTATATAGCCCCCAAACCCATATGGCACCCAGACAACTTGCAACTGCACCTATATTGCACTTAGAGGACTTGTCACTTCATCTATAGTGCACCCTGAGTACTTTCCACTGCACTCATAATTCACCCAGAGGACCATCCACTACAACCAGCTTGCCATGCACCCATATTGCACCTTAAGGACTTGCCATTCATCTGCAATCTACCCAGATCAGATCAGTGCTTCCAAACATCAAGAAAAAGAAAGAAAGATCAAAAGTTAATTCAGCTGTGTTGTTGGGGCACACAAGTGGGTAAGTCAATTTACAGGCAATGGCCCACATTTGGTTCCCCTAGTTACACCACTAAAATGACTGCACCAGCAAAAAATTATTTACTTTTTTAAATTGCATATTAAGGTTAAATAATGATATACGGTATATTTATATATATATATATATTACAACCTCTATTCTAAATATGTTTAATTTACTTTCCAATGTCAGATTTACAACTTCTATTGACAATCTCATAAAAAGCAACAAGCGTTTCAATAAAAGCAAAGTATCCCAAATGATAACTATACTTTCAATATGTGCATAAATATATTGCACAGGAAAGCGTTCAGCAATTGCTTGTGCAGTATTTTTCCATTGGTTGTACAGCAAGGTTTGCATAATCCATATTTGCCAACATCAGCCATATTTCCATGGACACATATTTGTTCCACATGCTGCAGACAGAGCATGCAGCCTGGCAAATCTGTAGGATGTATATACACACAGACACAATCCAATTAATTAATCATGGTAGGTCCTATGAGATCTCCATCCTGATTAATTAATTGGATTATGTCTGTGAGTATTTACATACTGCAGGGCTGCACTTTGATTGGTCTTTCCGCAGCAGGTGAAACATATCTGTGTCCCTGGAAACATTTCTTTAAGAAACATTGGTCTTAATATTGAAATTCCCTTGTCAATTCCCTGCAATTCCCTCTTTCATGAATAAAGCCTTAACTTTATTATTCCAGGGAACCGTTAAATTCCAAATATTCTTCACCATTAGGAAGGCGTATGGCACGTAAAATCTCACTGAGCAGATTAAAAACCCATTATTGTAAACCTGGAATTGGCAAAGACAGTTAATAATACAGACCTCCAACCGTGATTTCACTACTCCATAAAATCTCATTAGCCACTTGCTCTTATTTGTGATTTGGAAAGGTTTAGAGAAGTTGTAGTTCAAGCACAGCCAGCAGTCTGTATTTAGAAATCCACAAGGGTCGGCCAGTTTGCTCCTATAAGTCATCAATTGCAAATAACGACTTGTTTATTTAAATATCGGCAGCAGAAGACAACAAACATTACCCGGTGATAACATAAGCCTAATATTGACTACTTGTAATATAAGCAATGCTTTGTTAACCCCTTAGTGACATGACTTTTTTGGCTTGTCCGACGCTTGGTGACATGGGCTGTTTTAACATTTCTGAGGTGTTTGTGTTTTGCTGTAATTTATTTCTGTCTCATTTAGTGTACCCGCACAATCTATATATCGTTTTTATCGTTATAAGAAGGGCTTTCTTTTGATACCATTATTTTGATAATAGCATATAATTTGATGTAAAAAAAATAATAAAATATGGCAAAAAAATTGAATTTTTTTTTTTTATGACTTTTATTTGAAAAATCGTATACTCATGTACAAGAGACAACAAAAAAGCACTGCTAAAAAGTTTCTAATATATGTCCTGAGTTCAGAAATAGCCCATGTTTTTATGTTTTTGTGATTTTTTATTCATGTTACAGGGCCAGAACTATAAGTGGTGCAAAGCTATTTTAAAATCCTTTCTTTCAAAATTAGCGATAGTGACATTGTAACACTGATTTCTGTACTAAATCCATGAATGACCCCCAACATGTACATATTTTTGAAAACTAGACCACTCAGGGCATTTAACTTGGGGTATTTTGACACATTTCATGTAGCCATTTTACCACCAATCTATGCCAAAGTTTGCAGCAAAAAATCTTTTTTTTTAATTTTTCACATATATTGCAATTTAGGTAAACATTACCTTAAAATGTGAAGGGGTATTTCCAAATAACACCTCAATATGTGTTCAGCAACATCTCCTGAGTACAGGGATACCACCCATGCATAGGTTTGTTGGTTTGTTTTGGGACTAAAAGGCCACATTTAGGGGGAGCGCATTTTGGTTTTCCAACTTGGAATTCTGACATGCAGAAAACTTGTGCCCATGTCCCATTTGGGACATTTTTGAAGCCAAAAAGTGTATTCTACCCCACAAAACCATATATTTTTTAAAACTAGACACCCTAGGGTATTTCAAATGGTAGTATTTTAACACTTTCCATGCACTAATTATACTACCAGCCTATGTCAATGTTTTGGGTAGTAATTTATTTTCACATACATTGTACTTCAGGCATGAATTCACAGATCCTGTTATATGTCAGTGCCAAACAGCACCTCAATATGTGTTCAGCAACATCTCCTGAGTACAAGGATACCCCCCATGTATAGGTTGGTTAGGTTATTTGGGGGTTAAAAGGCCACATTTGAGAGGTGCGCTTTTTAGTTTTCCAACTTGGAATTCTGACGTGCAGAAAACCTGCGCCCATGTCCCATTTGGGACATTTTTGAAGCCAAAAAGTGTATTCTATCCCACAAAACCATATATTTTTAAAAACTAGACACCCTAGGGTATTTCAAATGGTAGTATTTTAACACTTTTCATGCACTAATTCTACCACCAGCCTATGTCAATGTTATGGATAGTAATTTGTTTTTCACATTCATTGTACATCGGGCATGAATTCACAGATCCTATTATGTGTCAGTACCAAACAACACCTTAATATGTGTTCAGCAACATCTCCTGAGTACAGGGATACCACCCATGTGTAGGTTAGTTAGATTATTTGGGGGCTAAAAGGCCACGTTTAGGGGGGGTGCATTTCCAACTTGGAATTTTGACATGTAGTCAGCCTGCGCCCATGTTCCATTTGGGACACTTTTGAAGCCTGTCAAAGTATTTTACCCCATAAAACCATATATTTTGGAAAACTAGACATCCTAGGGTATTTAAAATTGTGGTATTTTAACACTTTCCAAGTGCTAATTCTACCACCAACCTATGTCAAAGGGTTGGGATGTCATTTTTTCCCCACACACATTGTAGTTCAGGCAGGAATTTTAAGATTCTGGTATTTGCCACTGCCAACCAACACCTCAATATGTGTTCAGCAACATCTCCTGAGTACAGTGATACACCCCATGCATAGGTTTGTTGGTTTGTATTGGGTCTAAAATTCCACATTTAGGGGGAGCGCATTTTGACATGTAGTCAACCTGCGTCCGTGTCCTTTATGGGATATATCTTTGAAGCCAGCCAATGTAATTTACCGCCACCAAACCATATTTTTTTTTATCGGTAGACCCCCATCACTACTTGTGGCAAGGGCTCAGCAGCCACCGATACATCGCTAGATGATGTATCAGAAAGCTGAATAGGGTCAAAATCGAACCCTGAGTCCGCGGCCTCAGAATCAGTGCGTAAGCAGTGATCTCGAGCAAAGAAGGGGTTAATAAGAGCCTATCTAGTACTGTAATACATTACAGTACAAAGAAATTAATCCATAAAACAGTGCAGACAGCAAAACATACTGTTGCTGTGCAAGATTACTGCTTACACAGTGATGAATGGCAGGGAACGGGTTAATACACAGTGAAAGACTTTCATAAAACCTGCCAATTTTATAAAATGTTATTTTATATCACTAATACTGATCTGTCTCTTTCCGTCACAAAAATGTAAGTGAGGAGAGGGAGGCAGATCAATATTTGTGAATATTGATCCGACCAATTTTGATCTGACCAGGGCGAATGGTGAGCTTAATTGAGAAATCACCAAACCGCCTTTGCCACTAATTCGCTGTTACTGATCGCTATGCACTCAGGCAGCTTAAAAAAAAAAATCTCAAATATTTTTACTTTACATGTAATACGCTAGCGGGTATGTGTAAAAAAAAAAAAAAAATATGCAGACAGATAAAAATTGCTTTCGTATCAATATCATTGCGTAAGCAGTGATCGACGGCAAAGAAGGGGTTAATAACTCTTAGAAGAGCCTTTTTAGTACTGTAATAAATTACAGTACAAAAAAAATTAACCCCTAAAAAATGCACAAACAGCAAAAATAAATGCGCTGATGTGCACGATCACTGCTTATGCAAGATCAGTGGCAGGGAAGGGGTTAAACGCAGGGAATTGCTTTTAATAAAAAAAATGTTATTGTTTTATTATTTGTGTGTTGTGTATTTATTGTTTTTTTCAACTTTTACTTACTTTTAGAACTTTGATCTGTCTCTCTCCCTCACTAAAAAAAATGTGAGGAGAGGGAGACAGATCATAACTGGTCAGATCAATATAGGGTTAATATTGATCTGACCAGTCAGTGGGGATGTTCAGCAGAACATCCCCACTGCCTGTCAGTGTGCCTGGCAGTCACTGATTGCCTCTGTGAAGAGGCAATCGTGTGGCTGCCAGAGAGCACAGGAAGCAGGCACTTCCTGCCTCCTGTGCTCTTGCCCTTAGTAGGGCAGCGCCATCTTGGTCACTCAGTGACCATGATCGTGCATTTTTTTTTTGTGTTTCTGATTGCCTCGACTTGCGAGGCAATCAGAAACACTTTCTGAGCATAGGAAGCGAAAGATTCGCTTCCTATGCTCGTTTTTGAAATGCCCGCGTTTTAAAGGCTCTGTGCCTTTAAAACCGGCATTTCGATCGCTCTCCGGAGCGATCGAAATGCCGACGGGCATTTTTTTTAGTATTGTACGATGCTTCCACACGGAAGCATCGTTACAATACCATCAGAGCACTGAAAGCGGAAAAACTCCGCTTTCAGTGCTCGTTTTGACACAGGGCGGACTAGGTCCGTCCTGTGTCACTAACGCCTCGGCACACAGGACGGACCTAGTCCGTCCTGTGTCGCCAAGGGGTTAAAATGAATAACAAAATGGATGTGCATTTCTAATGTTATTTGTGAATGTATTTACCATGGGGGACTGTGCTGATAAAATCCCATAAAATCTAATTTCACATGATTGCAATCTTAATTTTCAAGGTCCATTGCGAGCACAATCAACAAATTCCCACTGTTTTATTTCTTGTCCTCTAAGCAGTCATCCCTATTAATCACACTATGCAAAATGCATAATTACACTTGTCTACATTGAATATCATTTGCCATTTATCTGCCCAATTACCCAATTTGTCCAAATCCTCTTGCAGCAAAGATCCATCTAGTTCAGACTGTATTACCCTACTTAAAGCCCAAGACATTTTGACCTGGACTTTCCCTTGGTGACAAGGGCTGTTTGTACAATTCTGGGGTGTTTGTGTTTAGCTGTAATTATCTTCTCTCTCACATACTGTACCCACACAAATGTTTTTATCGTCATAAGAAGGGCTTTCATTAGATACCATTATGTTCATCATATCTTATAATTTACTACAAAAAATATCAGAAAATATGATGAAAAACAAACAAACTTTTGACCTAAAATATAATTTACACAAATACAATCATTAAAAAATACCCCATCCAAATAGTTTCTAATTGTTGTCCCAAGTTCAGAAATATGCATGTTTCCATATTTTTCTGCATTTTTTTGCGAGTTATGGGGCAAAAAAACAAATCGTGTTTTTTGTTTTTTTTCCTATATTGAACTTTTGATCCAAACCCAAACCCTAAATTTAACCCTAACCTTAAATTTAACCCCAACTCTAACCCTTATGCTATCCCTTAGTATATTTAAAATATTTTTCGTGATCGTTGATCGCGAAAACAGCTTGTTTCACCACAGGACGTGTCAGGCATGTCCATTGTCGGGAACTCAGTTCCAGGCAGGACATGCCTGACACCTCCATTTTTGCGAAGGAGTTAATTTTGTGTCATCCGCAAACACTGAGTCATGGCTCCCTATGCCATCTGGGAGATCACGTGTCCAATTTTAGAACTTCCCATTTACCACCTTTTTAACATGTAATAGTTAATATGCTATTAAATACTTCTATCTGATGCTGCTGTCCAGAATCCCTTTGTCCTTTTTGTGCTCACATTGCAGACTGCTGAAGGAACCCTTCTTCTAAACTCCTTAAGGGCATTATAACTAAAAGGATTCAAGCATGCCAGTGCAGACTTGTGCTCTGAAAAAAGTGATCAGGCCCGTACTACACACTATCACTTATACCATTTAAATAAAACTACTACACTATAGAGTCTATTAAATAAAGAGAAAATTACAGGGAATTGGGATGGGAATTTCAAACTTTAGGCCAATGTAGTTAAGTGGAAAACATTTTCCAATGCAGCTGAATGGGAGAATTGTTCCAGCTCAGCTACTTGGGCCTTAAAGGGACAGTCTAGTCACCCTTTTAACTTTGGTGCAAGTTGTAGGCACCACAGGGTGTAAAAATGATATTTACGTTTGTAAGTGCACCACCCAGTTTCTGTACTGCAACGGTGCGGCAGCACTGGACTTGCGCAAGCTCAGTTGATCATTTGCCCATCAACCACTGCTCTGGCATGAACGATCTCCCAGGTTCCCAATGCTACCTATTGGAGATGCGCGTTCACGAGCGCGTCCATGATGAGAGAGAGCTTCACTGAGAGCAAGGGGGTGCCTTGGAGATGTCAGTGATAGGAAGCATGCTCACTAGTGATTGGTTGAAGCATAAAAAAAATTTGTCACACTTTTGGAATGTAAAAGTGGGCTGTCAGGGACTTTACCAGGTCAGGAAGGAGTTTCAGTGCAGGGATAGTGTAGGTGTCCACGTGCATGTTATTTATTGTGCAGGTTGAGAACAGATAAAGAAAGAAAGAGATAGGGATTAGAATAAGGACTGAAGGAGAGACAAAGGGGAACTTTAGCAAAGAACGGAAGAATAGGAAAAGGGGTTGAGAAGGAACTACAGTATAAACAAAGAGCTATAGAACAGACTGTAGACAAAGCAGAGGTTGGGGTAGAGAGAGTAAAACAAGGGGTGAGGCCTGAGGTAAGGGTAAGGCCTGAGGTAAGAAGCCAAACAGGAACACCCGAGAGAGGGTGAGGTCTGAGAATGGTAGCTAAACAGGAACACCCGAGAGAGGATGAGGAATGAGAAGGGTAGCTTAACAGGAACACCCAAGAGAGGGTGAGGTCTGAGATGGGTAGCTTAATAGGAACACCTGAGAGAGGGTGAGGTCTGAGAAGGGTAGCTAAACAGGAACACCCGAGAGAGGGTGAGGTCTGAGAATGGTAGCTAAACAGGAACACCCGAGAGAGGATGAGGTCTGAGAAGGGTAGCTTAACAGGAACACCCAAGAGAGGGTGAGGTCTGAGATGGGTAGCTAAACAGGAACACCTGAGAGAGGGTGAGGTCTGAAAAGGGTAGCTAAACAGGAACACCTGAGAGAGGATGAGGTTTGAGAAGGGTAGCTAAAAAGGAACACCTGAGAGAGGGTGAGATCTGAGAAGGGTAGCTAAAGAGGAATAACACCCAAGAGAGGGTGAGGAATGAGCAGGAAAGACTTCTTGCTGTAGCCAGGGGGTCTCAGGAGATCCTGAAAAACATCCACCAGGCTGGTTGAGCCGCCCAGGTTCAGTTTCCCAGACAGGGTCACAATTCAAATGAGCTTTAAGCAGAGGATCAGGAACAGAATCAGCAGCTCTCAGAAGTCAGGTATCCAACTTCAATGCAAGAGCCCCATTTGCATTATACTGCAACTATTTAACAGGGGTTTCATGGTTATTTTGAGTTTGTGGCTGTTTCGTCTTCAGCCTCTAGTAGCCGCTTTTCTAGGGTGCCCATTCTCCTCCTGTTGTCAGCTGCCTCATTATCCTCAGCTCTTCCCTATTTAAACCTGCAGCTTATGGCAATCAGTGCCTTTGCATTGCCTTGGTTGTTGCCTGTGAAAGTGAATTGTGTGCCTCACTAGCGTTTTGGTTCCTGAATTGATTATGATTTTCGGTTTGCTGACCCGGTTCATTCCTGACTACCCGTTTCTCTCTAATCCATTTGTTCCTGCGTTCCTGATTTATTCCGTGGATGACCCTGCTGTTCCTGACTATTCTATGTCCGCTGCCTGCCTCGATTCTGCTTGTGACTTGGTTATGCATATATCTCCATTCCGTGACCCAGCCTGTTTGATGACTCTCCGTTGGTCTGCTGTCCTGTGCTATCCTAATCAGGCTCCTCTTGCTGAGTACCCAGTAGTAAGAGATACCACCGGTGACTCAACCATGGGTGTGTTGTCATTAAGGTGAAAACCAATACTTGCTACCTATGGTACTTAGTGAGTGTTCCCGTAGACTCATCAGCACTGGTGATCCATCTCCTGAACAAGAAAGTTACATTTATCACAGGCCTGTGTCCTGCTCTGAGAGCTGCCAGTCCAGTCTCTGCATCCTGTTCTCAGTTGCCTGTCCTGTATCAGCTGCCAGTCTCCACTACCAGTCCTGTCAGAGAATTCCATCCAGTCCATAGTTATGCATCGTGGGGTGCAGACAGACCCCACATCGTGCCCTGCAACGAGGCTCCTCCCTGGTCTGTTATCCCTGGTTGTGACAAGGGGTGTGTTGAAAAAGTTAACGAGCCCACCTGACACTGAACAGAGGGGAAGAAATACAAGAAAAGTAAGGTAGGGATGACTCTAGAGAAGGCAGGAGGTATAGAGGGAAATAATGCATGAGTCAGAAGGTCAGTGTAGAACCCTGACATGGGCATTCCTGATTGCTTCAAAAGCCTCAAGATTTGCAAACTGCTTTTAAATGTAAGTTTATCAATTTTTAGGTTACAAAAATTATAAAATATGCATATTAAAGCACTATTTCAGTACTTTAATATGCATTAAGACTTGGAAAAAGCTTTTTGAGCACCAGCCATTCCCTTTAAGTTCGAAATTCCTGTATCAGTTCCCTGCAATTCTCTATTTATTGAATAGACCCAAATGTTATTATATATGTTTGTGTATATTTGTTTTATATGTTCCATGATGCTGGAGCTGATTTATGGAAGACTTCTAAGGATAAAAATTCTAAGTATACTTTTGCTATCTTTTATTTTATACTGTGAAATCGAATTATGGACAGAACATACCTTCTCATTATTGTGGTATTTTGTACTTTGAAGTTCTTTGGGGAGTCTTCATTATGTTGATGCTGCTTTCCTGATATTCACACATTTCTTTCATTGATTGGTCGCTTTGGTAGCCAAATATTTCTACAATAAAATACAATAAAAATATTTTCACAAAAAAAAACTATTTTCTAATATAAAGCATTTTGATTTTAGAAGACATCTATAAATCATTTACATAATGAATGGCTGTATTTAAAAAAAAAGTCCAGTTTTGCATTATGTATTTTTTCATAAGTGCCCAATTTAAAAAGGCCAATTATGTGAGTCCGTTTTAATGGTTATTTCAACCAGCTGTTGATAATGAAACACTAAAATGCCTAGAACACACATTTGTTCCTTGTGAAACACCACCTGTTGCTTTAATGGAGGTCACAGGCATTTACAAGCTCTTATGGCTCTAAAAGTTTCCTGGTCTTTAAATGTGAAAAGGGAAGAAAACATTGGAATCATTTTGGAAGGTATTATTTGGCTTAAAATTATAGTAGAATAAAAATTGTGAATATCAAAAAATACTGGTTAAAGCAGACCAAGTATGATTTTTCTGGAACAAATTCCTGCTTAAAAATCAATCAATTTGGTAGCAAATATGTACACGTTTACGTTAAATTAATCGAACATCTGATTAATGTAGAAGCCTGTATGCACACACATTCCCTGAATAATCTCTCTGGACATCTTTACACAGGATCGGTGAATAGCCAATATACAAAAACTCACCAAGGTTGCAATTTTTTCCGGTTAGACGGGTAGTGTTCCAACCGTAGTGATATAAACAGTATGTAAAGGAAACTGTTGAAAAGTGGCACTCCTCTACAGGTGACTGGAATCAAACTGCGTACAAATTACATATTGCAGTAATTATCATTTATTGCACCATCTGGTGCAGCCAGCAAAATAAGCAGACCTACAGAACACTGAGTTTCACACCAAGAATAGCGCTTACTCATAAGGATTATGAGTAAGCACTAGAATAGCACTGGCATGTGTAGGTCTACTCTTTATAATTATAATTCCCTTAATGGGTTAAGAAGAAGCATGCTGCATTGCGGGCCCAAAAGATAACAAAAGATGAGTAAGCGCTAGTATTGGCGTGAAATGCGTTAAGCTGTTCTGTAGGTCTGCTTATTTTGCTGGTTGCACTGGATTGTGAAAAAAATTGTTATTACTGCAATGAATACTGTTGGTTTTTATAACCATAAAATTATTAGTCAGTGACTATCTTACTTCTGCAATATGTGACTACATTTGTAAAAGTTGCATTATTATTATTTACTCACTGATTTCCATCCAATACTACTCTTCCTAAGACTCATGATGAAAATGAAAGACCCAAAAATGTGTCTGAGGAAATTTCTAGAGATTGACAAGAACCTCTGTTCTTCTCAATGGGGACCGAAGTTTACATCAATAACACCATTCACCCATTCGTGACCAATGATGCTCCTGAACCGTAATGTAAAAGACTCCCTTTGTGACCATCATGCAGATACCACGATCACACTAAAAATGACATGGCTAAGTGGCTTCATTCGTGTCTGTTGAGCCTCCCAAGCCGTCTGGAAAGATCCGGGCACTGTGACATCCACTCACAGCTCCCGGATGTTAATAGCTGTGAAAGCAAGTGCCTGCTTTGACAGTTATAGTCTCTCCTACTCCCCAGCGACTGTGGGGCATGGAGAGACTACATGTAGTGGTAGAAGTCTCCCACTGGTCCCCCAAGCACTTTTTAATAAAAATGTTTTTGTTGTTTGTTTTATTTTTTTTTGTGTGCTAACCCTAACCCTTGGATTAGGGTTAGAGTTCATCAAAACCCTAACCCTAGAGTTGGAATTAGGGTTTGTACTAGGGTCTGAGTTAAATAAAAATTAATAAAAGAAAAAAATTAATCAAATTAAACAAATATATATATATATATATATATATATATATTTTTTTTTTTTTTTTAAATTGTTTATAAATATTAATACATTATATAAAAATAAGAAGATATTCTGTAGAGGACCAGTGGCATGTTAGGTCTGTCAGTGGTCCTCTAGTGATATTTTGTTTTAAAAAAAGACTGCTAGTGGGACCCGTGTTTTCTACTGGCCCCAGCGATAGGGGCCTGCAGCAACTGAATATATCATGGGTTTGTAGCAAAGGTAGCAACAATCTGTGCTTCTTACTGTAGACTACATTTTCTATGATGCCATGGTCACTTTTGGTTGGCTGAGCATGATAGTTAGTCTGCAAGCAATGCATAAAAAATGCATATTTCAAACCTGCAATGACTAAATCCTAAATTTGACCGTGTACCTGCCACATAACACTACCAAACCTATACATGTGGGGTACCGCTATACTCAGGGGAAGTTGCGTAACATATATTGGGGTGTTTGGCAAAATAAGAGAACAATTCCTGTAAATTCATACCTAAAGTACAAAATGTGTGGGAAAACACACCCAAAAAATTACTACACCAAAACTTGTCAACGTTGAATACTCTGGCATGTCTACTTTAAAAAAGAAATGTGTTAATGTAAGTGGTAATTCCGATTTTGGTTTTATGTCACTAACGCTAATTTTGAAAAAAAAAAAGGTTTTGAAACATTTATGTGCTACTTGCATTTATTACGCTATCACATTAAAAAAAAAACATATAAACATTGGGTATTGCTAAACTCAGAAAACTATCAGAATCTGTTAAGCAGGTTTTTTCATTAGCGTATGTAGATAAGTAAAAGATTCAAAAAATAAGGAAAGTGTTGTGTTTTAAAAAATTTTACCATATTTTACTATTTTTATAATGCAATAAATGATATGATCAAAATAATGGCATCAAAAGAATTCCCTTCTTGTCCAGATTATTTTTTTTTAATCGTGGGGGTATGGCAGACTACAAAGAAGAAAATTACAACTAAAAACAAACACCGCAGAAGTGTTAAAATAGCCATGGTCCTTAAACTGTTCATGACAATGTCCGTACATGTACGGGCTCCCAATGCAATGCATTGGTGACAATACCCGTACATGTATGGGGTCCCTGTAAAATAGCTCAGTCGTGGAATTTTCCCTGCGATTCACGCTATTTTTGGCTTTCACATCCAAGAAAGCAAAACAAACAAAAAAAGGCCGATGGGACCGTTCATGGGTGGTCTTAAAGTGATAGGCCAGTAACAAGTGTCACTGACCTGTCAATCGCTGCCGAGGCAAGTCTGAAACACCCAGAAAAGGGTCTGTCTTAGCCTGCAATAGCTGAGACAGGCATATCACAATCCATTGCCATCTTCCCCCAAATTTGGGGGAGGAATGGGGTAAGTTGGTCCTGGTTGCCTTAAAAGTTAGGCAGACCAGGATCAGTCATTATTTTGCATTTATTAATGTGATCACTGTGAAAATCAGTCACACTGATTACATGCAATACATGCCAAAAATACAGTCAAGAACAGTCAAAATCTTCCTTGTAAAATTGTAATAAAAATTAAAAAAATCTTAAAACAAATGGTTGCAAAAGACGCACACATAACTAAAGTAGAAAAAAGGCTATTGTCCAGAGCGGACATTAAACAAAGAAAACCGTTTAACGTACAACGTTCCAAAAACAGTCCGATCATGAAGGGGTTCATAATATATTAAATTGTGAAATCTTTTTTATCCAAATGATATTTTTACATGTATCTTCAAATTTGTATTTGGTTCTAATCTAACTGTACTCTGCTAAGAAAAAAATACAACAAAAACAGTAATTAGTTTATCTTTACTGATTATAGTATTTCTGATCTTTATCGTCTGTAGAGCATAATATATACAACCTGCATGTTTGCATTCACAGTAACAAAGTATGTTATTAACTTTACTATTGACTGGTTTTATTTCACATAAATTGTAAACATGTTAACTCACTCCTGTAGTTTTAAATATACTGGACACAGACACAGCACTAAAGAATAGACTTGATAACAGCAAGAGAAACACTGAGCAGCCACACATTATTTCAATATATTTAATCGAACTCAACAAAAGTGCCCTTTATTTTATTGTTGAGTATGCTTTGGAACGGTTTATTCATGATTACCTGCTGAGGAAAGAGTTTCTTTTGTACCTTTTGTGACTAAGAAACCCACTTTGTACTTGTTCTTTGTTGCAGCCTGATGGTTTCAATAATGTTTACCCATATGTTTGATTCTTTTTTGTGTTCTGTTTTGCTGCCAATGATGGCTTATTCTTCAACATTAAATAACTATTGCTGAAAGAGAAACTACACTCAAAAACACCCTTGGTTTAACTGATTATATAGCATGTGTAATATCCTGCTAAAAGTCTTTTAAATGCATTCAACTGATCTATCCTGACAGTCTCAGCACAACTACAAATAAACTAGGCCACCTTTTTGTGATGGCTTTGCCTGGAAAAAGTTGGTCTAACATGAAATTACCAAATGTTAATAAATCACATCACTGCAACTATTTGCGCAAATGTTAGATTTTGAAAGGGAACCCTCATCATAGCCTTAATTGTGGAAATATTCTCTCTCTGATGTACTAAACTTGAGTGCTCTAGCAGGAGGTGTGGTTTCAGCCAGCTGTGTGTACTGTGATGTAACCCAAAAAGGTGGTATTGAGGAGATGGGCAACAGCAATAACTATATATAACCTTATATTCAGTTTTTAGGGAAGAGGAAAAATTTTGGAAAATCTATTCTTTAAATCTTTACTTTACATAATACAGAACTATTTTTTGTTCTTTACTTTATGTCACAGCACAGTATTTATAGTTGGTCTCTACTTTAAATGCACTGTAGGTGGAAACACTTTAATTATCCCTACAACTTGAAAATTACATATAAAAGTAAAATAATATTGCAAATTTGTTTAATTCCCTGACAAATATCTGGTTTACTTTTTCTACAGATACACCCTCTCAGCTACCATACATTTAAATAAAAAATACAAACTACCTCAAAATTTAACCGTTAAAGTATCCAAAGTGATATCTATAGGTGTTATTCATGAAAGAGAGAATTACAGGGAGCTGAGTAAGGAAATTCAAACTTAAGCCTACGTAGGCGAGTTAGAAAAAGTCTATCATTCAGCGGTATTTCCCTTCTCAATTCCTTGCACTTTTCTCTTTCGTGAATAATGCCCTTTTTATAATATGTGCATCCGTACGCTCCATATGGAACCTGGACAATTATGTAACGAATGAGTTAATCCTGTAGGCTCCACCATGATTAAATCATTGATTTGTAAACGAACAATAATGAATTATAGATTCTGCAAGGCGGCATGTAAAAGTTATATATGTCCCTCAAAAAATGGGCAAACATACCATATTCATGCTCATAGATAAGACAACCATGATTTTTGAAATTTTGATGAAAAAAATTCATTTCTTGTTTCTATTTGACAATCTACGCCACATTTAGCCATCCCCCACACACATAGCCATCTGCCCCCCAGACTTAGCCAATGTATCCCCCCAGCCAGCCACCTGCCCCCAGCCAATGTACCCCCTCCTCCCTCCCAGGCAGCCACCTGCCCCCAGCCAATGCATCCCCCAAACAGCCAATCGACTGTCATCGAAGTCCCGGCAGAAGTGCCGGGCAGAGGTGGAGGATGTCAGCGCGAATCGCGCCGACATCCACCGGCTGCTAATGAGGAGGATCCAGGTCTCCGGCAGCGTTGTGGGGGACCTGGATCCTAGTCTTATTGTCAGACCTCTACTTGAGGTCAGTTTATAAAGATGACCTTGAATATAAGACATGCATTTGCTCTAAAAAAAACGTGTCTTATATTCAAGCAAATACGGTACTGTAAATCTGTGTGCATAGATATAAAAATCAGAGTTAATATAAGATCTATTAACTATACAACTTTGGTGCAAGAAAGTGTGGTTAAGAGGGATGGCTGTTTGGGGTACATGTTACTCTAACTGGGCCTTTAGAGTTTGATAGAAAAGATGTCTTAGTAGATTTACATTAGTTGCTAATTTTACCAATATAGTAAAAGATTGCAAATAAGTATAACTGTAACAGTGGCAGAAAACGTAGCAATATTTTCCTCTGGGAGATTGAGTTTAAATCTTTTTTTTCTTTCTTTTTTTTAACTGTTCTAGAGCTGTTCTGCTGCAATTAAATTTAAACATCTATTATCTTGGGTAAAATAATATTTCTACATCTGTGCTTAATTACTATTTCTGATTATTGCTTTTTACCCTCCATCCCTATGGAATGTTATATAATTGTTTATAATTAGTTTGGCAAACTAGCTGCAAACAGATGTATATATATAAAATGTAGTACTATAAAAGTAGTATACCTCAGTAATGTAGGGTCTACAGGTTGGCTTCAGGTAGGGCACTTTAGCCAAATTACAAATCTCAGAAATGCTACTCAATATCCCTTGATTCGAGTTTGCATCGGTGGTTCAGGCTGTTCGGAAACCAAAGCATCGCAAGCCTTCTGATCAGGACATTTTCGCTATAGAAACCATACAATTTCAGTTGCCCAATATACTCTGATCACCCTGAACACATTTTGGATTTGGGTAAGATAGCCGGAATTTACCTATTTCAATTGTCCTATTCTGAGATGATGAATTCAACTTTAAAGCCCTCTAAACTACACTACAAAACATTTTCAACATGAATTCGTCAGATCACTATTCAGAATGCACAAGTTCAGTGCCAGCACTGATTTAGAATCTCCTTAGACGAAAATGATATTGTCAAATTTCTCCTGTCAAATACCTTTAGATGAAAGCAGCATTTTCGGCATATCTTTCAGCAATCTGAATCATGATAATTTTTTCTGTACTTTTAAATAACGAAATTGCATTGCTATGGTTACAAGTTGACGTAATTCTCTGTAGACAGAAGTTCTGTTGGAATGCACTGATATGTGGAAGTGCAACGTGCTGATTTATTAAGCATACTTTTTTTTACCTTAGTCATTTGGTTATTTATTTTAGCTGGTCTCATTCATTGCTTCTAATGAATATAGTTCAAATTGTTAGAAACGTTGAAGTCCTCACTGCAAGTAGATGGATGATCATAATATGATTGTAACGGACTGTCTACCGGATGTAGTAGACCCTCTGTCCGTTGTAGGGAATCATCTCCTTAGCCCCCGATTAAAGCTCAGCATCCACCCAGCAAGTCTTTCCTGGCACCTTGCTCTTTGTAACCAAATAGCAGACAGGAGACCACTAGCAGTTAGGTACAGCAAGAATGAGCAACCACTTTATTTGTGAAACAACTAATAAAAACACATAAACATGACATCACAGACATTAGTATACAATGGGGGGATTTAACTAACCATACTTCTCCAACTAACAGGGGCTAGGAAAACATTATACTTTCAGGCTGCAAACCAAATAGGAATTACCATACAATGAGTAAACCTAATTACAAAACACACATTAAGACACATAATGAACACAACATAATCATTTTAACAGAAGGAGAAACAAAGGGGAAATCCTGCCTCACACATTTCAAGATACAAAGGTGTCAAGTTCGGATACATACAGAGTACACTTAATTAAAGTAACATGTTAATTGAAGGACATCACTGTACAACAGGACACTGAATGACTTACATAAAGACAATGGGTAAGGTGACATAATTACAGGGGTTTATAGGATAGGATACAATCTTAACCTGGAGGAAGATTGTTTGCCGAAGGAAAATTGCTCTGGACTGGCCTGGATTGGTCAAAATGTTTAATATTTGGCAGTATAAGAAGGCACTTTATTTGCCAAAAGGACTGGGGAAATACAGTGAATGTGACAAAGGTTTGGACCCAAGGGTACACATCTTGGCTGACATCCCCTGTCACAGTGGATCTTCAAATACATTTCGTGACAATGATCCCAAAATGGCTGGAGGATTGGTGCAAATGGAGAACCGGAGCAGGAACTCCACAAACACTGGAGAAGTAGACAGTGTGTAGTAGCCTTCTCAGTAGTCTAGAACTTGGAGACTGGATGCACAGATGCTCAAAACAGGAACTGACCATCCGACCTCCATCTAAGAGAGAGGGAGAGAACAGAGCATGCTCATAGGGCATACTAATTCGACTAGGTGTAAGTTCAGCAAAATCTATGTCCTGCCAATTATCTATGTAATATACAGTTACATAGTAGTTACATATTTATATAACATTATCATATCCCTTTAAGCTGTTGTTTCTCTAGCGTGTACAGATTTAACTTTTCCAGCCTTTCTACATAACTAAAACTTTCCATTCCTCTAATTAGTTTTGTAGCCCTCCTCTGCACTTTCTCTAGTTCCATAATGTCTTTTTTTAAAAAGGCGCCCAGAATTGAACCACATATTCAAGGTGAGGTCTTACCTTGCGCCTATAAAGAGGCAGAAAAATATTTTCCTCCCGTGAGTCAATACCCCTTTTAATACACCCCAATATCCTATTGGCCTTTGTAGTTGCCAGCTGACACTATGCACTACTGCTAAGTTTATTGTCTACAACTACTCCCAAATCTTTTCCATTAGTAGATTTCCCCAAGCCATGTTGTGATATTCCTGTTCAATATGAAATCTTGAATATATTCCCTTAGCAACCCCTCAAACAGTTTCCTCACCACAGTTGTCAAGTTTACAGGTCTGTAATTGCCTGGGTTGGATTTTGATCCCTTTTTAAATATGGGCACCACATCAGCTTTACGCCAATCTGTGGGCACCATGCAAATGAAATGAAAGAATCCATGAAAATCTAAAATAACGGTCTGGCCAGGACCTGGCTTAGCTCTTTAAGTACCCGTGGGTGTATACCATCCGGCCCAGAGGCTTTGTCTATTTCAACACCATTTAGTAGTTTTTCTTGTGTCAACCAATCACATGCTTGCTGTGACTGTTCTGTAAATGTAGCTTGCAGGTTCTTCCTTGGTAAAAACAGAAGAAAATAAATTATTTTAATTATCTGCTTTCTCTCTGTCTCTGCTGACAATCTCCCATTTCAGATAAGGACCCAACATTTTCAGCCTTTAATTCATTGCCATTTATAAATGTAAATATTTTTTTGGTATTTCTTTTGCTCTCCTTTGCAATTGCTTTTATTCATTCTGCAATTTAGCCAATTTAATAGCATTTTTACAGTCTTTGTTGACTTATTTATATTTTGCAAATGCCTCTGCTGATCCCTCACCTTTATAATGTTTAAACAATATTTTCTCTTTATATGTTTCCTTACTTTATTTTATTTACCTTACTGGTTAGCCACATGTCGTATTTCTACCTCTTGTATTTTTGACACAAATGTATCCACCAGCTTTTATGAGCATCCCAAATAGTTTCTGAAGCTAGACATGGTGATGCTAAAGACATGCAAACCGGAACATGGTCTGTTAGTGTAAATGGACCTATTTCACCTTTTACAATTAAGTGAAACCAAGAAATAAAATTTAAAATCCTTTACCTTAGTATGAACAAGTTTCCAGCAATCTATCTATCTATGTCTAACTCAGTGCTGTATTTACCACGAGGCGGATGCCTAGGGTGGCAAATTTTGGGGGGCGGAAGATTGCCCCCCATCACCTCTGCCTGATGGCAGGCTGCACAGGACACCGAACAGACAGCACAGAGAAACCTCCGTGCTGCCTGTTCGGCTTCCCGTGCAGTGTGACGTCATACGCGTGCCGGGTCACGTATGGGGCTTATTAAATGGCAAATAACACTGGCATATTATTGGGCAAATTAGCAGGGGCATATTAAATGGCAAATAACACTGGCATATTATTGGGCAAAATGGCAGGGGCATATTAAATGGCAAATAACACTGGCATATTATTGGGGAAATTGGCTGGGGATTATTAATGGCAAATAACACTAACATATTATTAGGCAAATTGGCAGGGGCATATTAAATGGCAAATAATACTGCCTTAATATTGGGCAAATTAGCTGGGCATATTACCGGTAAATGGCAGAATAACACTGGCATATTATTGGGCAAATTGGCTGGGGAATATTAATGGCAAATTATACTGGCATATTATTGGGAAAATTGGCTGTGACTTATTAATGGCAAATAATACTTGCATATTATTGGGCAAATTGGCTTGGGCATATTAATGGCAAATGATACTGGCACATTATTGGGAAAATTAGCTGGGGAATATTATGGGCAAATAATATTGGCAATGTGTATGTAATGGGGTGATAGAGGCATGTAAATGGGGTGATGGGGCATGTCCTTGGTGTGCAACGTGGGTTATGGGTCATGTCGTGGGTGTGCATCGTGGGTAGGGGGGGTGCCCAAAATTTGTCTGCCTAGGGCAGCACAAAACCAAGATACACCACTGGTCTAACTAATGTATAGTTGCCAACATCAGCCATGTTTCCAGGGACACATATTTGTTCTACATGCTGCAGACACAGCATGTAAAGTGCAGCCCAGCAATCTGTAGGATGCATATACGCACAGACACAATGCAATTAATGAATCATGGTAGGTCCTATGATATCTCCACCCTAATTAATTAATTTGATTGTGTCTGTGTGTATATTCATCCTACATACTGCCGGGCTGCACTTTACATGCTTTTTCTGGAATTAAATGAAATCAGGTTTCCTATTGATCTAATCAAGGCTTGCATCTCCCCTTCATAGAAATGATTACGGATTTTGTATTGCAATACTGTCTTCAGAGCATGGTGCTTTTACATGGTAACATCATGTGGTGAGGAGTTGCATCCTCCTATAGGGCTAAGCACCCAATGGACTCAATCAAATTCTATATTTGAGTTTAGCATTTAACCCACAACTGAATTAAACAGTGAACTCAATACTTTAGGCAAGTCATCATATGATACTGTTTCTGGAAGCCCCTTGAGCCGGATATTATTCCACCTGCCCTGGCAAACAAGATCTTCTAGATGCCTTGGCATTTGCACCAAGTATTATAGAGTACTCTTTCAGTTATATTTCTTATTTTAGCATTTCAATCCACCATTGTGATTTTTTTCTCCTCCACTGCTAATACTTTTGCGTTAACCATTTGTATGTCTACTCGGACCACCCATATTTCTTTGGATATAGCGTCTTTAGCTTTTCCTTGTGCCAACACTAAATCTTTCAAATAAAACAGTGTTTTCACCACAGATTTCATGTGGTTCAGGAAAATGGCATCATACTCATTGTCTGTTATACTATGCAGAGCAATCTTCAGACCTAATTATGGTTTGTTAATAGCATTATATACAATTGGCAGCAAATGTTCTTTTAAGGCATTGTTTGGATTTCTCAAACCATAAACCGGTCCGCATGTGATAGATCTCATAAGACCATATTACTTTTTGTCGTTGACCAATGGTACCTGATTTTATGAATAAATCCCAACTTTGTGTGGCCCACAACATAATGTACAGTTTGTGTTTAGACTCAGCCCCAATTAGTTGCTAAATGCTTTAAATGAACACATATAATTTGAGCTTCTGTTTGTTACTGTGAGTAAGATGCAACTTCGAGCCACTGTTCCTCTTTGCCAGTGTAGTTTGACCATACTTGGCATTTGCTGTCATAATTTTTATCACCCATTAAAAACATTTTCTTACACATGCAACCGCAAATCTGATACTCAGTATTTTGCTATTTAAAAATATGTGGGTTGCTTATTTTACTTTGAAAACACACACAAATCAAACTGTTAAATCTCTTATAGCTGACACCTATCTAATGCCAATTTCCAAACACCCACACTTACGAGGTCTTAAGCTACTAATAAGACATCATAATGAAGCACCATTCCATAACTGATAAGTTGGCCATTCTGACTGCTAAGAGGAAAATGTATCAAGTTCATTTTATAGAATCATATGATGACCTACCACCTGAAATAGTGATTTGGAGAAGATCCACGGCACACCCGCTCTTTCTGGAAATGAAATATCACTGGGACATACCCTATTCCCTGACTACGAGACATAAGAACAAACAGCTCTCCATATGGGACCCACTCAGCTGGAACCTGACCATCAAGGACTCATTTTTTGAGACTCAATCCCGTGACTCTCATACCCTTGATACATGGTGTGAAGATTTGCCGCCAGGTTATCCCACTTTTCCTCTGCAGAGAGTGGTAAACGGGTCATGCTGCGTGACCATGGAGCCCTCCTTTGTTTTCCTGTGGTGGTAAGCTGGCCAACTCAGTTGGCACATTTTTATGTGTATATTTGTTGTTGGTGGGTCCATGACCTGTTATTCACTTATTAACTTAGGGCCCCAACTAATTCATATGCTGCCTTCTATTATTCCTTCATACAGTACCCTCATTTTTAATATAATTTGATACTATCATGTGGCTGCCTCCTATGTGTTCATCAAATTTTCAGGAATGTTATTCAATTTAATAAGTTAAAACTGCATACACTATATTACTTTGGGATACATACAGTCCAGTAAGGATGTTTTAGTTGACTGTTTTACGGATCTTGTGCAGGACAGCTATAGAGTGTTATTATTATAGGAGATAAACATTACTATTTTTCACATACCCTTTAGTATGTAATTGTATGAATCTGCACAATAGTTGTATATTGTTATATGCTCATTTGTCTAGGTTCCATGAACACTTTTTATAGTTTCAGAGAGTTATGAGAATTGAACAGAAAACTCAATAAAATGTATTAAACAAAAAGAATAATAATCACAAAGGCAATACAATTGTCACTGCAAACTGCCTTATTACATATAGATCTACCACACTTGGAAAAGCATGAGTTTATACTTGTACTTGCAAAACATATTTTTGTAACAACAAGGAATTGGAAAAACACTTTTCCTTTAACCCCTTCATGACGCATGGTGCTTGCGTCCCAAACGACGTAAGCACCAAAACGTCACAATTTGTTCCTGGCCACCGATCACAAGGAACACTCTGGCAGAGACCCGATCAGGGTCTTAATAGACCCTGTGGGTCCCTGCCAAAAAATCGCGAGACCTCCGGACGTCACGTGTGACGTCATCGAGGCGTGCCCGAACCAGGAAGTTCGGGCACAGCGTGATTGCACCGGCTACATTTTCCCTGTCAGACTGAGGCCACTCAAAGTGGCCTCATCTGACAGGTGGGATTCCGCTGTAAGTGCCTGCAGCGGGATCGGAAAACAGCTCATCGCGGGGAGCCGCGATGAGCTGTTTAGTACAGAACGTACTATGCCGTCCTAACGACTTTAAGGCACTTAAAGTCAGGACGGCATAGTACGTCCTAACGTCACAAAGGGGTTAACCTCCAGTCTTCTATCCAATCTCACTCAATGGGCTCAATGCATAACTTAGCACTTTTAAATGCCCCAGTTGGTACTAGTTTTCAATCTTTCCATCCAACTCTCTAGTCTGCCTATCAAATGTTGTACCTAATCTGTCAGCAAATCTGCATTTCATATCTAGTGGGTCTATTCACAAAAATTCGACTTGGTTGACTTTCATTTTGAGACTAAGTCGAATTCAGCACCAGAGTTTACCCACATACGAATCTTACACGTTGAAAGTATTGGGAGGTAAAATTATCTAAATTTAAGTGAATAAACTCATATTTTTGTCTATCGCTGATGATACGAAGTAGTTTAGAGAAGAGGTGCCAAGTAAATTGTTTTTGCCCACCATGCCAATAGTTGCCTGCTCTTTCTTAACAGAAACCCAAGTACATTCTAATTAGTTAAATAAAAATATTTTTTGATCCTGAGCTTTTTTTCTAGTCTTCTCTCTCCTAACATGGGCACCATTGTTTATGTGTTGTTTCATGTTTTGGTAAGTATTTATCTGTTTTTAGGAGTTTTGCTTTTTGTATCTTTTGATATTTTATGTAACTAAAGGTACAGTACATCGGTATATGTACAACTGAGTTTGTGTCTTCTACAATGAAATATTTTGTATTTTGCTAAAAAAAAGTATTCTTTGTGAAGCATGTTTAAATTCAAATTAATAAAAGAATTACATTTTTTGATGCCCCCTTTAAGATATGGAACCCTATATATATAATAACTTTGACACTAGCTCTGCTTGTGCTAATATACCAAGCTAACTCTTGACAAAAGTCGGGAGAATGTGAAACATGTGGCAGATCCATACAACGGATATACACTGATCAGCCATAACATTATGACCACTGACAGGCGACAAGCCGACGGAGGCAGTTTGATGCTTTGGGCAATGTTCTGCTGGGAAACCTTGTGTCCTGCCATTTATGTGGATGATACCACCTACCTAAGCATTGTTGCAAACCATGTACACACTTTCATGGAAGGTATTCCCTTATGGAACTGGCGTCTTTAAGCAGGATAATGTGCCCTGCCACAAATGAAAAATGGTTCAGGAATGGTTTAAGGGACACAACAATGAGTTCAAGGTTTTGACTTGGCCTCCAAATTCCCCAGATCCCAATCCAATTAAGCATCTGTGGGATGTGCTGGGCAAATAAGTCCAATCCATGGATGCCCCACCTTACAACTTACAGGATCTGCTGCTAATGTCTTGGTGCCAGATGCCTCAGCACCCCTTCAGTCCATGCTTTGATGGGTCAGGGCTGTTTTGGCCTCAAAGGGACCCTACACAACATTAGGCAGGTGGTCATAATTGCATGGCTGATATTGTGAATAAGAAAGCACACATGGTGTGACATAACAAATATATAAGATGTTGTCAATGCTGTTGTCAGTTTAACACTTTAATATATGGAAGAAGAAAGAAAAATGTCGTAGGGACAGGACTCTAAATGTCTATTTATTGTATCTATTTACAGTTATGCACAGATTTAATGGCTAGCAAATGTGTCCATGAGAATGAAATGTATATATTCACACTTAGGTACTTTTGGGACTCAGAACACATGTGCCTTCTCACCCCTTGTTATACTTTGTAACAAATTATATAAATAAAAAAGAATTACACAGTGCAATTTCAATGAAAAAACAAATGTAAAATATTGATTAGTATTGATATAATAGATCCTTATGGTTTATAGTAAGAAATTGAACAACCCCCCCAGACTTGCCATTGCACCCTTTTATCCTCCTGAACATGCCATTGATGGACCAGAACTTTCCATTGTACCTTCAGGACTTGTCCCTGGTGTCTAGTGGTGGCATCCAGATGATGTGCACTGCTCGGTGCTTACGGACTTCCTCCAATGTTGCATGGCACTTTCAGTGGGTATTCTAAATCTGTATGCAGTGTATTTGATACAGGTTCCATTCAGTCATGCAGAGGACTTCGATCTTAGCCTTTCGACCAGACCTCGTTTTAAGATCTGATTATTAGACAAACCCTGAAAATATGACAGGGGGCATAAAAAAATATGACAGGGGGCCTTTTCAGAACATTTACTCTGAAAAGAAAAAATCTCATCTATACACAAATAAGGTACTCCAATATTAACTCCTTAACGACCAAAGTGCCAAGCTAGCATTTGTGTGCTCTTGGCCCTGATCATATAGTGATCGGGAGCAAGGGAGACATAATCAGAGGGGGATGGGACACTTCATCGCGGCTGCATCCGTGCAGCCGCTTCACCGCCGTCCAGCTCGTCGCGGGATATTTAATCGCTAAAGGTGAGTTTTAATGTGTTAGAGTTAGAAGATAGAGTTTTAGAATTAATTTAGGGTGGTTAGAATTAGGGTTAAGGGGGTTAGAATTAGTTTTTAGGGTTCGGGGTTAATTTTAGTATTAGGGTTTAGGGGGTTAATTTTAGTATTATTGTTCGGAAGTTAGTATTAGGGTTTAGGGGGTTAGTATTAGGGTTCGGGGGTTAGTATTAGGGTTTAGGGGGTTAGTATTAGGGTTCGGGGGTTAGTATTAGAGTTTGGGGGCTCATTTTAGTATTAGGGTTTGGGGGGGCACTTTGGGGGGGATTCATTTATTAGGGGGGGTATTTTATTTTAACTTGTATGTTTGTAAGAGCTGACAGTTCAGCGCTGAACTGTCAGCTCTTACATAGCCGCGTCCGCGATGAAGCGGCCGCGTTATTCTTCATTGCTGACAGTTCAGCATTCTAACTGCCGCGCTGAACTGTCAGCAATAAAGTCGCCGCGCTGAAGTGTCCTAGACCCTAATCAGAGACCCAATTAGGGTCTCTAAAGACCCTGTGGGCCCCTCTCGAAAACACGGAATTTCGGGCATGCAGCGCTTCACTGAAATGGAGCTGACGCTCACCTTGAGCATTGCTAGATTTTGTATGTCAGACTGAGGCCACTCAAAGTGCCTCATCAAAACTGGGGATCGCTGCAGTGGGATCCATGGCAGAGCTTGTTGTGGGGAGCAGCAATTAGCTTTTTACTGTCAGGACGATCTATGACGTTTTTCAGTGAAAAGTAGCCGATGCTCACTTTGTGCGTCAGCTTCATTTTACATGCCAGACTAAGGCCATTCATCTGACACTGCGGCACGCTGCAACTCTCTGCAGTGGGATCCGTAGCACAGCTCATTACGGGGTTACTGTCAGGACAGTCTATGCTGTCCTACAAGCTTTTAGGCTCTGGAAAGTAGGACGGCGTAGAACGTCCTATAGGCAGGAAGGGATTAATAAGATATTATTTATTTACATTTATAAGTAAGAAGGAAACCTTGCACCAATATAAAAAAAGACACAGTGGACTCTCAACCAAACAAGAGAAATCTCAGTGTATGCTTCCAGGTAAATCACTTTATAAATATATAAACAATAATAAATAAATTATCTAAGATATGTAACTGCATGTGGTCTACAATGCACTATCCCATTCTGCCCACTGCAATGTGCATTTATTGCAAATCAACAAATAAATGATATTATTAATATTACAATCAGTGTACATTTTAACATTGTTGTACATGTTGAATGCCACATTGCGTTATTGGCATCTCTTTCCACTAGACGTGGGTCACACAGCACAGCTCATTGCCCATAGTGGATAGTTAAGCTATGGTGTCAATATTATGAATGAGGGTGGATGCAAGAATAGTATATAAATCAGATTTGGTTTCTAGACATATTACATTACATTAGCAACATAGCCTCAAAATCTACCTCATTGGTGGTCTGCTTCAGAGCTATTTTGTCCCTGTAGATGTATTTGGTAATTCTCCTACATAACATACATAAATGAAGAGACTGCATCTGTGTGCATAAAATGGTAGATTGTGTTTTAAGTACTTAAATTCTGTATACTTTTATTTAACACTTTATTCTCAAGGCTAATCCAATACTCACTCAACTGACCTCATAAGCAAAGCAGATGACTAACTAACTTAACCCCTTGGTGACAGATGAGGTGCCAGGCACGTCACGCCAAATTGTGGACTTGCCGACAGGTGGCACGTCATGCACTAAATAGAGTGTTGCTACAATGCCTCTATGTAGACAGTGACCATATGCACCCCCATCGCCTCAGTAGAAGGGAATGCTGCCTGTACAAAGATATTATCAAAACGATGGCATCCAAAGAAAGCCCTTCTTGTCCCAATAAAACCAATATATAATATGTGTGGGTACAGCAAAGAAGAAAATTACAGCTAAACACAAACAGCACAGAAATGTTAAAATAGCCATTGTCCAGAATGGACAAAAATGTTTCAAAGGCTCTGTCCTTAAGGGGTTAAAGGGACACCAAAAAATATCTTCATTGTCATTTTAGCTATAATCTACTAGTTGAGGAAATAGCTAAAATGACAATGAAGGGGGAAGTAATCATCATGGGTGGCTTTAATCTTCCTGATGTGAACTGGAAATACAAAATAGCTACTTGAGCCAGGAGTAAGCATATCCTAAACTCCCTACTGGGATTATCTCTAAAGCAAGTAGTGGAGGAGCCAACTCGAAAGCAGGACATATTAGATTTAGTGTTCACAAATGGAGATTTGTTATCAGATATAACTGTAGGTAAAAGTTTAGGATCTATTGATCACCAGTCAGTGTGGTTTAATATAAGAACAGTGATGCAGTCACACCACACAAAAACAAAAGTTTTAGATTTTAGAAAAACAGACTTTTCTAAAATTAGATTATGTGTAAAGGAGTCATTATCAGACTGGAGCAATTTAAATGGAGTCCAGGAGAAATGGGATTATCTAAAAGTTGCACTACTGAAGGCAACAGAAAATTGCATTAGGCTTGTCAGTAAGAGCAAACAATTGAAGAAACCACTGTGGTACTCTGCAGAGGTGGCCAAAATAGTAAAAAACAGGGAGGGGGGTGGAGCGATGACGTAGCGCGCACGCACGTACGCCTACGCTCGTGGATTAGCAACGATGCCGAGAGGAGAGATCCGGAGAGAGATGAACGCCGATCGTCCATGTAACGCTTCGAACAGATGTACGAGCATTATTTCCAGGATCATCGACCGACTCGCACCCTCTCTCCTTGGATAGCACGAGCCCAGACTCCTGCCTCGACCCGACGACCTGCAGTGGAGAAATGCAGTCTCGTACAGACTGATAAACACAGGTACAGCGCGACGGTTGAAAGGGGAAGCTGAAAGACACGAGACAACCTACGGATGAAAGATAAGTCGTTTCTCTTTTTTCTTATTCTCCTATGACTCCCCTGTGCTGACGTGGTATGTACATATTTTTATTCTCGGGAGAGGAGAGGAGAGGGAGGCAAAGAGGAGAGAAGAAAGGGGGAAAAGAGGCACTTTTATTACATTAAAAGCTGAAAAAAAAAAAAACACACAAATTACCCCAGCTAGACAGAAACATCTTTCACCCAAGGAAGAGACATAACACATTAAGAGGTGTCTCAATGGCCAGAACTCCTAATAAATAAATAAAGTATATAAATAATTGAATTAAGAACAAAGCTAAAAGGGGAGAAAGGTGAAAGAGGGGGACGGATTAAATGCTGGTTTAAAAAACAATAAAACAGAAATAAAACAAACTGAGAGGGGGAGAGAGGAAAAAGAAAGAAGAAAATAATAAAATAAGAATAATAATCCAAATTCAACTCGGAAATAAAGAAGGAGAGAGGAGAGGAGGATGGCAGGAAAACGTAATGAAAATAAAATCCCGGCAAAGAGGGACAAGAAAGAGACTAAGTTAGAAAAACGACTATCCTTTTTCTCACCCTCCACACTCAATCAAGATAAAGAAAAGGAGCTACCTAAGGAAATAAAGGGAAGACAATCTCGAGAAAGTCCCCCCCTCTCTGTACAAATATCTCCCCAACAAGATCAATCAGGAAACCTACAAGAACAACTAAGTGTTGCTCTAGAACACCAATTCCAGAAGATCAAACAGGAGATAGAAACACACGTACAGGATTTAAAAGTAGATCTGATGAGTTTGGGGAAAAGAATCATAACCCTAGAAGAAAAAGTGACAAAACTGGAAACGCAAACAACTAATTCACAGGACCAGTATACACAGGCTCAATATAAGATAGACAACCTAGAGCAAAAATTAGCGGCATTGGAAGATAGATCCAGGATGCCAAATTTAAGACTCAGAGGAATACAAGAAACGGTCCTAGACATAGACCTAGAAAAATTTATACTGGAATTTTGCGCCCAGCCAAAACTGAACATGGATAATAAAACAAAAGTGTGGGAACGATGTCACAGAACAGGAAGATACCCAAAATCCGCAGAAGATCCACCAAGAGATGTTCTCATAAGATGTTCAAACTTAAATATTAAGGATCACATCCTCCGAGCGCAAAGAGAAGGTCCCTGGCAAAACCCGTATGAAGGAATAAAAGTTTTTCCTGATCTTTCGTTCTACACGCGCTCCAAAAGACGCGCATTCGCTCCATACACTCAAGTCTTGAGAAATAAGGCCATAAAATACAAATGGGGAACACCGACCAGAATAATACTCACCCACGAACAAAAAACTGTTATCTGTGACACGCCTGACAAATTAAGAGATTGGATACAAAAAAATAATATGGATAATAGATAAATAGATCAAAGATTTTGGTCTGGGATATGAGTGAGAAGGGAGGAGAGAAAATTACATTATTTTTTTTTTTTTCTCTCTCACTGAATAAAATTTAGTGGAGGGGAAGTGGAGAAAGAAGAAAAGGGGGGAGGGAAGTAAATAGGGGCACCAAAGATACAGATGAGAGACACAGACAAACATAAACACTAACTCGAGTACAACACTATATAAGTAATACACGAACACCTCAGAACGCACATCATTGAACCCAAGGAAGGGGACAAAAATATCACAAAGATTGACTGGACCACACTACACTAAATTTTAAGTTTGAAGGATACAAGAATAGTTTAGGATCCGACCACTTACGTAACACAAACACAATATATTCACAATACAACCGACGATATAGTTCACTACAGTTATATGCATGACACAGGGGAGAAGGGGAAAGGAAAGAGTAACAAAGATACACAAGCCCAAGAAGAAAGGGAACACTTGATTAAAGAGGAAAAGGGAGGAATAGAACCAAACCATGAAACAATGTTTACACATAGGGGGGCCCGATCATAAATGGGAGCGGTTAGCACTGTTTGTGGGTAGGGAAGAGTGGGGTGGGGAACAACGTTGGGTTTTTTTTTTCCTTTCTTCCTTTCTTCTTTCTCTTTCTTTCTTCCCCTATATTCGCTAAAATAGAACATGGCTAAACACAATTTGACACTAAGATAGGGGAGAAGATGGAAATTGTCTGTTTAAGATCTCTCTCCGGGATAAGGGGAAATCTCCACTCACGGCATCGTTGCAGCCAAGGAGAAAATTAATCTTTGGCAAGTTTTCCATAGGGAACCCAGTAGGGTCCCGATGGAAATTATGTCTCCTCTGAAAAGTAAGAGGAGCATAGTGTTGTTTTTATGTACAAAGTCTTGTTATTTGTATTGTGACAAAGAAATTTGTCGTTATGTATGTTATGTTGGGAGCGGACTGGTGGGGTTTGAACTCAGGGGGATCAGGAAAATAAAAGATGGTTAGATTCGCAACAATTAACGCCCAAGGACTAAATTCGATAGGGAAAAGATCAATTTTACACCAATTTCTATGCAGGGAAAAGATAGATATATGCTGCATCCAGGAAACCCACTGGAGACAACTAGATCAGTTAAAACTAGAAACCAGGAAATTCCCTACAGTATTTAAGTCCTCTTTACAAGAGAAAAAAAAAAGAGGGGTCGCTATAATAGCCTCCCGAGATATCGAAATAAAAATAAAATTCTTGGAGGAAGATCCAGAAGGAAGATTTTTGATATTAGTGGGCCAATTTAACCAACTTACCCTCACAATAGTAAATATATATGCTCCCAATAAATTACCAGTTAAGTTCCTAGATAAATTAATGAAGAAAATAAAAAAGATACAACTAGGCACATTGCTGATAATGGGAGATTTTAACTGCACTCTAGATCCCAAGATGGACAAAAAAACAGTAACAGGTATTATTAAAGACAGAAATGTTTTTCAGCAATCAAAAAGACTCCAGAGAATACTAGATAATTACTTTCTTTTAGATCTATGGCGGGTACACCACCAATTAGACAATTAATAAAGGAGGACTTCCAAAAGAGATGCTACAAGGGAATATAGTCCCTATTTTAAAACCAGGAAAGAAAGAGGAAGATGTGACTAGTTATAGGCCCATCTCCCTTCTTAACCTGGATGCAAAAATATACGCTTCCATCCTAGCAGACAGAATAGGAACCACTCTCCCCAATTTAATTCACCATAATCAAACAGGTTTCATACGGGGAAGATCTTCTGCGGCACATATAAGAAGTCTTATGGGAGCGCTACAGCGGACCCGTGGGAACCCCCAGCTGGCTCTGTCATTGGACGCCGAAAAAGCGTTCGACAGAGTCAGCTGGGGATTCATGAAGAGCGCTATGGAAGCCTTTGGTTTCAAGGGAAATATACTTGATGCAGTGATGGCAATCTATTCTAATCCAACAGGCAGAGTTGTGGGAGCAGGGATAGAATCTTTATGGTTCCCTCTGACTAATGGGACCCGGCAGGGTTGCCCATTATCTCCAATTTTATATATTATAACATTAGAACCCCTTGCACATGACATAAGAGAGGCACCAAAAATCAAGGGACTGGCGGGACTAACATCCCAAAAGATCAGAATGTACGCAGATGATATACTGATAACAGTTGAAGATCCTATCACATCGATCGAAGAAACACTGAAATTGATTGATGAATACAGTAGACTATCAAACTATAAACTTAATCATAACAAATCAAAGGTGATAACAATTGGAATAAAACAACAACAGATCACCTTATTGAAAGAAAGGTATGAATTTACATGGGAAGGATCCTCTATTACATTCCTGGGTATAAATATTTCTGCCAATCCACAAGACTGGATGCAAATTAATCTGCTACCACTGATTAGAGCCATGAACATTAGACTTAAGGGCTGGAAAACTTCCTTTGTATCATGGTGGGGGAGAATAAACGCAATTAAAGCATACGAACTTCCAAGATTTACTTATCTTTTTCGAATGCTCCCAGTAAGAATACCCCCCCCATGGTTACAGATGATTCAAACAGCCTTTACCAATTTTATATGGTTAAATAAAAAACCAAGAATAAACAGACAATTATTGTCCTTGAGGCCAGATAAAGGAGGCCTGGGAGTTCCAATCATACAGGATCACGCAGATGCAGCACTATTGGCTCAGGCACTAATAACACAAAATAAGAACGCTCCCAGGGAAAGCTGGTATGAGTTGGAAAATAAAGGGAAAAAGCCACATGCCATCATGGCCAAATTTTGGCATATAGATAAAAATCTATCACAGAAAGATACACAGAAAGACAATCTCCCTCTAACAGATATCCTTGAATTTTGGAATAAATTCAGGACAAAAATAGGATTACAAAATAAATTAATAACTGAACTTCCCTTAACGATATTAAACACAATAATGGATAACATCGAACTAGAATCATGGAATGCCTTAGGGATAAAACAAATAAAACACATGATGAATGGAACCAATATTAAAACCTTAGGAAACCTTAAGGACAGTTACCAAATACCAGCAAAAGATACTTTTAAGTACCTTAGAATAAAAAACTTTCTGAGTAAAGCCGTGATAAAAGAGGAGTCGAGAGAACCTTATACTCTCCTAATTAAAATGATGAAACAGGAAGATTATAAAAAATTGACAGCCAACTCCCTTATTCTTGTTAATACACTAAAAGAAAGTCCAGAAATCGTAGCAATTAGAAAATGGGAAAAAGAATTAAACATTGAGATAGAAAGAGAGAAATGGTGTTCCGCCTTAAAAACAGTGTATAAAAATATACACTGTCTAAATCTAAATGAAGTACAATATAAAATAGCTAATAGATGGTATTTTGTCCCTACCAAACTTCAAAAAATATGCTTAGATAATAACCCTAGCTGCTGGAGATGTGACAGACATGTAGGAACACACACACATATATGGTGGAACTGCACAGCCCTTAGACCACTATGGACATACATTTCAAACAAGATCATAAATAGGTTTGGCCCAGAGTGGATAATAACCCCAGAACGGGGAATTTTACATTTAAATTTTCCAGAAGACAAAAAACCATTACCTATTATACTACATATATTAACCGCAACAAAACTTGAAATTGCAAGAAATTGGAGAACAAAAACTATCCCACAGTGGCCAAAAATTAGAGCACAAGTACTACATCAAATTCAAATGGAAAAAAAGATTATAATATCCCTAGAAACCATGGAAAAAAAAAAGCAGATACCCTATTGGCAAAAATGGATCGAAATCCTTGAAAGAAATTCATTTTAGGAAAAGAGAAAGAGAGAGGAAGAGAAAGAAGAATGTCCTTGAGGTCGTTAATGTTAATGATATTCCAAGTAATACCTGATCCCCTGGGGGAAAGCCCAAACAGTCCGTTTAGCCCACATAATTGTAAAATGTCCATGTATATATGTTATATGTTTAAGTGTTATATATGAGGAAAAGTGAATTATGAAGAAGAATAACAAATACCTAACTGAACTAGGGAAAATCTGGGATACTTGGAGATTTCCTTAAAAGGATGGAGGGAGGAAGGGAAGGGAAAGAAAAAGGAAAGAAAGAAAGAAGGAGTGATGTTGTTATATCACTATTCACTTGCTCTCTCTACTTCATGTAATATATAGCTTTGCTACTGTGATAGAAAAAGGGAAGGAGGAGGGGGGAGGGAGAGGGGGGGAGGAGAGGGAGGAGAGAGGGAAGAGGAGAAGGAAGAGGGAAGGGAAGGAAGGGAAAAAGATAAGAAAAAGAAAGGAAGAAAGATAACTGTAGCCTTTAACAGGCAGATTACCAACATCTGGAGGTTCTCCCTAAATGATAGATATATCACCTCTCCCCTATATCTCTGTAAATATCTCTGTAAATCTCCTTTCCCTAGCTCGGTTTTAAATATATTGATATTAATAAAGATGAATCAAGAAAAAAAAAAGAAAGAAAAAAGGGAAGAAAATAATGACACGATGATGAGATAAACCAATAACCTACAAACTAGGTCAATAAAAAAGAAAAAGAAAAAAAAATAGTAAAAAACAAAAAGCTAGCATTTAGTAATTATAAAAATACTCAGAGTGAGGAAGATAGAAAGATCTATAAGAGTAGGCAGAAAGAGGCAAAGCAAGCTATAAGAGCTTCCAAAGCACACACAGAAGAGACTATAGCCCAGTCAGTGAAAAAGGGGGATAAAACATTTTTTAGATATATAAATGAGAAAAGGAAAGTAAAACAAGGATTATTCAGATTAAAAACAAAAGAAGGATGCTATGTAGAAGAGGATAAAGGCTTAGCAGACTGCCTTAATGAATATTTTTGTTCAGTTTTTACAAATGAAAATGAGGGTAAGGGACCTCATTTAGGGAAAAAGACTAATGAGTCTTTTGATGCATGTAAGTTTACAGAGGAAGAGCTTTTACTTCAGCTGTCTAAAGTAAAGACAAATAAATCGATGGGACCTGATGGGATACATCCAAAGTTATTAAAAGAACTTAGTGGTGTACTAGCAAAACCGTTAACAGATTTATTTAACCAATCATTGTTAATGGGAGTAGTTCCAGAAGATTGGAAATTAGCAAATGTTGTGCCCATTCACAAGAAAGGTAGTAGGGAGGAGGCGGAAACCTTGTTAAAGAATAGGATTGTTGAACATCTAAAGTCGCTTGGATTTCAAGATCAGAGACAACATGGGTTTACTTCAGGGAGATCATGCCAAACTAATCTTATTGATTTTTTTGATTGGGTGACTAAAATAATAGATCAGGGTGGTGCAGTAGACATTGCTTACCTAGATTTCAGTAAGGCTTTTGACACTGTCGCACATAGAAGGCTTATCAATAAACTGAAATCTTTAAGTTTGGATTTCAATATTGTTGAATGGATTAGACAATGACTGAGTGACAGGCAACAGAGGGTTGTAGTCAATGGAGTATATTCGATGCATGGTCTTGTTACTAGTGGGGTACCTCAGGGATCTGTACTTGGACCCATTCTCTTTAATATTTTTATTAGTGATATTGCAGAAGGTCTTGTTGGCAAAGTATGTATTTTTGCTGATGATACAAAGATTTTCAGCAGGGTTGATATTCAAAGAGGGATAAGCCAAATGGCAAATGATTTAGCTAAACTAGAAAAATGGTCAGAGCTGTGGCAACTGACATTTAATGTGGACAAGTGCAAGATTATGCACCTTGGGCGTAAAAACCCAAAAGCAGAATATAGACTATTTGGTACAGTCAGGGCCGGCCTTAAGTGTTTCGGCGCCCTGTGCGGGCTTCCCCCGTGGCCCCCCCCCCCGTCTCTTTCACCCCCCTATGTTTGTGTCTCTCTCCCTTCCCATGTTTGTCCCTTTCCTCTTCCTTGCCATGTCTGTCTCTCTCTCTCTCCCTCTGTTCTGTCTCTTTCCCCCCGTCCCCTATTCTGTCTCTCTCCCCCCGTCCCCTGTTCTGTCTCTCTCCCCCCGTCCCCTGTTCTGTCTCTCTCCCCCCGTCCCCTGTTCTGTCTCTCTCCCCCCGTCCCCTGTTCTGTCTCTCTCCCCCGTCCCCTGTTCTGTCTCTCTCCCCCGTCCCCTGTTCTGTCTCTCTCTGCCCCAGTTCTGTCTCAACCCCCTGCCCCTTTTCTGTCTGTCTCTCTCCCACCCCTCCCCTGTTCTGTCTCTCCCCCCTCCCCCTGTTCTCTCTCTCTAGCCCTGTTCTCTCTCTCCCCCCTCCCCCTGTTCTCTCTCTCCCCCCTAACCCCTGTTCTGTCTGTCTGTCTCTCTCCCCCCTAACCCCTGTTCTGTCTGTCTGTCTCTCTCCCCCCCTAACCCCTGTTCTGTCGGTCTCTCTCTTCCCTAACCCCTGTTCTATCTCTCCCGCCTGCCCCTGTTCTGTCTGTCTCTCTCTCCCCTCCCCCTGTTCTGTCTCTCCCCCCTCCCCCTGTTCTCTCTCTCCCCCCTAACCCCTGTTCTGTCTGTCTCTCTCTCCCCTCCCCCTGTTCTGTCTGTCTCTCTCCCCCCTAACCCCTGTTCTGTCTGTCTCTCTCTCCCCTCCCCCTGTTCTGTCTGTCTCTCTCTCCCCTCCCTCTGTTCTGTCTGTCTCTCTCCCCCCTAACCCCTGTTCTGTCTCTCTTCCCCCCCCCCCTCCCTTCCTTACCTTTGCCTGAAAAGGTGGCTCCAGGGAGGGGGCGGAGCTAAACGGCACAGCGGTGTAGCTCCGCCCCCACCCCGGGAAGCAGAGCACAGTCTGCATTACGGGGAGCCACGGACAGCAAGACAAAGTGCTGCTCGGGCTCCCCATGCTTAATGCAGGCATGGGGAGCCGAGCAGCACTATCTCATGCTGCCCGGGGCTCCCCGTGAAGCAGATGCTGCTCTGCTTCCCGGGGTGGGGGCGGAGCTACACCGCTGTGCCGGTTAGCTCCGCCCCCTCCCCGGACCTAGACAAGAATGCCGAGCAGAGGGCTGGTGAGGGGGGATCTTTTGATCTCCCCCAGCCAGTGCCTCTACCGGGTTTTTTTTATTTTTTAACTTTTTTTTTTTTCTTTATACCGGCCGGGCGGGCGCCCCCTGGGGGGTTGCGCCCTGTGCGCTCGCACAGGTCGCACACCCCTAAGGCCGGCCCTGGGTACAGTCATAACCTCAACATCTGAGGAAAGGGATTTAGGAGTAATAATTTCAGAAGACTTAGGTAGGTAGGCAATGCAATAGAGCAGCAAGAAATGCTAGCAGAATGCTTGGTTGCATAGGGAGAGGTATTAGCAGTAGAAAGAGGTAAGTGCTCATGCCATTGTACAGAGCACTGGTGAGACCTCACTTGGAGTATTGTATGCAGTACTGGAGACCTATCTCCAGAAGGATATTGATACTTTGGAGAGAGTTCAGAAAAGGGCTACTAAACTGGTTCATGAGTTAAATGATAAAACTTACCAGGAAAGGTTAAAGCATCTTAACATGTATAGCTTAGAGGAAAGACGTAACAGGGGGGATATGATAGAAACAATTAAATACATAAAGGTAATCAACACAGTAAAGGAAGGGAGTATATTTAAAAGAAGAAAAACTACCACAACTAGAGGACATAGTCTTAAATTAGAGGGGCAACGAATTAAAAGTAATATCAGGAAGTATTACTTTACTGAGAGGGTAGTGGATGTATGGAATTGCCTTCCAGCAGAAGTGGTAGAGGTAATCACAGTCAAGGATTTTAAGCATGCGTGGGATAGACACAAGGCTATCCAAGCTATAAGACCGGGAACGGGGGACTAATAAAAGTATTCAGAAAAATTGTGCAGACTAGATGGACCGAATGGTTCTTATCTGCCGACACATTCTATGTTTCTATGTAAAAGTTTTTTGGGGTTTTTTGTATTTTTGATTTCAGATATGTCTTTTGTTTTTGTTATGTGACTGTATTTAATAAAATATGTAACTAAACAAGTGTGACTAGGCACCATCATTATGTGAAATATAGTTTTATTGGGTGCCATCCCCCAGAGACTTTCAAGCACAAATGTCTCACTTTAAGTCAGAATTCTGATCATAGACTTGCATTGAATGGGAGGGTAATGTAACTAATACATCATAATGGGGTGGAGTTATGATCCTGTTTGATCAGGTTTAGCTCCTCTCTTTGGAAGGCAGGTAAAAAAAAGTTGTTCAAAGCCACCTAGTCCTGCCCACTATGATACACTGGAGCCAGTAAGAAAGCAGGGGAGTATCTTATGACATCCTCATGCAGGCTTTGGCAACAGTTGTAAATTGAGACTGGCTGGAATATTTTGGATGATGTTGCATCATGGGAAATATTCACAAAATGGAGCCAGGACATAAACATCTAATTTTATTTGTCCTTTTATATGCAATTAATTCAATCATTTAAAAAAAAAAAAGAAAAAGAAAAAAGAGTGGCATATGATTTATATATGTTTTTGTTTTAAATGACCAGGTTATCTAGTTACATCCCTTTAATATGTCTAAAAAGTACATTGTTAAAACTATGGGGTCTCCTCAATAAAGAGAGAATTGCAGGAAATTGAGATGGGAATTTCAAACTTTAGGCCAAAGTAGCAGAGTTGGAAAAATTCTCCAGTGCAGCTGAAAGGTCGAATTTTTCCAACTCATGCTACATTGGCCTTACGTTTGAAATTCTGGTCTCAATTCCCTGCAATTCACTCTTTATTTAGAAGGCTCTGAATATTAATTCAGCACGTTTCCTATTCTAGTTTACCACATAATAATTCATCTATTTGATTTAATTTAATATTTTTATATTAGAGTTTAATTAAACATGCTTAAAGTGTCCCTTACTCAGCAGTAATCATTCCTAGCACTGCTAAATATTATAATATCATCCAAGACTTTGTCACACCTAAAACTGTCTTCACTGCAGAAGTGCTAATCCTAATGTTAGAATTATAACAATATATATATACTATGAAGGATAGTAATGTTAGATTAATATGGAAACTGGGGCAACTTAACTAAATCTATGTTATGCACAATAGACAGAAATATGTAAATGTTCATACTAAATATGTCAAAATGAATTATTATTCTTGAAAACTAAAGAACTCTCAGTACATTTTTCCTGGTAAAACACGGTAAAAAAAAATATGTTTGATCGACAGTTTGAATAGTATTAAACTCCACTGTGAATACATATACAACTGTAAACTGTAATAATAAATATAAACAATTAGCAACAGACTAAAGCCACAAAAACACGAGTTATTTTTGACAATTAACTAGCATTTTGGTACTGCTTTATGTAAAAAGATCAGGTGTTGTTTGCTCTAAAATTCGAAAGTTGAGTAATCACCATGGATACCAGACAGTGTTAGGCACTTACCTCTTTATACATAACTTCCTTGGTGCCTCATCAAGTTATAGTTAGTTTAGACAGAACAAAGTTTAGAGCCGCTGTAAAAAAAAAAGATCTATTTTCATACATCTGTATACTCCCCCGGTAAACATGTTATACTTCTCTGTAGCATTCTACTCATAACAGAAATACCCAAGTTCCTGACTTGAACAGCCTGTCACAGAAACTAGAAAAAGTGCAGTTTGGCATATCCGAGAGACAGTTGCTAGGCTCAATGTCAGATTCTCGGGCTGAGATGAGATTACAGTGCACAGACACCCTTGTTTTAGCAAGTAGACTTTTTCTAACAGGCAAACCAATAAATACCATCAGTCCCCAGAGATTTTTAAAGTTAATACCACACAGAAGGGAACTTTTTATTGCTTCCCACTAGAGAGCAGAACATAGGGGGTTAACTATACAGAGATATTTTGTATTTAACTGCCAAAAGTAGGGAAATCACCATGGAAACCGATGAAACACTCCTGCTAATTGCTCCAATCTTTAGAACTTTATTACAAATCCGCCTTTTATACATAATCCTCATTGATTGTGATGGTTTTAATCTCTTTCAGAGCGTATGGTACACGTGCTAAAACAGCTGCAGTAAAATAACAATGCATCAGATAGGATTCTTCACACTGTTAATACTGGCCTGCACCACACTGGTAGGATGCAATCAAATGTATCAATTTCTCAAGGAAAGGGACAATGCAGTGATTTAGTTAAGTAAGTGCAATGTGTTGCTTATCTGTGCTGGTGGCCGTCCTGTCTGCTGACTGAGTGGGAGGATCACACTGTTAGACTAATAAGGACAGAGCTGGTTCTCCCCTCTTCCACTCTTTGGGAGCCTCTACCCAGTAAGTTCAGCACTTGCGGCTTTGTATCATTTGTCTGGTGGATTTATTGAAACAGATGAAAGGTAAGATGGCATTTTCAGATAGGAATGTATTGTACTTACAGAGCTGATTTGTGTCTTTTGATGCATCTCTTTAAAGTTTCTATTCTATGCTGAACATTCTTTTTTTTTTTTAGGTGCACGAATTATGCTTTAAAAGCTCCCACTTTAATAGTGTATGACATCATCAGTGTGATAAAATATTTACGTTGTATGCATTTCGTATGTATTTGTTGTAGCAAATTATAGCACGTGCAAGAAGTTTGTATATTGTATCAATGGAGAGGCCCGCACTTAGCTCAAAACAAGTTATTTAAGTGGTGTTCACTAATAAGAGACAGTGCTGTGAAATAAGTCATTAAGGAAAACATGACTGGGATTACTATATGAAAAGGGTTATTAGGAAAAAATAATAATACATTTAAATAGTACAGTGGCAGTAATTGACATTTTCTATAAAAGATCAGGAACTCCGATTTAATTTCCTACTTGATCCTACTATCACCTGTTTATCTTGATTTGTCTGCCTCTCAGGTTCACATTAGCTGAGGCACAGAAATAAGAATGATTAGAGTCAGCCTGGCATGGCAAATCCTCAGCATAGGAGATCATCAGATCATTCTACCAGCACGAAATAAATCCCCATATAATAGCTTTTACTTGTAAACGGCAATTTTACATAGATAATCACCTGTGATTATACATTAATGATAACTAATGTAACTATGCATGCTGGAGAGATACACTATTTAACTTGTCATTGGTCACTGATTCCAGGTTTAACCCCTTGAATACAAAGGAGGGATTGGTACACAATGGGTTAAAGTGTTCTGTAAGGTTTATGGCAGTTTTGGTATTGTTATTCGCACCAGTGATGTTCATGTGTATCTGAGGAAGGTGTACATGTATCAGGGAGGTGTATGTGTGCCGTATAACCAGGAGGTGGAGGATATTAATCATAGTTCATATTTAGGCACATTAAAAGATCCCCACAGCATTTTCAGGGATTATAAGCGCTGCTAATGATTTTCTATTCCTTTGATCTTGTCCCAAGAGTAAATCCAGTTGATCATTTCCTCCCAATGTCACATTTTCCAAATGTTTGGCTATTTTCCACCCCTTCACGTGGTAATCAGTATCACTATTTATTGATGTGTTACAACAGCCAACACTTTCAGCTTCGAGTGTCCATTTAACTCTTTGATCTACTATTTCCTATGCATTACTGGTAGTGGATGCAGATTTACGAGTACTTCCTACATTTTAGGATTTTGAATATAGAACAATTATGTGGCAAAAATGGAGATGTGGAACAATCAGAAATAACGTCATATTTCTTTCTATGGTGATTACTCTAATTTTAAAACTTTAGAACTGTTCTTCCTTCCTGTACACTGTCCCCAAGGTGCATTAACTGGCTGATAAACTGAGACTCGAAAATGAAATTGTGTATCAGAGATGGCTAATATTTTTCCCCACCTGCTGCTCTATGCCACAATTTTAATTATGCTCAGCCAGCCATTCGTCCATCACTGATCTCTACAATGGTATACATTGAGAAAGCGTCCTGTAAAAAAGGGAACCTGTTACTCTTGGGGGAGGTGGGGGATTTAAGGAGGCTGGCAGCGTGCGGGAAGATCTTGGAGTGAAGATAAGAGAAATTCTGATTCAATCACTGGACTAATCAGAGCTTTATAAGATGGCACAGGATCGGGAAGACTGTGGCAGAGTTCGCTATCTCATCTGACAGCACTCACTGAAGTGTGGGCAGGTATAGCCACGTGCTCCAGGGGGGGGGGGGGGGCAGAAAGGTGGCCACTGGGTGCAACTAGTCTTAAAGGTACTGGATGTTTGTGTTGGGGCTGTGCGATGTAAAGATATGTAACATATACTTCTGCAAATACCATGTATAAGAGATAGCAATATAATGTACCTCTTAACTCGATATATGCACGAAAGTTGAACAGTCATTGAGAGCTTTGTATAAAGGTCAATATAAGTGGCCCAATCACCATGGAAACCAATCTAATGGTCCTGCGAATTAGACCACATTTAGAACATTGCCCCAGAAAATAGCTTACCCCCACTGAAAGCTTTGTGAAAGGCAGTTTTGAAGAAACTAAGATCATGTACTCAACAGACAGACAAACTGACTTACTGTCAGTTTAAATTTCCAGTCATTAATTAGAGCTGAAGTACTGTAGATTTTGTCTAACAGTGATGAAATCTGTTTCAAGGACAGCGTGTAAAGTGGTCTCCCATTCATTGGCCTCACTGACGCCTAGCTGACAGGTGTGTGTTACTATGATCTCTCTGCGATTGAACTCATGTGGGCTAGATAGCAAGAGGAGTTTTTACATTTTGTAACACCACGGAACACGTCATCAGCTCACTTTAGTTTTAACCATTGTAATGAGAATCTGATGTAGATAAGCTAATAGTATTTAATAATATGAATATATGTATATTTCATTTTCATTAGTTTAATTTGATTTAAAACCATAATTAGCAAGCTAATTTTATTGGCTGTTTATACTTTGAATTGTTTCTTTTGTA
The DNA here is from genome assembly GCA_036172795.1 of Pelodytes ibericus. Taxonomy (NCBI): domain Eukaryota; kingdom Metazoa; phylum Chordata; class Amphibia; order Anura; family Pelodytidae; genus Pelodytes; species Pelodytes ibericus. The sequence continues at coordinate 120,012,403 of CM069861.1, read as the reverse complement.
CATTACATCAGATTGTGTTGATTGTATGTTTAGCTTGTAGTTTGGTTAACAGCCTTAATGAACAGTGACCACAATGATATTTATCCTGATAATAAATGCTAAATGTATGTAACTGTGTGTTTGGGGGTGGATTGTTTTATTCCTTGAAGTATCAGTCTCACAGACCAATTACAGTTTTTCAGACCCAGATCATTTACAGGGAATAGGAACTTGATTCTGTGTTTCTATGTTTCTATTAATGGAGTAAAGTCTTTTTTTTTTTCAACCTAAACTATTATGTAACAGGCATCCAGGTACAAATATGTAATTCTTCTGTTATACCAAATTCACCACAGACCAGGTGTCATGCTAAAAAGGCACAAATTAATGTTATATACTAATGCTTAAAAATGTAAGCACAATATAAAAGTAGTGCAATCTCCGTGGAGACCAATGGACTCCATATTTATAACTTGATGAAGTGCACATTTATAGGCCCATCTCCCCTTTCTGTCTGTCTTGAGGTTATCACCTTCTTTGGTCCTTGGTGTTGTCATCTGCCACTTTTCAAACTTACTTGCAGTAATCAAGCATAGTAATACACTACATACACCACCAATACAATGAGCAGGATTTTTGCAGTCTTCACATTACATCCTTGTTTCTTCTTGTCATCTTGTCATGTTTCACAGTTTCTTTACTATTGTATTCAGGGGATACAATACTAGGGATGAATTTCTTAGGTCATTGAATAGAACCCATAAATGTTACATATAACTATAAAGAGGCATGGTATAGAAGAAATGGTATATAAAATATACATTTTATGATATGCATGTTATTTTAGTTTATTACCTTGTTATGATTTTAGTCTACAAACATTTTTAAAACAAAAATCAGGTAGAGTAGGTACTGTTCCAAAAAAGTGTAGTAACATATCACTAAAAGAAAAGCCTTTTTATACGTGTGTATATTTATTTTGATCTGTATAAATAAATAACCAAAGATGATCTGTGTATAGGAACAGAGTATATCTTTAGCAGCAGCAGTAACAGAAAACACTTCAAAAGCTGTTGTACACATGACCACACAGATAATAAGACATTATAGTGCAATTTGGAGTTCTCAGTCTTTCAGATCTGTATTGCTGTCTTTTCATTACATCCCACTGGCCCATTATCTTGTCTGCCTAGAAATATACATGCTTGTCCTGTAGAATAGCTGCGCTCGATTTGCCATTTGTACTACAGCTCATAATGTATGTTATATGGTCCTGGTTTTTATATATTTGTGTAAGTCCACTTGTAAATAGCAGCAATCATAGCATTTAAAAAAAATGATAGTCAAGTAAAAAAGCAAGGTTGCAATGAGACCCATTTTTATATACAACATTTTTTGATTGTATTGACAGTAGAACTGTATATTTTGTTTGGTGTATTTATGCAGATACAATAGGGCATTTTAGAGGTTATGTATAAAAGACAAATTTTGATTTTATTCTGAAAATGTAAGCTTTCAGTGGGAATATCCTGCTGGTTTCCATGGTGATTGTTGAACTTTTAGTATTTTACCTCAGAATGGCTTTTAAAGTTTGGTAGACCCAAATATGTGGAATGGATGGTTGGGACGGATGAGAGAGCAAGAGGAAGGGGAACAGTAGACCGGTGAGGAAGGGTAGAAGGGTGAAGTTGGGATTCCAGCGCTCGCAGATCGGAGGTTGAGCCACCCCCCCCCCCCACCCCCCGGGTACACGTGTTTTATGTGGTTAAATTGTCTTGTCGTCTGGGTACGTCTCTCTCCTCTTTTCTCTTTGCCGAAAAATTTATAAACGAAAAACAGATGTACATAAGAAATAGAGGGAGAGCGGGGGAAAATAAGTAATTGACACAAGGATGACCGAAACCATACGAATTAGACTAATGGATAAATTAAACGAGTGGAGTCTGAGTGTTAATTAAAGAAAAAAAAATAAAAAATAAAAAATAAAGTTTGGTAGACCCCTGTCTCTTCAAAGTTCCAGCCATTTACCCACATTGGTTAGTGTGAAAATGACTATTATCAATATTGTTTATAAAAACTGTATTTCAATAGCATCTTGAGGTCTGCAGGTTTCCAAATTACATTACAAGTGTTCACTAAATCTGGTAAGAGATAGAAAAATGTTTAATTTTTGCCTCAAAATTTGTCTGGATGGCTCATCCAACATGGAGCCAGACAGTTTTTCAGGAGGCGTCAGGGGATGGCATGTTTTTAAGACTAGAATGGGCTGTCTGATAAGATTCCAGGATTTTTTCACTGCTCATTTATGAAGAAACTTAATATATTTCAAATATTACCTGTGATATAGCTGAATACTTCTAGCATAGGACAACTGTAACCCTCTATCATGCATAAACAGAACTAAATCTTGTTCTCAAAACAAACTCTAGGCGTATACAGCAAACAAGTGTTGGTGATATACAACATAGTCACAGCTTGAGGAAGTTTTTTTTTTTTATTGAAAAATCTGGTTGCTGTGTTTAAAAGTATACGACAGATATAAGGATCTATGCTGTGTGATAAGCAGTAACATTCCAAAGGTCTCGAAAATAGGAGTTCCTTCTGAAGGTTGAAAAAGGGTTAAATTCCTTATATTGTTTACATTGTTAATTAAGGTAAAGGGATTTACTGATCAACCTGAAAGCAAGACACAGAAGGAATGCTAGAGTGTTATGGCCTCCTTTATGAAGTTAAAGATGTCAATTGTGATTTTGATTTCACTTAAAGGCTTCTCAGAGAATAGTGTCCAAAGCATAAACTATACCTGTAATCATGATAAGTGCCAAATGTATCCACTACATTTTTAATGATTTATTTTATTGTCTGTACAAGAGCATATAATAGCAATATAATAAATCTGAAACATTGTTAACATATGTTGTAGATAAGATTTAGTGATCAATTTAAAACATCCTAGGCAAATTCCATCTTTTACATTTTCCTATTTTGGAACCTACTAGATTTCCACTTGGACATGCAAGTTTAAATACTGAATACACTTCACACTGCACTTTTATGTCAGTTACTGTATAAGATGACTTAAAAGAACTCTGTAACCTAAACCGTATTTACAGCGTCCATGTGAGTTAAGAAACAACTCTTTTCATTTTGTCTGTGACATCACTTGATTGCACAATATGCAATTTACATTACCCTTTGTAATAAACTATTTGCATATCATGCTTTAAGGTAATATCATTAATGCATTTGCTGTCAATCTACATGATTTCTTATTCTTTACAATCACACTGCACATAATGTTTAGTTCATGGTGTCCCTTAAATAATAGGCAAATAAATAGAGTGGGTCTCAGCAGGCAGCTAATAAAATACATAGTTGCATTCTATAGCTGTTTTATTTATGAAGTAATGTAGATCATTAAATCTAGCTAGGTGAAAAGAAGATTCAAATATGAGATATATTAAAAAAGATCACAACAAAAAATCTAGCCAATAAGATAATAGCACATGTTAAAAGATGATATGTATTTAAAGGATGAAGGATTAGAGTTGAGCAGACACCTGGATGTTCGGGTTCGGCAGGTTCGGCCGAACTTCGAAAAAATGTCCGGGTCCGTGCTCGAACTTGACCCTGAACCTGAACCCCATTGAAGTCAATGGGGACATGAACTTTTGGCCACTAAAATGCCTCTAAAAAAGTCCTGGAAAGGGCTAGATGGCTGCAAAATGAAGTAAAATGTGGGTAAGAGTAGGACAAGTGCCCTGCAAGCAAATGTGGATAGGGAAATAACTTAAAATGACATAAAATACATACAAATTACAAATACAGCTGAGCCATAAAATAGCACTAGATGGAATCTTTGATTTTAGCTTTGGAAGAACATAAATCTAAATCTAAAGCATGGCTGCCAGGAGGATCAACATAATTATCCATTTGAGAGAGGGTTGGAGTGCAGGGTATTCTCTTTCAGTTTATACTAAGTGACCCATAGGTTGAGGAGGCGGTGACCGTGGTGGTGTAGGTGGAAGCGGCGCTGGAGGAGAAGGAGGTAGCCAACACTGTTTTTTTATTTGTTTTTGTTTTTTTTAAATTGGGGTAGCCCCCCAAATATTGGGACATATAACAACAGAAAACAAAGAGTAAGTGCACTTGAGTATAACAATGACTGGGTGAGGCCGGTATAAATGTCTATTCTGCACAAGGTACAGAGAAGTCTGGTGGGATCCATGCCTGGTTCATCTTAATAAACGTGAGCTTGTCCACGTTGGCTGTGGACAGGCGGCTGCGCTTGTCTGTGATAACGCCCCCTGCCGTGCTAAACACACGTTCAGACAATACACTGAATGCAGGGCAGGCCAGCACCTCCAAGGCATAAACGGCAAGCTCAGGCCATGTGCCCAATTTGGAGACCCAGAAGTTGAATGGGGCAGACCCATCAGTCAGTACGTGTAGGCCTGTGCACACGTACTGTTCCACCATGTTGCTGAAATGCTGCCTCCTGCTAAGACGTTGCATATCAGATGGTGCTGCTGCTTGTTATGGCGTGCTGACAAAGCTTTTCCACATTTCAGCCATGCTAACCCTGCCTTCTGAGGTGCTGGCGGTGCCCGTTGGCGACCTCTTCCTCTGCCTTCGCCTTGTGCTTCCATTGAGCCCCCGGTGTCATTTTGGAATGCCCTCAGCAGCGCGTCTACCAGCGTGCGCTTGTAGTCGCGCATCTTACGATCATGCTCCAGTGATGGAATTAAGGACGGCACATTGTCCTTGTAACGGGGATCCAGCAGGGTAGCCACCCAGTAATCAGCACAAGTTATAATGTGGGCAACTCGGCAGTCGTTGTGCAGGCACTGCAGCATGTAGATGCTCATGTGTGCCAAGCTCTCCAGAGGCAAGGACAAGCTGTTATCTGTGGGAGGTATACACATCTGTGTCCTCCGTATCCCCCCAGCCACGCTCCAGTGATGCCCACGAGCTGCGTTGGGTGCCACCCTGCTGTGAACACGGTTCTTCCTCCTCCTCATCATCATCCTCATCCTAGCTCCAAAACTGTGCCCTAGCTTGACAGTTGTGTACCTGGCCTATGCTGGTGCAGGAACCCACCCTCCAAGCCACTTGTGAATGACTGGCCTAATAACCGTGGAAATGAGCCCTCTTCTTCCTCCTCCTCTTCCTCCTGTGCCACCTCCTCTTCCATCATCGCCCTAAGCGGTTTTTCAAGGAGACATACAAGCAAAATAGTAAGGCTGAGAACGGCGTCATTGGCACTGTCCATGTTGGTGGAGTACTCGAAACAGTGCAAAATGGCCCACAGGTCTCGCATGGAGGCCCACTCATTGGTGGTGAAGTGGTGCTGTTCTGCAGAGCGACTGACCCGTGCATGCTGCAGCTGATACTCCACTATCGCCTGCTGCTGCTCGCACAATCTCTCCAGCATGTGCAAGGTGGAGTTCCACCTTGTGGGCACGTTGCATATGAGTCGGTGAGCGGGAAGGCCTAAGTTACGCTGCAGCGCAGACAGGCGAGCAGCAGCAGGCTGAGAACGCCTAAAGTACGCACAGACGGCCCGCACTTTCTGCAGCAGCTCTTATATATCTGGGTAGTTTTTCAGGAATTTCTGCACCACCAAATTCAGCACATTTGCCAGGCAAGGGATGTGCGTCAAACCAGCTAGGCCCAGAGCTGCAACGAGATTTTGCGAATTATCGCACACCACCAGGCCGGGCTTGAGGCTCAGTGACAACAACCACTCATTGATCTGTTGTTCCATGCCCGTCCACAGCTCCTGCGCTGTGTGGGGTTTCCCCCCCAAACATATGAGTTTTAAAAGAGCCTGCTGTCGTTTCCCCCTGGCTGTGCTGAAGTTGGTGGTGAAGGTGTTACGCTGACCGGATGAGGAGGTGGTAGAGAAGGTGGTAGAGGAGAAGGAAGAAGCTGAGTAGGAGGAGGAGGCAAAGAGAAATGCCCTGCAATCCTCGGTGGCGGAAGGACATGCGCCAAACTGCTATCTGCCTCAGGCCCAGCTGACACTACATTTGGCCAGTGTGCAGTTAGGGAGATATAGCGTCCCTGCCCGTGCTTACTGGTCCACGTATCTGTGGTTATGTGGACCTTGCCACAGATGGTGTTGCGCAGTGCACACCTGATTTTGTCCGCCAATTGCTTGTGCAGGGAAGGGATGGCTCGCTGGGAAAAGTAGTGGCCATACTTCCTCTTTCTCTCCAGTGTTTGGGAGATGGACAGCTGAACGCTTCCATGGGACAGTGTAGAGATGCTTGGGGACGGGGGCGGACGTTGTGGCGTTGCTGCCACTTCCTCTATTTGCTAGGTGGCAGGTGCCACTGTGACTCCAGAGCTGGAGGGAGAGGCCAAGACAGCAGCAGAAGAGGAAGCAGGAGGAGCCGGAGACCTTTCTTGGGTTTTGAGATGCTTACTCCACTGCAGCTCGTGCTTTGCATGTAGATGCCTGGTCATTCAGGTTGTGCTCAGGTTTAGCACGTTTATGCCTCGCTTCAGGTTCTGATTGCACAGCTTGCAAACCACTCGTGTCTTGTCATCAGCACATTGTCTAAAGAACTGCCACGCCAGGGAACTCCTTGGAGCTGTCTTTGGTGTGCTCGGCCCCTGGATGTGGTGGGCAGTAGCAGGCATACTGTCTATGGGACGGCCGCTACGGTTTTGCACCCTGCTCTCTCTTATACTGCGCTGGTACCTCTTTGCGACCACTGCCTCTTCCTCCAAACTGGACACATCACTCGCATGACCTTGATTCCATGTGGGGTCTAGGACCTCATCCTCCTCCACATCATCTTCCACCCACTCCTCAACCCTGCCCTCCTTGTCGGTCTGCCACTGCCGAAAGCCACAGCAGTTGGCACCGGTGTTTCGTCATCATCAGAGACGTGCTGCGGTGGTCCTCGAATGTCCACATCCTGACACATAAGGTGTGCATGGTTGTGCATCAGTGCACTCAATCTCTTCCACTTCTGGGGCAAGGCTAGGTTTGATGACCCCGCCAGCAGATTCATCAAAAAGAAAAAGAGACTGCTGCATGACTTGTGGCTCAGACTGCTTGGCTGATTTGCAAAGGGGTGAGGTGAAAGACAGATGGCCATGGGCTGCAGGTGTCAACTCTGAGCTTTCAGCAGGGGACCGGGTGGGAGACAATGTGAAGGAACTGGAGGCACTGTCAGCCACCCAATCTACTATCGCCTGTACTTGTTCTGGCCTCACCATTCTAAGAGCGGCATTCGGGCCTACCAAATAACGCTGAAGGTTCTGTCGCGTACTAGCACCTGAGGAAGGTGTTTCACTTGTGCGTGTAGCTGGCACAGATCGACCACATCCCCTACTTGCAACAGGAGCTCCATCAACACCAGCAGCACCACGACCAGGGCCACGTCCCTTATTTGATGCTGTCCTCGTTCTTTGCGGTCACCCACCAAAGTAACAGATGGTTTATGTCAGGTGACAATGTAACCGCCAATAGTCAACAAATGTTTTTTTGTTTATTGGACTGCAATAAATGCACCGCAAGACATAAATGTACTATTTAGCACCCAAAACAATTAGAATTTTTCAAAGTGCACTGTAACCACAGTATTTCACTGTTCTATTTGACTCTCAGATATGAAGTGCACCGCAAGACGCTAATGTACTATTTACCACCCAAAACTATTAGAATTTTTCAAAGTGCGCTGTAAGCACAGTATTTGACAGTTCTATTTGACTCTCAGATATGAAGTGCAGGACGCAAATGTAATATTTAACACCAACAAATTGCAGTATTTAAAAATGCCTAGATGTTGCCCAGTGAGCTAACAGAACAGAATTACAGTCATGTGCCTGGCACACATGCAATTGCAAGTGCACTGCACTCTATGTGGCACTGGGCTCAGAGCAGTGTACAAATATGTAGTATAGCATCCACTAAAATAATCACTGTAATTTGAATAATCGTTGTAGTTTGAATAATCGCTGTAGTTTGAATAATTGCTGTAGTTTGCAGATTCAACACCAGAATTTTTTTAAATCTGTCCCTCACAGCTGCAGCATCCTCTCCCTACACTAAGAAGAGCTCATGTGATGTGCGTGTACGTGACTCCAGCTTATATATAGAGGCTGGGGCACATGCTGCACTGGCCAATCACAGCCATGCCATTAGTAGGCATGACTGTGATGGCTTCTAAGGGCAAATCGAGTCAAACGCTTGTTGATTGGCTGCCCTGCAGCCTTTCAAAACGCGCAATTAAATCGCCGAACCCCGAACTCCAACCCGAACATACAGTGAAATGTCCGTGTTCGGGTCCGGGTTCCAAAAAACGTAAAGCTCGGTACGGACCCAAACAGTGCGGTTCGGGTTTCGCTCAACACTATGAAGGATGCATTTTTAAATTAGTGGGAATTGACTGTTGCTTAAGCAAAAAAAAAAAAGAACAGAACAATATAAAAAAAAATCCATGAACTGTCATGAATACAAACTGTTTTTTCTGATCATTAGAACGGAAACTTGTGCAACGGGAGGCAGCTCTTATGGTATCCCAAGGAAGACAGCTGCAGCATAGCTAGAGATCATGCACATTTTCTTATCATAGTATTTATATAATTAGTAGATTATATCAATTTACACAAAATAATGAGCATGTTTAAAGCATTAAGTGCACATTTGACTCTAGCTGTTCCTTTTTTTTTTTTTTAGAAATGGTTATTTGATTCATCTGTGCATAATATTTGACTTCAATAATGAGGAATATGAAACCCATACTGCGTGTGGATTAGTTATTTGATTTAATGAGCAATAGACAAATAGTAAGAAGAACATTCTATGATTTGCAGTCAAATCCCATGTACTACAATTAGATTATTGGTATGGATTTTTTTTATTTCCTTACGCACCGAGCACCTTACCTGGAGAGGTTTATAAATATATATATATATATATATATATATATATATATATATATATCCTCCTAGAGGGTTTGAAATATAGCGTATATCAAAGGACATGCTGCCAGGGTCATTGCTAGATGTCTAAAAAATCTAGGGCTACAGTGTATGACACATTTTAATAAGAACATACCTGCCAACATCCGGGGGCAGAACCACCACAAATATTCGGAAATCAGTTAACAAATAAAACTTCAACTGTAATGTAATTCAGATAACCAATAAAGCTTGCATTCTAATGTAATTCAGATAACCACTAATGACTGCACTCTAACTGAATAACATTAGAGCACAAGCTTTATTGATTAACTGAATGATATTAGACAGTAAAGCTCACACTCTAATGTATTTCAGTTAATCAATTAAGTTTGAACTCTAATGTAGATAACCAATAAAGCTTGCACTCCAACAAAATTACAAGCTTTATTATCTAACTGAAATGCATTAGGCAACAAAGTTTGCACTCTAATGTAATTCAGTTGGATAATAAACCGTGCACTCTAATTCAGATAACCAATACAGCTTTTATTCTAACTGAATTACTCTAGAGTGCAAGCTTTTTTTAAAAATTACATTAGACACAAAAAGCCATAGTGTATATATGGATGATAGCCTTTTACACAGAGAGAAACAGCCAAATAGTCTGTGTTTATATAGATAGAAGCCTATCACATGACGTTTATATGGATAGGAACCTTTTACATGTAGAGAGCAGCCATATAGTCTGTAGTTCTAAAAATAATCTATCTATTATAATAAAAACAAACCTGCATCCCTTTCTAAGCATCTGTCCTTGGTGCAGGATGGAAACATAATGAAATCCCTACTCTGAGAGCAAGAATTGGCTGTTTGGCTAATAGTGTCAGCCAATCAGATGCCTTCAGTCCCAGATTCCCCACTGATTGGGTTTTGAAAACTAGAAACTGGGATTAAAGGTATCTGATTGGCTGACATAGTCAGCCAATCAAATGCCTTTTCCTCTTAAAATGAAATACCCACTCTTAGAGCAGGGGTTTTATTATGCAGACGACTAAGGTCCAGGAAAAAGACACATGCATCCGATATTTAAAAAATAAGGTATAATAAGTAATATTTTTGGCACCTATTAAATATATTATAAATACATCTTTCTAACCATTTTTATTATTTTTATTATTAATGCAGCATATGTTTAAAGTGCAGACTTTTATCTATATAAGACCTTCCTGTATGTCCTTACAGTAATCAGTAGAGCTTAAAGAATTATCTATGTAGTGTAATACTATTTTATTTTATGGTGATGTGCCATGATTCAAAGTAAACCTACTGTGTAATTCTGCACTATTTTTTTCATAAATCATACAAAAAAAATATAAGCTAATACATTAAGCATGTTTCCATTTTGCCCATGTAGAAAATTTAGGAATGAGCACTGTTTATGCTTACTTCGGAGTCTTTACAACAGCAATAAGTCTAAGCGGCCTGTATTACTACCTATTTTAAGCATCTAATAAATGAACAACTCATGGAATGATTACAATTGTACACATGGGAGAAATTTCTAGGTTGGCCTTTGTGTGTGTTTCCCTCTTTGAGTTCATTCCAGGACTATTTATCTGTGTAATGTTATTTGCTTTGATCTTTGAAGGACTTATTCCTCACAATATTTCATAAAATTTCAAGATAGTTGCTTTGAAGGTAATGTAATGTGACACTGGTTCCCAAAGACCAACAGTCTCTGAGGCTATTACCAAGGAAATATTATTAGGTAAAGGGTTGTGCGCTATATTAGCCTCAATATGATCGAGAATGCCAGAGCTGAAAAAGTTAATGCTTTAAAGCTGACCTTCAATACATTCCAGTGACTCGGGTGCTCTTGACTTTCACATTTCATCACTCCAATGACTAATAGATTTGTAACAATGGCTTCCTTAACCTCCCCTTTCAGAGATGTTCATGACCAACTGAATTGATAGAAAACCTTTTAGATATGATGTCTGTTTAGCTTCAAATACAGCTAACTCTATTATGTCTTCTGTCAGTCTTAAAAATAAGGTGGGCTTTCTAAGAATGTGACAGTGTGTCATATGTTAGACATGTTTTCAATTATGTATTTCATTTTTAATAAATTTATTTCACCCTCACGGACATAATAGAATTAGCATGGCCTTTTATAATTCTCCATCTCTAACACTGACTTATAGAGACTCTGAAGTCTAAAGCATAGCTTTCCCAAGCTGTGTCATTTGTTATCCATCAATGCTATATTGTTCTGTGGAGCTGACTTATCACGCAATGCGTATTTTTAGACACTTTGATAACTCAACCCCGTAGAATAACAAAACAGAAAGAAAGATGTTCTTATGTGGGACACAATCACATTGTCTATTAAATCCACTGATACAAAAATACATTAAATAAATCGCACAACCTATCACAAATAGATGTGCTATATTATAAAAGGTAATCCATACTGTAATACATTTCCTAAATTATTCACATTTCACTTCCCTAATGAATTTTATTTATGTACTTTTTATTTCTTCTCCTACAGCTTTAATACACAATACAACAGTACTTAATTGAAGATTGTGCTCCAAAGCCAGATAAAAAGTTTATGTTTATATTTGATAAGGCAGATGATATTTTAATTTGACAATTTAATTCACCAGGTGTGGGGACTATTCACTATTACAACTCGGCTATTAAAAAGGGAGTAAACCCCGATTTTTATATAGGTAAATGTTTTATATTTTATTTCCCATAGTCTTTATCATAAAAAAACAAATACTTGGAAGAAATGCCCAGTGATAGTCAGTCATTACTAATTGTATATCAATCATGTAAGCTAGGAGGGAGGAAAGCATGTACAAATGGTAATGTAAATAAAAGTGCAAACATCTATGATAATGCTAATGCTAAATTTATTTAATCACATTTATTAAACCAATCATTATTAATGGGAATGGTCACCGAAGTTTGGAAATTATCAAATGTTGTGCCCATTGACAATAAAAATTGTAGGAGGAGTCAGGCAACTATAGGACAGTAAGTCTTATATCAGTAAAATTAATGGAAACCATGCTAAAGGATAGGATTGTTGAGCATCTGAAATCACATGCATTTTAAGATCGTAAACAACATGGGTTTACTTCAGGGAGACCATGAACTAATGTTTTTTTTTTTTAATTGGGTAACTACAATATTGCTTACTTCGATTACCGGAAGGCTTTTGTCCCACATGAAAGACTTATCAATTAACTGCAATCCTTGAGCTTAGATTCCAATATTGTTGAATAGATTAGGCAGTAATTTAGTGACAGACAAGAGAAGAGTTTAGTCAACAGAGTATATTCGGAACAATGTCTTGCTACTTGTGGGGTACATCAAGGACCTGTTTGGACCCATTCACTTTAATATTTTTATTAGTAATATTGCAGAAGGTCTTGTTGGGATGACATGTATATCTGCTGATGACAAAGATTTGCAACAGAATTGATGTTCCTGAAGGGATAAGCCAAGTAGCAAATGGCAAATGATTTACTTAAACTAGAAAAATGGCCATAGCTGTGGCAACTGGCATTTAATGTGCAAGATAATATACCTTGGGCATAAAAACCCAAGGGCAGAGTATAGAATATTTGATACAGTCCTAACCTCTAAATCGGAGGAAAGGCATTTAGGGGTAATTATTTCAGAGGACTTAAATGTAGGTAGACAATGTAATAGAGCAGCAGTAAATGCTAGCAATACTGTTTGGTTGTAGCAGGGTTGATATTCATGGAGGGATAAGCCAAATGGCAAATGATTTAGCTAAACTAGAAAAATGGTCAGAGCTGTGGCAACTGACATTTAATGTGGACAAGTGCAAGATTATGCACCTTGGGCGTAAAAACCCAAAAGCAGAATATAGACTATTTGGTACAGTCATAACCTCAACATCTGAGGAAAGGGATTTAGGAGTAATAATTTCAGAAGACTTAGGTAGGTAGGCAATGCAATAGAGCAGCAAGAAATGCTAGCAGAATGCTTGGTTGCATAGGGAGAGGAATTAGCAGTAGAAAGACGGAAGTGCTCATGCCATTGTACAGAGCACTGGTGAGATCTCACTTGGAGTATTGTACACAGCACCGGAGACTTTGTCTCCAGAACTATATAGACATTTTGGAGATAGTTCAGAGAAGGGCTACTAAACTGGTTTATGGATTACAGGATAAAAATTACCAGGAAAGGTTAAGGTATCAATACATGTATAACTTGGAGGAAGGACAAGACAGGGGAATAGAAACATTTAAATACATAAAGTAAGTCCACACAGTAAAAGGGGAGAGTATATTTAAAAATAATAATAACTACCACAACAAGAGAACAAATGCTTAAATTAGAGGGGGGAAGGTTATCAAAGAGTATTACTTTAAGGAGAGGGAAATGAAAGCTTGGAACAGCCTTCCAGTAGAAGTGGTAGAGGTTAACACAGTGAAGGAATTTAAGGATGCATGGAATATCCATAAGGCTATCCTAGATAAGGCCAGGGACTAATGAAAATATTCCGAAAATTGAGCAGGCTAGATGTGCCGAATGGTTCTCATCTGCCAACACATTCTATGTGACTAATTCAATAACAAAGAGGAATAATTAGTGAGCAGGGATGAACATGAATCTGTATTTGAATGCTCATATAAAAAAGTAGGAAGTAGGGCACTGTGGTAGGAGAGAGTAGGCAGACACAGTTAAAGAAACACAAGATGTCGACACTGTACTCTTATAACTGAGTACAGAACATGCTAAAGATTTTATAGGTCAGTTGTCTGTCACTGCACTTTCAACCTGGATTATACTTTTATATGACACATTTTTAATGCCTGATTTTTGCAATACGCGTGGTTTATTTGTAAGTACAGTTTTAAGGGTCAGCTCAATATAAAGTATTTAGTAAGTGCTCAGTGTAGCGTGAAACACGTAAACCCATTGATCTGCTATCTGAGAAGTTGCACCAGTTTGTGAATAAACCCCTTTTCTGCTGCAAAGATTTTGTGGATGCAGCTTATTTGATGGAAGTGACCAGAAGAGGAGTGTCACCTTTTATTTCTGTCTAATTCAACACAATGTAGACAAATCTATATCAGTGAAAGTAGCCAATTTAGAGTTCTCTGTCCAGAAGAGCATAGTGCTAGGAACAGCTAAGATAACCCTCAAACTCCCAGGCAGGGGCGGATCCAGACTCTTATCTCAGCAGGGACACTGCACTGGTGTGTCTGTATTTCCTCTCCCCATGTCCATCTGTCTTTCCTCTCCCCATATCCGTCTGTCTTTTCCACTCCTCCTCTCCTTTCCCATGTCTGTCTCTTTTCTTTCCCATGTCTGTCTGTCCCTACTCTTCGCCCATGTCTGTCTCTCTTCTCCGTCAGTGTTCTCTCCCCCCATCTGTCAGTATTATCCTCTCTCCCCCACCTGTCAGTGTTCTCCTCTCCTCCATCAGTGTTCTCTCCCCCCATCAGCGTTCTCTCACCCCACCTATCAGTGTTCTGTCCTTCTCTCGCTCCCCTCCCAGCCTTTGTTCTTTCATAATCTCCCCCCATGTTCTCTCCTCTCCTGTGTTTTCTCCCCCAAGCCTTCCCCCGTTCTCTCCTCCGTGTCCTCTGCCCTAAGCCCCCCTCCCCTCTTTACCAGTCTGTCCCCCCCCCGTGTGTGTGTGTATATATATATATATATATATATATATATATATATATATATATAAAAAATACACACGTCAGAGCCTTCATTTGTCATAAAGTTATAGTTAACACAAAATTGGTAATTTAGTCACATTATATGGTCATGTTTTGCTTAGCCCACCACTATGCCAAAAGTACTCCAATATAGGGGGGTCCTAACACTAAATACTGCAGCTTAAAGGGACTTTATCACCTAAAAATAGTTTTTACTGTGAGTGTAGAGATTAAAAAAAATGATTGAAAATGAGCTATACTATGGGGGTTATGTAAAAAAAAACTTCTGCACTCAAAGTGTCAGGAGTTTTATAAAAAGGCACAATCGCTGTTTGTTATGTATAACTGCAGCTGTGGCTTTTTTTTATAACTCCTGTCACTTTGCAGTGTGGGAGCGAGACCACCACCAAACATTGTTTTAAGCGCTTTTAAGCACCTTATTATTTTTTTACATTGGCTGTGTGACGTCACACTGAGCGTCACAACCTGGAAGAATTTTGGTATTGCAGCGGACGCAGACTCCTAAAATTTGTCGGGACTCTGCCGATAGCTCCATTATTTCGGCACCTTCTTTATACATATACTTCTCTCCTGCTTATGATATCACCTGTGGCTTCAGTGGTAAATCCGTCATTTGCATATTAGCAACAGATGTTGTCAAAGTTGCAATGTGTGAAAACAATTCACACAAAGCCCATGCAGACATATTTATTCATACCATAAAAGAGCAGAGGCAGAGTAAGAATTAAGTTAAAAGATGTGAGTATCCATACATTTCAGTAGTCCCATCTAAAAAATATAAAAAAAAAAATTCTTACAAAGTGGAGACCAGTTATCAATAAAAGATAAACCAAGCAAACAATTGGTCATATTTCCCTCCAGTTGTCACATCTTATAAAAATTGATTGTAATTCATGACACGGACTACTTTTGATATTATCCTACTATTCTGTAATAAGGAATGTGTGTAAGCCATTAATATATAGTGTATATTACAAGTCAAAAACATATTTGAATTATTCATAGAATCAATACTGAGAAATAATACTTTTTTCATGTAACACTAGATAATAAGACATTTTACAGTTAAATGTGTCAAGTAGACATTTCAATATTGCTGAGAATCTTTTCTTTCTTTTTAATACAGAACATTTTCTATGCTTGATCACATGATTACCATTCAAAATGGAGCTTATTATATTTTGGATCACTTACCTTGGAGTACAAACCATGCTCCCTGTTTCATCTTCAATGGCATTAACCAACAGGACAGGTAAGAAGAACATCTTTATTGTTCAAATTGTTACATTTCTTCGCTTTACATTATAGTAGAACAATGACTGTTTAGTACATACAGAACTTTCAATTTATATGTAAGCTTTAAAGGCATTATGTTGCATATAATTGACAGCATCTATTCATGTACCCTTCTTCTCTATTATTTCTTTACACATTCATCCTTAAGCAGTGGGCAGGAGATCACACTTAATTTCATGGATTTAATTTCTTTGGACTAGTCTAGGCAGGGATTAAAGAGCAGTGTTGTCTTACTTTTATTGTGGAGGGTTTGATACCATTAATTAGCACAGACTGAAAGGGTGGGCGTTAATGATCCATATATCTATGGATTGTGCATCAGCCTGACAGAGCAATAAGGTTGTGTGTCTGTTTGCAACAGGCCGACCTTCCATGGAAATATTTAATGGGATACTCCAGCCATACTTTAAATGTTTGTAAAGTTTACCTTAAACAATTGCTGTTCTATAATCAATGTGCTACTCAAATGCCACTTATGATACTTAAAGAAAGACTGGGATAGTCTTGTGAGAATCTACTATTATTCAGGTTGTAGAATCAGTTCTTCTTCTTTGTAAGTTTTTTTTTTCTGGGAAAGAGAGTTCTGTTCTTATATGTTTATATGTGTGATATTTATTAAGGAGGGGATTGTGTTCTGCACTATTTATGTGTTTTTCAACCATTTTACTGCTGGAATGGTGGAAATAACTAACAGCTGAAATTGTTCAGTCTGACTTACTCTGATTGTCAGATTCAAAACAAAAACCTGTAGCATTTGGAGGCAGTTCTCTACTACCAGCAGCTGAATAATATAAAGTATCTTAAACCTCCTTTTAGTTGTAATATTCATTTAAAAAAGAGAGGCTATATTAGTTACTGTAAGGAGTTTAAGGAAGCAAATCTCCATTTTTGCTTTCTAACAAATGATATCAAAACATAATTGAAAGATAATTTAAGATGCAGTTGGTCTCACCACATTTCAAATAATGGTTGTTGTGGCCATTACCTCCATATATAGTATGTTGTTTATATCAGTGATATAAAGAATCTGAAGTTATAGTGCATGCAATTTAGGAACACTGTTTCTATTGGACTGTTTGTTTAATAACTTTGCACTTAGAATTTAATTTAAATATGTTTGATTTAGTATACCAAATTAGGTTTAATTCTAGAACCTAATTAAGATTTCATATGAGTTTATAATATATGTTTATGCTTCATTGAAATGTAGCAAACACTAACATCTAGGGTATTTTACATAGTTTCATAGTTAATTAGGCTGGAAAAAAAGTCCAAGTCCAACCATACACCCATATCAATTCATCCAGAAGAAGTAAGTTAACTATTATTAAATTAATAAAAACAGTATATATTTATTTTCAAATAACTGTATAATGATTAAAATGTAGTAATAATTTGCCCATAGAGGCATGTTTTTTGAACATTTTGTAATTATGCATTGTAACGGACCGTCACACCCAGCAAGTCTTTCCTGGACCCTTGCTCTTTGTACCCAAATAGACAGGACATCTAGCAGTTAGGTACAGCAAGATTGAACTACTTTATTTGACAAACAACACAGACATACACATGACATTAGTATACAATGGGGGGAAGGAACTAAACATAGTCCTCCGAATAACTGGGGCTAGGAAAAGATTAGACATTCAGTCTGCAAACCAAATTACCATACAGTGAGTAGACACACAGTAAGAAACATAATGTACACAACATAATCAGTTTACCAGTTAATCCAGTTAAAACAGAACAATAGATGTTGGAGTAAACTATTGGAGTCACTGTCACATTATAAACTTTCAGAGTGGTCTACTGACAGAATTAAACATTACACATAAACCAATACAGTATACTAACAGAATATAACTAACTAACAATATTAACATATAGTGGTATGGCACATCCCTTACCCAGGTAGTCCATTCATTTGTGAGTTGGTTCGGTAGATTCAATCTACCGAACACCCAGGCAGAAAGGCACGAACAAGCCTTTCTGCAGGGGAAATTGCAGGCTTTTACAATGGGGCCATAGTCCAGAGGCAGCAGGCGAGCAACCAGGCTTCTCCAGAACATAGTGGCGAGGTTGGTTCCGCCACATGCATGTACCATTTAAACACAAAGAGGTATATATATGTGTGTTTGTGTGTATGTGTGTGTGTGTTTAGGTACGTATAGAAATGTATATATGTATGTATATGTGTGTTTTTATTGCAATAATATATAATGTAAAATAATAACAGACATGATTAATGACATTTAATGTAGATGCAAAATAATGCATCTTTCGCGTAAAAACCCATAGTCAGAGTCAGTGGTGTATCTTGGTTTTGTGCTGCCCCAGGCAGACAAATTTTGGGCACCCCCCCCTACCAACGATGCACACCCATGACATAACCCATAACCCACGTTGCACACCAAGGACATGCCCCATCACCCCATTTACATGCCTATATCCCCCCATTACATACACATTGCCAATATTATTTGCCATTAATATGCCCCAGCCAATTTGCCCAATAATATGCAAGTATTATTTGCCATTAATAAGTCACAGCCAATTTCCCCAATAATATGCCAGTATTTGCCATTTAATCAGCCCCTGCCAATTTGCCCAATATTATGGCAGTATAATTTGCCATTAATATTCCCCAGCCAATTTGCCCAATAATATGCCAGTGATTCTGCCATTTACCGGTAATATGCCCCAGCCAATTTTCCCAATATTAAGCCAGTGTTATTTGCCATTTAATATGCCCATGCTAATTTGCCCATTAATATTCCAGTGTTATTTCCATTTAATATGCCCCTGCTAATTTGCCCAATAATACGCCAGTGTAATTTACCATTTAATATGCCCCTGCTAATTTGCCCAATAATATGCCAGTGTTATTTGCCATTTAATATGCCCCTGCTAATTTGCCCAATAATATGCCAGTGTTATTTGCCATTTAATATGCCCCAGCCAATTTGCCCAATAATATGCCAGTGTTATTTGCCATTTAATATGCCCCTGCTAATTTGCCCAATAATATGCCAGTGTTATTTGCCTTTTAATATGCCCCTGCTAATTTGCCCAATAATATGCCAGTGTTATTTGCCTTTTAATATGCCCCTGCTAATTTGCCCAGTAATATGCCAGCGTTATTTGCCATTTAATATGCCCCTGCTAATTTGCCCAGTAATATGCCAGTGTTATTTGCCATTTAATATGCCCCTGCTAATTTGCCCAATAATATGCCAGTGTTATGTGCCATTTAATAAGCCCCAGCCAATTTCCCCCCATCTCCCCAGCACTTACCTTTCCCTGGTGGCTAGTGGCAGGCAGCATGGTCTCCTCCATGCTGCCTGTTCGGCTCCCAGGCGATTGTGCCGACAGGTCACGTGAGCCGGCGCGCATATGATGTCAGCGTGCCGGTCACGTGACTGTCGGCACTTCTGTGTCAGACTGCACGGGGAGCCGAACAGGTAGCACGGAGGTTTCTCTGTGCTGCCTGTTCGGCTCCCCGTGCAGCCTGCAGGCCGGCAGAGATGGTGAGGGGGGATCTTCCGATCCCCTTTCACCTCCGTCTCTGCCTGCAAGCGCGGTCTTTTTTTTTTTTTTCAAGGGGCGGATTCTTTTCTTTACATTTTTTTCTTTTTCAGTGCTGGGGGGCGCTGCCGCCCCCAAAAATTTGCTGCCCTAGGCATCCGCCTAGGATGCCTCGCGGTAAATACAGCACTGGTCAGAGTCTAGAATATTTGATACAGACCTAACCTCAACATCCGAGGAAAAGGATTTAAGGGTAATTATTTCAGAGTACTTAAAGGTAGACCATGTAATAGAGCTGCAGGAAATGCTAGCAGAATCCTTGGTTTTATAGGGAGAGGTATCAGCAGTAAACAGAGGGAAGTGCTCATGCCATTGTACAGAGCACTGGTGAAACCTCACTTGGAGTATTGTACGCAGTACTGGAAACTGTATCTCCAGATACTTTGGAGAGAGTTTCGAAAAGGGCTACTAAACTGGTTCATGGATTGCAGGAAAAAACTTACCAAGTAAGGTTAAAGAATCTTAGCAAGTATAGGTCGGAAGGAAGATGAGGCAGAGGGGTTAGGACTGAAACATTTTTATACATAAAGGGAACCAACACAGTAAAGGAGAAGAGTATATTTAAAAGAAGAAAAACTATCACAACAAGAAGGCATAATGTTAAATTAGAGAGGAAAAGGTTTAAACTTAGTATTAGGCAGTATTACTTTACTTTCAGGGTAGTGGATGCACAGAACAGAATAGCCTTCCAGCAGAAGTGATAGAGGTTAATACGGTGAAGGAGTTTAAGCATGTATGGAATATGCATAAGGCTATTCTAGATATACAATAAGTCCAGGAACTAATGAAAGAATTCAGGTTTTCTTTTTAATTTTAAATCAGGAAATTAGATGGTATCTCTTATCGTCCAACGCATTATATATATATATGTATTATATTAATTAGTATATTTTTATTCATTATTTACTTAGGGACATTTTGTATTCTTTTTTTAATCATGGGATTTTGAGATGATTTCAGATGAATTCGCCAAATAAAAAACAACATCTTTTAATATCCATTTTCAAGTAAGAACGTTTGAGGCAATTTTGTCTTGCTTTGGCTGAATTTGGTTGGCTTTTTTTTCTGATGTCAGGGCAATTAAGAGGCATCAGTGAGCTTTAAAGGGCCAATTGGAGATTCTTCATTGAACCCCAAAATATTTAAAGCCAAATGTGTTTTTATTTAGCAACTGCTTTGCACAGTTAATTTCCTGACCCAAAAATTTGGACTACGACACAGCAGGAAATTAATTGTGAAATTGCAAATAATCTACCTGCTGAAAATAGCACGTACAAATCTTTTGCGCTATATGAAAGCATCTAATCCTTATAACATTCATTTTAGAGAAACTTATTTTTCAGCACTGGTTTTCCTCTAGCAGTGAAAGAGATATAATCTGTCCAAGCCTTTATTCATGGAAGGATTTGTAATACAGTAGATCTTTCTAAGTGCCTGTTAAATATATATCAATGGATTTTGTGTAGAATATTCCCCGCACTTTTAGCTTATTCTAAGAATGCAATTCTTCTTATCGTCCTTAAGTAAACATATTCAGCAGCATGACATTGTGGACATATCTCAAAAGGCAATGGAGTTAAAATGAATTGCATAAGGATATTATACTGGAATATGTTATCGAATGTAAAAATGGCCATTCCTACTACTTGTTTAACCGATCAGAGTATCAGCCACAAATTAGCCATATTTCACTTTTTATGTGACTAATAAGCCAGTGTGCTGTGATGGATTAACAGTGAGAATGTCTGTGTATAACAAGCTGAATATGAATGAACTACACCAGGCAGCTGCTATCAAGGTTGCTGAAGAGCTACGATGCAATAAACAAGGAGGAGACTGCAGGGAACAAACATCAACTTTGCTACTGCAGCTAGAGTAGACAGACCAGGGAGTCTAAAACAAGGTACTACTTATATAATCTAGAACATTATAATATATGTATGAAAATGAGGACTATGATTTTGAATGCCTTGTACGTAAATGAAGTTCAATTAATGGTGACAATGTTTAACAATTTAAGACAAGCAGTTTTGATATGCTTTTGTCTCCTTTGGGTTTATACACTAAATAGTGAATTGTGGAGTCCAGACAACTGAGTTTTTTTTATAGCATGGAAAACAAAATTCAACTATACTATTTTGGTCTGTTTATTTGCAACTTAGATAGAAATTGACATTAATTCATTGTTTAGTGATTACACCTCTTTATAATAAGTGATCTCTGTGAACTGAAGCAGTGAAGAAAAGGAACAAAAAGGACCCAAAATCAAAAGTACAATATAATTAATACTTTATTATTATTATTATTATTATTATTATTATTATTATTATTACTTCTACCAATCTTGCAAACTTTTTTTTTTCCGGGGGTGCAACATTTTTAGCCTTAAGGAAATAGTAGAGCCATAGTTAAATGATACTCTGTTGCTATCCAAGGTACTATGTGATAACCTTGATAGCATAAGCTCAAAAAACTTCTGATATTTGTAATAGTTTCATGCAAAGAATACATTTTGAACAATGTTACATGGTTATTTCTCAAAACATTAATATTTCCTAAGAAGTTTGACATTTTGGTGAATTAATTTTTCTTGACTTATAATAAAAATATGCATTTCTTGTCACTGGTTCTTGATTTCACCATTAGAGTTTCACATATCTCAGACTCGGACTGTATAACTATTTTAACTACAGACATCTAGCCTGCCAGTTCTAGAAGATAAATATTGGTGGGAGAGCTGAATTTTTTTGTTTAAAAAAAACTTTGTCTCAAAGAACATATTTTGAACAAAAAAAATCCCTTTTTTGAAAAAACATGTATCTTAACATGTAATTTGGAAAAACGTGTATTTAAACTAAGCTAGAATGTCTTGATTTTATTCTGATGGAAATTTTATTTGATTTTTGTTGTCTATGATTAGGAGGAACATTAACATTTTGGTCTTACTGTCTTACTATATGAAAGATGTTTTTCCCCTAGCCTCTTGTTTGGGATTCTTTTGGTAAAAATCTGACCATGTTGTCATATATATTTGTCAGGACTCTCTTTTTATTTCATCACTCTACCTCTGAAGAAGCCGCAGCATATGTGGTGAAACGTGTCAGGTTCTCTTTTTTACATCTTCTGATGCAGACGCATTTCAAATCACAGAAGAAGACTCCCTGTTATTGTACGAACAAGTGTTGATGTTATACATACTCTGTTTTAAATGTAATGTTTTTATAGATTATGCTCATAAACGGCATTAAACTAGTGTTTTTCTACTTTTTGAAATTTTGAGAGTCGAAGCGGAATTTTCACCTTCTTTTCTGTCCTTCAGTTCAGCGCTCCAATATTTTAACTTCTATTACTGTGTGTGTTGAGGAACCACATCTTGGTGTTCTTTTGGTAGCTGCTATTGTCCTCAGTTTGGTGAAAGTTTTGTATACAACTAGTTGTTCTCATTTACAGTTCTAGAAAGAAGCTCCTATTGATTCATATGTTGTGACTGAAAGCAGTGCCTTACTAGGACATTGGTTAGAGATGGCCGAGCTCAATTGACTCACATAAAAGACACTCGAAGAGCTGACTGAATCAGTCGCTTCACAATCTAATTTTCTTGTTTTTTTATTTGTGACAAGCACTGTGAGATATCTTTTGAATATTTCAAGGAAATACCATACAGAAAATGATATATAAAACAGGGAGAAAAGGCCTTCCATAAATAATAAATAAATGTGCGGTTTTAGTCAGACTTTAACTTGTTGTGATACTTTCTAATTGTATTTTTTGTTCGTTCTTTTATATACAGCTTTGGTATTTGGTGGGGCTTTGTAAATAAACAATATTAATGATAATATAAACCTATATAACTGTACAATGCGTCTAGCCCCTTGATGGACCTTAACTCCATGTGTACCAGAAGGATTTTGTTCTATCCCCGCAGGTCCATTTGAAATTTATGTGAAGCAATTTCCTGCATCTTACCTTGAATATGAGGACAGAATGGTTGATTGCTATTGAAATTGGCCTCCTAAGGAGTAATGTTTTTTACATGAAGGACAAACTAATGTTGTATCTAACCCGTCAACTATTTTTCTTTTTACTTTTTATAGATCTTCGGGTCCTTAGAGTACCAACTTGAATAGGGTCACCTTCATAATACATGTTGTCCCTGCAAATAATTATTGCAGTTTTCATGTTTTTACTGCATTTTTATTTCTCATCTTACGATATGTGTCCAGAGAGACCCTGAAATCATACATTCTTTATTAACCTCTTTTCCTGTGCTACTCTTTTTGTCTGCTTGTGTTCACAAGTTTACAGTGTATTAAATATTCTAGGAGATAAAAAAAAAGTTTCTGGATGTGTTTTTTTTCACCCTTACTTCACTTTCTATCTTCATACAAATCATATTTTGGTCCTACATTGTTGTATATCCTTTCACTGTGTGCCTGATTGATGTTCCTTGATAAAAGAACCGCTTCAGTCTTGTTTTTTAATAGTTTGAAAAATGGACATAGAGCGAATTAAAAGATATGATGCTATTACATGTATTCCTCTTTTTAATAAATGGTTTTGGCCTGTGTACCCTTTACATTGGTTTTCAGCTTAGAAGTTTAATGATACACATCGGGGGTTAAGTATAAACACGGTGCACATACCGATAGCGCCACTATTTCTGTGCGCCCATGTTTAAAGAATATTCCTGACAAATTTCAAGTCTGTGCCGCCTCCTCCAGAAAATAGCTTACAGGTTGTGTTGGTGCAGCCTATGTGCTGGCTCAGCCAATGTATAATACTTAGTGGAGAAGAACCTCTGCCAAAGAATGTTTGTCGGAGGTCCCTCTCCCACACTGTAAAGTGTTAGGAACTATAAAAAGTGCAATCGCAGTGCAGAGGTTTTTATACAGGGTCCCCATTGTTGCTTTAGTTTGTATTGTATACTTGATGTTTTATACTTAAAGCCTTAAGGAACTGGAAAATGGGGCGGTGGCTATAAGAGGGGCATGTGTTCACCATCAAGCCCTATAGACACCCAAGTTCACATTTATTTACTGTTTGTAATTAGGAGGTATGACTCTATGATTAAAAGGTTATAATTTTTTTTACATGTATTTCACATGTCCCTTGTAGGCACAAATAAATAAATATGATCTAGCAGATAATACCGTATTTGCACGATTATAAGACGACCCTGATTATAAGACGACCCCCCAAACTTTGGATATTCCTTTAGGAAAAAAACTGAATATAAGACTACCCTATAGGAAAAAAGTTCAACTTGTATATATTCACATGTAAATTGCTTTTTTTTAAAAAAAATTATGATATCAAAAAATGCATTTCTTGTTTTTATTTCCTTTTATGTGCCAAATTGCCAATGCTGCCTCTCTCTTTCCCTTGCCCCCAGCTTTGTCTCTCTCCCCCCCTTAGTGTTGTCTCTCTCTCCCCCTCCCTTTGTCTCCCCCCACGCTCCCCTTGTCTCTGTCTCCCCCCCTCCCTCCCCCCTTGTCTCTCTCTGCCCACCCCCTTGTCTCTGTCTCTTCCCCCCTCCCTCCCCTTGTTGCTCTGCCCCCTCCCCTCATTTCTCTGTCCCCCCCTTATCTTTTTACCACCCTCCCTCCCCCTCGACATCCCCCAGCTGCCCAATTCTCCTGGTGGCTAGCGGGGCAGCGGAGGATGTCTGCGCAATGAGCGCAGACCTCCCCCAGCTGCCGCCCGGCACGACCGCCGGGACTTTTATGATGAAGCCGGAAGTACCCGGCTTCATCATAGAAGTCCCGGCGGTTGTGACTGGCGGCAGCAGGGGGAGTCTGCGCTCATCGCGCAGATATTCCCCTGCTGTTAGAGGGGGGGATCCAGGTCCCCTGCAGCTCTGCGGGGACCTGGATCCATGTCTTATAGTCTGACCTCAATTTGAGGTCAGATTATAAGACGACCTCGATTATAAGACGAGGGGTAATTTTCAGAAATTTTTTTCTGAAAAAACCTTGTCTTATAATCGAGCAAATAGGGTAGTTGAAAAGTTATTATTGTGATGAAAGCTTAAAGAGAGCATAGGAAACATTTTTAAAAAAATGTAATTGTCCCAATTTGTAATATTTGCTCTATTTGCTTTAAGGGACAATTTTTTTGTTTCCACCATATCACATCAAATCCCCCACAGACATAGAGCCACAAGGTTTGGATGGGTGCCAGTAAAAACACACTAGCTAATTTATGGACATCTGGTACAGGATTAGCAAGGAGAAGCAAGGTAAGGAGGTGGTTCAAGGTCATGACTGGCAGTACAGGATGTTTTTTTGTAGTTGATAATTTGCCCCAGACCCCTGGATCCCCCTTCAAGTTGGCCTGGTGCCCTAAGCATGGGCTTTACTTAATGGATAATCTGGCACTGATAGGAAGCAATAGTTATGAATGTGTACTGCAACAGTGTCTGCAATGTGTACTGCAACACTGCAACATGCATACTAAAAGTCTGTGTGGTCAGACTTCCCAGGACTGCCTTGTAACAGACCCCTGTTTAGTACCAGGGGTCTCTAGAATATCACTCTGTTACACATTTATGTATTTTTGATGATGTCCCATGATCTGTACATCACAAGAGTAAGGAGAAGTAATTTGCTTCACTATCTATTAAGTCCAGATTCTAAAGACACAGACTTTGCTGAAACATTCCTTTTGCCCCTCCTGGCAGTGTACCATGAATTATCATTAAAGGTAAAGAGTTCAAATATTATGGTACTGCTCACAGAAACATAATACATAATATTATTAACGATGTAAGCTGAAGCAAAACTTTCCTATCGCTATTAAAAAAGTTGATTGCTCTGCTAAAATAAGTCACACAGATTGCAGTCCATAAGGATTTTGGTCCTGATAAAATATCTTCTTCCGTTGTACAGCATCCTTTACTGTAATGCATGTAAAGTAATACTGGAGAAACAGGCTCACGAGGCAGAGTCTACCACATGTTTACTATTTTACAGGATGACTAACAGTTCTCAATGTTACTTGAACATTTGGCAAATCACTTGGGTGTTTTGCGATTCCGGTTTCAACTACTACCTTTATACACCTACCACAAGTGTTTTTAAACCGAGCAGATCTGTTTGTATATTAAGTTAGCAAATATTTTTTAGGGGGGAAGTAATTACTTCTAAAAATAACAGAGAGTGATAGAGTTACGTCTCATATGGTTGTCAAGTTCTACATTCTGTTAACTCATTTAGTGTCCAATTTCCTCAGCTGTGTTTAACCTCCTAAATGCCAGGAGTGTGTGCATTGGATATAATTGTGGGAATATTAAATACAGTTGTGAAAATCTAATAATTTTGTAACCCATATTTGCATTTTTTTGGTTGATTTTTTTTTTTTAATCAGCCACTTTGAATATATACACACACACACATACACAAATGCAAGTGCTATAATAAAGCAAGCATTTACTCACTATTTATTATTTATTATGGCATATATACATAGAGAATTGTAATGCATCACTTTTGATTTTAAATGGGATGTATAAAAAGGAATTATGGCTAAAATTCTAACCAATCTGTAGGAATGAAATAGTTACTAAATTGGTATATCTTGCCTGTGTGGTACAATGACAAATGATAATAGCCAGGGACACTTTGCTACTCATTGTGCATATTGATTGCTGGAGGGAACATCTTAGCAGTACAACTTTTTTAAATTGTTTTTAATTTTATTACTTCTCTTAAGAAAGTACAAAATATATTGCAAAATACATCGATAAATACTACAATGACAAGTATAAACAAGACATACAAGATTCTGTTAATTAATCACAAAAAAAACAAACATTGCGATGGTGCAGGTGTTTTGATGCAGGAGAAGAGGTTACCCTGGAATATAGAGGTATCAGGATCTCACAGTTCCATCACAGTTCAACACATTTACTTATTAGGAACTTTTTTTAAGCCAGGGGATGCTGATGTCAGAATTCATACTCAAGGGTGGTCTCATCTCCTCTCTATTCACAGGTGGATGTGGAGAATAGCTGTTTCCAGCCAGTGCCAGTACAAGAATTTTTGCCACCCTAGACGAACCCTCATTTTGCTGCCATTGGCTCCGCCCCTTGCCCCTCCCCATACCCCTCCTACTTATAATAAGCAGACAACAGCACATAAATCAAGCAATCATAAACACAATCTCAGACATTCACACAGAGCCAGACACACACACATGCCTGGTGTCTCCCCCTCCCATTTCTGTTGGAAGGAGGGGGCAGACCTTCACCTCATCCCAGGTGAGGTCTGCCTCCCTCCCTCAGTGCCACATTGTAAAAATTAGGGGGACAGACCACACCCATGGGAGGTAGGAGGGGAGGAAAGACCACACACAAACACCACACACATGGGGGTTTCCATGTGTGTGGTCTTTCCTCCCCTCCTCCATCCCATGTGTGGGGTATTCTTTTCCCCTCCCTCAGATGTGTGTGGTCTTTCCTCCCCTCCTCCCTCCCACGTGTGTAGTCTTTCCTCCCCTCCTCCATCCCATGTGTGTGGTGTTTGTGTGTGGTCTTTCCTCCCCTCCTCCCTCCCATGTGTGTGGACTTTTCTCCCTCCCATGGGTGTGGTCTGTCCCCCTAATTTTTACAATGTGGCACTGAGGGAGGGAGGCAGACCTCACCTGGGATGAGGTGAAGGTCTGCCCCCTCCTTCCATCGGAGCGTGTTTTTTTTTTTCTGGGGAGCAGCGGGCAGTACTAGCTCTGTGTGCAGACAATCAGTAAAAGAAATGTATTGTTAGTTACAGGAAACTGCAGGGCCGTCTTTAACGCGGGGCAAACGGGGCAGCTGCCCTGGTCCCAGTTACTCCTGGGGGGCCCAAGGCAGCTTTCCCGTGGGCCCCCAGCCCCTGCTTGCCCTGTGAACGTTTTTTTCCGGCAAGCCGCATCCGCTGGAAACGACGACCCAAAAAATAAAAAATAAATAACTGACGCCGGATGTGACATCGCGTCACATCCGGTGACTGTTTCCCTCCTCCGTGCAGGAGGGAAGACTGCACGGAGGAGACGTCCGGCCAGGGAAACGGAGCAGAAGCCAGGCGGTAAGTACTAGGGAAGGGGGGGAGGAGGAAGGAATATAACGAGCATGGTAATGGCACAATATTACAGGCATCTGACTGGCACAGGCATCTGAATGAAACAATATTACAGGCATCTGACTGGCACAATATTACAGGCATCTGAATGGCACAATATTACTGGTATTTGACTGGCACAATATTACTGGTATCTGACTGGCACAATATTCATGGCATCTTACTGGCACAATATTACAGGCATCTGAATGGCACAATATTACTCGCATCTGACTGGCACAATATTACAGGCATCTGAGTGGCACAAAAATACAGGCATCTGACTGGCACAATATTCATGGTATCTGACTGACACAATATTACAGGCATCTGAATGGCACAATATTACTCGCATCTGACTGGCACAATATTACAGGCATCTGAATGGCACAATATTACTGGCATCTGACTGGCACAATATTACTGGCATCTGACTGGCACAATATTACAGGCATCTGAATGGTACAATAATACAGGCATCTTAATGGGCAAATTGGCTGTGGCATATTAATGGGGGTTTCCATGTGTGTGGTCTTTCCTCCCCTCCTCCATCCCATGTGTGTGGTATTCTTTTCCCCTCCCTCCGATGTGTGTGGTCTTTCCTCCCCTCCTCCCTCCCACGTGTGTGGTCTTTCCTCCCCTCCTCCCTCCCATGTGTGTGGTGTTTGTGTGTGGTCTTTCCTCCCCTCCTACCTCCCATGTGTGTGGTCTTTTCTCCCTCCCATGGGTGTGGTCTGTCCCCCTAATTTTTACAATGTGGCACTGAGGGAGGGAGGCAGACCTCACCTGGGATGAGGTGAAGGTCTGCCCCCTCCTTCCATCGGAGCGTGTTTTTTTTCTTCTTCTGGGGAGCAGCGGGCAGTACTAGCTCTGTGTGCAGACAATCAGTAAAAGAAATGTATTGTTAGTTACAGGAAACTGCAGGGCCGTCTTTAACGCAGGGCAAACGGGGCAGCTGCCCTGGTCCCAGTTACTCCTGGGGGGCCCAAGGCAGATGTCCCGTGGGCCCCCAGCCCCTGCTTGCCCTGTGAACGTTTTTTTCCGGCAAGCCGCATCCGCTGGAAGCGACGACCCAAAAAAAT
Source organism: Pelodytes ibericus (assembly GCA_036172795.1). Classification (NCBI taxonomy): domain Eukaryota; kingdom Metazoa; phylum Chordata; class Amphibia; order Anura; family Pelodytidae; genus Pelodytes; species Pelodytes ibericus. The sequence goes on along the minus strand of CM069861.1, from coordinate 119,982,715 downwards.
AAAAAATAAATAACTGACGCCGGATGTGACATCGCGTCACATCCGGTGACTGTTTCCCTCCTCCGTGCAGGAGGGAAGACTGCACGGAGGAGACGTCCGTCCAGGGAAACAGAGCAGAAGCCAGGCGGTAAGTACTAGGGAAGGGGGGGAGGAGGAAGGAATATAACGAGCATGGTAATGGCACAATATTACAGGCATCTGACTGGCACTGGCATCTGAATGACACAATATTACAGGCATCTGACTGGCACAATATTACAGGCATCTGAATGGCACAATATTACTGGTATTTGACTGGCACAATATTACTCGCATCTGACTGGCACAATATTACAGGCATCTGAATGGCACAAAAATACAGGCATCTGACTGGTACAATATTCATGGTATCTGACTGGCACAATATTACAGGCATCTGAATGGCACAATATTACTGGCATCTGACTGGCACAATATTACAGGTATCTGAATGGCACAATATTACTGGCATCTGACTGGCACAATATTACTGGCATCTGACTGGCACAATATTCCAGGCATCTAAATGGTACAATATTACAGGCATCTTAATGGGCAAATTGGCTGTGGCATATTAATGGCAACATAATACTGGCATATTAATGGCAACATAATACTGGCATATTGATGGGAACATTGACTGTGGCATATTTAATGCACAAACGGTGGCATATTTTAACAGGCAAACTGTCTGTTGCTTATGCAATGACAAAGTGACTGTGGCATGTTCGGTGGGGAAAAATAACATGTACTATGGGGGAAAGTGACAATGTGGCTTTTTTCTGCAAGGGCAGTTCAGTGGAACAAAGGGAAACTGTGGTATAAAGGTGCATGACAAGTGCTGTGGGTGCAATATAGGTGCATGACAAGTGCTGTGGGTGCAATAAAGGTGCATGACAAGTGCTGTGGCTACACAGGGGGCTGTGTTAAGTCCTTTAGGTGCAATGTGGGTGCAGAAAAAGGGAATAAAAACAAGAAATGCAACTCTTCAATAACATTTTATTACATATGAAAATAGTTGAATATAATATTAAGAAGTTCATATAAGTATAAATGCAACTAGTGAGAAAGAGAGCGAGATGTGTAAAGATATTTATAAATATATGAACATATGTAAGTGCTCTCTAATATCTGTGTATATTTTTGTAATTTAGGTAATGAGTAGTTGTAGTGCAGTGTTGCATAGTAAGATGGTATACACATTTTTATCCAAATATACAGTTTATACACTGCAATTATACACGTAATATACACATTTTTTTTGGGGGGGGGGGAGGTAACATTGCGATGGATGGCGTGATTGCATGCAGGGAAGGGGGCAGGGTCCAGAGGGCCCAAGAAAATGCTTGCCCAGGGTCCAATCACTATTAAAGACTGCCCTGGGAAACTGGCTTTAAATTTAAACTTTGGTCCTTTTAGTAAGCAGACGGAAGGAAATTGATTGTGCTTCTTCTTTAATCTCGCTTTATTGAATATGAGTCCACCTCTTTACTGATTTGACAAGCTCTAACATCTAATTAAATGAACATTTTCAAGAAGAATCCTTTTACATAATGATATATAAATGGAACATGGCTCTAAATTATATGTGGAAAGATGAACTGTTCTCTTTGTCTCTACACCATGTCAGATTCACCCCCCCCCCCCCCCTTTTATCTAGTGGCCTACTTTTTTCAAAGGGTCATAGAGGCCATTTGCTAACACACTAACCAGAGTGACCCACTTTTGCTTCTTATTAATTGTTTTCCAGGTTACTTCTGGATTCTTTTTTAGCAGACAGCAGGAAACTTAAAGGGCTTTTTCTATTTGTATGAGGACAGAAGCATTTCCTTTACAAATATCCAACATTATGATATTTGGAAAAAAATGTATATTTGCACAAATATGGAATGATGGTAATGCCACAAAACACATCCAAAAAAGGGTCATGCAGCAAAATATATGTGTTACCACAATAAAAGGGAATGTAGAATGATACACTGTGTAAATAAAAGGATACCATGAACAGGGGAATTGAAGGAGATGTGTCTGTGTTGTTGTTCAGGTAAATCCAAAAGTAAATGACTTCTTCAAATTAAATCTGAGCTCTATCTCTGTCCTGCTTTTCGGGACATAGGTAGAGCTCAGTGGGACAGCGGGACTCAGGACCGCAATCCCCCGGACCTGTTCGTATTGTCCAGTATCCCTGACATTGTGCGCATGCGCAGTAGCAATCCTGGCTTCAGATACCGGGATCGAAAGTGGGTTACAGTGTTATCACACATGAACGGTACCACTGACACACCCCTTCCCAGACTCCGCCCCTGGGTGTCCCGATTCACCGGGGGGCAAAGTTGGGAGGTATGGGGGTAAGGACAGCACAAAAAACCCTCACTGTATTGTATTGTAGGCCAAGTTGTAAAAAAGGAGTAATGCCAATGCAAACCAGAGAACGGTTCTTGCTGATTGTTCCAACTTTATAATTTTGTCCCATGATAACTAAGCATTTTAAAATATATGGTAATGAATTCACATGCATTACAAATGTCATTTTTGTCCATTAAAATAAAAAATAAAAAAATAGTTGGTAAATGCATGGGGGTAAAATAATGAGAACTACTTTATTGTAATGTATTATTTTTTAACCAAGAGATATAACGCCTATATGTAAAACAAATCATAAATCATAATGTTTTGCTAACTGGTCAGCGATAATCTAGGCATTGGATTAAATCATCCACACTGCTTTTACTCAATGTAAACTCATCACCACTGGCATTAAGTGCAATTTGAGAGTATTTTGCAAACATGCTCTGGTTCATGTTAATGAATTGTAAGTTCTTAGCATTTTTGTTGACATTACCCTTCTGTTGCAGTCAATTACCATGCTTACATCAGGGCTAAATATACTTTTAGAGTAAACACTGACGCTTGACTGCTAAAAACCATGAATGATCATTACAAAGGTTTACACATAGATCTTCCTGCTTCCATTATAAATATGTTACGTTTTATTTCTAATTTTCGCCTAATGCGCTAAATATGAACCTTGCATTGATTTTCATATAGAAGTTGATGTGTAACTTTGTGGCTATATAGTAGACTCCATTCTTTAAGATCCTGCTGAATTGTGGGCAAAGTGTGTGGTTAATCAGTCCCAAAATGATTATTAACCAGGTAAATATGTAACCCAAGTGAAAGTAAAACATATTCCAGCATTGTACATGAATAATTGCTACTTATTAAAAGGTGACCATATAACGTTTTAATTCAGGAATACTTATAAAATACATTTAAACTCCAGGGCTGTAAGCATTCAAATGTAAACCAGTAAGGATACTTCACTTTACTCAATGGAGCATTTAATCATGTATTTTTTTATGATGATCCCTGAATAGAACAGCGATGTTGTCACTCCAAGTAGAAGTATCAACAATATTCTACAATCTCAACAGCTGGTAACAGGCTAATCTGACAATTTTCCACTCACTGCTGTTAAGGCAGGAATAAAATAGCACAATCAAAGAGTCTTCACAGACTCCCAACAAACAAAAACAAACAAACAATTAAACACTTGTCTATTGACCTGTGTATGACATCACTTGTGGCTTGATATGAAATTAGCTACTTTTATGGGGAAATGTGCATTCTGAATATCAACACACACTGTGTTGTCATAAACAGGAGGCACCAGAGACACATTTAAAACGTATCTTTCTCTTAATAAATGTATTTGCTTGCAGTCTGCTAACACGTTGTAAAAATGATACTTCATCTTTTATTATTTATAGCATTCTTCGCAGCAGGACTTGATATTGTATTGGCAATTTTGTTATTTTGTGTGAAAAATGACAGTGGAATTTTGCATACACTAATTGAGCTACAATTTTTTTAGCCTTCTTTTCTGGTCTTAAACATACTGTGTACAGAAGGTTTGAAAATAAAAATAAAGAACTTCACATAAGAAAAATTTAGCAAATTTGACAAAAGTCAAAGGTTCTGCTATTTTCACAAGGGTTTTTACAAGAAAGGTTTTTCGCATGTACCAAGAACTTGGTGGGAAAATTCATTTATTTCTAGAGTAAAGAGTCTTAAATGTCATTGTTTGTCCTGTGTTTCTGTGTCATTTTTTCTTATTTATTTTCTTAGTTTATTGTCTTAATTTATTCTGCTGGTCCAAAAGCGACACGTTTATTCTGCTTATAAAATATTTGTAGTCCTTCACCAAAGACAAGGTAATAAGGGTGAAGTGGGTAAGGAACTCTCCTGTTTAACCAAGTTTTATAAAATCATATTGACATTTTTTTTCCCAATATTTTTATTGCCTCTTTAGTAAGGAAAATTTACATTTTTTTAAATTATTCTAGTGTACAAATGATTAAAGAAGTATAAATATTGCAGTAAAAATGAACAAACCCCATTCATTAATATGACTATGTATTTAGGTATGAGGAATGGTAAACTCTGTACAAACAGCATCATCAAGAAAATATCAGGGTGGTCTGTGATCTTTCACCTACATACGTTTTACGACATAGTATGTGTCTGGCTGGTTCAGCAGTAAATTTGCCACTTGCTTTCCTAGAGCGGTTCCTGATCTTCTCACTAAACTTAACAAGCAATGGACGATTTTATGTTCTTCCTACAGATGTTGCCAGGAAGAGAATGATGTGGGTTACTAACAGAAGTGATCCTCAGTCTTATTATTACTATAGCACATGATGGAGATTGATATACCATGTTTTGAATTGATATGAAATACTATCTATTGTATCCCATATCAAGTGAATAATCTTGCAAGAGTAGTAGTTTAAGCATCTAAAGTGATAAACGTGAACATCCGGTGATTGTCCATCCCTCTTGCAGTCAAATGATTATCAAAGCCTTGTGTAGACTTGTAATTTATATTGCATGACCTCCATGTTAGATAATTCATTATTGGAAAAGCTCCTGTGCATATCAGCCTTCATTCAAACACTTTGTCCAGTTTTCTCAAAAATACAATTTGCCCAATATTGTTACTATTTATTGCCCACAGAGGACAATGGTGCATTGCCAAGCAATGTGGCCATCCACAAAGTGGACATAAACTGGTAACGTGATGCATGTACATAGTTAAATCTTTAAAAAGTCTCCCCTTTTTTTACAATGCATTATTCAGGCCAATACTGTTCCTCAAGTGGAAGGAACTAACTAGGTTTGCCCAACACAGTGTATAGTTATGTTGATTTGATCGACAACAAAACAGAAGGAACAACACTTGCATTAAAATGTGATAGGCTACAATAAATTCTGCCTAGTTTGAAAAGTGTCAAGGAATCAGATGTAGACATCATTACTAAGTAACCGCTGTATCAATAAAGTACACATTTAGAGACTTTATAATATAGAGCAATCATTCCCAGAATCTCAGCAATTCTACTCAGTATGGATTATTTGGACCTGAAATTTCTGCTAATTTCAGTTGGAGCGAATTGCCCTGGGGGATCCACAGGATTCTCCGTACTCAGAGCCAAACAGGGCCGCCATCAGGAATTTTAGGGCCCCTTACTGAACACATTTTCTGCCCCCCCCCCCCCCCCATTATAGAGTTTTTCAACAACAATTTTCCCAAAAAATAGTAAGCCTGCCACCACATCAAGGTAGACTCTTTGAGCAGGATCCTAACCTAAGTAACCTATCTAAGCAGGGAATTGCTAATTTGCCCCATAATATGCCAGTATTATTTTGCCATTAATACGCCACAGACAATTTGCCCAATAATATGCCAGTATTATTCTGCCATTTAATATATGCCAGTATTTTGCCATTTAATATGCCAGTATTTTGCCATTCAATATTCCAGTATTTTGCCATTTAATATGCCAGTATTTTGTCATTCAATGGCGGACCTGGAGCCAAATGCCACAGAAATTGGCCTGAATTTGGGCAAAATAACCAAATTTAGGGAAGTTCAATTCGCCAGCTAATCACTGTCATATTAAATTTAAAAATGAATCTAAATTAATCCCTGGAATGCTGCTAGCCCCATAATTTAAATAGTAGTTGCTCCCTGGAGTCCATAGACTGTCACTGGCTCGATACATAATAGATATTGTCCGCATGGCACCATCAAAATAATTAATGGACTTCCTGGGGCAAGTGGCAGTCTGCTGGCCCCATCAATAGTACAAATGGCTCCCCTGGGGCCCAATAGTACAAATGGCCCCAAATGAGCTAATTACTGACAGACAATCAGATGCCTCCTTTTTTTCAAAATGAAATCCCTGCCCTACCAGGCTTAGATTTCATTTTGAATCTGTTCTCCGCTGAGGACGATGCTTAGAGATAGGACTGCATTGCTTTTGCATTGGCATTTTTTAATAGCATAGGTGGATTACTTTCTATTTTTGGATGGCCCCTTTATCGTAGGCCAGAGATGGGGATCCAGGGCTTTGTGAATCATTGCTGGACTTCTAATTAAATAATTTTTTTCCTTCCACAGGGCACCCTTTTTGTGCCAGGGGAATGGAAATTAATTTTCACTGCCCACCCTCCTGACACATGATGGGTGGGTGTACAGGTTTTGTCTAATTTTTTAATCATCTCCCACTACCTGGGCAAGGTAGCGGTGGGAGGGTAGGTAGGGTACTGAATAACATTTTAATGTAATTTATTTATGGGGCCAATTGCCTCTATGGGCCATATTTTGTTTTATTAAATTAGGGGCTAGGTGCATTTTGACAGCCCCTGACCCTATGGGTGTCATTTAGACTATTGATAGGGCCAGCATAGAGCCCCTGGCCCTAGGGAGGCCCTTAATGATTTTGATGGGGTCAGCGGACAGCCATGGTGGAGCATTATGATTTTGATGCTTGTGAGTGGACAGCAGCTGGCCCCATTAATTTAAATATATGAGGGCTGATTTAAAAATTTTGGGGGAGAACTCAGCAATGGCCAAAGTCCTTCTGATATGAGTTTCTATAGTCCACAGAGGAGTTCGGCTGGCGGGCTTTAAGCACAAAAATGATCCAAAATGGCTGATTTTCATGTCAGTTTACCAAAGTGATCCGAACTGGGTCAGATTTCCGAGCTCGCTACCTGAGTAGACTCTTATTTGTCACTGATTTTTATGGGGTTTGTGTGCATGAAGATAGTTAACACAGAAAATTAATATAAAGTCCCAAAAATAGTAATGAAACTTAACTCCTATTTAAAAGTCTGTTTTCTGTGTTGTTTATTATTCAGGGTAAATCCCTGTTGAGGTCTCTTCCTAGACATATGAAGTACCTGTATGCACTATAGATGCAAGCAAATTATCTACTATCATGAAGGAGATTATATTTACTTAGTGCGTTCATGCCTCTAACTAAGCCACTTATATATACAGATTATATATATAATGTACTTGATTTTGCAATTTATAAGGTTTGGGCAGCAGCACATCAACTGGCCATTAGAGGTATCAAGAGCTTATGTTATCTCCATATACAGCCCTGGTATGGTATCCTGGTGTGGTATCTTAGAAACTCTGTACTTCAATGTGCATAGAGATTTTTTGAAGCCTCAAATACTGGTCATTTTTACAGGTAAAGCATAAGCTCAGTATATGTGCATTACAAAAAGTCATATACTCTATATTACAGCCAGATTTGCATGCAAACTATCTTCATAATGTCTAGGGTGAGACCTCAAGAGGGATTTACCCTGAATAATAAACAACACAGAAAACAGACTTTTAAATAATTAAAACGTTCTCAAAACCTAATGGCCCAGTTTGGGATAGCCTGACAGCCATTTTACCCTACTGGGTTCGTCACCCACTTAACTATGCATTGTGCAGGGACAAACCTAAAGAGATGCTGATAGAAGAGGTCAGCTGGCCTGGCATAAAGAATTGTTAAACTTTTGAAGAACTCTCTGTTGGCCCAGCATAGAGTATTAGTAAATCCTTGAAAGAATTCTTGACTAGTCCAGCATAATGGATTGTTATATATTTGAAGAACTCTCACTGATTTTAAAGTACATGTGGTATGTATGGCCACCTCTGGTTGGCCCATGTAATGCATAGTAACACCAGGATAACATGTTCATCCAAACCTGCAATTCACCTGCACATCCTTTTTCATGAGTGGCTCCCAAAATATTTATTTCACTACTCACCACCACTCACCTACTGGTGAATAGACTAGTGTTTTTTTAGAGTTAACAATTTACCAGTATAATATAATAATTCATTTATAACTGTAGCAGCTTTCATGAAAAGGCATTCAGACTTGTATTTCATAGAGCAACCTCAATAAGCAGTGAGTTCGCATATTTTACTTTTCTTACTATAAAAACTTCTGAAAATAAAATGCATTTGAAGAAGACAGTCTATAGAATAGAGGTCCTAGGTAAACAACTCAAATTCTATTAGGAAGGAGTTTAAATCAGTTTGAGACTTTCTTTTTCCTTCCTTAGTTATTTTGTAAAAGTAATCACTCTTGTAATCTCTAGTACAACACTATAGCAATCCATCCATATATGTCTCATTAAAACTCCTTCATTATATTTTAATGGAGAAGTGGTTTATACAATGTGAAAGGTGAACACAATAAAATAAATAGCTTTGCTTCATGAGTAATGCTATTATTTGCAGATTTATTGTGATTAATGAGGTCTTTTTATTTTTTCATTAAAGTTGCTAAGAAAGCATGCCAGCCGTTAAGTGAAAAAGTGCGGTAAGTGGTAAAGGAACTGGCATTTGCGATCCTATGACCACCACGAACAAAGTTGACAAGTGGCGAAAATTATTACCACACCCGTTAAAATAATTACCACACCTGTTAAAAAAACCTAAACGCACAATAGAATGATCAGTAAAAACTGCACCCAAAGTGATTCCATTGAGGAGTGGTAACCATTATCGGGTGATAAATTAGAAAGTTTAAACCGTTAACCTACCTCCTCAGGAAACATGACTAAACTGTTTTAATCTCCATTAAACAAAACATTCCAATTTAACTAAATAATGTTAATCTTATTAAACACACAAGCTCAATCACAAACACTCACAGGGGCACAACATCATCTTCACACATGCATTCAAACTCTACACATCAATGCAAACAAAATGATATCCTTACATTTCCTGAAATATGCAATCACACAGAAAAGGGAACCAACATAGTATACCTTTGCATTATTCAAACAGTCATGGCCAATTATGCAGAGGATTGCTATGAGGGTCCTTGTGAGTTGAAGTGGAAAAAAGTGTAATTCATAGTTTTAGAGAGCAGTGAAAAATGTAATCTCCCTCACCAAACTATACAATGTGCAAGGAACAGTGTGTTGAGTTCCACTGCAATAAGAGTCAACAGGTTCCACTCTACACATTGCATTGTAAATGAAAAAGATGAAATATCCACCCGCATTTCAACTGTCATGGACTCTAAAAACACATCAACCTCAAATTAACAGTTGAACAGTCAGGAAAAAGACAATTGTAAAGGTAAAATTAAATTCAAGATCTAATTTCAAGAAAATGAGCTTATGACTACTTCCTGCTGGGCTATTTAGATGTACTGCGGGTGACCGAGGAAGGTCAGGCACCCGTGGGTGTGTCAGCAGGATAAGTGTTAAAAGTATCTAATGGAGTAGCTGTGGAGAAGGAGGTTTGTGTGAGGCAGGTGGTGAGGGATTCAGTGATAACTTACAAATCTGCTATCTATTGTCATCTGAGTCTGTCTGAGTGGGGAGATGTATCTCCTGATAATATCCTGCCAGTCATTGTGTAGGCATGTGAGAGATGAGCCATTCCCAATGGCTTGATGGTTTGATGCCTTTGTCATGCATTACCAGCCCCCCACCTATTCTTTATGGCCTCTGCTCTGTCGTTGATGGCTCACGACATTGAAACAATCTTCAGTGAGCTGTTAGATGCGTTGCCTCTTCACAGTTGTGGTCTTACCGGAATACCTGCCAAACAGCACATTACTATGCCTAACAACTCTCCTAATAGGAGAACTGGTGGGAGTGCTGCCTCTTTCCTTGTTAATGTATGTATGTTTCTTGTTAATGTATGTTGTGCATTATATTTATATATATATATATATATATATATATATATATATATATATATATATATGTACACAATTGTGTGGACACACACACACACAATATGTATATAAAAAAACCCCATAAAAACTCTCACTTACACTCCATTAAACACCCCACTTATATGCCACTTCCACTCTCTGATGCTCAACGACCACTTTAAGGAGGAGGTTGATGTGAGCCTTAAAAATTAGATAGGGTTTTGCCCCTAGCTGGATGATCAGTTTGCAGTCATCAGATTCACCTGCCTCTCTCATTCTCCCAATACAGAGCTGCTGCGACTCCAACCCTGGAATCTGCAACCTTGAGATCCAAGGAAAGTCGCTGCACTTTCCTGTAACTGGGAAATGAGGCTTCTGTGTGAGATAAGATGGGACGAAACTGCATGCCCTCTCCTCTGTACCTCCTCTCTTAGTGCCCTGACTTCTGTATTCTTCCAATTCCAACCTTTCACTCTGTCCCAAATCTCGGCATCCTCTCTGTTCTCCTCTGGTTATTTCTTGCTTATCTCATCTCTATCCGTCTGCCCCAACTTTTCTTCTTCTTCCCGAGTTCACTGTCTTTCCACCTTTACTTCCAATGTGTGATGTTGGGGTGAGTTGTAGACTTACATGTGCACAGTGCACATAAGTTGCTGCTCACCAGGAATTATGTCTCTGCTGCTGAGCAATATTGTCTACCATTTCTTCCTGCTCCCTGCTTCCGTGCCACTAAGCAAATTTGGGGCTTTTTTTTGCTGAACTTAAATGCGGACAGCTCCTTGTAGACTAAAACCGACTGCAACTACCACTGGTGCTAGTCACAGAACCATAATTATTTTTAACAAAAAAGGATTTTATTCTCTTCTTAAAATAGCCAGCCTCAGCAACCAAGAGTGGTGGACTTGGTCGCAGTAGAGACCCCTAGAGTTGCGCCACTGGCTTAAAAGGGCAGTTCTACCCACAATGTCTAAAAACTATTTTTAGGTAAGCACTGTGTCATGTACCCTAGAAAAAATAACTGCTATAAAGACTTCATATATCCTAAAACCTGCTTGTAATAGTTGTATTTTTTCCATAGCAACAGTGACATTATTTTCAATAAATAAAACTGCAAGAGAACTGTACATTATTTTAAAGTAAAAAATGAGTGTATTTCACATATATTAGAACCATGTACAAGTTACAAAATATAAGTGGAACTGCAACCTGTAAGCGTTGGGATTTTGTGTTTTAAAGGCAGTGCAGTTGTACTACATTTCAGACGGCAAACATGCAAAGCTCTCTCAAACACGGAGTTGGTTTGTTAACATACTGTGACGGACTTCCTGGTACTCCGAATGGGTACCTCTGGCAAAATTCTGCAACTCCAGATAGGTAAGGAATACGCAGCAATTTACCCCAGGCACCAGAGAAGACCAGTGTAGGGTTAAAACAGGAAATACTTTATTTTCTAAACACACAGCTATTTATACAGGAACACATCAGATAACCATAGGTAGTTGCATTAACACAAACAATGGACCAGGAACTAAGCTAGGTGCTCTAATTAACTTGGTCCAGACATATAATTGAACAAAAAAAGTACAATAAGTAGTTATCATGACACCTTATAGGTAGAGACATAGTGACATACAAAAGGACAATGGATGACTCACAGGAGGATATTTAATACATGTTTACTGCATATGTACACATTTCAACAGTAACATAAAATTGCATTTCTTAACACCTCCAAAATAAGCATTGCACGCAACACCTTCGCCCTCCCCAGATAAACATCCTGTCCTGAAAACAGGGTGCCACTGGTCCCCCGAAAGTGTGTACAGTGCAAAGATACTGAGTAGTGATAGGCTCTCTGGGCTGGGGGAACATGTTACAATATGGGGCCACACAAGGGGCAACCCTCAGAGCACATCAAAGTCACTTAATATAGTCCAGGGGCCAAATGCCACAGAAGTGGTGGTAGGGACTGTGCCATCACAGTACCGATTCCCAGGCCATAGTGTGTGGGAGGGGAGACTTGTCCTCAGCCCCCTCCAGCACCCATTGTCTGTGGGAGGAGGCTGGCCCTCAACCCCTTCCAAATTCCCAGTGATGGAAGGTCCTGTCACAAATACAGATGACATATTCATTCTTAATATTGTCAACAGAGTGTTAAGAGGTATCAAAGTCCTGGTTATTGCTTATGCAAATAAAGTCAGGTTGAGGCCTGATCACTAGTGATGCTCGTGGACTATAAGGGAAGGATGCCTCATCCTATCCTCAGGGGCTGATTCGGTCTTAGCTACTGTAGTAGCAGGAGTGGTTGAGAGATTTGCAGGGTATCAGGTGAGTCTGGTGATTAATGCCCATATAGCCATGGACCTGTATAATAGTCTGAAGAGGTGGAAACCTACAAAATGGGTGATGTACTAAATAAAAGTGAAGTCCTAATTAAAATGCAATTACCTGAGTGAACTAATACTATAGCTCTTTACAGGAACATTGGTAAAAAAAAAAAAAAACAATCCTGATCTGGAGGGGGACTACATAACACATAACATAGTACAAATAAAACTTGAAAAAGGGGAAAACATTTAGTAAACATTTATATTCACCTCAGTAGAAACTTGCTATTCAGGAGACATCAGACAGTGACCCAGTCTGGGACATAGATTTTAATATTGAAAATAATAATAAACATGTACATTCAAGGAGGAAAGGTTTTATCACATAATTCTTAATTCAAAGGCTGGTTGAGGAAATGAACACAGAATGGAATTTGACCTAATGCTGACTACGTTTATTTGTTGAGTTTAGTTGAATTTCTGAGGGTAGGAGGGCGAGGTGACAAGCATTTGTTTCTGTGTTGTTTTCACAATGTATGTTAGATGCTTTGTGGTAGTTAATGTGAATCAATTGTTATGTAAGTTGTGAAAAAAATTATTAAAACTGATAAAATGTTTTACAAAAATAACCCAACACAGTGGTGTCCCGAGGGGGGTGCGGACCGCACCAGGTGACACCTCCAGCGGGGGTAAAACCGTGCTGCCGGCATCCCCCCGCACTGCCGGCATCCCCCCGCACTGCATCAAGCTGCTTAACTTTTTTTTTTCTGGTAGCCGCATCCGCTGGTTTTGGTCACCGAAAAAAAAAAAATCACCGCGGACAGATGTGATGTTATGTCACATCTGGTGACTGTGTTTCCCTTTAATTGGGTTACCCTTTGATTTGCTACACACATGTATCTTGTAATTGCCGATTGCATTCAGCTGTATACTGTGATTATGATATTGCTATATTTCTGTAAGGAAGTAGTTGGCTTTCTTTCAGAAGGTGTTAAATTATACTGATAGTATTTATTAATTTCAAATTTTTGTAAATCTTAACATACCCCAGTGTCAAAGCATTGCATGGCAGCAGATTTACAAAAAGAAGGGACACAGTGTGGATTTATTTTTCAAATCAGTATGAATAAATGGAGAGGTGGCTTCATTAGAGATATTCATAATAGGATGATTAATAATAAAAAAATAAGAGTTCTAATAGATTTCTGCCATGTCAATTGATCACCGTGATAACTTTCAAATTAGATGGCAACGTTAATGTGATTCTTTGAGCAAGCACTATGGGGCAGAGGGAGCTATAACAAAGTTAACTTGTCATTTAGCTTTTTTTGCACTGTTGTTATTTGCAGTGCTAAATCTATTTAAAGAAACAGTATATTTTTTGCACTACAGTTGTTCTTGAAAAAACAACACATAACATGTATGGGTGCGTTAAATGACATGAGGAAGACAACCACAAATTAAAATGGAAAAATTAGCTCTGGTCATTTGCCCAGGAAAAGCCTTGGTCCTTAAAGAGTTAATAAACTAACTAACTTTGTGCCATCTCCAGCAATCATAGTGAGGAAAAAAATATAAATAAAAGTAAATACAGAAAATATATGTAATAAAACTTAAAAATCAAAATCAAATTTAATAACAGACTAGTTATAATCATAAAGAGAAAATAAATGAAAAATAAATAAGTAGTAAAATGAAAGAGATTTTTTTTAAAATAATGTTAACACAAAAATAAGCATACAAAATTAAACTAAATGCTAATGTGGTGCTCCACAATCATTTATCCATCAAAATTAATATTACTATATAGAAATAATGTACCTAAAAGAAAAAGAAATAGAAAAAACTAATAAAACACAAAACCGTTTCATATCCAACAGGACTAACAGATCTCAATATACATTATAAATAAATTGTACAAAACACCTCTCTCCTACCTACCTCTCATGGGCTCATACCTTTATTATTTTATGTTTCTGCATTGAAAGCTTGTATGCTTTCCAAATATGTATAACCACAAACTAAGACCAAGAATTCCACGCTTTAGATCTCGTATTTTTTTCTTTTATCCCTAGAATGGTGTATATCCTCGGCATGATTTTTCCTTTTGTCTTTTTTCCAAATAGTTCTTCTAGGTTTCTCTCGAGATCATCTTCTCCCCAGTTCAGAACTGTATTTTTTGATAGGAAATTTTTAATTCTTAAGTAAGTGAAGATCTCACTATTAGGGAGATCAAGATCGATTTGGAGTTGTGCGAAGGTTTTAATACTCCTCCCGGGGGCTATGTCTAGTATTACAGTATCTTCCCTGGTTTTCCATTGTTTAAGGTTTAGATCTTCCACATTATATTTTAGAATCTCTAGTGGTAGATTTGTGTGAATCTTTCCACTTATATTGTTTTGTTGTTTGCCACTTTTGTAATAAGAAATCCACATGCATTGGTGTCCGTGCTCCGCTCATAATTCTGTTTAGTTCGTTTTTTGACCATAGGATCATCTCTATATTTTCCTGACCCATTATGTCAGCCTCTATCCTGTACCATGGTTCTAACCTTTCCTCTCTCCTTTGCCATTTTCGAATATGGTACAGGGTATTCGCCTCATAATACTTTTTAATATTTGGGACCCCGAGTCCTCCCACTTTTGTAGATTTCATCATTTGTTCTTTACTTATTCTAGGTTTTTTCCCGGCCCAATTATAATGGAGTAGGAGTTTCTGTAGGTTTTGTAATTTCTTTATCGGGATATATAGTGGGAGCATTCTCAGGAGATAGGTCCATCTTGGAAGAACATAACCTTTTACCGTATTTAACCTGCCCATCCAGGATATCTCCAAATTTTTCCATTGATTGGTTAACTTGTTTTTTGTATCCTCAAATAAGTTATCAAAATTCTTTTTCATTATATCTATCGTATTTGTTACGATGCAAATTCCAAGAACATTTATCTCGTCTCTAGACCAGTCAAAGGAATATTCCTTAATCAGTCTATCCCTTGAATCTTGTTCTGTGTTTATAAGCATAGCTCTTGTTTTGGATATATTTAGTTTGTAATTTGAAACAAGTGCATAACTTTTAATCTCTTGGAAGAATTTGCGTAAGGAGATTATTGGTTCAATAAGGGTCATCACGATATCATCTGCATAGAGGCACAGTTTATACTCTGCTCCTTTAATTTTAATCCCCTTTATTTTTTGATTATGTCTGATCCTAGATACAAATGGCTCTAGGGACAGTATATATAGTAGGGGGGATAATGGGCACCCCTGTCTAGTCCCGTTACCAATTTTGAACCAGTCCGACACCATACCCGGTCCCACCGTCCAATGGTTTCTAACATTTCCATGGTCATTAAATGTAAAACTTCAGATCCCTGCTATGGCATTCTGCAAAATGAGCCAAAACGCTATGTTGCATATAGCTGTCTGAATTACAGACAAGCATTTCTTTAAAATCATAAGACTTGTCCTGGTAGACAGAATACTGTAATTTTTCTTCCTAAAATTCAAAGTATATGTTCGGTAAGGGAAACATGAACCTATAAAAAAGCTTTATCTAAACTGAAGTTATTTTTTAGTCATCTTGATACTATTACGTTCATAACTTCTAGAAAGATTTAATTTTAAATTATGTGACCCCATAAACATAACTAGGGGTTTATCAGTCAATAATGATTTTAGATCTTCACCCTGTTGTAACAAATGCTAATTTTTATTTAATATCTTTTTTTTTTTTACAAAATTACCCCTAATATTATAATTGGTTATAGGAACTAATTAATTTATCTTTGGGCCATTATTATCATTGTTATTCTTATATTTCAAAAAATTCTCTCTATCTGTAGTCTCCACATTACTAAAAGTCTTGTTAAGCAATTATTCAGGATAATGTGTATCTATAAAGTACCTTTTCTTTTTTTTTAAATCTTTTTTTATTTTAATTTAGATATTATTTAATACAATCTGTGCACAAGAGGAAAATCCACAAAATGACATGACATGTCGATCTTTGGCAATAATCATATAGATATCTAACATCATTTACTACTGATCTGATTGTTATGTTTAATTATGTATAACATGTATGAACTCTATATTACATAATAGTGTTTATATATAACAAGAAATAGTATATATCGAATGACATGACATGTTTACTGACACTTACAAAACCTGCATATATCTAGTAACCTCCGCCTTAACTTATCAATTAACGTACAACTGTATACAGTTTCTAAGGATGTGGTCATTTTGGGAGTATCCATGACTTAAGA
This sequence comes from Pelodytes ibericus, assembly GCA_036172795.1. NCBI lineage: Eukaryota > Metazoa > Chordata > Amphibia > Anura > Pelodytidae > Pelodytes > Pelodytes ibericus. The sequence continues at coordinate 119,966,062 of CM069861.1, read as the reverse complement.
TCCCGAGGCTCAGGCTTCAATTGTTTTTTTTTAACGTGGGTTGGTGCTTTATTTATTATGTATGCATTATTCAAAGGTGGGTTGGCAGTATATGTATACCATTTACACTATAACACATCAAATATTAGACAAAAAAATCACATAATATTTTAAATATGGCATTCTGGTATGTTGTTGGTATACAGATTGGAAATTGTTTTTTTTAGAATTTGGCTCATGTACCAAGGTGAGTTTTGAAAGGCTTGTTTAATTTTTCATTTTAGGTCCAGAGACAGTAAGCTCCAATCTTTAAAAAAACGTTCTCTTCCCCCAGTCCTATTTTGTTGGGTGTTGAGCCAAGTCATACAAAAGATATAAAATAGTTTTTCTTTGACGACTGTTATGGACGGCTTATCCCTGCTTATCCAGAATTGTAAAATGGTTTTGTTTGTTACAGTGGAGATAATTCTTGTAAAGCGGGAACAGTAAGCTACAATAGCCGAAGAGGTAAAAAGTAAATTTTCAATTTTTCTAGTTGATGATAAATAGCAGGATCAGTATTATTCCTTTTTATTCTGCAGAACTGATTATCTGGTGTAATCAGGAGCCATGAAGAATACTCAGCTCATTCTAATATTGGATAAAACTATTGACTTTGACAACATATATTGATAGGTCTGAAACATTTGTTCCTTGTTTATTAAATTGAGTGGTCAGTGTAATACCCATCTATTAAATTCTCTAGCTCAACCTCTGTACCATCCCAAATAATAAACAAATCATCGATATAACAACAGGATGACACATTATTTGCACCCTAGCAGTAGTCTGAATTGATAAAAGATTTTTCTTAATACAACATGAATAAATTAGTATAGCTAGAGGCGAACCTCGTGCCCATCGCCGTAACTCTCATTTGAAGCTGGTAACCAGAAATAGTTATTTTAAATGATCCACCTAATACCATAAAAATAAAATCAATCTGATCCCTATGAAATTTACCTGACTCACTCAGATAAACTTCAGTAGCTTCCAATCCCATTTGATGCCTAATATTTGTAAATAAGGAACTGACATCGCAAGTTTCGAGAATACAGCTCTTTCCAAAATATATTCTCTAGTAACAACAGGACATTGGTGGTATAATTAAGATAATCTTTAGTTGAAATGACCAGAGGTTGAAGTAACTTATCTATGTATTGTGAGAAGTTCACTGAGATCTAACCAACCCAGGAGAACATAGGACATCCCGAGGGGTTATGAAACTCGGCAGCACATAAAAAGTGGGGCCCTTTGAAAACCTAATTTATATATTAAACTCATATTCTTTTTTTTAAATTCCAAATATCTTTCAGGAAACCCTCATCTAAAAGGAGTACCAGGGAATTCATAATATCTTTAATTGGGTTACCCTTTGATTTGCTAAACACATGTATCTTGTAATTGCCGATTACATTCAGCTGTATACTGTGATTATGATATTGCTATATTTCTGTAAGGAAGTAGTTGGCTTTCTTTCAGAAGGTGTTAAATTATACTGATGGTATTTATTAATTTCACATTTTTGTAAATCTTAACATACCCCAGTGTCAAAGCATTGCATGGCAGCAGATTTACAAAAAGAAGGGACACAGTGTGGATTTATTTTTCAAATCAGTATGAATAAATGGAGAGGTAGCTTCATTAGAGATATTCATAATAGGATGATTAATAATAAAAAATAAGAGTTAAAGCTCTAATAGATTTCTGTAAATCTACATAAAAGTTATAGGGACTAAATTGAGCGGAAGGAACAAACTTGAGTCCCTTATTCAGAAGAATAAAAAAGGTTTCAGTTTCGTATGTATCTTTTTAATTTCCACAACTAATTTTGCTAAAGGCTTCTTTGTACTACTGATTAAAGTGTTTTATATTGAAACTCTATAAATGAGAATAGTTGATAAGAGCGAGTGTGTTTGCTGGCAACAATGTCAAATTCTGCTAAATATTTGAAACGGAGAGTACTATTTTCTATTATGAATATAATATAACTTAAATACTAATATTTTCCAAGCTGTTCCTGTATTTTCCACATTTACTGACCATGCTTTAATCACATCACAGAATTAGGGTTGCCATCCAGTCAACATTTTTCTGACAATCTAGTATTAAAAACTGGCTTAAGGGCCAATATATATTTTAAAACAGAATGTATACCAGCTTCTCATGCAGGGCTGTCACACTAACTAAAGCTAAACTCCTTTGAATGGAGCACATTTGATTTAACTAACATTCAGTATTTGAACTTTTATTAGCAGATTAATGTTGTGTTTTTGAAGCATGCTCCAGACTCGTTAATGTTAATAATTAGCACAAAACAATTATTGAAACTGCTGACTTGTTATTAGGTTGGAAACAATAGTTTAACTATGCAAATAACTAAGAAAAACAATACCTGAATTAATGTAAAGTACACATGTAATCCATTTAGATCATATGGCTCAGAGAACACACAACCTTACACACCATTTGTAGACACAGTTGGATCATAATATGCATCAATTAGAAATGTACAGTGGCCACCAAAATGGAAACTTCTAACATGTTAATGATATGTCTAGCATAAAAACTGGAGAGAGTAATACATTCACCAAAAAATATTAAATAAGTACAACTCAAATGATAAAAGAAAAGTGCAATAGTGTTAAGTAATTTTTATGCCATTCACTGGCATTGGAGACAGAAGAGCTGAATCACAGGTATATCAAAGTAAAATAATGTAGTGAGAAGCTGAAGGGTGTCACATTAAGGCAGGTAGCTGAATTTGCAGCCTAGAAGTGAACTTGTAGCCCATCCTTGTTCCTCCATAGATGGAAAAGGAGCTCCGGTTCCTGAGATGTTATAACAAGTAGCCAGCTTGAATTCAGAGTCCCTTTCCTCGCCCTCTGGTGTATAGTTGCTCCACAAAATACTTATTGAAAGTGGACGTTTGTTATTTAAACCAAGTGCATGAATTGTTACAAACGGAGAGCACTATTTGTTATTATTTTTTTCCCTCCATGTGACCCACACTGTCAAGATTGGCAAGAGTACATTCAATCAAGACCTGGTATCATTTTTTCATTTGACACAATTGTATTCACTTATTCAACTAGAATACACTAGTTTATTTATCACTTTTAATTTATTATTTAATTGAGTTGCACTTGTTTAATATTTTTTATTGAATTTTTTTTATAATAAGAATTTTTATTAATTTTCAAATGTATTACAAGTAACAGATATATGATATGCAAGTACCCAGTACATTTGAATATTTTAACATGTTAAACACATATTACACATATGGCAGATATACTGTTTTGACCAAATAACGATTGTCTGAGTTTGTGAAAGTCATAGCCTGTACTTGTATTCAGTAATACAAATTCCTCAAATAATCTAAGATTAAATAGAGGCAAATAGGAAGGAAAGTAAAGAGATAGAAAAGAAAAAGAAGGGGTCAGCAAGGGGGTTGGGAGGAAGTAGGTCTTTATATATTAGGCGGAACAAATCGGGGGTTTGGGAGAGGCCTCCCAAATGGTAACGACTTCTTGGTACACATGGAGTTGGCATCCAAAAAAGTTAATGAAGTTTTTCCATAATTAGGTTTTGAGTTATTAGATTGCATAGTTCTTGGCAGCTAGGATCTAGTGCGGACCTCCAGTGTCTCCCTATAAGTGTTTTCCCGGCTATTAGTATGTGGCCTAATAAAATGCATTAAAAAAAAATAGTATGAGACCCAGCACTCTGTGTCAAAGAGAGTTTTAATAAGACAAAGGCAACATTTCAACCCACGCGGTTTTTTTGTTCAAGCTTGAAAGGCTTGAAAAAAAACCCTAGTGGGTTGAAACGTTGCCTTTGTCTTATTAAAACTCTCTTTGACACCGAGTGCTAGGTCTTATACTATTTTTTTTATGAGTAAAGGACTTGGGAGACTTCCTGTGACTTCGGCACCAACGAACAAATAGAGTGCGGTCCGTATCTATTACTTTTTACTAATAAAATGCATTGTCATTGTTTCAGAGGTATGGGAACTATATGCAATAAGGCCAATTCTGGAGATTTAGAGATCTGAATCTGCATGGCATCCTTCACTATTTGATATATTTCAATCCAATATTTTTTTATCACCGAAAAGTCTCACCACACATGTAGCATGGAGTAGGGTTGATTACAGCCTCTCCAACACGAATTGGACATAGTCGGGTCCATTTTTGGTAGTTTGGTGGGGACCAAATACCATCTGTACAGTATTGTTTTTGCTAGTTCTACATGGTTGGTTCAATGTGAGATTCTGCATGGGAAATCGATAGTTTGTTTCCTCTCTGTGGGTAATAGAGTTTTGCCCAGTTCTTGTTCCCAGGCTTTGATAAAGGGTAGGTTGGTCAACAGAAAAGGTTCACATAGTGCTTGGTAACAAGTTTATATATATTTTTTTTTAATAGAGGCACGTAAGCAAATTGATGTGATCTTATGCTGTTGAGTGTCAGGAAATGATAGGGTATGTTGGGTAGCAGCTAGTACACGTCTAACTTGCTGGGATTTAAAAGAGTCCTTATAAGATAAATGAAATTGTTGTTTTAGATCATTAAATGATTTAAGCACTTGGTTAGAATATAGGTCTTGTAGTCTAGTAATTCCCGCTGCATGCCAGAGTTTGAGGCTTAAATCTGGGACTAACAATTCCAGGCTCGCTATTGAGTGGCCGGTGATAATTTTTTCAGCTCCGTAATGGATTTTGAGTAAAAGGTCCACATTTTGAGGGATATTTTTGTGCTAGGGTACAAAGTTTGGGGAAATCTTGGATTCTGTAACTGCAGCTACATAAAATCTTTCATTCTACGTGGGAAGAATAGGGAATCTTCCCTGTCAACCCACATGACTGTGCCAATTGGACAGTGAAACATCAAGGTTTGTGCCATTTGAGCTGCACGGTAATATTGGATGACAGAAGGTATACACAAGCCCCCTTGGTTGTAAGGTAATTGGAGCTATTTATTGGCTACTCGTGTTGGTTTGTGGGCATTAATAAATTGATTAATGTCAGATTGGATGGGGTTTAGAACTTTAAGTGGAACATCAATTGGTAAAGTTCTAAAGAGGTATAATAGCTTTGGCATTACAGTCATTTTGATGGTTGCTATTCTGCCAAGCCAGGATAGGTACAGAGAGGACCAGGAGTCCAGGTCTTGTTTGACTGCTGTACATAGTTTTGTAAGGTTATCTTTCAGTAGATTAGGTGATTTTTTTTTTAGATGTGTATACCTAAGTATGAAATATTTTCCAGCCGCTATTCAAATGGGTAAGAGAGTTTTAAATTCTGGAGGAGCTAGGGTGTTATCCCAACAGGGAGAGCTTGGGTTTTAGACTCATTAACTTTATGATAAGAAATGTTGCTGAAATCTTTCAGGACCTTCTGTAAATGTGGGAGAGATTGCTCTGGGTTTGACAGGGTGACCAGAATATCATCTGCAAACAGACCTAGTTTGAACACTTGAGTCAGGGTACGTGGAAGTCCTGTAATTAGGGAATGGGATCTGATAATTGCAGCTAGGGGTTCCAAGGCCAGAACATACAATAAGGGGGAAAGTGGGCAACCCTGTCTGGAACCATTTGAAATATGAAAGGGTTGGGAGTAGAAGCCTGCATAAGTAACTTTAGCAGAGGGGGATGAATGCAAGGCTAGAACTGCTTTTATGTAAGTTGATGGAAAGTTAAATTTGTTAAGAACTTGCTCTAAATACGGCCAGTATAATCGGCCAAGGGCCTTCGCTGCAGAATTTTATGTCTTTTGGCTCAATAAATTACATCAATTATTTTACGGGTATTGTCCGTGGCCTGTCTTCTATTAACGAATCCTACTTGGTCATAATGTAGAATAGTTGGTAGGATATTTTTAATTCTGTCTGCTAGTATTTTTGCAAATAACTTTACATTTATGTTAAGAAGTGAGATCTGGCTGAAATTCGGACAGTGTGTCGGCGGCTTGCCAGATTTTGGAATAGTGGGTAATATGGGCCATTGAGGAAGGGAAAGAGCCTCTTCTGCTGCATGTCTTAAAAGTGTTGACGAGGTGCGGTGCTAATATAGTGGAGAATGTCTTATAATATGAGTTAGAGTACCCATCTGGACCTGGAGCTTTGTTTTGGGGAAGTGATTCTATGTCCGCAGATAGGTGTTTCAAGTGCAGAGAAGGCAGAAAGGTTGATTTTTGTCAGAGTTTTTTTTAATCTAAAATATCAGTTATGAAAGTAGGCTCAGGTTGATGTGTGTTTGGATCATCTCTAAGGTTATAAAGCGATAAATAATATGAGGCAAAGGCCTTGGGGATATCCGCTGGATTTTGTACTTTCTTACCTTGGTTAGTGATTATGTAGGGAATAGCTTTTTTGGAGTCCAATTTCTTAATTTGCCTCGCCTGTAGCCTGCCAGCTTTATTCCTATTCATATTATAATGCTGCTTAAGTCTTTGGAATTTTTCGTTGAATTTAATAAGCTTTTTATGCTAGGCATTTTCCAGATTTAATTTTTACTTTAGCATTAACGATATGTAAGAAGTTTGATCGTGTCATGTGATGAGATGATCATGTCATTTGGTGGTTATTTTTATTTGATGCCAGTTTTATAGGGCGTAAATGAGGAATGAGGATGTTGTGGACCTGCTTCATTGTTTAAGGTGAGGGGTGCATTGACTTCCTTAATTACCATTAACACTACATTTCACATACAATGTATACAGAAATCTTTCGAAAATTAGTGTCACCTTTATTCCAGAGAAGGCTCAGACAGTTTTCCCACAGACGATTTTGCTGCCTTCATTTAATATCAATATTAATCCTATCTTTTAAACAATTTATTAATTGTGTATATAATTCCCAGCAGCTCCTGATTGAGTGGTTACTGTGGCCTTTCCATTGACAAGTGATGGGAACTAGTAACATTAAAATTAAATGTGCGAAAATAACTGATTTACTGTAAAGAATGTGCAATAAATATTAACCAATTATGCAACATTGTTTTGGTACTATGAACTACCACACTTTATTATGAAACAGAGGAAGGCATGAAAGACATTTGTAGAATAGTACACAAAGATCTATACACCATTCAAAATTAATTTGTAAGATAAGGTAATACAGGATTTAATTAATATGCAGATGGATGAAAAAAGTGTGCAATGACAGGAATTGTAACAGACTAGATTGTGTTAATTTTATTATTGAATTTAAAGATTTGAATTTACCAATGCTCATTAGCAAGTGGAGAGATATGTCACAGCATAAGTCTATGTTTGTTTCTTAATTAATAAAATATTTATTTGTTTGGGATTCATAAGAAAAGAAAAAAGTGTTCATATAATCACTAGTTGTCATAATAGGGATATTAATGGCCAGGGCTTCAGAGCACTAATCAAGGAAGATGACACATAAACATTCCTGAAAAGGATGCTGAATCATGATAGTAAACACCAACATGTCTTGCTGACAGCTTCAGTGAAAAAACAAAGAGATTTTCCATGCATTAGGGAGGGAGGACGTTAGACATTTGCTTAGGAATAATATTTTTATAACCAGTCAATCCACACCACGTTATTAGGTATATCATAGGTGCTCCTGAAAACAATACAATGGTGGCTGTATTTATAAAATGTTTGGTTCAAAGATTTTAAAGTGCAACAACACTATTGAAAGGAAACATTCTATTTGATTCATATGTTTGGATACTGTGTGCACACATGACGCTCAATATTCGGTTTTCAAGAATAAATATTTCATCTTATGTCTAACGAGACCCCAATACTCATTTAAGGGTCCTCTCAGGTAGTTCCGGTTTTCAGCACTGAAATTGTGCCTACAAATTGCGGATCACGTAGTTGGCATCCAAATATGTCCGGATTTTGGACATCATAGCCAAATTAACACAGATATCTCCTGCCACTGAAGTCAGCCAAAATGCACCAAAACAAAGTCCCCAAAGGAATTCAGCTTATTTCAGGGCCATTTCAAGAGGACCTCAGCTGTTACGCATATAGCCAAATTACTCCCATAGAGGTCAATAGGAAGGATTTGGCTATAGTCCTTCCAAAATAACCCGATGTGCAATAAAATAAAAATCAGTACAATAAATAAATATAATTTATAAATAATAGATACATGCATTTTTCCCATCTGCTGTGTCTCACTTCTGAGACACAGCAGTTCCTGGCTCGCCCAGAGCTTTGCGCAAATCAGGACTGTCTCTCTCTACACCCCCAACTCTGTACCCTCCATCTTCTTGTTTGGGTTTCTAGCCTACATTGCCACCTTGTCTCTCTCTCTCCCCATCCCCCCTTGTCTTTCTATCTACCCTATCCCTCTTCTCTGCCTTATCTCTGTCTATCTACATCCCACACCTTGTCTTCCTCTCCATCATACCCCCTTGAATGTCTCTCTCTACCAAACCCCCATTGTCTGTCTCTGTCCTATCGCATTCAAGTCATTCTCTCTACCCCATTTCCCCTTTGTTTCTCTCTCCCCATCCTACCTTGTTTGCCTCTCCACCCCCTTTTCTGTCTCCATCCCCTTATTGTCTGTCTCTCTGCTCCAAGATCCCCCTTATCTGCCTCTCTCTACCCCATCCATGCTTTGTCTGTCTCTCCCATCATCTACCTCTCTATCCCCATATCCCCAGTGCTTGTCTCTCTCTCATTCTATTCACCCCTTTTCTGTAATTCCTCACCTCCCTCCCCATGTTTCTAACTTGAAGAGCTGCAGGTCTATGTGTGTCCCAATCTCAGACCTACCAACCCACCACTGCTTCACTGACAGACTGCACCCCCTCTAGAAACACCCTCCTACATGGTTGCACACAGGGCTTATTGTCCCCACTGTGACCCTCAAAGTGACAAAATAAATTATTCCTACATGCGCTTGGGTTAAGAATTCTGTTGTGTCACTACTCATATGAATTCAATTCCATATTCTGTGGCTTCTACAATTAAAAGCATTATATTAGTGAATTATAAAGTAGCACAATCTGTTACATCCCCTTTAATTTGCTGCTCGTATTATTTACTATTTTTAAAATCATAATATTGTGCAAATCATTTCTATTTTTTCTAAAATTATTTGCCAGGAAAAATTAAATATCCATAAGACCAGTATGAAGGAAATTAATTGCAAATAAATGTTCATTGTCAATTTTGATGGTGATTTTCAATTTGCATTTTGTATTGATATACATTAAAACAAATGTAAAATCTTTAGGATATATCCAAACCATCTGCTGTGTTATTGCGTGTACATGAAATGCTCTGGTTTCTACGCCACCACCTCAATATATTATAACGGAACATAATGTTAGGCTGTACTTATAGTCATTTACTACTTTATTTGAGCACAACACTACATATTATTAAACTGAATTGAATTACATTTCAGAAAAAAAACAGAACACAGGTTGCTGCAGACAGAGGTTTAATTGCTACAATTTCATGCACTGTAGGAAAAAAAAGCTATTGTCATTTTTAAATAGCTCTGTATAAAAAGACTTGAATGCAAATGATTTGTGATAGCTGAAATGCCATTCAAAATGAAAGCAATTGAAAGAAAAAGATGAGTATTGGCCAATTACTGAAGATCACTTCCACCTGTATTGAAAAATTCATAACATGTACCTGTTGTTGTTACAGTGTGTCCTGTTTTAAGAGGTGATGGAGCTTTACGTCGACAAAACATCAATCTTGAAATGTCAGGTGAGTATAACTTACTTTTCAATATGTAAAAATATGGATCTACCCTCTTCTGCTCTATAAACATCACTGCACCGCCGCCAAACATATGTCAGGGACTTTACCAGGTCACGTAGGAGTTTCAGGGCAGGGATAGTGGAGTTGTCTGGTTGCATGTTATTTATTGTGCAGGTTGAGAAAAGATAAAGAAACAAAGAGTTAGGTATTGGAATAAAGACTGAAGAAGAGACAAAAGGGAACTTTAGCAAAGAACTGCAGAATAGGAAAAGGTTTGAGTAGGAACTGCAGTATAAACAAAGAATTATTATAGAACGGACTGTAGACATAGCAGAGGTAGAGGTAGAGAGAGTAAAACAAGGGGTGAGGCCTGAGGTAAGGGTGAGGCCTGAGTAAGGGTGAGGCCTGAGGAGGGAAGCTGAACAGGAACACCTGAGAGAGGGTGAGGTCTGAGAAGGGTAGATAAACAGGAACACCCGAGAGAGGGTGATGTCTGAGAAGGGAAGCTAAACGGGAACACCCTAGAAAGGGTGAGGACTGAGCAGGAGTGACTTTAAGGGAGCAACTTAGCTGAAGAAATCTTGCTGTAGCCAGAGGATCTCAGAAGATGCTGAAAAACATCTGCCAGGCTAGTTTCCCAGCTCCTGGACAGGGTCACAATTCAAATGAGCTTTAGGCAGAGGATCAGGAACAGAATCAGCAGCTATCAGATGTCAGGCATCCAACTTCAATGCAAAAGCACTGTTTGCCAGAAACTGCAGCTTCTTAACAGGGGTGTGTTGCAAAAGGTAACGATCCCACTTGACACCAAACAGAGGGGAAGAAATACAAGTAAAGTAAGGTATGGAGGCCTCTGGAGGAGGCAGGAGGTATATAAGCACATAAATGATGACTTTTAAATGCATGAGTCAGAATGTCAGTGTAGAACCCTGACAACATATCTGCTAAAAATGTATTTTAAATGCGAATATGCTGTCTCTAGTTTTAGACATTCCTTTATTGATATGCAAATTATAAAATTCCCATTGATGTGCATATAAAGGCAGGAGTTCATGTTGTCACGACCAGGTGGCTTTGGATCCTGAGCTCCCGAGTTCAGGAGCTACGGTGCAGATGTGGAGACTATTGGCCTGGTGCAGGGTAACTGCACTCACCTGATAGCTTGAGGCTCCAGGTTTGTTAGCATTAGACAAACTATGACAGGATAGCAGGATGTAGCAGACTAGTACAAGCAAACTAAGAGGCAGACTAAGCAGAACAATAGCAGAAAAGAAACTGAGGCAGAAAAGAACTGAAGAACCGAGTACAGGCCTACAGGACAGACTAGAGCAGGACAGAGGCAAACATAAGCAAGATAAAGCATAAACCAAACTAAGGATAAACAATGCTGTCACAGGGTTACAGATAATTACATGGACAAAAGGCATTGCTACAGAACTTAAAGGGATGTACAAACACATACAACTACAAGACTAAATACAGAGGCCAGGGCTAAATAGAGGAACACAAAGGAACAAACAAACAAAAATAAAGACAGGACTAGCCTAAAACTCTAAGATAGTAAATAGTATGGGTTTGGTTACACCAATACTACTATAATGGAACTCTATGACAGGGCTCGAACACTAAGACAGGGCCGGAACTAAGATAGGGCTGGAACTGTGACATCTATACTAATACTGTGACAGACTATACTATGACAGGGCTATACTATGACAGGGCATCCCCAAACGGGGCTCTATGACAGGGCAGTGCATTTGACGGACTAAAGCTGAACTTGGCAGGTACCGGAACATAGCTAGACATGGACAGGTGCCAGTCTATGGCTAGGCTTGGGTAGGTGCCAGTCTAAGGATGGGCTTGGGCAAGTGCCAGACAATAGCTAGACCATAGGCAGGTACCAGTCCATAGCTAGGCTTGGGCAGGAGCTGGACAATAGCTAGACTAGACAGATGCCACTCTGTGGATAAACTTGGCAAGCAAGCAAAGCAGAAAAGGACACAGCCTGAATGAGCCTGCCTGCAGGTGGACTCATGACACGTCATAAACAGGCATCTTCTATTTTCTCCATTCCCAGTTCAAACAATGTTTAGGTCTCAGAGTCCCAGTAATATGTAAATAAATACATATATTTCCCAGTAATATGTAAATATATATATATATATATATATTTGTCAATGCTATAATGGATCATGTAATGAATTGCTGTTACATGCAATTCATTCATTTCTTAATGACGTATATTTGTTTTCAAAGGATATGACCTTGCTGAGCGTTTTTCATTGAGACAGACATCCTGCGGAGGAGAAAAGACATGTTTTAAGCTAGGAGGTACACCCCTTATCAGAGATACACAGTAAGATTCCATTTCTTTATAAAAACTCCTCTGAACATAGATTTTTATTCTATATTTTTGCCTGCATGGGGAATATTTATGCACATATATTGAAAAATGACATATATTTCTTATTATTAAAGTATCCCTTCATGTGTCCAGTATATTCACAATGCACTAACCCTAACTTTGAAATATCAAATTTATAACATAGCTTAAGCAATACCTTCTTCTTCAAAAATATTTCTTTTTCTATAGAATAATCTTTCCATTAAATTGAGTAGATTTGAGTTAACTTTAGTTAAAACTACAAATATAGCAATATTCGATATTCATATATTCTTTTATTATCTTCCATATCTGCGATATAAAGCTAGCCATGGAGCTAAATTTTATGCATTAACAATGAAGTAAGATTGTTAAGGGGACAGTACAAGCATCATGGGAAAAGCAGTGCCAAATGTTCGCCATCCATGGCCAGGCCTTTAAATGTTTTGCATTTTAAATAGAACCACCACACAGGTCTCTAACCTCCCTTGTTTCTTTTTCACTGAAAAAGAGCTCCATTAAGAGGCAACGAAAAGAGCAGTGTACATACACATGCATTAGGAGCATCCATGAACACACTGCAACCTCTATGTATGCAGGCTTAACTGAATACTTGTGGGCACCGGTCCATGATGATTGCATAGAAGCATGTCAGACAGGCTGAAACAAATATATCATAGAAATAAAAGGAGCCAGGGATTATCTTCCATTTTTTTCTCGCAAATACCAGCATTCACCCTAGTTTGGGTATGAATCAACACCTTAATTTGCAGCCATTTATTAGGATTGATTAGGGCAAACACTAATTTAAGATTGCTATGTTTTTAGTGCATTAGGGTAGCATGGCAGAGAGCACACAATATTTTAATGGGTGTTTATATGAGAACTAGTACTTGTGCCTAAATGTTCAGTCATGTGGAAGCCAACCACACATATATTTTACTTCAAGCCTTGAGAGACTGGCTTAAGGCATTTCCACTATATTATAATGGTTTTGGGGTAATTTTGTAGATAGTGCAGTAGTTACACATCTTAAGTATAGATTAAGTAAATCTTCTTACACACATCTGCAATATTTCTTTGCTGGCAATCTCCAAGGGGCCTATTCACCACAACTGGACTGACGAGTGAACTGCAACAATCAGCTGTGAAAAGAAAGATAGTAAAGTTGGAGAACAGCCATTAACGTCTGATCAACTGTTTTTGTCTGAACTGAAGTCACTTCAGTTCACTTGTATTTATTAATGTAAAAGTGTTTTACCAAGACACTTGTTTGTATATTCTGGGGACCAAATACAGTAATGTATTACACAGTGTTTCTTCTTATCTGTATGTATACTTATATAACCTGGATGTTCTCTCCACCAACTTCCTTGTAGAAATATGTATGTGTGTGTGTGTGTGTATATATATATATATATATGTGTGTGTGGGAATATATATTACACACACACATACACACACACACACACACACATATATACAAAGAAGTTGGTGGAGAGAACATCCAGGTTATACAAGTATACATACAGATAAGAAGAAAAACGTAACGATAAACATGTACAATAATAAATACATATAAAGTGCTATATATTGTTATACAAAAATACAAAAAAAGCATAAAATGAAAAAAGTGAACCAACCACCAGTGACTGATTTGTTCACGAATATAAACCAGTCATAAAATGGTGATTTTACTGAAATCCTGATTCATTATAAAACAGAAAAACTGTTAGTCCTGCAAAAGAGAATCCCTGCTAATAAAAAGGACCTTGTATCAAAGAACAAAAAACCTTAAGACATGGCACTTGTAATATACAGACAAGGTTTAATAACAAAAATACACATACACAAATCTAGATATCATTTAATATAAATCACAGAAAGTGTATACAGAGAAAATGTTAACATATACAAACTATTAATTAAAACCCAGACTATGGCCAGGCATATACACTCTTTCGATCGGTGCACTGACTAATTCCATTATATATAATTATTCTTACTGTCATCTTATATACCTTTATTCACCAAAATATATTTAGTTTTTTATTTACAGTTTGTATACGTGTACATTTTCTGTGTTTTATATTAAAGTATATCTAATTTTTTTTGTGTAATTTAACTTTATTTGTATTTTATAAGCGCTGTCACTTGAGTTTTTTTTATCAACTTTCTGGTGCATTCTGCTTTTAGAAGTTGAGAGACACTCATTTTCAGGAATGAAAATGAGGCAATTTCACAAAAGAGGAGTTCATTAAGAGCTTTCAGTAGGTATATTTACAGTTGGGGTCATTGTGTATGTATGTATGTATTTATGTATGTGTATATATATATGTGTATATATATATATATATATATATATATATATATATATATATATATTGTATATACACTTTTTGGGTAGGTGCATTTACTATTGGGGTCATTATATATAATTATTATTATTGTCTATCTATTTGGATACCTTTATTCACCCAAAATATTGGGGGTGGGGGGGGGGGGTATTGATAGTTTGTATATATGTGTACATTTTATATTTTATATTAAATTAATCTAAAAAATTAATGTGTATTCGATTAAACTGTTTCTGTATTTTGTAAGTGCTATCTCTTGAGTATTATAAAATCTATATTCTGGTACATTCTGTTTTTAAAAGATGGGATACACTACTTTTCAGTGATTTAAGACTGATGGATTATTCAATAGTATCTGTGAGTCAATTCCACATACAAGGAGCTCTGTAAGAAAAGGCACCCTATCCTATTCCCTTTTGGAAATGAGGAACAGCATTTAAGGAGCTGATGCTGGTTCTGGGACTGTAGGACATGAGGGGAGTAAGATAAATATGCTGCTTAGGTAGAGCTTTCCAGAGTTACAAGCTCCTGCTAGTTTAGATCTTATGACCTATGTATTGAGCAGAAATGTAGACAATATCCCATAGTCTACAAATCTACGAAATCTTGTATGAAATAAGAGGTTAGATCCTGGTACAAACAAGCTCTGGACAGTGATGACTTCTTATTATTCATTTATTGTGTATGATTAAGCGCCAGAGTAGGGCGCGAAATGCGTAAGGTGGCTGTGTCTTTTTCCGGCCCGGTTTGGGTGGGTCTCCTCACTTATGGATACGATTGCCTTGCACACAATAAATCAATATTAAGAAGTAATCGCTATCCGGACCTTGCTTGTACCAGGATCTAACCTCTTTTTTCATACAAGATTTTTTCTGTTTGCGGAAAAGTACCTCAGGTACCTTCTTACCGATATAGTTCTGGCTGGTTGAAATTTGAATAAGGTGGGCAAGACTTTTTTCTCTTTTTCTTTTCTTTTAGTCTACAACGCTCAAAGTTGATTTATACATAAATTAATTTGATTATTATTTTATGACATTTTAGAATGTGTTACATTTGTCAGTGCTCTAGTGCTATCTATCTATCCACTGCTTCACTTGTATAATAAGCAAACTCTTGATAAATGTTGGACCCTGACTTCTCTTGTTCTTAGCCTGAGTGGTGTACCTCTAGTGGTCACAGAAGGTGCAGCTAAATGCTAGACCTAAGGCACCATCTGCAGTTGTACTCTCTAGTGACCTCTTATCCTGTGACCATGGTTAGTGGTCCAGGAATTTAGTCATGGTAGTTATCTCCTCTTTAGTGACATAACCATGGAAAATAGCATAGTCATCACACAGCTTAAAATGGTTATAGCAGCTGCCACACACTTTCTCAATGCCAATCAAAGAGAAGGAATCCAGCCTGATTGGCTGGATTAAAGACAATTATAATCCTTTCTTGTTCCAATTATAATTTTACGATTGCTTTTAACTCTGGCATATGTGAAAAAGAAATACCAAGAAAAGAGTGAATGTATATTCTTGGAGTCTCTAGGTATGAAAACAGCCAACCTCCTTACTTCAGAAATAATATGCAGGAAATAATCCATCAGTATTTTATTTACCTACTGGAAATAGATGAAAAATATAATCACTGAAGGGTGCTACTTTGTTTCTTTGATCCATTGCCAAAGGGGAAATAAAATATTGTTGTATTATTTTCTGCCTATTATTTGGTTGTTGGCTAATTTCTGAGAATCTTCTGATGTTGTTGCGATAAAACACCATACAGGGATTTAAATATTATTCATCATACTGGCGACACAAGAGTCACCACAATCTTTATGTCAAGGCATGACACCTGTGAATCTACTGAATTAATATAAAATGAAATTTCTCATTTTTTTTTAAAAATAATTTTTTTATATTTCTTTAGATATATGGATACAAACAAAAGTACTATTTTAAATTGCAGAACTTGATTTTACATTTATCTGCAGGACAATAATTAACCAATGTTTAATTTAAAGATTGAATATATTGTAGATGTTTACATTTAAAATGCTGTATTGGAAGAATACAAATATAGTACCTTATTATACCCTCTTTAATTTACATTGGTCTTTCAAGGGGCATACATGTTTGTGCCAGCTATTT
Source organism: Pelodytes ibericus (assembly GCA_036172795.1). NCBI lineage: Eukaryota > Metazoa > Chordata > Amphibia > Anura > Pelodytidae > Pelodytes > Pelodytes ibericus. Next base: position 119,949,460 of record CM069861.1, on the reverse strand, counting down.
AAATACCTTCATTGTATAATGGATTTTATTTATTTTTCAATTATTTAATTTTGACAGTTTAATGATAAAAACATGTTTTTAACCTAGGTAAAGGCTTATTATATTTCATGTGAGGTAATAAGATTAAAACCATGCAAGTTGGCTTTACATACTATGACCGTGACTTAAATGCACATTACATTCTATGACAGCATACAACTGATTGCTCTTTAGCTCCATCGCCCACTGACTTACAGTTTCTAACTAAATCAATGGCAACACTATTTTAGGCAGATAACCTTTTGGACTGTGATTAGCAGAGCACAGGTAACTCCACTACAGGAAACACAGAGTATCTAATTAAGCTGACTTTAGGAAGTATAAACATCTTGATTGCATCTCTAGTTACACTCCTTCATTCAGTAAGCTAGGCTAGAGCACATCTACTATAACAGTAAGAGATAATGTGAACTACTAATAAAACTAAACTATAGGAGTGTTTTCTGCTTTGAAGCATACTAACTAATAATAAACAGGAATACAATATTATGCAAATGCCTTCATTTTTCATACTTTTATTATTTTTAATGCTGTAAGTTTGACTTACTAATATTTTCTCCATGGTTTCTTCAATGTTCATTGCAACAACTCAAAATCTGATTTATTTCCATAAAAAATTAAAATAACATAGTGGGCTAGAATTAATGGTACCCATGAACCTGAAAACTGCCATTAGCGGTATATTTAATAGGCATTGCAGAATCAATGCCTGTTGCCAACAGTTAATGGGTGACGTAAAATCACTCAAGTACCCCTCAAAAAATGATCACAATCGTTAACAAGATCCTATACTTACAATGGATTACAGCACCTATTTTAAAAATGCGATTGAAACACTGTTCTGTGCGAAAATTACCTGGATTCATGGATTCAATGACAACTAGTAAAAATGAACACAGTCAATACATATGCACATTAATCATTTCAGTGCTGTAGGGAACACAAACAGCACTGAAAAGGTTAAACCTAAAAAATGTTTAAAAAAAGAGGCCCTTGGCCCCCTTTATGTTACTGAGGTCAAGCATGCTTCCCAGCCCCCTCTAAACACATTGGTCCATGACCTCAATGATCTGTGCATGGACCTGCAACAGACACCCACCTGTCAGATGTGGACGTTTTGAGTGGCCCCAGTCTGATATAGGAAATGTAACCAGTACTGGAAGTAACCAGAGACTGTAAAAAGATCCTGATTGGGTTACTGCCTGTGGTTTCCGATCACTCTATGAACACAAAATCACCTTTTTGGTGCTTATGTCCTTTTGTGGGACAGAAACAACATTAGGTGTCATGGGGTTAATCCAGCATCAAAGCTAGAATTTCATATACATGGCAACAAGGTACTTTCTTTTTAACTGTTTATTTTATTTATATAGCATCTATCCTTGGAAATGAAATACATCTTAATGTATTCTTCCTGGTAAAAGACTTAAAAATAAAATAAAAATAAATACTAATCAGTTAAATAAATACTTTATAACCCTTCCCCCATTGTATTTTAAAATGAATTAATTTATTGTCACTTATTATTGTTTTTGTCACTGATTAGGCCTATTTTTTTGACCCGAAATAAAGTTCTTGCTGTCAACATCTCAGCACCTACATAAATATTCTATCATGTAATCAGGGGTTTATTCAGTAGACAGTGATGTATATTATGTGAAGTTCTCTATATCCTTAAAGGTCCAGCTATTTATCAAAATGTAATTGTATTTACTTTAAATAGTGCAGAAGAAAATGGAAACATGTAGCAAATGTCAATTACTAATTTAAATGTAAGCGTATGCATAACACTATAAGTGGCTAGAACCCCTCTACCTACTGAAAATAAATCTCTTGTGTAACATAGCATTTTTGAGAAATAAAACATTTTTACCTTCAAAAATTTATTTCAATCAGACTGAAATTAATTTTGATGGTGAAAATGTTTTATTCCTCCAAAGTGTAAGAATTATTCATTTTTGCTTGCATGGACAAAAATGTATAAATTAAATGTATTTTTACATGTTTGAGTACTTTAAAAATCACCTCCTTTATGGAGACCATGTCTAGGTGCTACCCAATCTGTATACCTGCTATCATCACATTCAATAATGCTTAGCTTTCAGGATGAAATAGTGAAAAGACCATAAGCTAACAATGCACAAATTTACCAAAAATCTCAAACTATAGGGGTTAAAGCTGAATCCTGCAGCAAAGTTCGGTATGCCAGACTTGTTTTGAGCTTCCGAGCGCATAGTCTTTGGCAGTGCTTCTGTCATTCCCATCCCCCTTGATGGGCTCCTTTTCTCTCCCTTCATGAGTCTCATCTGCACTTTATATTTATTTGTTATCCGAAGGATGGCTCAGTAATGTCTCCACATTTTCAAATGTCATTGTTCTCTGTTTATTCCTTGGGGTAAGAGGCACAGCCCATTTCTTATTATGTGTTCTTAGTCGGCTGGGATGCCGAGAGCTTGTGCCCCTGGCTGCTGCGGAGTCATACTGCCGCTGTCTTGGAGCATCCCATTTCTGTATCAAAATTCTAATAGTGAAAAACGCCTCCTTTTATTAAACCTCATTTGATAAATATATAAAAGGCTATATATTTATGTAGTTGTGAAAACCAAAAATATATCGAATTGATGTAATTTACAAGAATGAATTCTGTCTCATTACCAGCTAAATGTTGCCATATCACCAAACATTTACAAGCAAGAGAAGCAAAAGGAGATGGGAACACGTGTTAAGTGGGAATCATAATGGATTCATCAAGAAATCTTTTTAGTACAATACAGTGAAGATTTAAATCTTTACTCCACCTACTGCCTTCCAGTTGTCTAGCTCGGAAGGTCTAGTATCATCGGTAGCCGTGTCACTCAATGCATGTGCAGTAGGCATTCTCCGATATCCCAACAATGGAGAATGTGATCAAGACTACATATTGTGGTATTGAATACCACTGTCCCACACAGCGGGACAGAGGTAGAGCGCGGTAAGACAGACCCCCCCCCCCCCCAAATCGGGACTGTCCCACGTGAAGCATGACAGTTGGAGGTATGTTTTAGTGAACCACTAAAATGGCCATATGAGTGAAAAAAAGAGCCACTCCTCCTCCCACTATTTAAACATGTATTGACTAAACTAACCCTTTATCAAAACACTGATATTAAACCACCTGCTAAGGAATAACCAATAAGGAATTATTTCAACAACATGTGAAAGTAATGTGTACACTGCAAATATGCACAATCTCACCTGATTGTACATTTCCATTACTCCCATTTAAATATCTGTGTAAACAGTCTCTTGGAACTGAGAGAAAGCAGAATATGGAAAACATTCATTGTGCTCTATGTATATTTCATCTGTAATGCTAAATTGGCCAGCAGATGATGTTTGTATTATTTCCACAGCATAATAAATATGTGACTAGTGGATATTATGTGCCAGATTCTCAGCATAGCCAGGGGACTGACATGACTCTGATAAAGCTCCAATAAAGAGCTGTCTGTCATTGGATATATTACCTCTCTAAATTCTACACCTCAGGTCTTTAAATGCTAATCGTTGGCAGTAGGCATATAGCCAAATTTGCAATGCATTGAAATATGGGGCTCCATTCCTCTGGAAATAGAAATAACACAATAAAGAATGTTTTTTGTCGAAGCTAAAATGTGTCTCTGCCTCACACATTTCTGGATGCATCAGAAAAAACTGCCCCAGTTTTATTTAGTCCATTTTATTTTCATCCTTAAAGGGACAAAATGTATGCTTTGGCTGTAGGGAATAGAAATGATGAAAAAGAATATATATATTTGGCTTTATGCAAGAAAGAGGGAACTACAGGGAATTGATAAGGGAATTCCACGGCCAAAATAGCATTTGAGGTATAGCATAATTGGAGAATGTTTCTACCTTGGCTATTTTGGCCTTATAATTTACAACTGGACACTTTAATACATTTATTATGTCTCTCTCTTAAATATTGCAAATATTAAGGAACGTTGTCATAGGTAATAGTTTCCTTATCTACAGCAGTGTATTCTGTGTGTAAGGCAATCAACATGTGCAACAAATAAATTAATTAAGGGCTATTGACTGAAATGAGTGCTATTTCGCTGAAATTAAGAGTTGCATAATGAACCGGAACAATCAGTGTTATTTAAAGCCTGGGAGCTTATTTTTAGATATGACTTCTTTCAGGCCTGTAATGCACAGATGTGCATGACAGCTCTGGATTATAAATGCCTTCTCCCTTCAATGCATATTATTCTTATTGATCCATTGTTTAAGAAATCTCTGAATCCTATCGCACATGTTTCTATTTGACATTTGTATTAATTAAACGCTTATATAACCTCTTAATGTCTAATGGTGTCTTAATGTCTAATGGAATAGCCTTCTAGCCGAAGTGGTAGAGGTAAACACAGTCAATAATTTTAAGCATGCGTGGGATAGGCACAAGGCTATCCTAGCTATAAGATAGGGAACTGGGATTAATAAAAGTACTGTATTTTCTGGCGTATAAGACTACTTTTTAACCCAGGAAAATCTTCCCAAAAGTCGGGGGTCGTCTTATACGCCGGGTGTAGTCTTTTTACTTACCTCGTTGCTGCTCTGCATGTGCGCGCGGCTGTGAGGGAAGCGTTGTGTGCTCCCCTCCAGCCGTGCAACTTCAGTAAAGTTTGTTTAAACTTTTTTTAAAACAAACCTTATTGAAGCCGTGGGGCTGGAGGGGAGCGCACAACGCTTCCCTCACAGCCGCGCGCACCTGTAGAGCAGCAACTAGGTGAGTACTGGGAAGGGGGTAGGAGAGGGCAAAATCCTGGCATATTGGAGGGGCAAAATCCTGCCATATTAAATGGCATTGAGGGGAAAAATCCTGGCATATTGAGGGGAAAAATCCTGGCATATTGGAGGGGCAAAATATTGGCATATTAAATGGCACATGAAAGGCATATTGAGTGGCAAAATACTGGCATACTGAGGGGCAAAATAGTGTGTCTCAGGTTATGTGTCTATTGGTGTCACAGTGTGTGTGTGTGTAAGTGTGTCACTTTCTGTGTAAGGGTGTGTGTGTAAGTGTGTCACTGTGTTAGTGTAAGGGTGTGTGTGTAAATGTCACTGTAGGAGAAAATGCTCGTTGGAAGAGGGGTAGTCTTATACGGCGAGTATATCTCAAACTCTAAATTTTAACTGGAAAAGTTGGGGGTCGTCTTATATGCCCAGTCGTCTTATACACCGGAAAATACGGTATTTAGAAAATTGGGCAGACTAGATGGACCGAATGGTTCTTATCTGCTGACACATTCTGTGTTTCTATGGTGCTTTTATCCATAAGGACAAAAGCACCAAAAACGTGATTATTGGTTCCAGGCCCACTCAAGGTCTTTACCGTGTAGATCCCTGCTGAAAACCTTGCAAGATATTGTAACAACCCTGGGGCAGAGAGAGAAAACATCAGAGAGTCTACACAAAATAACACAATCCGTTCCGAATTTTTTTTTGGATTGTGCATAATAAACGAGTTGAACGGATCCCCGAAATTGAGCTACAAAATATACCGCAAATCGGGTCCGATTCGGCTATCCTGACTGTTGGGAAACCGAAACCTTGGAGGCATTCAGATCGGAACAGTTTCACTAAAAAAAACAACCCATGGCATTTCGGCTACACAATATGCAGCAATAAACCTTAAATACAATTTGGTTTGGGGATGATTGGCACATTTCAGACATTTCAATTCACCTTCTTTTATTTGATTTTTTTCACTGAATAGGTGGATTTATTTTTATTTTTTTGAGTGGTCCACTTCAATGGGCCAAAAGATGAGGTTTGAGGGAGTTGTGGATTGATGCTGGAACCAGGATACAGATAATAATTTTTATTTCACAGGGCACATTTTGGGGCCAGTAGGGTGGGCAGTGGTTTTCACTGCACACCCTTCTGGCACCCAAAGGGTAATTTTATTTAAAGGCAAATCATCCCTCTCATACTTGGGCAAGGTAGAGTTAGGGATGGTAGGTAGGGATTTATTTATTATTTTTATGGGGTCTGGGGCCAGCGGAATTCCCAGAATCCAACAGAGGGTAATGTTTTAGTATGGGGGCCAGGGCAAGCTGTTTTTAAGGGGGCTGGGAGCCATTTTGGAAGCTCCTAGCCCTGTTAGGGGGTTCAGGGCAAACACACCAAAAAGATGATTTTTCGGTTTCTGGCCTTAATCACACAGTGTACCAGGGACACAGAGACCCACTTTCCCTGTTAAAACATTGCAAAGCCACTCAATGTCACTTGTCACTGCACCGCACCAAATTTAGTTAAATGTTTCCAGTGCTCACTTTAAGCAGCAGTTCCATTTACCTGTCACGCTGAGCTTATCTGACAGGTGGGATCTCCCTGCAGACTGTAATATACCATTTACAACCTCTTTAAAAGAAAGCAGAATACAAAGTCACAACAATTAGATTATGCACATAAGTTTATCGCAGGAGGAATTGACATTAACGTCACACATTATACTTCATTTCTGAGTCCTTGCAACAGAGAGAAGACTTGTGACTGTATTGATTTACCTTATTTTAGCCTTGATTACAATGTTTCTATGTTAAATTTTAAGATAAAATGGCTTTCCTTGTTTCAGAAAGAAGGGTTATAAAGTATTCATTTCTCAAATTAATATTTATTTAGATTTTTTATTTTATTTATAAAGTGTACATTGAGATTTATTTTGTTTTCACATATGGATACTATGTAAATAAAATAAACACAAGAAAAGTATATTGTTGCTGTATTTTTGACACTTTTAGTGGAAAATAGTTTTCAAGTTAGAGTAACCACATGATACCTAACGGTGCATTTGTACTTAAATACAAAAGCACCAAAAAAGACGAAAATTGTGTTCTTGGACCAGATCACAGAGTGGACACAGAGGCAATAACCCCTGGTATATTACAGTCCCCGTGGATCCCTGACAATAGATAGCGAGACTTTGCAACATCACTCGTGACATCGTGGAGGCGTGCCTGAATCTGGAATTTCAGCCCGGTTGTGATTTTGTTAAATGTAACTTGCGCTAACTTCTAGCATTGGTGACTGAGGTCACTCAAAGTGGCCTCATGTGATATTCCGCTGCAGGTAACTGCTGTGTGATCCGCAGCACAGTTCATTGTGGGGGGCTGTGATGAGCTGTTAAAAAGAGGACATTCTATGTCATCCTTCAGGGGATGATGCCTGTATTTTAGGATGGTATAGAATATTAATTTGCAGTAATTCAGGGGCTTTGGGATTTTTCCATGCTCTCGCTATTGATGATTGTGCTGTAATTAAAATGTTTTTATTAAGATTTTTCTGGGAGAAAGTGTAGAGTATTCAGAATAATGCACATTCAATTGTTGGTGCTAATGAAGTTGATAGTACATCACTGAGCATATTAAAGATGAGTTTCCAGAAAAGTTTTATTATTGGGCATTTCTGCCCTGTACATTTTACCACTGAATTAGAGCCCTGACTTCTTGCACAGTCTCCAACACTTATTTGATCAGTTTTGGTAGATGTGTACAAGTCTGGATGTGACTAGGTACCATCTGAATAGGATTTACTGTGTTTATATAGGTGGTTTAGGCAGTTGGCTACTTTAAAATCCATTACGTGCATGCTGTCAATGTTTGTTGTTAAATGATCTTCCAATTATTTTCTCATTGCATATTGTATGCACAAACAGTTTAAGGTATTGACTGTATTACCATATTCATATTTTGTGAAGGAATTTCCAAAGTTATAGTCTTAGAAATGTCCAAGTGCATTGGTTATATTATCTTTTTTAATTAGATAAACTATGTGTAACAGTGTGCTTCAGTTATCTTGTGTAACTTTACAGAAATTTGTATTTAAATTTCAGCTGTTGCATAATTATGATAATGCTTTGTGCATACAACTTTGTGGCTTTATTACTATCGTGGTTACCACAGAATATGGGATGTCTTGTAGGTTATTTATGATCAATACTGGTTTCCATGAAGACTTAACTCTAAATACGGTTTTAATGTGGTGGAATACAAATCATGCCTTATTAAAACTAACTTTTGTGCTCTGTTGAAAATATATTACTCCTTAGTTTTCATCAAACTATAACTAGGGGTCTGCCCTTTTTCATAACTGTCTATCACTGTAATATGTAATTGCCCCACACACAACCAATAGGTGCAGAGAAGATGAGCATCTCCTCCCAGCTAGAGTGTATTGAGCTGCAGGTATTTTAATCCCTGGACAGATTTTCAGGAGGTTTTCGACCTCTTTCAAGTCTCACTTTCACCAGCCTGACAACAAAATATTAATACAAAGTGTTCACTGTGTAGAAAAAAAATTGAAGAATATGAAGAATACAATATTGTGCCGACCCTACAACTGGTCTGGTAGCACAGGTGGTGTAAATTTGCCATCCTTGCCACATCCTTGGCAGGGCTTTATTATGTGTCTCCAAAAGAAGAGTCATTAAGTTGAGCCATCTGCTTTAGCTTTCAATAAATGTTGGTCACTGACAAAATGGTTGTGATCGGCTAAGAATACTCCTTATATCATTTGCCTAGATTTCGCTGGTAGTTCTGTCTCCAATTATTAAAACTGTGATATTCAAATATGGCATCCAATGAGCAGCCAAGAAGACAGGAGCTGTTGCAATTCAGCCACGGCGATTGGCTGTTATTTATTTTCTGAATACAGGAAGCACCCTGGTGCTGTAGGTTTCGCTGTATGTTCATTTGGTTTTCTGCTGTGAGTGCGTATAAGTTGCCATCATTAATGTGTTTGCTTCATCAAGTCATTAGATCGTTATCACATTACTATTTTGATCAGAGACACTTTAAACTAACCAAGCAGCTCCAGTAATAAATGAAAGAGCTGTTATGGGGTCTGCGAGTGTGTGTATGTCTGTGAATGTCTGTGACTGTCTATATGAGTATGTTAAGTCTAAAATGGCAAAGCTCACTTGTTTTTGAGCAAGGTGATAACACTACACACACATATATATGAAGCAACCATACACTTAAAAATCTTGCAAGCATAAGAGTAGAGCTTACCCTGCTGACTGCAGCTAGGGTTGCAACCCAGCCTGTATTTTACCAGCAGGCCTGTAAATAAATGGCTTGCTGCCAATGTTAATTCTATAAAGGCAATAGCAAGGCCAGTATTTTTTGAGAAATAGATGGCAACTCTAATTGCAGCAAAATCACAGAGGGGGAAGAGCTCTTCTCTCTAATTGGCAAATCACATTTCAGAATTGCTGCATGGAGTCAGCTTTACAAAGTGATTGTGAATGTTTCTTAGTCAGTCACTGGGAGTACAGGATAGGCTGCTTCACAAAGTGATTGAACTGCAAAGACAAATAAATAAATGGAGCGCATAAAGGGCTCATATACCATGTCTGGGCTCTAGGAAGCTGCCATTTTAAATGGCCATGTCTATAAGATTACAAGAGTTCCTGACATCCATTTTTCTATGCACCACTAGAATAGGTTAGATCAGTGATTCTCAAACCTGTCATCAGGACCCCCCAACGGTCCAGGATTTAGGGATTACCCAGTTGTGTTTAAATGAGAATATGTAGAGCACCTGGTGTGGTTCCCTAACCATTAAGTAGCCATACCAGGTGTTCTACATATTCTTATTTAAACACAACTGGGTAATCCCTAAATCCTGGACCATTGGGGGGTCCTGGGGACAGGTTTGAGAATCACTGGGTTAGATGGTCCCTTGGTAATCTTCAGTTCTAAATCAGCTTCTAAGAACCTACTACCCTGAGAGACATTGCAAAACTTACACATACATTTAAGGAAATATTTTGGTATTTGCATAAGTTCTGTCTGCTTTGAAATATGTGATAGCCTGGGAGATCCAATAAGCATTTCTCTCTCTTTTTTTGCAGTTTTAAAATATCCCTGCAATTTATTTTGCATTGGCTTCCTGTGTGGCTAATTGATAGTTTAATCATTAGAACTGCATGAAAGATCAGTATTATTTATGCATGTAAATAGTTTTTTCAGAGGTTCTGTGAAAACCATTATTTATAACAGCAGTGGACCCTTTAGGTATATGACAAGCAATCAATACAAATCTAATCCTTGTTGTATAAGAATGTAAATATGCATATGTAATACTATTACATGATTAAGAGCTCCATTACAATACCCCCGATGGGCAAAATTAACCCATGTTGCAGGACCTCAAAATTACATAGCCTTTAGTAAGCACCCAAAATTCAGTAAAAAAAAGCACCATACTCAATTAAAACATTTGTTGTATGTTCATTAAGTATTACATATCATGTATATCACTACAGTTTTCACACAAAAAATAAAAAAACCTGCTCTAATCCCCAACATTTATACACCACCACAGAGGTGGTCTGCTAATGTCCATAAAGCACCCTCGAGTCCTCAGCTTTGGCCCAGGGAAAAGGGACCCCTTTCCTATGCATCTGTTCTCAGTGGATGACGGATGCAGAACACTAATAATTTCTGCTCTTAAAGTGGGAATTTCATTTTAAGAAAAAAAAGGCATCAATCCCAGCTTTACCATTGGCTGCTTTTTGAAATACCCCGGCCTCCAATTCATTCAATATGGCGACTGGGTGCTATTTGGCTCCTCCCAGTCCTTATTATGGTTATGAGAGGCCAGAGCTACTAGCCCCTCATGCAGTATATAGGGACTGGGAGCCATTTGATGTAGGGGGCATTTCTTTATTTTAACAGGAGTTTGCCATCCACCTGGCCACTAACAGTACTAGCTGTTAGCGGCCGAATAAAAACCAAGTAATTACCTTGTGTTTCTCTTTGTTTTAAGGGAAGAGAATAATAGTTAATAGATGTTTTTTCATTATTGCAGGATTTGAACAGTTACACTAGAAAAATGCGATCACTGAAATTATCGGAATACAGTAATTACTTTACCATCACGTAGAGTAACATAGCAGCCTAGAAAAAATAGAATCCAAATCTACTGGTGCTCTCTTTTACATTACCACAGATAATGTAATTGAGCCCCAAGCATTTTATGTCTATAATGAGGCTCATAGACTCTCAGAACACTGCCATCAAGGGTCATAAATGAGAAACTCTTGAGGTTTTCTCAAGAATATGTGCAAAATGAAAATAAAATGAAAGTATAATCAATAGAAAACCCTAGCAGGGCCATTGCTAGGTTCATAAAAAACTATGTATAATCAAGAAGTATGATCAATAGAAATCCCTAGCAGGGCATTGCTAGGTTCATAAAAAAAACTATGCATAATCAAACATGCAAAGTAAAAAGAGCATGCACCACTTAACCAAGCAACAAACATTACTAAGAGCGGATCTTTAAGGATGATTCTTTTAAAGACCCTTTACATTCAGAATAATACTGTACTAGGAAATAAGAATGGGAATTGTTTTTACTTTTGGTACAAATATAAGCTAAAAACAATACTCCTGTCAATGTTAACATTTAAGGTCCTTTAATTCACAGTAATGTCCTTTATTCCATTTAAACACAGTAAAGGTTGAGTATCCCTTATTCAGAAATCAGTTATCCAAAATGATCCGTTATTCAAAAATGTTTTTGGATTTTGCCACAAGTTGCAAATTCCACACACACCTGTCAGAATACAAGTACACAACAGTTTATTCAGTGTGCAGCCCCCTTAAGCTGCAATATAGTCTTTCCATACATGTCTCAAATTCTCCCACGCCCACAAAGGGTGATACAATGACATGTGTTCTGGTCCGATGCACCAACAGCAGGTTCCCAACCAGGCCCGCCATCAGGGAGTGACCGGCGATACTGGCGTCCCGGGTAACGCCAGTTAAAAAAAATAATTCTCCGTTAAAAGCAGGTCGGCGGCTGTGAGGGAAGTGTTGTGCGCTCCCTCACAGCGCGGCTTCAATGAAGTTTGTTAAAAAAAAAAAAAATTTGTCGTATTTTTATTTTTTTTAACAAACTTTATTGAATCCGCGCAGCTGGAGGGGAACGCACAACGCTTCCCTCACAGCCGCCGACCGGCAGAGCAGCAAGGAGGTAAGTATTGTGGAACGGGGTGAGGAGGGTGGTATATAACGAGCATACTGAGGGTCACAATCCTGGCATACTGAGGGGCTAAATCCTGGCATATTAATTGGCATAATCCTGGCATATTAATTGGCATAATCCTGACATATTAATTGCCATAATCCTGGCATATTATTCGGCATAATCCTGACATTTTAATTGGCATAACCTAGGCATATTAATTGGAATAATCCTGGCATATTAATTGGCATAATCCTGCCATATTAATTGGCATAACCCTGCCATATTAATTGGCATAACCCTGGCATATTAATTGGCATAACCCTGGAATATTAATTGGCATAATCTTGGCATATTAATTGGCATAACCCTGCCATATTAATTGGAATAACCCTGCCATATTAATTGGAATAACCCTGCCATATTAATTGGCAAAATCCTGGCATATTAATTGGCATAATCCTGCCATATTAATTGGCATAACCCTGCCATATTAACTGGCATATTGAGGGGCAAAATCCTGGCATATTGAAGGGCCAAATCCTGGCATATTAAATGGCCAAATCCTGACATATTGAGGGGCAAAATCCTGGCATATTGAGGGGAAAAAAACTGGCATATTAAATGGCACATTGAGGGGCAAAATACTGGCATATTAAATGGCACATTGAGGGGCAAAATACTGGCATATTAAATGGAATATTGAGGGGCAAAATACCGTCATATTAAATGGCATATTGAGTGGAAAAATACTGGCATATTAATGGCATATTGAGGGGCAAAATCCTGGCATATTGAGGGAAAAAAAACTGGCATATTAAATGGCACATTGAGGGGCAAAATCCTGGCATATTGAGGGGAAAAAAACTGGCATATTAAATGGCACATTGAGGGGCGAAATACTGGCATATTAAATGGCACATTGAGGGGCAAAATACTGGCATATTAAATGGCATATTGAGGGGCAAAATTCCGTCATATTAAATGGCATATTGAGTGGAAAAATACTGGCATATTAATGGCATATTGAGGGGAAAAATACTGGCATATTAAATGGGAAAAGAAAGGCACATTGAGGGGCAAAATCCTGGCATATTAAATGGCAAAGAATGGCATATTAAATGGCAAAAGAATGACATATTGAGGGCAAAATACTGACTTATTGAGTGGCAAAATATTATTGGCATAACCAACTGCGTCCAACCACCCTCCATATTACAGTAAACTGGTATAACATGCTTGTAAGGGTAGGTGGGGCAAGTGGGAGATATTGTAAGGGGGGGGGTGATAGGGGGCCCAGAAAATTTGTTCAGTAAGGGGCCCTAAAATTCCTGGTGGCGGCCCTGTTCCCAACAATGCCTCACATCACAGCTACATCACAGTAAAAGTGATGTATTTGCTCTGTACAGTATTTTCACTGATACATGACTGCTGAGAGGCTTTTATATATCTTATTGATGACAATAAGATGTAAATCTATGCCGAAGGTTGTGCCGGCAGCATAGTCCATGTAAAAAAAATCAACGCCTAAAAAAAGTGCCTGATTTGTGTCGGGGGAATCTCCACCAAACGCTGTTTGTCGGAAGTCCCTTTCCCACACTGCAAAGTTATAAAGTTATATAAAAGCATAATCGCCATTATGCATGCGAAACAGTGATTGTGTCTTTTTATAAAACTGCTGACACTTGCAGTGCATGGAGTTTTTATTCATAACCCCCATTGTCTTTCATATAGTGTATTTCTAGGGCCGTATTTATCAAGACAAAATAGGCAGTATTTTAGGAAAAAGTGCTAAAATAGTAGTAGTAACCATGGAAACCAATGGGATGTAATGGCAGTTTGCTTCAAATTTAGCACTAATTAAAAAAAAATAGCACCTGTTTTGCCTTGATGATTTGGCCCCTAATTGTCTGTACGCAATGCAGAGGACTGCTATACAGCGTTCAAGTTTCAATCCCTTTTTAATACGTTTTTACAACTCATTATCTCAACTTTAAAATCCAATTTTTATTTTTTCATTTAAATATATTGAGTTGTTTTGTGTAAAACAGTGGACTCTATTTACAGCGAGATTTAGAGAACTGACAACCAAGTTATAAAAATCGGACCAAATTAGCTGAATTTAAATAATAACCCAACTAGCCTGTTTTTACATCTCTGTCTTTTTGGTCTGAAGTTTGCAACTCAAATTGTAATAGATTGCCTAGCATCCCCAGGTACTGAGACAAAACTAGTCACTATTTCCTGAAAGCACAATTATGACGTTAAATCAGTTTCAAGAATCTGATATTTATTAGTAAGATTTTCAAAAGCTTTGACATCTGTTATTTTTTGTTCCTTCTAACATATGTAGCGTTATTCTCCCAAGTGTGAAATAACTCACTTTTTTGTAGTGAAAACATGACTCTAAGTTACCAACTATCTCCCTGTTTATGCAACCTTTTGCAAGTATTGGTATTACAAAACAGATCAGTTGATGTATTTTTCACCTGAGATAATAGCAATCAAACTGCCTCATTGGAGGAGTAATAAAAAAACTCACATATTTCTCTCTATAATTTTGAGTGACTAATACATGTAAGAGGTATTTTCAATTCAACTACCTGTATTGTATTTAAACATGCTGGTTTTATAAGTATACTTTAATATAATTCATGCCTGCATTGCTAAAGAAAAAGCTAGTCCTAGTATTATTTTTTTAATGGAGAGATGTTGGGCTACAACAAGCATTTTTGCCATTTAGGCAAAATAAAATGTCTCTGTCTAGTGTTCCAATATCAGTCTTATGATATATCTTAGTTCAGGGGTGTTTTTTCCTGAAGTGCGCTGCATATTCAGAAATGCATGTGCGTGTTGGGCTGCATTACTTTTTATTATTACAGTAATGGTGAAGAACAGCTTGTTAGCCATAGACAAATGTTTGGTCATTTATCAGTAATACAAAAGCAGTCCATAATAACATAAAAGAGATAATGAGAATATGGGAATGTCAAATATTCTGCATTTGGCCTGTAGACTGCATGTTGGGCACTCATGTCATAGCTTCTTTCAGTATATAGTTATCCAGACAATTACACATGGTGCAGCATATCATTTTTTAGTATATTTTTAGTCAGAAACATCGCACAGCTAGCTGCTATTAGCCTATAGTTGGCCAGATATAGCTTTGGTACAGAAAAGCTTGCATCAGTATATAGTTTGCTAAACACAGAAAATGTACATCATTGCTCCCACCATTATATAGTCAGCCAGGCACAGAAGTAGTATCTCCCATCAGTATTTACTACTGCTATGACCAAGCTTTCCTGTGATGCTCAGCCTGTATTGTGGAAGAGTTTTGGCTAGCTGGCCATCAAATGAACTAAAATTCATAGTCACTCTGCCATTATACCACTGTAAATGTAAGTTTCCCTTATGCCTAGCCAACCAGAAGTTTCCAATGATCATAAGAAAGAGTAGTTCACAGCACAAAAATTAGGCATCTCCAGAGGATCTATCAGTAATATGTTTTGTGTCTCACCACATGTGGATCTGGGCATGGGCATCCGCAGAAATTTTTTCGGGGGGGGGGGGGGCATAATTTTACCGTCATCCTATTTGCGTCGCGCCTCTTTTTGACAAGTTATCATGAAGTGGAGGAAATTTGTCATTATCAGTGAAGGCATGCAAAGGGTTGATAAACCCTGCACCAGATACAGATCCACAGTACCACATATAAACCAACCACACTAGATATAGCCGCACTGCACCAAATATAGATCCACTGTGCCAGATATAGACCCACAACACCAGATATTAACCCACGGTACCAGCTAAAAACCCATGACACAAGATATAAACCACAGCACCAGATAAATATCCAGAGCTCTAGCTGAAACTCCACAGCACCAGACACAACACTATAGCACACAATAAAACCCAACAGCACCAGACACAACACTATATAGCACACAATATAACTCCACAGCACCAGATACAACACTATAGCACACAATATAAACACAAAGCAACAGATTCCCTAAACACCCAAATTCCTAAATCCATGACATTTCTTTATCTCTTTCCCCCTTTTTTATATGTTTTATTCCTCCATGTTTGCCATCTCTTTCCCCATCATTTTATGTGTTTTATTCCTCCATGTCAGTGACCTCTTTTCACCTACATTTTATCTTTTCTGCCCCATGTCACAATTTTGTCTGTATTCTGCTCCAATCAATCACCTCTTTTCATCCTCTATTCTCTTTTCTGCCCCATGTCATCCCATTTTGTTTGCAATCTGCTTCCATCTATCACATCATTTTATCCTCTATTATATTTTCTGCCCCATCCACTTGTCACCATGTTGATGTGAGCAGAGCCTGGTCAGAGGAGCTGCTCAGAATGGACAAATGGAGACCTCAGGGAAATTGGAGGGACCTCCTTGGATTTACCCCACTCTACCATGTACCTTGGCTGTTTTGTTTTTTCAAGCTATTATAAGCTCTTCCTACATGTTACAGAGGCTCAGCTATGGTCTCTGAGTATCTTCCCCTGTTTCCTCCATGATGTTGCACTGCAGGCTCTCTTCTGTCAGTCATGCTGCCACATGGAGGGCTGAGGGGCGGGGCTATAACTTCATATCCCCGGGCACCCCTGCCATTGGCTCTCCATGCAGCATGACTGACAGCTTCAGAGACCTGCACCAATGTGGATGGGAGACCAGTATTACAGCAAGCAGAGTTGCACAGAGAAACAGCTTTGAGTGCCACCTCCTACCCCAGCAACTGGTGTGCAGTCCCCTAGGGACAACTAGAGGCTGCACACTGAGAAAAATAATAACAATTTAAAATAAAATGTAAAAATAAAATGTTTTTTTAAGTGGAATTGCAAAAATCCAGGGGGGAGAAAGTTCCCCCCCCCTTGCCCCCCCCTGCAGACGCCCATGGATCTGGGGCCTCATTTCTCTATAACTGATGTCCCATGGTGCAAGAGAGTGGGAGGAATGTATATCATATGGCACAGGTTTGATGCCTCTTTCAGGTACAGGGGTTGGCAGAAGGTTAAATAGGTTATAACAAAAAATTCACAGACCTCCTGCTCCCACTGCTCACATAGTACCACCAACAATATCTGGGGAGATATCTCATGGTACTCGAATGTATTTTTTTACAGGTTGGGCCCATTTTATTAACGTGGAAGGGGTGGCACAGGTAGGGAATTTTTACTAATTTTTACTTATTCTGAATTAATATTGGCATGGGGGGTTATTTATTTGGATTATGGTGCTAGAGGCATTTGGGTAGCCCTGGGTGGTACATGGAAGGCATTTATTTTAATTATGTGGTTATGGGCATTTGGGCAACCCCTAACCCGATAGGGTTATGATTTAAATATTAAAATGGGGCTGTGGGCAGGGAGCCACATAATTTGTATTTAATAGGACCAGTGGGCTTTCCGCTTGGCATATTGGGCCAATTTTGCTATTTATGGGGCCAGTGTGCAGTCTGCTGGTCTCAGGGGCCAGGCATTTAGCCAACCCTTGGCTCAGGTATTTGAGGAAAGGGGGATGGGGGCATTTGTGGAGTCCCCATGCCTCCTCCAGCAATTTCATATTTCAATACTGTAGGGAGCTCTATTTGTGTTCCCTATAGCACTTAAATGTTTGTTTGTTTTTGCATAGATAAACTGTGTTAATATGAAGATGCACATTTAGGTCCTGTTTTTTTAAATTAGGAGTTAAATTAACGTGCAGTAAATTATTTTATTCCCCGTTAATTTTTACCGGCCCTCATTGAATCACTGTTTGTGTGGTAATTGCAACCATCTGGTATTCTGAGAGGCTTTCTGGTTTGAGCCGGATAAAAAAAAAAGCTTTGATAACTTATATCTATGAATATATATGTATAATTATTACATCCAAAATGCAAAAGAAGGTCATATTTATGTTGACAATTTTTACTATTCACAGCATCCTAAATACAATCTACATATGTAATTTAAGGGAATTATCAAGAACCTTGTGCAATTTAATCCTTCAATCTGCTGCGAGGCTTAGATGTTTAATGTTTATCTAAAGTAGATCTTACCATATTCCTCAAATGCTTGTTTGCGTTTATGGAATACAGTCAATTAGGCAGCAAACCATCCACAAGATTCCCAAATTTCAATAACTATGTATCCGTCAATTCATTCATCTATGCATCTTGCAGATCAGTATATTTCACCATGGACATTGCAACAATGCAAACATTTTCAGAATATTGCATTATTTAATGCTACAAAACATTCATGAGTACGGTACCATTTAATTGCCAGTTAATTTCCCAATTTTTGGGATATTCTGAAAAAAAGAATATCAAACCAATACTTGTGAGTTTTGGTGATCCATATTCGTGAAGTGAAAAATGGTTTTAAAACTTATGTAAATCAGAAATTAAAGCAGATAACCATATACAAAATTACTGTGCCAAGATTTGGGATATTAATTAATGCATGCCGTGCACATTTTAGGTACAGATTAGCAATGAGAGGCTTATCATATTTCAAGTAATTTAAAAATGTAATATGATATCAGAAAATCATTTTACAAATTCATAAAAAAACAAAATAAGTTTGTAGTATTTCTATATATATATATATATATTTATATATACCACACCAACTAGCTATAACATTAAGACCACTGACAGGTGGCAAGCCGGAGGAGGCAGTGTGATGCTTTTGGCAATGTTCTGCTGGGAAACCTTGGGTGCTGCCATTCATGTGGATGTTATTTTGACACACGTACCATCTACCTAATCACCCTTTCATGGAACCGGTATTCTCTGATGGTTTTGGCCTCTTTAAGCAGGATAATGTCACACATGTTTATATCTAGGACACCACATATATGTATATCTATAGCTATTTATCTTTTTCTCACCCCTATGAGTAATATGTGTCTCCCTCAACCTCGGGTCCTCTTCAATTTCCACATATTCTTTTAGGCCCTGGTACTTCTCCGTCTTCTCATAATCCTTCTTCCTGATGTTTCCGTCACTTTGTGCTGCTACTTCTATAACCATCACAATCTTCTGGTCCTTGACTACAACCATGATGTTGGGTTGATTAGCCAGAACCAATCTGTCCTTCTGGATCTTTGGATCAGGCGCTCAGTGCTTGTTCTTGTACTGCTATGATCAGTGCCTAAGTGCTGTTTTTGAGTTCAGCCCTCTCTAGCCACTGGTAGGATTTCACAATGTCAGCCCCCTCAGCTATCTGTTGATGGTATATCACATGCAAGTTCTTGGATTGCCATTGCTCTTTCTCTACTTGATCTTAATTCCATTGCTGCTTCAGGCATTGTCTCATCAGCTTATCTTTGGTTGCCATCTTACTGATTTATTCTCAGATGCTCTGGGACTTGTCCAGGATGGTGTCTACAGTCACTGAACGTCAGACTTGGCACGGAAACCCCCATACACTGTGAGGATGGGATGACAAGAAAAAAAAATAAATAATAAAAAATAAATATATATATATATATATATATATATATATATATATATATATAAATGTGTGTGTGTGTATATACAAATAAATATATATATATATATATATATATATATATATATATATATATATATATTAATTGTGTTTATCACATATATTTTTTTTTTATCACAGTTTGCTCCAAGCGCACTTATTGTTCTTTATTTGTATATACACACACATTTATATATATATATATATATATATATATCCATCCTGCTGTGGCTAATCTGCTTAGATTTTGGCTCAGGAACAGAAACAACAGATATCCAATTAGTGTATAACATATACAGACTTTTAATAAAAAAAAATATCTGCTTACATGGAAGTTTTCTCTGTCAAATGTAGTGGGCGCCACACAGCTGCAGGAGAAATCTTGTCCAGTAAGTATCAAAAAATAAAAGATGTGGAATAAAAATACACAATATACGTACATAAAGAACAGCAGGGTGAGTCCAGTCCGTTACGCGTTTCACCCTTCATGGGCTTCTACCTACGCCTGGATATCTGTTTCTGTTCCTGAGCCAAAATCTAATCAGATTAGCCACAGCAGGATTCTACAAAACGACACCTTACCCTTGAAGTGCAACTATTATCCAGCCATCCTGTGAGGGCATCCCCTTGAGGGGGATCAAAGCTTCCTCCTGATCCCTCAGGATATTATTTCACATTGTCACCTATAAGGTGTTATATATATATATATATATATATATATAAATTGTGTTTATCACATATATTTTTTATCACAGTTTGCTCCAAGCGCACTTATTGTTCTTTATTTGTATATATTGTCTGTTTTTGTGTGGTTTAGGGACACACTGCCTAAGTGCTGCTAGAGTTGTGATTGCAGCGCTGGGTTCACTTTTTTAATTTGTGTATGTGTATGTGTGTGTGTGTTTGTGTGTGTGTGTGTATATATATATATATATACAAACAAACAAACACACGTACACATTTATATATATATATATATATATATATATATATATATATTTATATAAATGTTTGTGTGTATTGCTTTTTCAAGTATGTGTAAGTACATCATACATAACTGTAGTTTATCCAGTGTTTTGCGTTACAGCATTTCTCCTAGTATTGCACAGAAGGACTTGATAGATGACTCTCTCGCTGGTTTATCCTGCTTTTTTCTAATCTTCCACAGCATTTTTCGACAACTCCAATGACGAATGATGTCACAGTCTGAGGCTTTGCTTATTGCAGTCTTTTCTTAATGCCTATCATCGCATAGTGTCATATCTCTTGCATTACAATTTTCTTAGAAAGTTCTTAATTTTGAGGGGAATGTTACACGACATGGGCTGTTAGATTTGGAAAGGGTAAGAATGCAAAAATAAAATAAAATAGACTATTAGAACATGAAACGCCTTATGTCATTGTGATATGGGCACTAGTGCAACTCATTAAAACAGAACTACTGACTTTTTGACACAAGGCTTCCTTTTCATTGAAGACTTAAATCTACACTATACAGGCTTCAAATCAAGAAAAAAAGAGTACCCATCCAATAATTGCAATTATAGCTATAACCACAAGACAGCTGCAAAGAATAAAGGGCAAAGGTGCTGCACAAAAGTGGATATTAGATATTATGAGTCATTTAAGCTTAACCTATTTCTGTCCTGTTATTTATATGCCCTATCCCTTCATTTGTTGCATGAACATTCATTATAAACAGTGGAGGAAATATCTTTTTTTTTTTTTGTCAAATGATGTGGTTTCATTTTATGTTGCCCCTCAGCAGCTTAATTTATTGGTTACTAAAGATGCTCTTATTTAATCAGAGCAAAGATTTGAGTTAAGTGTTTAAATTATTCATAATGTAAATTGTTTACAGGGTTTAACTAGGTATGTTGCTGAATGGGTCTGTAAACAATGCAACGTAGTTTTATAAAAAAAAATCCTTTTGAGATAATTTAATGCATTTTATAATTTATTACATTTAGGTCGTTTGTGTGGTGTTCATTATGTGTAGACTAGTCACAAACATGTTTCCATGGTTACGAGTAGCTGGTATCATCATTGTGCGTATACATGTAATGTAAAAATAGAGTTACTAAGGAATTAAGAACATGTAGGTGTTTCAAAAATATAACAATCTATATACGGCAAGGTTAGTATTAAGTTTTGCAGCACATTTTTTTCATTTAATATAAAATAATGATTACATTTTAAGATGTAAGAAATTAATTAATTTTAAGATACAGCGAGGTGGACAAAATATGAGAAACAACGAAAAATATATTAATTTCAAGAACCAAACAGGAACACAGGACTTATTCCTTACTGGAATGCTGTGTAGTAGTCTTCCAAGAAGAAGAGCCTCCAGTTTTTTTTGAAAGATGAAGAATGTGAAAATATAATTCACATGCAGCACTTCATAACTATCCATAAAGGTTAAAAGGGACAGTCCAGTCCCCAAACTTACTGTTGGTGCAAGTGAAAGTGAAGTGACTACTGCCCTAGGAAAACATATAATTTTTCCGACCCTTGCTGATGTGCTGTGTGTGTACACACACAGTCAAACATTCACCTGCAGCCACATATATCCAGAGCATCACATGCATAGGAACACACACATACCGACACATATTTGCACATACACAGTTGTAGTAATAGGTAGCACACTGTGATACTTTATTGCCACACAAACACACACACACACACCCACCTGCTGCACTAACATACACACACACTCTGCCACACACACAAACACGTACACTCTGCCACTCACATACACAAACACTTACACTCTACCACTTGCACACACACACTTAAACTCTGCCACTTACACACACACACACACAGACACACTTACACATATAATCACATGAAATAAATTGTACTTGCTCCAGCCTCTGCCTAGCTCCCCGCCAGTCACTTTAGTCAGAGCACCAGGAGGTCACGTGATCTCCGACACTCTGATTTCCCCACAAGTGAGGGGAGCACAAGAGGCTTTGTGCATGTTGGGGCACATAGAGGGCTTCCAGCCAGCTCCACTGACCCAGGAGGCGCCCTGACATGTACATTTAAAGGAATTACATTTTTAAAAATGGCATACATGTATCCCATAAAGCAGAGGGCGTCCCCCAGAGTCGGCGGCCTAGGCAAACACCTAGTTTGCCTATTGGTAGCGCCGGCTCTGGCCCTGAGCATGTATCAGTTTTGATTAAATTATTCTCTTCCTCTGCTGCTCTGCTGGTGGAATAGAATGCATTAGAGTCTGCATGTGGAAACTAATTAACCTTGCTCTTATACACATAGGATCTCTTAAAGGGACAGTTGAGTCCCCAAACACACTTTGGTGTAAGATGAAGATTACTGATTGTATAGTACACAGGCTTTTTCCAGTGTGATTTGATGCAGGCATTCTGCATAAATCAATTTTTTTTATATTTGACTCAAACCCTCCCCACTGATTAAACTGCATGTTTACTGCATTTTTACTGCATGTGCGGCAGCACTGATTATATAGAGTCTGAGGATATAAAATTTTGTTTCATTTAGTCACTTCCTGTATTCTTCAAATTTAATAGATTATGTGGACTATGAGTGACCTTGCTCTTGTACACAGTAGGATCTCTTAACAGTGCAACACATTGTCTGATGACATCACTAGAGAGACAGGATATTCCATTCATTTGAATGAAATTATTCTCATTGGTCCCTGTAGCAAAAAGAAAAAGAAATTAACTTTTACACAGTAGTGTGGGCAGTCCTGGTTTCTTGCAGACTGCTGTAATTTTACAATTTCCTCTAGCTGTAAGTATTTTATATTTTAAGAAATGCAAAATGTAAACCATGCATTTTAAAGTACTTTGAAAACACTTTGAAAACACATTAATATGCATTTTGGACAGTCTCTTTAACAGTGCAACACATTGTCTGATGACATCACTAGAGAGATTCATTTGAATGAATATATTCTCATTGGTTCCTGGCAGCAAAAAAAAAAAAAAAAAAAGTTAAAGTAAAAAAAATTAGCAAATGTACTTTTACTCAGCTAGTGTTGGCAGTCCTGGTTTCTTGCAAACTGATGTAAAATAACAAATTCATCTAAGTGTAAGATATTCATATTTTAAGCGGTGCAAAATATAAAATATGCATTGTAAAGTTCTTGCATTAGCATTTGGAAGATACATTTTGGGCATCAGAAAGTCCCTTTAAGTGACATTTCAGAATCTAAATAAATAATAACCCCCTCTTAATAAGTAATAACCCGCCCTCAAATAAATGACCAAATTGCCCTGGACGACATAAATATTTATTAAATAAAATTAAATTAATCCTACCTACCCCATACCTCTACCTTTACCAGGTAAGGATGATGAATCAAAATAAATGTGCCAAAACCTGAAAAAAAAACACACAATGTAAATAGAAAATACCTGAAATAAATATGTCGGCCAATTACCAACGTTGTCCTCGCACCTCATATTCAGCCCAGGGAAATGGGCCATCAAAAAATAAAAATTACAAAAAAATGTAACATATCCACTCTGGCAAAACACCCCCCAAAAAGCACGCTCCTGTCTCTAATGGTCTACTCCAATGGAGAGTAAACCAGTTTGACATCTCAGCCCGGGAGGCCTAGGATTTCAAAAGCACATTGAAGGCATCTGATTGGCTGACTGTCGGCTAATATGAAGCCTCCCTGTCCCAAGCTTACTATTGATGGTATTTTCAAACCAGCCAATAGTAGCGTCCCTGACTGAGATATCATTCTGGTATACTGATGTCAATAGGTGGATTCATTTTTATTTATTTGGGATAGCACATTTCCAAGATGAGGAATGAGGGAGTTGCTGATCATCACATCATCATATTTAATTAAGGTAATATTTTATATTAATGTCTGATTTTTGAAGTTCACTTTTCAGATGATCTTTAGTGGGCAGCCTGGCATTGCCATGTGTCTAAGTGAGTTACGTGAAAACCTGGCGATCTGACTCTTTGGAAAACACACGCATGCATAACTAGTGACAAAAGAGATCAGAGACAGACCACCTGTTATCTTATGTACGCATCATGGAATACTTTTTAAATGATTGAATTTTGCACCATGGCTAAGGAATACCATGTATATGTAAAAAAAAACACATTTATAATTTATTATTCTGAAAAGGCTGTTGTAGAACATTGACCACCTTTTGAACCTTTGCTTTCCCCTTCCTATTCCATATTCATCAGTAAGGTTAGAAAGAGTTCTAGTCCTGTGAATCTGAGGATTGAGTTAGATGGGTGTGGTAAGCGTTAACTGATGCGTTAAATGCAGCTTTGTTGCAATTGTCAGTGATTTCACTTGATATAATTAAATAATGAGGCTTTGTTTGCTCATTAGCAACTGGCCATCCTTTTGAATTAACAGAGCAAGCACAGAATGGCTTAAGTTTCAGTATCCCAGTAGCTGAGATGCTAAATACATCATCACCCACCATGGGAAATGACTTTTTAAGCTTTCCCTATGAGCTCTGTTCATGAAATTATTTGTAACATGACAGTTGATGTTGTGTGTCAGCTGGGAAAGAAATTGCTTGCTATAAACTCCAAAGCATCTCTCACTTCACCCTCAGGAAATGTAAGTTGGATCATCTTTCCCTTCCTGGAAAACCATTCAGCAAATAAAAGATCCCATTGATACTTGTAAATACGGAAGTTCATTTTACATAGTAAAGGGGTTCTTTCACGTCTAGTCACTCACTATTTCGAGATTTATTTAATCATTTAAAAGTGACTTTTTTGCTCCCAGGTTTTATAAAATCAAACATGGTAAATGCTTATTCTACACATGGGAAAGGTTAACAGTACATATCTATAGATACATTTAACAGTAGATATACAAAGGGTGGTGACTCAGCTATACTAAGCACGGACGTTCTCAGTTAATAAGGCCGAAAAGATTGGCTTTCTTATAGTATTTGGATTCTAGCATTTCATTTCTTTAACTACTGTGGCAGAAATAAATATTGAAATCGCCACATGGTCTCTCTTCAGTGTAGGCTTGGACTTAAGTATGCTGTTGGCTGGATTTCAAAACTTAAAGATACGTTACACACTATTAGCTAGAGTTTACAAAATCCCAGAGCTAAAATCATTCTGTTTCATGTGTTCCACACCTGTTCCCTAGCAGTATACACCAGATAATTGTTTTATTATGCCTACTAGTTAAATTATTGTAGTGTAACCAGAGATCTGCTACATGCTTCCATGACCAGACTTGGTTTGCAGAGCATGGTACCTGTCAGTTTGGCTTTGATTCACTTTGCAATAAAATTGTATCCTATATTTGATCTGAGGATGTGTAGACCAACAGATCTGCATTCAACAAGCAGAATATGTTCCATTTGTATGTCTCAGATTCTTACTAGAACTGAACTACACTAGATGTGGAATCATGTCTCCCCCGAATATAGTTTCCGGCCATGTACAACCAGTTACTTAGTTGCAAAAAAGGCCATCAGTTTTTGTGCAGATATTTGTCTAGACAGTGACTCAACAAACAGAATTCATGGAAATGATGAAATATGTCTGACATATGTCTGACTTAAAAATCTTACAGTTTTGTGTATGGAGGCTATTTACTAATGAAACCTGATCTGATAAAAATCTATCTCTTGGTTGGTCAAGAAAAATCTTGATTTTATCTGCCTGACAGTAAATTCAGAAATATGATCCCTCAGGGATGCCTGCAAAAACAGCATTAGTGAATCTGCAATTTTTGCTATACTTTAATATTTAGTATGTTTTATAAGGATCTGCTCAGTTACAGAATTACAGCAGATTGCAAGAAACTAAGACTGCCCATACCAGCTGAGTAAAAGTAAACTTTTTTTTTTTTTTGCAGGAAGCAATGAGAATAATTTCATTAAAATGAATGAAATATCCTGTCTCTCAATTCAAGTCATCAGAAAATGTGTTGCATTGTTAAGAGAGCCTGTTGTATACAAGAGCACTAGTCTGATTGTCTGATGGCACTAGTGATGCCATCAGACAATGTGTTGAACTGTTAAGAGATCCTAATGTGTACAAGACTTCTGCATACATCACATTATTAATATTTTACTCAAGCCCTCCCCCAGTGATTACTTTGCGCATATCCTACAGGTGCTGCAGCACTGATTATATAGACACTGAGCATATAAAGTTTTGCTTCATTTAGTCTCTTCCTGTGCTGCTGGAATAAAACGCATTGTGTGGAATGTGATAACTACAATAATTGTACAAATATGTAACATGTAACCCAGACACTGTAAATGCCTTGTTGAAATCATAATAATATCTAATGCAATGTTTAGTTCAATTGTTAAATTATACAGGTGTGTTATTATTTGTTTGCTTCTTAAGTACTGATAATATATTAATCTGGCAATATCATTGTGCAATACACTGAAGACCAAACAGAACAGTTGTATAAAATAGAAAAGACTGCACTCATAGCTGCATCACATATAATATTTATTATATGTATAATAGCATGTGTACTTTGCTTTAGAAAAAAATATCATGTCATATCAGCTGTGATGTAAGCATTGCAGTGTTAAATAATGCCTTCAAACGAAATACAGAGAAACATGATCTGCAATATTGAACTGGAATACACAATAATATTATATTTACTGAACATTCTGGAGAATAGAAATCTGAAAGTAGTCTTTACATCATTATCTATTGCTCATCATCCCTCTGGCACACAAACAGTTAAAATCAATACGGAGAGCTGGAGCTACCAGCCTGTTTTGGGTTGTAGATCGCTTCATGGTAAATTGTGCTCCCTGCAAGGTTATAATAATTAAGGCAATCCACATTTAATAAAAGAACAAGTTGCCACAGCAACAGTTGATGCAATGCAAAAAAAGAAAGAAAAAAAGTATAATTTATTTTTTGAGAGAGAAAGTTGGGGGGGGGGGGGGGGGGGGGGGGGGGGGGGGGGACTTGTATATTTTTCTCTCCGTTTGACTGTCTGTCAATCTAAAATAAAATTATGTAAACCGAGCAATGAATCAATAAAATAGTGCTTTATGGAGCTTCCCCCATTATTTGTGTATTCTAGATAAATATGTGATGTGTAGATAACATGACTGGGCAGGTTAAACAGATGAAACATGAAGAAAAAATATATATTTAACAAACAAAACAACAGACATATAAGGAAAAATACTTCCCAAATGACAGCAGGGTACTCCTTCAAGGACGCCTCAGATCCCACAGGACAAAAACAAAAAAGGAGGTATCTCATTACATTAGACGAATAAAAAGCTGGATTTGTTTGTCTCGGATACAGACTTGGGTGGACATATGGAAAAAAAAGGGGCAGGAATGTAGCATGAATCAATTAAAAAAAAATATATACACAGCTATATTAATAAAACTTACAGTAAAATATTGCACTGAGCATGCGCATAAGTGGAATCCCCAGTGGCAGCACAGGAAAGTTGGATAGCAGATAGACACAGGTATGCAGATGGAATTAAAGCAATCCCTTGTACAGTCTCTTTAAAGTGCAGGTGACAAGCAAAGAGACCATGTAGCAGTAAATAGTAGACAATACAAAATATATATAAATATTGCACTTCAGCAACCAAGTTTTATTAAAGGCTTGTATTTATTGTGTTTAACTGATTCACGATATATTCATGCTCCTTTTTTTTAATTATTTTTCTCTGAGACAAGCAAGTCCGGCTTTTTATTTGTCTGTGTAAAAGGATATCTCCTTTTCTGTTTTCAAAAATAGATTAGATTGATTTTATTCCGCGAATAAGAGAAAATAATCTGAACAAAGATTCCCAGTGCAATGAAATACATTAGATAAAATAATAGTACAATTATGTAGCATAGCACGTAGTTTTATAACACATACATTACATGTTTTAATATACAGTTATCACATAGGGGAGGAGAAGCATGAAATTCAGAGCTGTGTTTAGTGGTTTAGTGTACGCTTGGGTTGGAAGCTCACTTATTTTATAGAAGAGTGGAAAAAAGATTAATCTCTCTGTTAACTCAGCAGCTCTGTTGACAGTCTCCTATTTTAAAGAGGGAATATTTACAGTATTTCCTGTTCTATTTATAGCCAATATGTTATACAGCACACACTGCTCACAGATCGCTTTCCTAGTTGTGTCAGTAGGAAATTCGAAGGTGTTTATGATGGTGGGAAGTTGAGAAGTATTTTTCCACAAAGATGTAATATTTCAACCCATTCCAAAAAAACAGTGTACGTAACACATCATTTCCTATATAAATAACTATTTAAATCTGACTTCTGCTGTGCGTGGTATTTCACACACCAGCCAGTCTCTGAATATAAAAAAAAAAAAAAAAAAAAGAAGCTAAAACACAAGAAATGCTGTTCAATTATTGAGATTCAGCGTATAGTAACAAACCGCAAAGTAGGAGGCATGTTAATAATTCCAGGTATGAGTGGAGTGATAATATCAGTAGGTTATAACGGAGCATGGGGAATGTTAATAAATAAAATAATAATAAAATGTTAAAGCCTCTTATTCCTTGCAGTTAGTATTCACAAACACTGCAGAGACGGAAATAAAATCTGCAGCTGTAGGTAATTAACTGGCGGGGAAACAGGTGTGACTGATAAACAAAGATATTCGAAGCGTTTTCGTTTAGTAATTGCGCCAGAGCATAATTCAGACTAGGTGGAACTTTTTTTTCTTTTTATTCTTCTAATCCAGAAAATGCAGATTACAATACTTTATTGTAAACTCGTAGATTCACTTCTCCCCCTCCACTGCTATCTGATGAGTAATAGAAAATAAATGAATGTGGTGGGTCCATGATTGAATATGGCTGGTTCACAGACTTACACTGTCTGCTTAGTACTAGCTGTAGGCTATTTTCCAGCTCGTGCAAAACACACATGCTTTGGCCCAGCATCTCATGAAATGTCTGCGAACTATTATTAAGCAGATTTCTGTATTTAGAAACAGTGCATACATTCTTAACGTGTAGTTCTTCTCATATTGCTACTACTGTGGAGTGGTGAGGATACATGTGTAAAGCTACCTCTTTGAGGTGAGTGCCTGAAATGTATAAACACAGGAAAGACCTTACTGCCACTGGAAGTGTGCATTAACCCCTTCATGATGCTAGGGTGTTCTATGCCATCTTATTTTTGTGGTCCCAAAAGACGCTAGGACAGCATAGAACATTTTAAGTGGCCTTAGTCTGACAGGCAAAATGTAGCCAACGCTCAAAACAAGCACCAGCTGCATTTTACTAAATTGTGCCATTCGGGCATCCCTACATGATGTCACACTTGACGTCGGGAAGTCTTGCGATTTTTTGGTAGCGACCCACAAGTAGGGTTGCCACCTTTTCTTCAGAAAAATACCGACCTTGGCACTGTCTCCATTGACTTAACATTGGCCTGATGCCAATTTTTTACCGTCCTGCCGGTAAAATACCGGCCAGGTGGCAACCCTACCCACAGGGTCTATTAAGACCCTGATCGGGTCTCTGCAATTGTGTTCCTGGCTACCGATTACCTTGTGATTGTTGGTCAGGAACAAAGAGTGGCGTCACAAAGGGGTTAAAGCACAAATTGACAAAGCATTTTAACCACAGAATGTAATTTCTTGAAAACAAATTTTGTTTGGTTTGCTATGAACTAAAGATACTCTATTTTGTGGTTACTTGTACCCTAAGCAGCCATCTTCTCAATCACACTTTCTGACTAAGTACCATTTCTTTGTTGTGAAACAAAATAGATCTTATTCTAACTATGTCTATTCTCTGTATCTTAAGAATTAATAAGCAAATGGCTTTTTTTGCTGTGCTTTGATAGTTGCTTTTTTCTCTCCCAGCCTCCTGGACATAGTGGGGCATGATAATAGAAGCTGCAAACCAGTTATTTTGACTAGTTTAAACATATTTAGAATATAGAGATATTCAAATTTTAATAAATACATAAGGATCTAGTCAGTAAAGAGAGAACTGTAGGGAATTGAGACTGGATTTTCATACTGAAGGCCAAAGTAGCAGAGTTGTACAAATTCTCCCATTCAGTTGCATTGGTGAATTTTTCCAGCTCTGCTACTTTGGCCTAAAGTTTGAAATTCCCATCTCAATTCTTCCTTTACTGAGAATAACCTTATGCATTTATCTCTATATTGTTGTTATTAAGTAGACCCTGTAATGTGTATAATTTGTGTACTTTAATATGCATAGAAAAATATGTAAGTTCCAGCTTCCAGTCTCCTTTAACACAGTGAATTTAAATAACGCTAAACAAGAAATGCAGAATCTGTGTGCTTATTTTATTGCTCACCATTCTGTGGCTATACCATAGCTATTTTGTACACTATTCTTTAATAGATGCTCATTTATTAAAAATCATGTGCATTGAAGGGTTAAGAATGTTCCAGGAAATGCATGCAAGTAAAAAAAAATAAGTCACAATAGCATAATCCTGTATGTCTAGTATATAATAAATATCCTTGGAGCACCTTTGATGCACTGCCTACGTACTCATAGCTGAGAGGTTTGCTGTTAGCATTAGTAAGTGCCTGCTTTAGAATCAACTAAGAGATCCTCTGTAACCTTTTGTTACTTCTCCTGCAGATAGAAATGCTTAATGTGTGCACAATTTGCTTTCATCATTTTTATGTATCTAAAAACTTTACTATATCTCAGATCTACACTATATTGAATAGGGGTAAAAATTAAGGTTTTTTTTTTTTAATATTTATTTTTCAAAAGTATTCTTTAAACATGTAAAAAAAAATGAAACGTACACACTATATACATGTATAGACATATACAATACTTAGCAGATCACAGGAAAGACGGGTAGCCTTATTTCCAAATTTACTGGTCATTGTTCACACAAATACACACAAATCACAAAAAGATTTAAAAATAAAAAATTGTTCGTGAGTCAGGGAGTCACAATCAGGGAAAATAAAGGTACATGACCTTTCTCGTACATGGGATCAGTTTGTCATCAGTCAGGGATTTTTTTTTAACAAGCCCTCATAAATATAAATGATTTTTTTAGCATTTTGCTGATTTTTGTAACATCCAACTAGAGTCTTTCTCCATTTTCATTTGTTTTTTACAGGGTAATATCTCAAATGATTGGCTCACCTTCCCATTCCTAGCTATTAATAATTTTACTGCTACCAAACAGTGCAAAACCAGGCATCTGTTTGCATTTGAGAGATCTAACAATTCCAAATGTAACAAAGCAATTCAAAAGCCAAATTATTTAGTAATTTTATCTACTCATATGTCCATTTCCAAGTCGGCTTTACCCATGGGCAGTACCACCATACTGTGAGGGAAAAAAGTATTTGATCCCCTGAGGATTTTGAAAGTTTGCCCACTGACAAAGAAATGATTAGTCTATAATTTTAATGGAAGGTGTATTTTAACAGTGAGAGACAGAATAACAATAAAAATCATGAAAAACGCATGTCAAAAAAGTTATAAATTGATTTGCATTTCAATGAGTGAAATAAGTATTTGACCCCTTCGACTTAGTACTTGGTGGCAAAATGCTTGTTGGCAATCACAGAGGTCAAGACATTTCTTGCAGTTAGCCACCAGGTTTACACACATCTCAGGAGGGATTTTGTCCCACTCATCTTTGCAGATCCTCTACAAGTCATTAAGGTTTGGAGGCTTACGTTTGGCAACTCGAACCTTCAGCTTCCTCCACAGATTTTCTATGGGATTAAGGCAGGGGTCCTCAAACTTTTTAAACAGGGGGCCAGTTCACTGTCCCTCAGACCGTTGAAGGGCCGGACTATAGTAAAAATAAAAACTATGAAGAAATTCCTATGCACACTGCATATATCTTATTTTGAACAAAACGAGAACAAATACAATATTTAAAGTAAAGTTAAATCAACAAACTTACCAGTATTTCAATGGGAATAGTGTGCCAGTCAGAGCCCAGGAATATGATGCCAGTCAGATGCCCAGGAATATGATGCCAGTCAGATGCCCAGGAATATGATGCCAGTCAGATGCCCAGGAATATGATGACAGTCAGATGCCTAGGAATATGATGCCAGTCAGATGCCTAGGAATATGATGCCAGTCAGATGCCCAGGAATATGATGCCAGTCAGATGCCCAGGAATATGATGCCAGTCAGATGCCCAGGAATATGCCCAGGAATATGATGCCAGTCAGATGCCCTGGAATATGATGCCAGTCAGATGCCCAGGAATATGATGCCAGTCAAATGCCCAGGAATATGATGCCAGTCAGATGCCCTGGAATATGATGCCAGTCAGATGACCTGGAATATGATGCCAGTCAGATGCACCTGGAATATGATGCCAGTCAGATGCCCTGGAATATGATGCCAGTCAGATGGCCAGGAATATGATGCCATTCAGATGCCCAGGAATATTATGCCAGTCAGATGCCCAGGAATATTATACCAGTCAGATGCCCAGGAATATTTTGCCATTCAGATGCCCAGGAATATTATGCCAGTCAGATGCCCAGGAATATTTTGCCATTCAGATGCCCAGGAATATTATGCCAGTCAGATGCCCAGGAATATTATGCCAGTCAGATGCCCAGGAATATTTTGCCATTCAGATGCCCAGGAATATTATGCCAGTCAGATGCCCAGGAATATTATGCCATTCAGATGCCCAGGAATATTTTGCCATTCAGATGCCCAGGAATATTATGCCAGTCAGATGCCCAGGAATATTATGCCATTCAGATGCCCAGGAATATTATGCCAGTCAGATGCCCAGGAATATTTTGCCATTCAGATGCCCAGGAATATTATGCCATTCAGATGATCAGGAATATGATGCCATTCAGATGCCCAGGAATATGCCAGTCAGATGCCCAGGAATATTATGCCATTCAGATGATCAGGAATATGATGCCATTCAGATGCCCAGGAATATTTTGCCATTCAGATGCCCAGGAATATTATGCCAGTCAGATGCCCAGGAATATTATGCCAGTCAGATGCCCAGGAATATTTTGCCATTCAGATGCCCAGGAATATTATGCCAGTCAGATGCCCAGGAATATTTTGCCATTGATTTGTATTTAAAGGCACATATTGTTTCTTGTTTTTAACAATTTGTCATTTTTCTTGTTACATTTGTGTATATTTTTTCTATATGTATTTATATATTATATTATTAAATTTATATATTTTATATTAATTTACTATCTTTGGTTTTTTATATTGATTGACACTTACTCTGTTTAACTGCCAAGCGCTGTCTACTCACCTTCCCATTCTGTTTCCCTTTACAGTGGCTTGCTCCACTGTTTTCTTATAAAGACTAGCAGCTTATTTTCTCAATGCGACTCATCTGTCCAATCCACTGAGATATTTCATTGTCAATATCCTCAATCGGTGTATCGCTGGGTTTGTATACATTTATAATAATTATTAAAAAATTTTTTTTTTTTTGGTAAAGGGTTCACTTTGATTTCACATAATAGGCGCTGTGTATATCACATTTCTAGTTATGCTAGAATACCCATCCACTACTCATTTTCAATGCCCTGGCTAAGGGAAGGAGGTTCTCACCCAAGATTTGACGGTACATTCATCGTCCCTTTGATGCAGTGCAGTTGTCCTGTGCCCTTAGCAGAAAAACACCCCCAAAGTATAATGTATCCAACTCCATGTTTGACAGTAGGGATGGTGTTCTTGCGGTCATGGGCAGCATTTCTCCTCCTCCAAACATGGTGAGTTGAGTTGATGCCAAAGAGCTTGATTTTGGTCTTATCTGACCACAACGCTTTCACCCAGTTCTCCTCGGAATCATTCAGATGTTCATTGGCAAACTTCAGACGGGCCTGTACATCTGCTTTCTTGAGCAGGGGGGCCTTGCCGGCGCTGCAGGATTTCAGTCCTTCACGGCGTAGTGTGTTACCAATTGTTTTCTTGTTGACTATGCCTTGAAATCATTAACAAGATCCTCCTGTGTAGTTCTGGGCTTATTCCTCACCGTTCTCATGATCATTGAAACTCCATGAGGTGAGATCTTGCATGGAGCAACCGACCGTGGGAGACTGAGTTATTTTGTGTTTCTTCCATTTGCGAATAATCAAACCAACTGTTGTCACCTTCTCACCAAGCTGCTTGGCGATGCTATTGTAGCCCATTCTAAGGTCTACAATCTTGTCCCTGACATCATCGGAGAGCTCTTTTGTCTTGGCCATGGTGTAAAGTTTGGAATCTGATTGACTGATTGCTTCTGTGGACAGGTGTCTTTAATACAGGTAACAAGCTGAGATTAGGAGCACTGCCTTTAAGAGAGTGTTCTTAATCTCAGTTAGTTACCTGTATAAAGAAACCTGGGAGCCAGAAATCTTGCCGATTGATAGGGGATGAAATACTTATTTTACTTATTGACATGCAAATCAATTTATAACTTTATTGACATGCATTTTTCTGGATTTTTTTGTTGTTATTCTGACTCTCACTGGTAAAATACACCTACCATTAAAATTATAGACTGATCAGTTCAAAATCAGCAGGGGATCAAATACTTTTCCCCCTCACTGTACAGGGAGTGCAGAATTATTAAGCAAGTTGTGTTTTTGAGGATTAATTTTATTATTGAACAACAACCATGTTCTCAATGAACCCAAAAAACTAATTAATATCAAAGCTGAATATTTTTGGAAGTAGTTTTTAGTTTGTTTTTAGTTTTAGCTATTTTAGGGGGATCTCTGTGTGTGGAGGTGACTATTACTGTGCATAATTATTAGGCAACTTAACAAAAAACAAATATATACCCATTTCAATTATTTATTTTTACCAGTGAAACCAATATAACATCTCAACATTCACAAATATACATTTCTGACATTCAAAAACAAAACAAAAACAAATCAGTGACCAATATAGCCACCTTTCTTTGCAAGGACACTCAAAAGCCTGCCATCCATGGATTCTGTCAGTGTTTTGATCTGTTCACCATCAACATTGCGTGCAGCAGCAACCACAGCCTCCCAGACACTGTTCAGAGAGGTGTACTGTTTTCCCTCCTTGTAAATCTCACATTTGATGATGGACCACAGGTTCTCAATGGGGTTCAGATCAGGTGAACAAGGAGGCCATGTCATTAGATTTTCTTCTTTTATACCCTTTCTTGCCAGCCACGCTGTGGAGTACTTGGACGCGTGTGATGGAGCATTGTCCTGCATGAAAATGTTTTTCTTGAAGGATGCAGACTTCTTCCTGTACCACTGCTTGAAGAAGGTGTCTTCCAGGAACTGGCAGTAGGACTGGGAGTTGAGCTTGACTCCATCCTCAACCCGAAAAGGCCCCACAAGCTCATCTTTGATGATACCAGCCCAAACCAGTACTCCACCTCCACCTTGCTGGCGTCTGAGTCGGACTGGAGCTCTCTGCCCTTTACCAATCCAGCCACGGGCCCATCCATCTGGCCCATCAAGACTCACTCTCATTTCATCAGTCCATAAAACCTTAGAAAAATCAGTCTTGAGATATTTCTTGGCCCAGTCTTGACGTTTCAGCTTGTGTGTCTTGTTCAGTGGTGGTCGTCTTTCAGCCTTTCTTACCTTGGCCATGTCTCTGAGTATTGCACACCTTGTGCTTTTGGGCACTCCAGTGATGTTGCAGCTCTGAAATATGGCCAAACTGGTGGCAAGTGGCATCGT
This sequence comes from Pelodytes ibericus, assembly GCA_036172795.1. Taxonomy (NCBI): domain Eukaryota; kingdom Metazoa; phylum Chordata; class Amphibia; order Anura; family Pelodytidae; genus Pelodytes; species Pelodytes ibericus. Next base: position 119,913,233 of record CM069861.1, on the reverse strand, counting down.
GGCATTGTGGCAGCTGCACGCTTGACTTTTCTCAGTTCATGGGCAGTTATTTTGCGCCTTGGTTTTTCCACACGCTTCTTGCGACCCTGTTGACTATTTTGAATGAAACGCTTGATTGTTCAATGATCATGCTTCAGAAGCTTTGCAATTTTAAGAGTGCTGCATCCCTCTGCAAGATATCTCACTATTTGTGACTTTTCTGAGCCTGTCAAGTCCTTCTTTTGACCCATTTTGCCAAATGAAAGGAAGTTGCCTAATAATTATGCACACCTGATATAGGGTGTTGATGTCATTAGACCACACCCCTTCTCATTACAGAGATGCACATCACCTAAAATGCTTAATTGGTAGTAGGCTTTCGAGCCTATACAGCTTGGAGTAAGACAACATGCATAAAGAGGATGATGTGGTCAAAATACTCATTTGCCTAAAAATTCTTCACTCCCTGTATATGTTGTAAGGAGCCAGCTTTAGCCCCACATCTGAGACATTCTATCTGGAACCAGATACCAACTGTTCTTCAACTTATATTGATTTTCTCTTATATTTAAACAGGGGAAAATATTGTTAACTTGCCCCCGAGAGGTAACCCAATCACTTATTTTGATTTTAATGCCTAACTCCTACCATGAGGCTATTGTTGGAATTGTTTCTTCTTTCTGAAAATCTTTTATTAGACCTTGACATCTTTCCTCCACCTTATTTACCTTGTTATAAGAGAACACTCGCGACTGACAGACTTTCTGACTCACAATAACCTACTTGACCCTTTTCAATCTGGCTTTAGACCCTTACACTCTACTGTAACAGCCCTTACTAGAGTATCAAATGAACTCCTTGCTGCCAAATCTAAAGGCCACTTCTCGGTGATGATCCTCTTAGATCTCTCTGCTGCCTTTGACACCGTTCACCACCGCCTCCTTCTGAATACATTATCCTCGCTTGGCTTAAGTGGTGTGGCACTCTCTTGGATCGAGTCGTACTTATCTGAGCGCTCCTATTCAGTGTCGTTTGCTGGATCGACATCGTCACCTGTTCCGCTCACTGTTGGTGTTCCGCAAGGATCGGTCCTTGGCCCGCTGTTGTTTTCCCTCTACACTACCTCTCTGGGAGAACTCATCCGCTCTTTTGGCTTTCACTACCACTTGTACGCAGATGATACTCAGCTCTACCTCTCCTCCCCTGACCTCACTCCCTCTCTAGTGTCACGAGTAGCTGAGTGTCTGTCAGCCATCTCCGTTTGGATGTCTGATCGCTACCTGAAAGTTAACCTCTCCAAAACAGAACTCATTATCTTCCCTCCCTCAACCGCTGTCCCTACACCTGGGTATCACGGTCAACGTTGATAATACTACGATCGTACCGGCTGACCGTGTTCGATGTCTTGGGGTCACTTTTGAGTCTGCTCTCTCTGTCGGCTACACCTAAGGAACATTGCACGCATTCGCCCGTTCCTCAGCGAAGAGACCGCCAAAATTCTAGTGCACTCGCTTGTGATCTCTCGCCTGGACTACTGTAATGGTCTTCTGACTGGACTACCTCTGGTTCGTCTGGCTCCCCTACAGTCTATCCAAAATGCGGCTGCCAGACTCATCTTTCTTGCACGTCGGTCTTATTCGGCGGCTCCTCTCTGCAACGCCCTCCACTGGCTTCCCGTCTGCTCGAGGATAAAATTTAAAATTCTGTCATTAACCTACAAAGCCCTTCACTCCTCTGCTCCTACGTACATTTCCTCCCTTGTTAACTGCTACTTCGTTACACGACCTTTGCGCTCCTCACAGGGGTTAACACTCTCTTCTAATCTCATCACCACTTCTCACTCACGTCTCCAAGATTTCGCCCGAGCTGCCCCCTCTCTCTGGAACTCCCTTCCCCGGAGCATCCAGCTCTCTCCCTCGTTTTCAAACTTTAAAAAGTCCCTCAAAACTCATCTCTTTAGAGAGGCTTACTACCCAACCTAGCTGGAACACACACTCCCTCTTTGACCTATCCCACCTAATGCCTCCCATCCACTCTACTGTTACTACAACTTCAATCCCTCTGACCTCTTCAATCCCTTAATTGTGTCATGGACCCCATACCCTCTAGATTGTAAGCTTACGAGCAGGGTTCTCTACCTCATGTACCAGTCTGTACTAGTTTGTCTAAATTAGTATGTAGTTCCTTTATTTGCTCTGGACCAAGCGCTTCGAGAATTGGTGGCGCTGTACAAATAAATGTTAATGTAATGTAATGTAATGTAAAAATTTCTCATTCCTTCTGCTATTTCCCCTTTATAAAGAATCCTTCAAAAGATTTCTCTTTTTGAGAGACCCACGTTTATTGAAAGTTTATGAAAAAGATTTGATGTTATTTTCTGGGGTCTATCCACTAGAACAGCGGTGGCGAACCTATGGCACGCGTGCAACTACTGGCACGCCGAGCCCTCAGCAGTGGCACGCGGCCATGTTCAGCTCTCACCGCTTATCCGCTCCGTAGCCCTGGAGGTGCAGGCATCAGCATAATAGATTGGCACCGCCGGTCATCTGCTTCTTCTCCAGATGATTGGCGCATGCGCGTTCTGTGAAGAAGCGTTCAAGTCTGAAAGCAATTAACTGTTTGCTTTCCGACTTGAACGCTTCTTCACATAACGCACATGCGTCAATCATCTGGAGAAGAAGCAGGTGACCGGCAGCGCCCATCTATTACACTGATGCCTGCACCTCCAGGACAACAGAACAGATTACCGGTGAGAGCTGAACCTGCATGTGTGTGTGCGTTTGTGAGTAGAAGTGTGTGTGTGTGCGAGTATGAGTGTATGTGTGTGTATGAGTATGATAAGTGTGTGTATGAGTATGATAAGTGTGTGTGTGTGAGTATGAATATGATAAGTGTGTGTGTGTGTGTGTGAGTACGAGTATGATAAGTGTGTGTGTATGTGTGAGTATAAGCGTGTGTGTTTGGGTATAAGTGTGTGCAAGTATGAGTATAAGTGTGTGTGTGTGTGTGTGTATGAGTATGAGTGTCTGTATGATTATAAGTGTGTGTATGAGTATAAGTGTGTGTATGAGTATATGTTTGTATGAGTGTATGTGTGTGAGTGTATGTGTGAGTTTAAGTATGAGTGTGTGTGAGTATAAATGTGTGTGTGAGTTTGAGTATAAGTGTGCGTGCCATGAGTATAAGTATAAGTGTGTGTATGAGTATAAGTGTGTGTATGAGTATAAGTGTGTGTATGAGTATAAGTGTGTGTATGAGTGTGCGTGTGTATGAGTGTGCGTGTGTATGAGTGTGTGTGTGTGTATGAGTATAAGCGTGTGTGAGTATGCGGTGTTGGCACTTTGTGGTCTGCAAATTTGTGTCGGTCAAAAATTGGGCACTGGGGACCAAAAACGTTCGCCATCACTGCACTAGAAGGTGAGTTGCAGGTGAGTTGAGGAGAAAAATTCATCTCACCATTTTAAATATGCATTGTGCAAACCTGGTGAGCGTCCTCTGCTAAGCAAACTCACCAGGGAGCACAATGCATAGCTAAATTTTTGAGATTAAATGTTCATCTCACCTCAACTCACCTTTTAGTGATTAGACCCCTCTGAGGTAATTTCATATATAGGCATCTCTCCCATACCTGACCAGTCTTTCAGCTTCAGATCTTTTATATTAAATTCCAATGCACTTAAACGCAAAGATTCAATTATTTTGTTTTGCATGCTCAATCCTTCTTTTTTTTTATTATCTCCCATTCTCCTGAGTTTGTTCAAGAATAATATATTTACTTCTTTATTTTACCTAATTGTTTTTTTTATTGCTGTTTAGCCAAATATAATATTCTACGGTATTCTTCTATATGTATGCTTTTCTATCAGATACCATGGTTCTGTTTTTAATGCAGTTTATATACATGTACAATTATTTTGGTTTGATATAGCTGTTTAATGATTTGATACCCTAATCCTCCTTGTTTAGTTAGTTAGCCAGAAATCTAGAGCTTATTCTGGGTTTTTCCCTTTCCATATATCATTTTGAAAACCAGATTGAAATAGGTCTAACCAGGTCTGAGGCAGCCCTAGTGGGATCATTCTAAAAATCACAGTGTTGATTCTTCCCCACCAGGTTTTTTCTAGGTGATCCCCATCACATAGCAGATTATATGTTTTAATCATTTATTTCATGAAATTATTTTTTATCATTCTATTTACTTCCACTTTGACCAGTAGTCTAATTATTCAAAATCTTTTTTTGCCCAGTGAACGTGGAACTTATTTTTTAAGTAATCTATTTTGGAATCTTTTATGTATTTGGTTTGTGCCACAATGATTGTTACAGAGATATTACATAGGAAAATCCCAAATTTTACAAGTGTTGTTGCACTTTATTAAATTGTAAACATTTTACATATCAATGGCAATGTTTAGCAGGTAGTATCACAACCCTGATAAGTAGATTTGTGTGTGACTTTTTGTTTTTGTTATTCTTTATTATTCTTTATTCTACTAAATAATTTTAAATAACTGAAATCTTTCAAAAATGTCAAATAATAAAACAATTGGTTTATTATTGGGATTTGTGATTCTACATGGCTCTGTATACCACAGTCACACATGTAAGTAAGGGTAAAAATATGTTGCACAAGTTGCATTTCCAATAATATAATATGTAACTGAATTTTTATTTTTTGTTTCAGGCAAATGTTTCCTAGTGGGCTTCCAGAGGAATACTCTGTGATAGCTATTTTTCGTGTAAGACGCAACACAAAAAAAGAGCGTTGGTTTTTGTGGCAAACGTTGACACGTTTTGGAACTCCTCAGGTGGGAAATGGCAAATCCTCTTTAAATACATTAAATCTATACATAATTACTAAAGGGATAGCAAAATGCCGTTTGAAGCTAATTAAAGTAACTGAATACTTTATTGCAATAACTACTTTCGCAGAAACTGCATTTATAAAATATAATTACTGTGAGTTTAAGCTCTACTTCCATGGTAGAATGTAGACTGATCTTTTGAAAATGGATTTTCCACACAATCTGTGGAAAAGTGGGAAGTTGCTTTAAAGCTGAATTAACATTAACCTGTTACAATGCCTCGCAGTTGATAAACATTATAGAATGCCTTCCCCAAGAGTCTCTAACATACACATGTATATAAAAAACATAATTCCCATCACACACAACAAAAAGAATATCACAAGATGAGCCAACTATCACTTCCTGTGAATGCTGGATTCTGTCCAACCAATCCCATTTTTACTTTCAATATCACAGTTGGTAGTTAGACACCACGTTGATTTTAGCAGAAAATAACACAAGAGTTAATACTGCAACCAATTAATAGGCTTGCTAGCGAAATCTGCATCGAAAAGGATAAAATAATGCTTTTGGACACATTAAAGTGGATTTTGGTGGCTGGAGTGTCTATATAATTATAGTTTTTTATTTCCTTATATGATTAATATATACAATTGTAATGATTTTACATTTACTATTCTTGTATAACTTTTTTCTCCCCTTGGGGACTCTTAACTGCTTTAGTTTACATTTTCAGTTAAATTGCCAACTGATAACAAGTTACTACCACCCAAACTAATGGTTGCGTAAATTAAATGTACATGACTGTAAATAACATTGTTAATATGTGGTGTTGTGTTTTTCCCTCTATTGCAGGATTCCATTATAATTGATGGTTCCAAGAAAGTAGTGGAGCTTACAGCTAAACATAAGGGAGGCATACCCTTACATTACACTTTTAAAAGTCGAGAGCTTCATCATCTTTTTGATCGTCAGTGGCACAAACTTGAAGTCGGCATACAATCAAACATAATTTCACTCTATGTAGACTGCAAGTTAATTGAAAGAAAACAAACTAGTCAAAAGGACAGTATCGACTTTCAAGGAAACACTATTATTACCACAAGTGTTTCGGATGGCAAACCTGTTGATGTGAGTGGTTGAAAATAGATTAAGTGCTTGCTAAACATATTGGCCCATGTTTTTTGTATTTGAGATATTGTCTCCCTACATGTACTGCACTTAACTTATAAATGTGAATGGACTCACACAAAAGCTAAAGACCTACTATACGATAATACTATGGGAGTTATTCAACTAAGTCTTCTATTTGTGTAAAACCTGTGTTGACGTATCAAAAACACATTGTAAAATTCATTTAAGAGAATTAAATAATTGCATGCAATAAACAGGGCTGTCTAATTAAGGCATTACTGCAGGGTGTATGACACTTCTTCGCCGCTTCTTCATCGCTGATAGTTCAGCGCGGTAGTTAGAATGCTGAACTGTCAGCAATGAAGAATAACGCAGCCGTTTGATTGCGGCCGTGGCTATGTAAGAGCAGACAGTTCAGCGCTGAACTGTCAGCTCTTACAAATGTAAGAGTAAAAAGAAAATACCCCCCCCCTAATAAATTATTCCCAAACCCCAATACTAAAATTAATCCCAATACTAAAATTAACCCCCAAACCCTAATACTAACCCCCTAAACCCTAATACTAACCCCCGAACCCTAATACTAACCCCCTAAACCCTAATACTAACTCCCGAACCCTAATACTAACCCCCTAAACCCTAATACTAACCCCCGAACCCTAATACTAAAATTAACACCCTAAATCCTAATACTAACCCCCGAACCCTAATACTAGCCCCCTAAACCCTAATACTAACCCCCGAACCCTAATACTCACCCCCTAAACCCTAATACTAACCCCCGAACCCTAATACTAACATTAACCCCCTAAACCCTAATACTAACCCCCGAACCCTAATACTAAAATTAACCCCCTAAACCCTAATTCTAACCCCCTAAACCCTAATTCTAACCACCTTTACTAAAATAAACTAAAATGGCTAAAATACTGAAATAAACTTACCTTTAGCGATGAAATGTCCCGCGATGAAATCTCCAGCGTCGAGCTGTTTTGTGGTGCAGAGTCGGCGGTGAAGCGGCTGCGCGGAAGCAGCCGCGATAAAGTTTCCCATCCCCTTACTGCAAGTAGGATACATCTGAATTAAAACAGTGAAAAAACACATGATATCAGGTTGCAGAGTACTGGTCTCCCATCAAAGTGAACATCCAATGGAATCTGTTAAATAGAACTAGGAGTGATGGCAGAAAAGGTGCTTGTTAATTTAGGCAATGGAACCCTCCTCTCGAGGGTCACAAAGCATAGGCAAACACGGACCGCCTACACGATAAGAAGAAGAATTAAACGCACTGCACATAATGTCACTCCACTCCCAATAACCATGTTCCGCTAGGTGGCAACAGGTTCAAAGCATTACACCGTAATGGGGTGCAAGTCCACCGTCACTTTACTTCACCGCTTGTTGTAATAAGCTTTCTGTTAGACAGGGAACCTCTTTACCCAGTGTGTATTCAGTAAGTATTCAGGTGATAGTTACTCATCATAACTCTTTAATGAGAGTAAGATCCCACTCTAAGTAGTCCAAAAGGCAGTATATGGGGCACATTGTAACCAGTCCCAAGATATTAGCAAATAAGTACGGAGATTAAACGCTGGAAATTTGGAAACAAACACCAATGCTACATCTCCTACAAGGTGTCAGCCAAGACAGTTTTGTTTATTATTATACTTTATTGATTGATTTCATTTGGTTAATTACATGTTAATAAAATAAACTGTAAAAACTACAGGGATTAATTAATTAAGTTTATAAAACCCAAATTGCAGTGCTATAAACGGCATAGATGCATATGAGCTACTTGTACTCATTATGTTTAAAACCACAGTGGATCTGTTTAATGCACACTTATTGCACATAACTTTACATTTTGGATACTTCAGGAATTTTACGTTTTATACTTTTGTATATACCTTTTATTTTGTTCCAAAAAGAAAAACAAGTCAAGATACAAAGAGAATGTGATCAGGAACAATACATCCTAAATAATGTAGTAGATTTCTTTATTTTTTTTTATTTTTTTTTTAACAAATATCAAAAACTGTCTGGTTGCTAGGAAACTAGTTTACCAAGTTCAACTCTTGAGTACTGCCCACAGGATTCATGCTTAAAAAATTCAGATGATGAACTAAATGAGGACACTTATTCCAGTAGGGAGTCAGCTAGACATCCAGTGTGTGTGATCAAATGGACATTTTAAATATAGATGTCAGAGTTCAGTACTTTTCACAAATTGTAAACATGTCTACCCATAAGCCCCATATTGTACCTATGTAACATATAACAAGATCATTTTAGTTTTAATACAACTGGAATGTTCTTGTGGATCAACAGCTGCAAAAGGAACATGATAAGTTGAACTTGATGGGCTTAAGTCTTTGTTTTCAACCTCAGTTACTACAGTTACATACTACTGCTAAGTATGACTTTGATCTAAGACTACATTTCATACACAATTTAGGAAGAAATGGGGATTTTAACTTTGGAAGCTATTACAGACATGTTTATTAAACAAGAGTTAATCATTTAGTCACAGGGTATGTGTGTGTCATTAGAAAACAGTCACAGTTGCACTATTTATCTTCTGCAAGTATGTATCATATGTGTCTACTGCTAATCCGCCTGACTCCTTCTCAAATGTTACGGTAATTAGACTATTGAAAGATCTTAAATCGTTTGTGTCTAACTACACAACTGGTTCCTACATTCACTAATGATGACTATCGACGCGTTTTCCATTTGGGCAATACTATTACAAGGGTCTACTCAATAAAGAGATAATTGCAGGCACTTTCCATAGGGATTCTAAACTTTAGGCCAATGTAGCCGAGTCGGAAAAATGATCCAATGCTGCTGAATGGGAGAATACTTTTTTCAACTCCGCTACTTTGGCCTTAAGTTTGAAATTCCCATTTCAATTCCCTGCAGTGAACTCTTTATTGAGTAGACCCTTTCATATTTACATCTTTGAGTGATCCACAGAGTTACTTGAGGATGGCGGTTTCTCATAAATGGGCCTGTTTTTTATGATTTTGTTACGTAGCGAAAGAAATGTATGTTTTTGTGACTTCAATATACACTGGAGACTTGACAATTACTAATAGTCACACTTATTAGTAATGTTATTAAATGGAGAAATAAAGGAAGCTTTTAAGAAATCAGAGTTCTGGGATTGTATTAAAGTGGACAGTAGAACAAATTTTTTTTAGGATGTATAAGTTCTGACACAAATTGACTCTGCTTAATGAAACTAAAAGTAGAATGTGGGGAAATCTACATTAGTTTGTGATGAAACTAAATGGCTCCAAAGAAGTGAAAAGCAAAACAACCAAACTGAAGCACCTTTTAAAAGTCATTAAGGAATTATTCTTTTTTTACTTGAAGATGACTCCAGCTTCTGCTTAAATCAACAATATGCAGCTGCATATATTGATACATATAAATCTGTTAATCTTGCTAAAAAGGTGTATAGACCTTTCTTCAGGTTATCTGTTGTATCTGATAGCACCAACCATGTATGGATGCAACACTACATTTCTTACCACTGTCTTTGTAAACAATGGTTCTAGTAGTAAATATGAAAATTATGGAACAATGCATTGATCTTTCATAGCAGTTATGGATAATCAACTGATATCACTATTATTAGGGATAATCAATTCTTACTTATTTTAGTGTTAGCGTAAGTAATGTGTGAATTTGGCCTTTTTTCATACACACCACACACAATTAAAAAGTCCAGTATGTAAAAAATGAGCGCAATGGTTAACTGTGGAGATAAACTAATATATTCTTTTACAGTGTATCTTGTAATAACATTTTACAAAAAGTATAGCAAATATCTACAATTATCAACTGATAGATGTATTAAAGACGACACAGCAAAGAGATATAACATTAAAAATACTACACACCCTTGCCCTAATCTAGTACCCATAGGTATTGATGACATTGTTTGTTGTTGTGAACTTCCAGGTTCATTAATTAAGTAAACAATATCACCGGGAGAGAGTATTAATAATAAAAAAAGTACTATTGCATTGTTTTTCCTAGAGATATTACAGAGAGGCCTATAAAGGCATTTATAAAATAGATATGGAACTCAGAGTTCCTGGTAAGATATTAGCTGTCTGCCTCTGTATGTATTTACATAGCTACTTGAGAAGGCTTTAAAATAGGAAGATTGAAACTTTACACTGACTCTTACAAAGCATGTTATTGTATATCATTATGCAAGTCCTGTCACACATTGTTCCTGTGTGCATTTCTTCTGTGCACATTCCGAGCATTGAATATTCATGCCATACCTTGTCCACTAATACTGTCACAGAGAAAATATAGTCTAGTTGCATCTGATGTGTAAAGTGGACATGCACATTTTATTTGTCACTTTCCGCACAGTATTTATGGTTTAGGCATGAGGAATAAGAAATGGCATCACAGTAAATTATGAGACAAGTTTTTCTTACTTTCTGAAGAAATGACTGTTTAGATATCTGCTATGTAATGTTTTACTGCGATGTGAACCATTAATCTTGATTTTAACTTCTTGGAGTCATGCCTGTGACGCCATTGTCTCTGCCAAAACACCAAAGCCATTCATTATCACAGTGGTCACATGCCCCGGAAGTGTTCTGAGCAGGCTCCCGAAAGTCTGCTTTGTTTTGAGACATTAATTCTTCCCTAAGCCAGCGGGTGCATATATATATATATATCTATATCTATATCTATATATATATATATATATATATATATATATATATATATATATATATATATACACATCACAGAGCGAGGACGTATATATGTCCTCATGGTCCTCAAGGACCAGTCTAGCGAATATATATATATATATATATGTTCATTAGTTATTTTGGCATAACTGGTTAAACCCACATCTGTGTTGAGTTTGTTGAGACCTTAACCACAAGTTAGAAATGTGTTTTTACTTCAGTACATTGCTCCAAAAATTACATTTTACAAAAGAATGCAGCATAGAATTCATTTTTCATGTAGAATATGATTATTTAATCAATAAAACAAACTTATAACCACAATGTTCAGAATGATTCAATAAGTTGCTAAAATGCCCTTAAACCTTATTTTATGAAACTGCAAAGACTTACAACATGTTGTATGACTACTACCTCTACAAATATATATGCCTGTAGTTTACTGATATGTCAGGTACTGTAGAAATTGAAATATAAAACTTGGAAGACGTTTGGCAGAAGGCAAAACTTATATTAATTAACAGGTGCAAAGGCCCAGGGCCTAGTAAGAAAAGGAGCCCATTACAGGCTTCCTCTAGTGCTACCTCTAACAGTGAGTTGGCATTATCGTGGAAGGAATTTTGATCTTTGTTTATTATTTTTTTCCTTAGATTGAACTCCAAGGAATAGCAATTTACTGCAGTCCTAAACATGCAGCACAAGAAAACTGCTGTGAGATATCTGATGAAATGGTAAGATTATTTTCTGTAAATGTGTGTTGTCATTTCAGTATATACCTGTGTGTCACATTGTGTTCCTGTACGTGATCCAATCTATTGTATAAGAACTGGAAGCCGACATGATGTTTAAGATAAACAAGTCAGATCTATTAGAACATCAACCCATGAAAAAGTTATTCATCCAAACTGATTATCACAGAAGGTTTCAGATTTTGGTCACTGCCACTGTGCACTGACGATACAATGTAAAATTGCCCTAAATTATGCCCCTTATGTGAATGATGTGCTGTTACACTGCATTTATTTGCTGGAAACTGTAGAAGATACATCTATTCAAATATATAAAGCATTCTGTGAACATTTAGTACTCCACATGAAAGCAAACTGAAAGTAGTTGTTGATTTGTTTCTTTTAGTCTATCCATAAAACTGCAGTTTTCCCTTCTACCAAACATGTATAACAAATAAAAAGCTTCCCAGATGGATTGTAATGTTGCATTTTGATTGTCTGTTATTATATTACTAATGCAAAGCAAATCTTGCCAAAGCAACATATAATTTGCTGGTAATGCACGTTATAGTGAACTCAGGTGCAGTTAGTTAATGATTGCTTGATTATTTTAATATACTAATGTGTATACTTTTACAACACTTCCTAAATTATTGTGGATTTTCAAAGGATTTATTATCTTAATCAGTTTACAACTGAAATGAGATTCCTTACAATGATCTTGCGTACACAAATCCTAATAATAATAATGACACCATAATATTGGCTAAGCTGGGGAAGGTAGCAAAGGAATATGTGTTGTGGGCGGTATTTTTGTTGGGAGACAGTTATTCCATTTGTAACTTCCTGTCTGTACATGGTTATATCAATAACAGTAGGATAACGGTTGGAGAAAAATAAAGTATAGATCACACACTTTCTACTTTAGATGTCAGCATGGTGCTGCTGCTGATTACTGGATCATTGTATCCAGAGACATTGAGAAGCAAGAAAACTAAGCAACATGTTTCAGACAGGTATATGATTAGTCTTTTCTGTGCAGATAGCTGGATAAACTATAGAGTTACTACTCTTCAATGTTATATAATAAAGAAACATTCTATACACAAGGTCGCTCTAAAGTGTAGGAATGATATTTCAGATATCTATGCAAGGGATAAATCTGAAACTTATGGACAAAAAAAAAACGTGTACTTTGAATTAATTTGGTATGAAGCAAACTCCATTGTATTTCTACTCATTTCTAAAAAAAAAGTCTATATATATATATATAATATATATATATTATATATATATGTGTGTATATTCATACTAAACCATATGTATTTATATGTTTTTGTTACTTTAGTGTGTACCACAAGACATTTTCATTACCAATGTATCTTCACCGGTTGGCAAACTGGAGTCACCACAAACCATGGACCAGGTTACTAAAGAGAAATGTTACTGTTCTCCAAACAAGGTAGTAATTGAGATAGTAATACAGTCAGTAGAGTATCACAGACCATAGGGTCCACTCGGGTATCTCTGATTTCCTCAAGGGACATTGGAGCTCTCAGCTTCGGACCATTCATGGAGGGGCAGCAACTAGCCCTGGCCCCATTTATGTAATATATGGGGTGGATTACTTCCCAAGCGCAATGTTTATATCAGGGAGGGAGGAAGGGCTACTTGCCCTGCCCCAATGATTATTTCAGGGGCCTGTGTTATTTTTCTATTTATGGAGCCAGGGGCAGTCTGCTGGTTTCCAGGGGAGTGATTTTTTAAAAACATTTTTAATGATTTTTTGATTATTTTAATTTCAATTCTCCATTTTATAACTTGGTGTATATTGAGTAGCACCAGCTAGCAGATGTTTTTTTTTCACAGAAATCGTCAGTATAAAAGAAGCTGTAAGTGATTCTGGGTAAGGACATACAAAATAATGGTTATTTTTGTCTCATTACCTGCTTTATACATAGTAACATGGCCTTACAGACCTTATTTACATATCCTTACACAGAATCCATTGCAGCACTTTTGATACTGGTGATTTCTGTGGAAAGAATATGTCTACCAACTTGTCTTGGTAAGTAGGTATGTTCTGTGATTATCTGCTGACTGTACTTTGTTTTATAATAAAGGTGTATCCTGCTGCCTTTACCCCCCTGTAACTGATATTATGGATGCTTATTCAGAGATTAGATGTACATTGGTTTACAAAACAGACACGTGTATAATAAATCATATGGATGATAGAAAGGAAATGGTTGAGAAACTGTACAACGTTTTACCTAATCTATTTATTATTTAGGCTTTTTGTGCTCAGCAAGCAATGGCCCACTTGTATTGACAGGGTTGATTATTTTTCTTTTCTTTTTTTTGGACATCTACAGATAGTAGATGTCAGTCCTTTGTGCTGCAGGATCATTTGAGCAAGAACCTACTCACCTTTTGTTGATTATAAGTGATTGAACAAAATTGTATTGCATGTGTGAACTTGAAGATGAATCTGGAGAAATGATGAAAGGACGTTCGGCTATAGAAACATATAGTAGAACACACACAGGGTGTCAAGGTGATGAGGGCATAATATAGACTAACTATGATCAGTGCTCAGGATAGAGGGGCATAGAAGGATTGAAACAAATACACAACTAGATTGTTTTCTGCTTGTCAGCGCCATGGCATAGTCCAGCATGAAAGATAATAGGACGCCATGAACTCTGGATAACATAGATGCTGGTTCATAATTATTCACATGGCCAAAGTTATATATGCTAGTTTCAGATGCCAATGGGCAGATATATGATTCAATTTCTCTCCTCTTACATAATACTGAGTACTTTACTGAAATGCAGACATGCAGGGCTGTGCCTGAAGATACTTTGGCAGTTACATTTACATTCAAGTGTTTTTTTTTTATAGATGCTGGTGTGTACCCTACCTACCCTTTGGCTGATGCCATAATTTACTGTTTCTCTATGGTGATTGCTGGCTTAGGAGCGGGAGCCAATTTTAAAATAAAACTCAACATGGGAAATAAATGTCTTCCTTATCTGTACTGAGTGTCATCTCTGCCAAAATGTTCTGTCCTGAAACTGGGATAATGCAGTGGCATGTTTAGTCTGTAGTGAGGTCACTTGACATTGTGCAGTGCTGTGTGACCCCCACACTAGTGTTTTCCTGCCTCCTTGTGCCAGAAAGTGAATTAACATTGTGGGTCTTTATATAGCTTAAATACATTAATGGCTAATACTTAGCTCTCTTATACCCATTTCTTATTATTGATTAGCTCCATCATGGATGTAGATACTATAACAAAGTGCAAGGTATGGTATTAAAAATTGTGTATTTACCACCAAGAATAATACATTGTTTTTGCCCTACAGAGCTGGAAAATACAGCCCCAGGGAAAGATATTTAAGGTTCTTGTATCTTTTAATGAGGAAGTGGGCATTTTGAGTCCTGGGGTGGAGTATCTGAAAGGGCAGGGTCATCCTACTTCCAGGGACAGTGGCTGTACAAAGTCCAGGCTAGGTTTTTGTGCTATACCTGGCTGCTAGAAGTAAGGTGATTAGGCCCGGGCCAGGAATGGGGCGGCCCAGTGCTGCCCCTTTAAAAAAAAAAAAAAAAATATTGCCAGCAGAGGTGCTGCTGTGGAGATCAAAAGATCCTTCCATGCTGCCTTATCTGATGTCAGAGCACTGGGGGGGGTCACGTGACCTTCTGATGTTCAAACTTCAGATCAGTGCACGGAAAGCGTGACAGAGGCAGCATGGAAGGATGTCTGTGCATTGCACAGACACCATGCTGCCTGCCACTAGACACCAGGGAGATGTAGCTGATGTCCTAGTGTGCATTGTGAGTGATCATGGGGCATACCCTGGGTGTGCATTGTGGGTGATATGACAATTCCTGGGTGTGCATGACAATTCCTGGGTGTGCATTGTGGGTGATATGACAATTCCTGGGTGTGCATGACAATTCCTTGGTGTGCATTGTGGGTGATATGACAATTCCTGGGCGTGCATGACAATTCCTGGGTGTGCAATGTGGGTGATGGGATAAATCCTAGGTGTGCAATGTGGGTAATGGGACAAGTTCTGAGTGTTTTGGGCATAGTGTGTTTCTGAATATTAAAGGAGAGGCTGACAATCGGTTTACAGAGATTGTTTGGAAGAATTATATGATCTAATACTTTCTAAGATCTGAAATAAACAGGCCTTAGACACTTGGAAAATTACATCCTTGCTCCTGGAGATTGCTTTTGTATTACCCTGAAAGAATCTCCCAGATAAACCTACATCAGAAGGAACAGGCTTGTCACAATAATTTTAAAGTAAGTTGTAGTCAGTTCATCCATCCCAGTCTGCTGTGCAGCCTTTACCAGCAAGAGTTCAGGTGATATACACATTTGTTAACTAGAAGTTCAAATGGAAATCTTTTATTTTTACTGCTTCCTAAATCAACCTCTGCAGTTTCACACTGTTATAAAACAAAAAGGAACACACTGTTATTTATATAATGAGTTTTGCAACTTTTTGTGACATTTGCATGCATGTAAGGATATGCTGCAAAACATGGGGGCTGAGCCAACTCAACATTGCAAACCATATAATAATAGTCGCGCTTCCAGACATCTGAAGGAAAAAAAATCATTCATTGATTAAATGGTATGATGTTTTTTCTCCCCTAAGCAATACAATCTGTTATTATCTCCTGCAACTGTTTGATCAATGATTTTTTTTTTCCAAGGCCTTTCATTTCTTTGAATTACACATTTTCTTGCACTTTTTCTATAAGATACATTTTTTAACTCTCAATTTCACCACTGCTGGACATTGTTTAGGTGACATTAAAAACATTATAACAATAAATATTCAACCGCCACAACAATAAAACTCACTGTAATGTGCAGTTTGTGAATGTGTGTGTGTCACAGGCTCAACAACAATAAAACTCTCAGTAATTTGCAGTATGTGTATCACACACACCAGAAGAAATAAAGCTCACAGTAATGTGCAGTGTGTGTATCACAAAAATACCCACAACAATAAAACTCACAGTAATGGGGAGTGTGTCTATCACAAAGACCTACAACAATAAAACTCACAGTAATGGGGAGTGTGTCTATCACAAAGACCTACAACAATAAAACTCACAGTAATGGGGAGTGTGTCTATCACAAAGACCTACAACAATAAAACTCACAATAATGGGCAGTGTGTTTATCACAAAGGCCCACAGAAATAAAACTCACAGTAATATGCAGTGTGTGTACATACTTCCCAACATTGCCCCCTGGTGAATCGGGACACTGGGGGCGGTGTCTGGGGGAGGTGAGTGACAGTCCTACCGAATCTTTTCTTTTTTTTCATTTTTTTTTTACCTACATGATGCACATGGCAACTTCATTAGTGTACAAGTAAAAGCATAACTAATCATTCTCTCACTAAACATACTAAACAATGAAAAATATTTATTGTGAGCTTTTAATTTATTTACTTATTTACTTTATTATTTCACACAGGGTGAAGCAGGATTACCTGGATCTACTGGTTTGCCAGGTCTAAAAGGGGAAAAGGGACTCCAAGTAAGTGTCTTTTTGTTTCATTAATGTAATCATTAATGTCGTTAAACAGTTTCTGTTTCATATTATGAATTTTGATTAATATCAAGAAACATAGAAAACTTTAAATCAGATAATCAATCTACAATTTACTGTTAGCCTCCTTACATGGTACTTCAGTATAGTATTTTTAATAGCTCCAGCAAGAACACAAAGATGTCCAGCTCTGTAGGTTTTAGAAAATAGCAGGTTTTTACATTACAGATTCAGTATCTCTTCTCCAAAATCCTGGGACCAGTATTTTGGATATCAGGCCATTTCTGATACCAGATAATTTTCACCAATAAGATATATTAAAGCCTCTCAGCACTCATGAAATGCAGAAGTATCCATGCAAATACTGTATAGAGCAAATACCGTATTTGCTCGATTATAAGACGAGGTTTTTTTCAGAAAAATAATCTGAAAACTACCCCTCGTCTTATAATCGAGGTCTTCTTATAATCTGACCTCAAATTGAGGTCAGATTATAAGACATGGATCCAGGTCCCCAGCAGAGCTGCAGGGGACCTGGATCCCCCTCTCTAGCAGCAGGGGATGTCTGCGCAACGAGCGCAGACTCCCCTGCTTCCGCCCGGCACGACCGCCGGGGCTTCTGTGAAGAAGCCGGGTACTTCCGCTTTCGTCACAGAAGTCCCGGCGAGCGTGCCGGGCGGCAGCAGGGGAGGTCTGCGCTCATCGCGCAGACTTCCTCTGCTGCCCCACTAGCCACCAGGGATCAAGGTAAGGGGAAGGGAGGGAGGGAGGGGGGCAGAGAGACAGGGGGAGGGAGGGAGGGGGACAGAGAGACAGGGGGGAGGGAGGGGGGCAGAGACAGAGTCAAGGGGAGGGAGGGGGTTAAGAGACAGAGACAAGGGGAGGGAAGGGGTTAAGAGACAGAGACAAGGGGAGTGAGGGGGTTAAGAGACAGAGACAAGGGGAGGGAAGGGGTTAAGAGACAGAGACAAGGGGAGTGAGGGGGTTAAGAGACAGAGACAAGGGGAGGGAAGGGGTTAAGAGACAGAGACAAGGGGAGGGAAGGGGTTAAGAGACAGAGACAAGGGGAGGGAAGGGGTTAAGAGACAGAGACAAGGGGAGTGAGGGGGTTAAGAGACAGAGACAAGGGGAGGGAAGGGGTTAAGAGACAGAGACAAGGGGAGTGAGGGGGTTAAGAGACAGACAAGGGGAGGGGAGAGAGAGAGAAAAATGGGGGCAAGGGAAAGAGAAAGGCAGCATTGGCACATAAAAAGAAATAAAAACTAGAAATACATTTTTTGATATCATAATTTTTTATTAAAAAAGCAATTTACATATGAATATATACAAGTTGAACTTTTTTCCTATAGGGTAGTCTTATATTCAGGCTTTTAGTTTTTTTCCTAATGGAATATCCAAAGTTTGGGGGGTCGTCTTATAATCAGGGTCGTCTTATAATCGAGCAAATACGGTAAATCACTTTTTCTGCCATGTAGTTGTGATGTTGTGATATGCAGCATCGCTGGGAACCTGCTGTTGGCATGTCAGGCCTGCACACTTGTCATTGTATTACCCTTTGTGGGGGAATCTGATCATGCATGGAAAGGCTATAACACAGCTTATGGGGGTTCGACACTGAATAAACTGTTGTAAAGAATAGTGTTTTCAGGTGCTAAAATAACATATACATTTTAAGAAATATAATTAGCTGCTTCACAAATCCGAGGAGTTGGTCCCCTAAAAAACTCCTTAAATAGAGGGGTTATATAATGCTAGAAATTTTATATAATGCTATATATCCACATATAGTAATATGTTAAAATGTTGCAAACTAAAAACTCATGCAAAATAAAAAGTATGCACACTCTCACAGGTATACAGGGTCCAAACAGCAGTAAGTAACCTGTAAATATAAATACAAAAACTGAACAATCTAGTGCAATAAGTCCTTAAAACAATATCTACAGAAGAAGTTCCATGTCATTATTGGTAGAGCATACTCACAAGTAAAACTGCTTAACACCCACAAGCATAAGTATCAGGCACTTGCATTCTAACAGGTGTGTGTGTGTGGAAATTGCAACTTGAGGCAAAATTAGATTGAAAATAAGTATTCACTTTAGAAGATAAAAAATATTAAATGAATTCCCTCAAATATACCGTATGTGTTTATTGCCGCATAATAAATCTCTTCCTTATAATTCAACCTTTCAATTAAAAACAGATTTTAGAAAGTTAAAGTAAAGAACACTATTGCTGCATTTTTTGTGCTGATACAAGCTATATTTTTACACCATCAACATTATCTGGTGTGGTTGTGTGGATGTTATATACTAGACATGTGCAAAACTAAAATTTTCGTTTCGTTTTCGTCCATTCGGACGAAAATGTTATTTATTTCGTCTAAAACGAATTTCGTTCATTAGTGCATTCGTTTCAGACGAAATTCGTTCATTATTTTCGTTTCGTTAATTTTTTTCGTTCGTTTTATAGAATACAATGTAATACTATTGGCTTTCTATAAACCGAACGAGAGCCCCATTCATAAGAAATTCTTATGAATGGGGCTCTCGTTCGGTTCATAGAAAGGCAATAGTATTAATTGTATTCTATAAGCCGAACGACTTTCGGTTTATAGACTTTCGGCTTATGGAATACATGTAATCCTATTGCTATTCTATAAACCGAACGACTTTCGGTTTATAGAATAGCCATAGGTTTACATGTGTTACATAAGCCGAAAGTCTATAAACCGAAAGTCGTTCGGTTTATAGGCTGTCGGCATTTAACTAATAAGAGACAGAGTCTCCATTCATAAAATTATGAATGGAGACTTTGTCTCCGTGTAGTAAAATGCCGACAGCCTATAAACCGAACGTTCGGTTTATAGGCTGTGGGCATTTTACTACACGGAGACAAAGTCTCCATTCATAATTTTATGAATGGAGACTCTGTCTCCGTGTAGTAAAATGCCGACAGCCTATAAACCGAACGTTCGGTTTATAGGCTGTCGGCTTATGGAATACATGTATTCCTATTGCTATTCTATAAACCGAACGACTTTCGTTCTCCCTGGTGGCTAGCGAGGCAGCGGTGGATGTCTGCTCGATGAGCGAGACCTCCCCTGCTGCCACCCGGAACGACAGCCAGGACTTTTATGAGGAAGCCGGAAGTACCCAGCTTCATCATAGAAGTCCCGGCGGTCATGCCGGGCGGCAGCAGGAGAGGTCTCGCTCATCGCGCAGACATCCTCCGCTCCCTCGCTAGCCACCAGGGAGAATCGGGCAGCTGGGGGATGTCTGCACGAATCGTGCAGACAACCTCCATGCTGCCCGACACTTCCGTCTATTATGTATAGTGCATACATCCCCCGGCTGCCCCCACTAGCCACCAGGGAGCAAGAAACAGGTGAGGGGGGGACAGAATAACAAGGGGGGGGGGGCAGAGAGAAACAAGGGGAGGGAAGGGGGGAAGAGACAGACACAAGGGGAGCGAGGGGGGAGCCAAAGGGAGGGTGAGAGAGAGACAACACTAAGGGGGGGAGAGCGACAAATCTGGGGGCAAGGGAAAGAGAGAGGCAGCATTGTCACATAAAAGGAAATAAAAACAAGATTTTTTTATATCATAATTTTTTATTTAAAAAGCAATTTACATGTGAATATATACTAGACATGTGCATTAGTTTTCGGACGAATGCATTTTCGTCCGAAAATTGCATTTTCGTCCATTCGCCCGAAAAACGAAGAACGAAAATGCTAAGCTAACTAAAGCCGGATGAACGAATGGTTAATAAAGGAAAATCATTCGTTCATTCGTCCATTCGTAGTACTATTGCATTCTATAAGCCGAAATAGAGTCGGTTTATAGAATACAATAGCATTTAACTATACGGAGACAGAGTCTCCATTCATAAAATTATGAATGGAGACTTTGTCTCCGTATAGTTAAATGCCCACAGCCTATAAACCGAACGTTCGGTTTATAGGCTGTGGGCATTTAACTATACGGAGACAGAGTCTCCATTCATAAAATTATAAATGGAGACTTTGTCTCCGTATAGTTAAAAGCCGGCATTTAACTATACGGAGACAGAGTCTCCATTCATAAAATTATGAATGGAGACTTTGTCTCCGTGTAGTAAAATGCCCACAGCCTATAAACCGAACGTTCGGTTTATAGGCTGTCGGCTTATGGAATACATGTATTCCTATTGCTATTCTATAAACCGAACTTTCGGTTTATAGAATAGCCATAGGATTACATGTATTACATAAGCCGAAAGTCTATAAACCGATCGTTCGGTTTATAGACTTTCGGCATTTTACTACACGGAGACAAAGTCTCCATTCATAATTTTATGAATGGAGACTCTGTCTCTGTATAGTTAAATGCCGACAGCCTATAAACCGAACGACTTTCGGTTTATAGACTTTCGGCTTATGTACTACATGTAATCCTATGGCTATTCTATAAACCGAAAGTCGTTCGGTTTATAGTTTAGCAATAGCATTACATGTATTCTATAAACCGAACGTCGTTCGTTTTAAAGACTATCGGCTTATAGAATACTATTGGCTTTCTATAAACCGAACTAGAGTCGAGTCCCCATTCATAAGAAATTCTTATGAATGAGGAGGGACTCTAGTTAGGTTTATAGAATGCCAATAGTATTCTATAAGCCGAAAGTCTTTAAAACGAACGACGTTCGGTTTATAGAATACATGTAATGCTATTGCTGTTCTATAAGCCGAATGTCTTTCGGCTTATAGAACAGCAATAGCATTACATGTATTCTATAAACCGAACGTCGTTTGTTTTAAAGACTTTCGGCTTATAGAATACATGCTGCTATTGGCTTTCTATAAACCGAAAGAGTCCCCATTCATACGAATAGGTCAATTGACCTATTCGTATGAATGGGAACTCAATTTCGGTTTATAGGAAGCTAATAGCATTACATGCATTCCATAAACCGAAAGTCATTCATGTCGGTTTATGGAATGTAGTACAATGCTATTGGTATTGTAAACCGACTCTATTTCGGTTTAGAATGCCAATAGCACGAATGGACGAATGGACGAATGAACGAATGATTTTCGTTTATTAACCATTCGTTCATTCGGATTTTGTTAGTTAAAATTTTCGTTATTCGTTTTTCGGACGAATGGACGAAAATGCTATTTTCGTCCGAAAATGCATTCGTCCGAAAACGAATGCACATGTCTATTATATACACATCTCATTTCACAGTTCCTCGCCGTGTACAATAATAGATTTATAAACTACAATTCCATTATATCATAATCGTTTTTTTACCATGTTCGCATTAGTAGGGATATACATTTCCACTTTATTGTGGAATGTTTGTTTTATTTCAGAGTTATTTGTAGAAACTAAACCAGCTGTAGTTACAGCTTAAGAGCATAACAAATGATACAATGAGGTGTCCTTTAACAGTCTAGCTCTTCTATCTGCTAAGCCTGCCCTCAGTGACACGCATGTGATGAGGATTTATGTGTCAATAGCTTGTAGGCTCCACATATTAAACTAGTATCAGGATCATATTTATGCTTAAAAATTCTATAGACATTCAGAGAATGTTTTCTCTGTTGCTAATAAATGTGTCCAATTGATTTCTTGCCAGCATGTTATTTTCTAATGTTCTTAAGGGAATGATATTTTCTTTCTTCTTCCGAATAACACCGTGTATAAGGCATACTTCTTCTGCTTTTATTGTTTTCTATATGGTATGTAAAGAATCTAGGCTATCCACTGAGTCTTCGGGAATTGTCTTCAAATAGCAGTGAATAACATTCATGTTGCTCCTATTGTTTGATTTTTACAAAGTGCATTTCTGATAACCTTGCAAAGTACAGAAAAAAGGTAATACTTGAAATGTGAGGCAAACATTGTGGTGAGGGATTGAAAAGATAAAATGAATACTTTTTTCCTCTCTCTCACCCACACGTCCTGTTTTTTGTCATGTTTCCAGTGTATGAGGTAGATTTTGTCTAATGAATCCTTAGTTGCCACCTTGCCAGCTTTGCTATTGTCTCCATAGATTTAACATTGGCAGCAAGCACGATTGGACAGTCACGATTTTTGGAAGCTGTCCCGCTAAGCTCTACCTCTCTCCCACTTATCAGGATATAGGTAGAACCGGGATAGCAAGATTGTGGTTCCAATTCTTTCTTCACAGAATTCATTCTTCTGTGTCTTTGAATGCATGCTGTACTGTGTATGCCCAGTAGCGCTGACAGTTTGAGTGACAGCGAGGTAGTGCTGACACCCGACTCCCCAAGCCCCTTCCCTGGCATCCCAATTTGCTGAGGGCACGTTAGGATGTATTTTTTGTATGACTATATGAAAATGGAAACTATAGTGTACTTCAGCTGTGTCTGGCTAACAACACACCAATATATATAAAATATATATATTATACCACTATCAGGAACTGTCCATTTCTCTATTTATAGGAACTGCGGCTCTGCTAAAATTATCCTGTGCCACTATCTGTTTTCCGGTAGCTGTGATAGAAGCTATACTTTACCATGATAAAAACTATTCTGTACCACATCTTTGTGTGGCTAACTATATACTGTCTAAATTTGCTGTCTATGAAAACTTTGGTTTTGGGGGTGACCTCTTGTTCTTTGTACATTTCTGTTAGTGAACAGGTCACTGGAGAGCTCTTTACATTGGCCCTGCACAAATTTATATAATGTTATCATATCCCCTCTTAGACTCCTGTTTTCTAGAATGATGGGGGCTAGTGGTGGACAAGCAAAGCATCAGCTACATGACGAGGGCAAAGATCGGAGGGGATGACAAACTTTGCCTAGGGCTGCAAAAACCCTTGCCCTGGCCCTGTGTGGTACAAATATCACAGTTCTCTGAGGGTTTTGAGCATGTAGTCATTGTATAAACATATTAATTCCAGCATAAGTAGCAGTTCATATTTCAGGGAATAATTATTTGAACCCAGTTATGTTATATATATTTATATATTGGGGCAAACAAAGTGTATATTGTACATAACAGGTAGTTAGGAACCAGAATCGTCAATAACCTCTACCTTTTTTTTTTACTTTTCTGTATGTTTACACCATGGAGTTGTAAGGAATAATGTTTAAATTCAGAGAGTGTTTCAATTCAGATATAGTTAGATTTTGTTTGTTTTTGTATTCTGTATAAAAGTGCTAACATTTACACCATAACAATTTACACTTTCTGTCTATGGAGTTGACGAGACTCTGTTAGCTCAAACATTGCTTATGCTGGGAATGTAGGGAAGAATACATTATGATAAATATGTTGTTTGCAAAAAGAAAATGCATTGAATAAAAAAAGAAATATATTTATATAAGTGTCTGTGGTGTCTCCTAGTTATGCCATCACCTTGTGGTTTAATATGCACACGACACATTGAGAATTATTTCATTTGCATATCAGGTCATACGTGATGGCATAAACAGAACACACCACAGACAACATGTTTTTATTTTATCCATTTGCTTGCAATACATTTAACACAATATATAGATACTATTTTATTCTCTACATTCACTCTAACAGCAATGTTTAGGTTGACAGAGTTCTTTTAAAAAAAAAAACTGGGAAACTGTTTACTGCCCATCCAGGAGTAACCCGCTTAGAACACAACTGGGTAGATGAAACTGTCCCCTGCTAAATACTGTACACAAGACATTTAGACTAGAGCCCGCTATTCCAATTACAGAGTCGGCCAATCAGACGCCTCTCACTGTCTTGGTATTTCTTTCGGAGAGCAGACATAAGCGATAGGAGGATTATTATAATTGTTTTATTTTTTGTGTAGCATAGGCTACAGGGTGTCACTGAACCTGGTATATTTTTCCCTACAGGGCACCCTTTGTCTGCCAGAGGGTGGGCAGTGATTTTTTTTCCAGATTATTGGGCCAATATGTATTTGTCCCTCCTAACTGGGCAAGTTAGTGGTGGGAGGGTAGGTAGGGATTACATTATATTTATGGATTTGATTTGGCCCTCCCTTTGAACAAGAAGGGTTGCGGGAGGAAATGGGTGCTATTATATTTATTTCATCTATGCTGGTGGGTACATTACCGGCCCCAAACTCATGGGGCCAATCATTTTATTAAGGGGGCTATATTTTATTTATATCTCGGCCACAGACACTGCCCTGGGCTCACTGTCACTTGGGGCCACTTTTATTTAATGGGGCCAATGATTTACATTTTTTAGCGTGGAAGTAGGGGACATTGGGGTGGAGTCCCCTTGGCTCCTACACCATTTGTTTTCTTATGGGTAACCGTTTCAGTGATGTAGGGTGCACGGTTTGCATTTCCTACAGCACTGAAGGGGTGAGAATGTTTTTGTGTGTGTGTAAAATTTGCAGTCAAAAATTAAAACCTTTTTTATGTCTGGTAATTTTTATCGGCTTTCATTGAATCACTGTTTGTGCGGTAATTACCACATAGAACAGAGTTTCAATGCCAGGATCAGCAATTCTACATAGAAAGTATGGAGGATTGTAGCGGGTGTGGTATTTTTTTTTAACGGGTGCAATAATAGTATTGCCTCACCCATTAATGACATTAGCGGTGGGCATTGAATCATCAATGCACTTTAATTTAGCCCTAAGACCATCCTTTTGGTTAACGAGAGCCATTGCATCTACTCCAATGTGTATTAACCATTAAACCATGACATACTTCCCAACGTCTGCCCCTTTCAAATTGGAATGCTGGGCGGCGGAGTTAGGGAGGTCGAGCGTCAGGACTACTGTGCAAGCGCAGTAGAGCTGTCACTGAAACTGCTACTGCACATGTGTCCAATGTTGCGGTCATGAAACATGCTGGCCTCTACTTCTGTCCAGAAAAGCTTCCATCAGTATAGAGATAGCTAGACACAAAAGAAAAGTTGGCAACCCTAAAGATGCAATTGTTCAGTACTGTAGTAAACAATAACCTTACACTGGGTTTTGGTGAATAAAAAGTGGTGAACTTTTTTTGAACAGGATTGAATCTTTCCAACATAGCTTGTCGGATCACTGCATGCCTCCCAGCTGTCCCACTTTGATCTGGACAGTGCCAATTTTGAAGCCCTGAGCCTGAATGACCCTAATGCAATGTCCTTATTTATCACAGTACTGAAAAATGTGCAAAACCATTAAGAATGTACCGTGCAGTGAATTTGAAGACTTCTATTTATGCAGTGTATTTGTTCATAAGCACAGAGTAATATAACGCCCTACAGTGCTCAGGTGTTTTCAATTTATGGAGTATTGTAAAAAATCGTGCTAAATGTGTCTCTTTATCCTCACTCATCCACATGGTCAGGTAATAATTTTGTTTTCTCTTATTGAATGTGGCATTTCTTTACTTACGACTGTTACCGCTTTACAGAAATACAGAACATGATAAAGAGATCTAGTTCACCATATAAATTAGAATCAGTATATCAAGAGAACACAAATTGCCAGGATTGTATCTTGAACTTATACACAAAGAAAGGGAAGAAATATGAGGGTTTTGGCTGAATGATGTAAGCATAGCTGCCAGTATGAAGTGAAATGTTATCCTTACAGTAACCTTATAGAACTTTTCTTGAGCCCTGCATGTATAGCGATTAGGTTAGGTTAGCAGCTTCCAGACTGGAAGAAAAGCCCAATACTTAAAATACAGAACAAATATTAGCACTTGGGCACCCTATTCAAAGTTGTTTCAGATAGTATGCTCTTCTAATAATGCTAGTTCAGTTCAAACTTCAGAGGGTGGGGTCTGGGCCAGCCATGAATATAGGAGAAGGAGTTTTCCTATACCTACATCTAAGCAGGATTCCCTTCACATATCTGCTGCTGTATTAAAGAGCTTCTTATACCACAAACTACCTATAGTACAATTCCCATGAATGTAGGTAGGTACAACATACATCCTCCCCTCACCATAACAGACCAGTAAAAAATCAGAGTGTGGCCCTACTCTGTCTGGGATTAAACAGAATAATGTAGTTATAAATATCAGCAAGCCAGAGTAGTGCACCTGTCCACCTTTAAAGTAAACCCATAGATCAGATAAGTGTTTAGTAAAAAAACTGTTTATTGAAGAAAAAGTCTAGACTGCTCCTCTCCGATGATGTTCTTACTTTTTCTTCAAAAAACTGATTTTGACGTTTGCTAAACACTTCGCTAATCTATTGTAGGCCTCTAGTAAAGCATTGGAAATATCTTTAGTATGTTTATTGGCAGTACTCTAAATATTTCTAAAATAATCTTACACTGTTCCCATAATTGTGGTGCTTAAAACTGTATGCATTGCATAGATGCTATGTGGTGGAATTACAACTGACATCAAATGTTCCAGATTAATGAAAACGCCATCATACACTCACAAAGACATGACCATTTAATGTATTCTATTGGCTATCCAAACCAAACACTTTGACTTCATGTAGCTATTAAATAAAGTCAGTACAGAGAAGAGTCAGTAAACAGCATATGCTATGTGTTTCCTCAAGTGGCAGACATGGCATGAACCTGAGGAGTGTGTATAAATATTCCACTGAGCTAAACAAAATGGTCAGTACTCCCAAAATAGAATAGCACAGGAAGTAAAGGATTATGCAATTAGACAACATGACAAGGTGAAAATCACCTCGGTCTACCCCTTCATTTTTCTCATGGCTCTTTGCCATAGTTTTGCTCAAGGCATCCATCTGTGTTATCATATTTAGAAAAGACCTTTCTAGAGTGTATTAGAGTGATGATATTAGAAAGGAAAAAATTGGTGAATTCTAGCACTTGATCTCAAAATTCTGCAACAAAATGCATGATTCTCTGCACCCACACACAAACAAGATATAAACAAAATAAATACACCAATAAGTATGTGGTTGGTGCGTTTTGTGTCTACCACCTAAAATGAAGCAAATGTTAATTGTCTGATAAAGTGGCTGATGAAATCTTCACAATGTCTCATATACATAAACAATGGAAGAAAAGCAAAAAAAATATAGTGTAATACACTAATAATAGGAGTTCACGTGTAAGGCTTATAATGATTGCACTCACAGACTCCAAGGTAAATCTGAGCTCATCAGTGGTGCTGTTTGGGCTTCACTTCCCTTTACTTGACACGTAGATGTATGTAAGTGAAAAAACAGCAGAGGAGCAGATGTAAGTATAAAGATATAGAAATATTTAATGTAAACAAATAGTATCTTACATGAGTAGTCTGGATATTTCAGCTTGTAGATCATCAAGAACAAACAAACAGCGACATCAGCAATTTTAAAAAGCATAAAAGCAATAAAATAGAGTGCAATAAAAAACAGGGTGGTCCAGAAAACAGTGCACATAAAAGGGCTCCTGCAACGCGTTTCACCTGTCAGCTTCCTCCATGATGATATTGTCCACACATGTTTAGCATAATTTATGTTATTATTGGTTTCTTGTTCAATTTTACACTGTTTGTTACTTGGAATGGCAATTGTATCATCTCAAAGCAATGTAGCTTATGACTATGCAATCTTGTTTGTGTTTTGTAGGGTGAAAAGGGAAACAAAGGTGAAATTGGGCTTTCTGGAGCAATGGGGGAAAAGGTAAACTCTTATAATGCTCATTTTTTTTCTCTAACAAAGTATTTATACTCCAGGCAGGCTTCTAAAAGTACAAATATAATATTGACAAAACAGGAATAGCTTTTATGGCAGCATTTTGTTTTAAAATGAAACCACTTTGATTTCTGTTATTGATTAATGCTTTATAGATCTTTGTGGCTGTTTATTTTGTATGTTTTGATTCCTTGGGTACAGGTGGCATTTAAGTTCTAGATAAAAAATAAAATAAAAATTCTCCCTTAGTGTCATTAATTTGTGTAGACTCTGTGTGGATTTGTAGTCACAAGTCCCAAGAAATTATTTGTCACTTTGTGAACTAATAAACATATTGTTTTTTTTAGGGTTTATTTATTTACCAAGGACCCGAGCTCCTGTAGGTTAGGCTTCTCAAATGTAACCCTGCTGATCTCTGCCACCATAACAATCCTTATCTTAAGCCCCTACTTTAACATAGAAGGAACTCTTTAACAGTTTTATATATTTACTGTCAATATATAAGCCACACATCCTACCCACATAGCATAAGATTTGATGAACATAATGGTATCTAATGAAAGCCCTTATGATGATGATAAAAACAAAATATAATTTGTGTGGGTACAGTATGTGAGATAGAAGAAAATTACAGCTAAAACCAAACACCCCAGAAATGTAAAAACAACTCTCGTCAACAAAGGGAAAGTCAAGGTCAAAATGTCTTGTCAGTAAGGGGTTAAAGTCAGCTAAGCTATCCCATTACAAATAAAAAATAAACAAATTAAGTAATTTATGAAAAACATCTAGTATAGAGTACAATTGGTTTCTGTCTACAAAAGGTAATGTGAGATTAGTGGTAGCAGGTTGTGAACCCTTTTCTGTGGAAAAGTGAATAGAGGGGAGGATGGGTGTGAGGCAGGAGAATGAGTTGGCAATTGTTTCAAATAATACATTTTTAGATTGGTATATATGAAATGAAGGTAGGATCCTACTGATTCAACATATAACTGTGATTATGTTGTGACAAAATGAAATGATATGTGATTGGGTGTATTGTTATAAATATAGAAAAAAAGGGGGCAGGAGGAGCACACAAAAATAAGAATTATATACTTACAAAAATACAAAAGTTTATTAGAATAAAATTAAAAAGTAATACAGAATATAGATACCAAAGGAGATAAATACTTACAAGCAAAGAATAAGCAAATAATGAGCACTAAAGAATACAAGAAACAAATAGTGCATATAAAAAGTAAAGGACAGGAGGGACACACTGCGCAAAAAACAAAAGAAGGGGGTCACCGACGTTTCGGCTAAACAGCCTTTATCAAGGTGACTATATAAATATAGATACATCAACTACTTTATAGCTACGCATCATGTCTAACCAAGACATTAAAAGGTTGTTTGTGTGTGTGTAGTTAACACTTTTATGATCATTGTTGGTAGTACAATTTATTATTGCTATTATTATGTTAATAATGATTAGGAGTCTTCTAATAAAACAGAATCCAAATTCATATTGTAATAATCACTATTCCAGAATCACTTTCATGACATTTGATATTTGGATGTATATTTCCTTGCTTGTGAAAATTGTGCTTCCAGTAAAGAATGTTGCACCACACATAATATATATATATTATATATATAATATATATATATATATATATTTAGGCATGTTCTCTGACATACAAATGTACATATGCAAACCAATAGCTGCCATAACCTCTCACTCTTCTACTTTCACAGTCTACCTTGCTGCTCTATTACTGATTTCTCAGTAACAACAATTCCTAAACTCTAAATCTATTTTTTCTGCCCTGACCTTTTCTAACTGAGTTCAGATTCTGAATTTGTGCCACCTGCCCTGACCTAGTTGATAATGTATCATCTCAGACCTGGTGCTCACAGCCTGTGATTTGGCCTGGTTTTTGTTGACATTCTTGATTAAAGACTTCAGGGAAAAGGTTCAGACTTTATATTCCTGACCCCTGCCCTCCATGTCCATATATTGGACAGTAATAGCAGCAGTACAGTTCTATTGTCAAAAATGTTCTACATTTTCCATCTGAATTATATGCTGAAATTCAACTTTATAATCAGTGTATAAAAATGTAAAATGTTTGCCGGCTCTTGTGTTTGTTTATTTTATTAATTAAAGAGTCAATTTCACCTAGTTTTATATTTTAAATGTACAGTGCTCCTGTAGCTTTACATTGAATATAATTTCACAGGGGCCTCTAAATTTAATGACATCCAAAAAATAGGGCTTGGAAATATAGGCAGGACTCTTAATTCTTTACTTGATGCAATACTTATCTACAGGAACCTTTTCGGACACTGTAGCTAGCACTACCTCTTTAAATAACTTGTAACATATTGCACATATTATCAAAGGATTAAACATCTATATAGTTCTTTTATTGTCATCTCTATATTTTATGGAAGATTATTTTTAACCCTGTAAAGTCACTCCATTCTTTCTTCTTTCCAAAAACCATATTTTGTTTTATAATGCTGTTTAATCCACAATATGGTCCTGTCTTAGATATGTCCTGCTATAACTTCTAAACCACTAACGCTTGGCATGGATTGTTGAATCATAATATAAACTGGCGCCCTTGTTGTCAGTGTAGCTCTAGAGATGTATTTATGGGGTAACCCTGGCTTCAATCAAACCAGCAAGTTGTGTGAAGTTGTTCCAGTGGGCATATAAACATTCTGCCTTCTATTATTTAGAATGGAATTATTTTTTTTTACATAACACTAGGCAGCACAGGGTAATACTACATCATGATTCCTCTGTGTATTTACTCACGGATTAGCTGACTGGGAAATATCAAAGACATTCACAGAAGTTTTCCTTCCTTTCTTTTAAATAAAGTAGAGAGAGATCCTGTTAATAAATTGAAAATGTGCAAATGAAGAACATGTATACAATGCTCAGGATCTTCGTTGGCAAATGTTCAATTTTTTCAAATCTAAGACATACATAAACGGAGAACACACAATTCACCATTACTGTAAGATCTTTATGAAAGGCTTGTCTGCTTTCTGATTTCACTGTAACCTCTATCAAATTCTGGAAAGAAATGAAGAATGCATGAAATTGGTTTAGACTGGAATACTATACATTGTTTCCACTGAAGTATCGGTATTTGCAGCTGGCGTGAGTCCTCTGTAAATGAAAGGATTTCAGTGGAAATCCTAAGGCACTCATGTAGTCGTGTGGGGCTTTTAAGTTGTGCCAGTCGCAAGTTAGCAAAAGCTGTTTCAGGTCAATTTATTACACAAATTTCTGAAGCAGTGGTCTAGGAAGCCTAATATTTAAACACTATGAAAATCATTCTTTGCTTATTCTTTATCAGTAATTCAGGTGACACACACAACATTCCTTTTTTTTTCCATCCCAATGCGTTTTGTTTTCAAAAATTATTATTTTAATTAATGTAAAGCATCAAAAATTATATTTATACAATACCAGAAAACCAGAAATTTACATGTCAAGGAAAGCTTTTCAGATAATACTTTAGCCTCATTCTCCATTCAGGCTGAGACTTGGCACTTCAGATCAGCTTTCACCACCTCATCCCCTAGCAATACCTCTGGCCATAACTGAATATCAAATCTAATGCCTTTCAAAGTGTCCACTTTTGGATTGATAACAATGCAAAAAAAATAATCATTTGTGAAAGGGCCAGCACCCACGGTCATTTTTATTATTTTGTGTAATGATATGATATAATACAAATAATGATATTGTTATATCCTAATCTTTTTTATTCCTAAAGAACAATATGTAATTTGTGTGTGTACAGTAAATGAGAGCGTAAAATTTCAGCTAAATATAAACACTGCAGATGTGTTGAAACAGCCATGGTCCGACACAGTAGAACTTTGGCAAACAGTCTGGTCATCAATCGGTTAAATGAAACTGTTATATATGGATCAACAAAACATAATATGGATCAACAAAACATAATAGCCTGCTCTAAGGCAAATTACCACTCTGGAGAAAATGCCACAAAAAAAGCAGTATAGCCAGTATTGGAGCCCTTGCTCACTGTGCCCAGTTGGATACAGCTGTACCTCAATTACACTGCCCTATTTTGTCATAAGAAAGCCTTACGTCCTGTCCTTTCTTTTTCAAGCTACACACATTTGTGTATACAATAGTCAGTTGTAATCCCTGCATTGATCTTCTGTAATTCATTCAATCTCGCAATTGGGATTAACTGGCTAAGGTCTACCTTTTCTTTATTCAGCTATTAATTAGCAATCTACATGGACATTCTGTAAGGTATTGACTTAGCATGACATGTTTCTTACAAAAAATTAATTTGTCAATGTGTTTTTGTTTCAGATCTATTGTTGTTTCAGCATTATAACAATGCAGTGCATGGCAACCACTTTGATTAAGCTTTCCTGCAGTATCCATAGAAAACCAATCTCCTCCTTTTTCTAAAAAAATAAACCAGCAAAAACATAAATAAGCATGTCTACAACCTTTCTTTCACTTACTTCTTTGGCACATTGTTTACTTTTGACACTCATTCTAGTTTTATATTTTTGCATAAATTAAACTTTTTTTTTTTTTGAAAACTACTACGTAGAATATATGCAGAACGTTAAAAGGTCTAGCTAATAAAATGGACCAGATCTGGGAAAACAGCTACTCGCTATCGTAGAATGTGGGCCAAAATAAGCTGTACAAGCCATTCGAGGCCTGAAACATCATAAGTATTTGCCATGAACGGCATAGGGTTTCAGCTACTAAGAAAGCACGGATTGCCTCTGAACAAGCTCTAAATCATCTGTCTATGCTATCCTATTTGTACATACACGTCTATCTATCTATACATATATATATATGCACATATTGATGTGGGTGTGTATATATACATATACACACACCTATGTGCATGTGTTAACATAGAATTACAGTTATACTGATACACAGACATTAATATGTACTTAACTACATATTGGTTCTTGCAAATCGTCTTTTGCCCACCCCCTGTTCATCTAACATACTCTGAACAGCTACAGTTCTATACACAAACCATTACAGCTTCTACATGTGTGGCAGTAATTTTAACCCCATCAGGACATGGTTTTCTTTGTTTT
This sequence comes from Pelodytes ibericus, assembly GCA_036172795.1. NCBI lineage: Eukaryota > Metazoa > Chordata > Amphibia > Anura > Pelodytidae > Pelodytes > Pelodytes ibericus. Next base: position 119,879,563 of record CM069861.1, on the reverse strand, counting down.
GATGTCTGTTCTGGACAATGGCTATGGGTGCATTTAAATAAAAGTGCACGCTTGCTTCTTAAAGGTTGTAAAAATGTCAACTACCATATCCCTTACCCATTAAAGCAGGATATTTACAATTGGATCTACAAATAAGTGGGCTATGTACTCTATCCTTCCTATATTAAGGAAGGGAAGAGAAAAAAAGTTATCTTCTGTCCCAGCACTCTCTAATTCATCTTCATTTCCATCCATTTTTATTTTTAGATTATCTACCGAATCAAACCTTTCCAGATAGCCTTCCCAATATACTTTTAAAGACTTTGGAAACCCCCATTTATATATAATATTTCATTCTCGGAGAAGGCTTAGTTTCATTACAAAGATTCGCTATAATCTTGTTGCATATGACAAATCAGCAAACATTATTATATCTTTGCCCCTCTTTGGTCTTTTCTCTGTTGGCAAGAAGAATCTGCTCCTTAAATTGGAAGGATTGGAAACAAATGATGACATCCCTTGGCAGCGTTTCAGGGAGATTTATTGTCCTTGATGACACCTTTTCATTTGGGTGTTTTCAGGTATCCAAATCTTTTTAAAAAAAAAATGTAATCAATCCATCATGTATTCATTTAGCATATGCTAATTCTACTTGGCACAGTCGTCTATATCATATGGAGACTGTTGTGGGCGCTAACTCATAGGGAAAAAGGATAATAAAGAATAGGGTGGCACAGATAAAATATGAAAATGAATCAAAAACATTTTAATCTGTACAAAATATGTGATACTAATAAAACATGATAAACATATAAGAATGAATTTAAAAAAAAACAGTGATATAGGGAAAGAATATGAAAAAATAAAAGTTGGGTCAATTCTTAACTGCAGGTAACATAAAAATGGAACAACCAACGCTTTTCCCCAGAGAGGCTTCTTCAGGGGTAGGTATATATTTTTTAGCACTTTATACAATTATCTCAATTGTTATCACCCTACAAAGGTATGAAAAGACAGAAGAACAGAAGAAAGAGGAAAAATTAAAAAAATTTATAGGACTATTAATTGTATCAATTTCTGGAAACTGGGTCTTTTCTTATGGTAGGTTCTGTTTATTTCAGTTGAATTTCTGGGCATTTTTGGTATTTCTCGGCTATTTTTGCAATGTGTGAAACCTTCAGGATAAAATGGGTGTTCAAGGCTATCGCTTATTTTCGATGCCTTTCACCTGTATTTATTCCTTATTTCGGATGATTTCAGAATCCGAACTTAGCAGTGTGAGCAAATCATTGCTGATATTCGGAGTCTTACTGGTACTACCTGAGAAGACCGAAATTCAAATCTCGAACTCTAACCACTGCAATCATCTAAATACAACCAAAGTTCAGGCACATAAATTTGTCGCGAACATTAGAGCTAAAATAGAGAATTATATCTTAACCGCTTCACGACTGATAATACTTTTGTCCTTAAAGACCAAAACACCATCAGGCGTCTCTTTGTTCTTTTTGTGATCGGCAACCACAAACATCCAAGCAGGGACCCGATTAGGGTCTCTATAGACCCTGTCGCTCCCTGCCGACATCCCATGATACTTTGTGAAGTCACAAGTGATGTCACGGAGGCGTGCCCGAACCCAGAAATTCGGGCACGCCCGGGATGCCAGAAATGTAGTGGACGATCGGTTTGAACATTCGCTACATTTCTTATGTCCTCTTGTGGCCTCATTTGACACTGGAGATTTTTCTGCAAGTCCCTGCAGCGGGATCCCCAGTAAAGCTCATCACAGGGAGCCGTGGTGAGCTGTTACATGCAGGACCTTCTATGCCGTCCTGCAGGCTTTTACTGTAAAATGTAGCCGATGCTCACTTTGAGCGTCAGCTACATTTTCTGTGTCATTTTTGTATACATTTTTTTTAAGTTTTGATCCTGTACACATAGCATTACAAGGACCTACAATAGTCACCAAAACAGTAGTAATATAGAGCAGAACAATTATTTGTAAATGCTTTGCTGCATTGTATTAAATGCACAGGTGTAGATAAAACTGTGTTTTAGATATACCCGTGCGATCTCCTGTTAATGACAAAATCTTGTATCATTATATGCAAATCGCACATTCTCCAGCGAGGTAATTTTGTACATGAAACCACAAAGTGATGCAGATTTTAAATCCTATTTTTCTGTTAATCTCTATTTGCTTTCAATTCTGCTACAATGTGCTACATATTTTAAACAATGATTGCTCTTATTTTAGAACATTACTCTACATTTGCTATTTTGATATGTTACATAGATAACCCATCATATATTGAAACTGAACATGTTTTCTTCTGGTCTCTGCAAGATTCTACCTGTTTGCCCCATTCTTTGTTGCTTTTCAGATTGAATGACGTTTTGATAAAAGATATCTTAAATAACTATTTTCAATTATTGTAAAATGTCATTAGCTTTTTTAGGCCCCCGATGTTATGCTATGTGCAGAATTTCATTGCTATTGTGAGTGGCATTAAGATATTGTATTTTAATGTGTCAGTATCCATGTAATGGTATTGTTATTCTGTTTTGGGATTACAGAGTTGCTTTGCAGAGTGTTCGTCTTTTCAACAATGACTACAAATATTGAGGTTAAAAGTAAGCCTGGCTGTATGGTTTGTACTCTCCATGGTTGTTAGTGAGTTCTTACAACGGCACCACAGATTTCTATGTGCCAAGAGCAGGGTTGATTTCTTAGGCACAGACTGCATAACATTATTTTTTCACAGCACAGTGCAGTGTTGTTGTATCTGTTTGATGCTTACTGGCACTTTATCACAAAGTAAATCCTGTCTTGGAGAGCTTACTAAACATGGCAATGTTACCTGCTTGCCTGTCCAGTTCCTCAGCTATATCCAAGTATAAAACTAGTAGAAAGCAGGGGGAAAAAAAACATTATTTAAAAGGAAGTACTGTATTAGTCAGGAAAAAAAACAGGGAACAAGAAGAGCTAAAGTGATTTATTTTCTGACAAAGAATTAAAGTTTACGTTTTCAAAACCAACTGGAAACCGAAAAATTGGTTTAATACCGTTATTGACTAACAATTTTGCACAGTAATGGTCCAGATGAGTTTGGATCATGAAGCAGTATAATGATTTTATATTCCATGAGCTTGACATCTATCATAAACAAAATAATAATTTGAGGTTTATAGAGTAACCTGTTTATCTACTTAGAGTCCAGCAGAATGGTTACACAGACAAAAATCCCTATCACCACAGTCATATCTTCTGCTGCTTTTATTTTAACCAAATAATGAAAAAAAAATGCAATATTGGAATGTTTGTTTCTACTGCTCAGTAAGACTGTAATGAATATTCCCAGTGTAAAACTATTAACTTCCGTGTGCTCCTTAATGCAGTATGTTACTATGTCTATCTGAATTTCCAATTAATTTTAGTTCTAAGACCTGCTGCAGTGGTCTAATCTTATATAGAACTTTGGGTAATATGTTTTATCTATTTGGAAAGGATTATTCTAGACATGTGCATTCGTTTTCGGACGAATGCATTTTCGGACGAAAATAGCATTTTCGTCCATTCGTCCGAAAAACGAATAACGAAAATTTTAACTAACAAAATCCGAATGAACGAATGGTTAATAAACGAAAATCATTCGTTCATTCGTCCATTCGTCCATTCGTGCTATTGGCATTCTAAACCGAAATAGAGTCGGTTTACAATACCAATAGCATTGTACTACATTCCATAAACCGACATGAATGACTTTCGGTTTATGGAATGCATGTAATGCTATTAGCTTCCTATAAACCGAAATTGAGTTCCCATTCATACGAATAGGTCAATTGACCTATTCGTATGAATGGGGACTCTTTCGGTTTATAGAAAGCCAATAGCAGCATGTATTCTATAAGCCGAAAGTCTTTAAAACAAACGACGTTCGGTTTATAGAATACATGTAATGCTATTGCTGTTCTATAAGCCGAAAGACATTCGGCTTATAGAACAGCAATAGCATTACATGCATTCTATAAACCGAACGTCGTTCGTTTTAAAGACTTTCGGCTTATAGAATACTATTGGCATTCTATAAACCTAACTAGAGTCCCTCCTCATTCATAAGAATTTCTTATGAATGGGGACTCGACTCTAGTTCGGTTTATAGAAAGCCAATAGTATTCTATAAGCCGAAAGTCTTTAAAACGAACGACGTTCGGTTTATAGAATACATGTAATGCTATTGCTAAACTATAAACCGAACGACTTTCGGTTTATAGAATAGCCATAGGATTACATGTAGTACATAAGCCGAAAGTCTATAAACCGAAAGTCGTTCGGTTTATAGGCTGTCGGCATTTAACTATACAGAGACAGAGTCTCCATTCATAAAATTATGAATGGAGACTTTGTCTCCGTGTAGTAAAATGCCGAAAGTCTATAAACCGAACGATCGGTTTATAGACTTTCGGCTTATGTAATACATGTAATCCTATGGCTATTCTATAAACCGAAAGTTCGGTTTATAGAATAGCAATAGGAATACATGTATTCCATAAGCCGACAGCCTATAAACCGAACGTTCGGTTTATAGGCTGTGGGCATTTTACTACACGGAGACAAAGTCTCCATTCATAATTTTATGAATGGAGACTCTGTCTCTGTATAGTTAAATGCCGGCTTTTAACTATACGGAGACAAAGTCTCCATTTATAATTTTATGAATGGAGACTCTGTCTCCGTATAGTTAAATGCCCACAGCCTATAAACCGAACGTTCGGTTTATAGGCTGTCGGCTTTTAACTATACGTTTGTCTCCATTCATAAATTTATGAATGGAGACTCTGTCTCCGTATAGTTAAATGCTATTGTATTCTATAAACCGACTCTATTTCGGCTTATAGAATGCAATAGTACTACGAATGAACGAATGAACGAATGATTTTCCTTTATTAACCATTCGTTCATCCGGCTTTAGTTAGCTTAGCATTTTCGTTCTTCGTTTTTCGGGCGAATGGACGAAAATGCAATTTTCGGACGAAAATGCATTCGTCCGAAAACGAATGCACATGTCTAGTATATATTCACATGTAAATTGCTTTTTAAATAAAAAATTATGATATAAAAAAATCTTGTTTTTATTTCCTTTTATGTGACAATGCTGCCTCTCTCTTTCCCTTGCCCCCAGATTTGTCGCTCTCCCCCCCTTAGTGTTGTCTCTCTCTCACCCTCCCTTTGGCTCCCCCCTCGCTCCCCTTGTGTCTGTCTCTTCCCCCCTTCCCTCCCCTTGTTTCTCTCTGCCCCCCCCCCCCTTGTTATTCTGTCCCCCCCCTCACCTGTTTCTTGCTCCCTGGTGGCTAGTGGGGGCAGCCGGGGGATGTATGCACTATACATAATAGACGGAAGTGTCGGGCAGCATGGAGGTTGTCTGCACGATTCGTGCAGACATCCCCCAGCTGCCCGATTCTCCCTGGTGGCTAGCGAGGGAGCGGAGGATGTCTGCGCGATGAGCGAGACCTCTCCTGCTGCCGCCCGGCATGACCGCCGGGACTTCTATGATGAAGCTGGGTACTTCCGGCTTCCTCATAAAAGTCCTGGCTGTCGTTCCGGGCGGCAGCAGGGGAGGTCTCGCTCATCGCGCAGACATCCACCGCTGCCTCGCTAGCCACCAGGGAGAATCGGGCAGCTGGGGGATGTCTGCACGAATCGTGCAGACAACCTCCATGCTGCCCGACACTTCCGTCTATTATGTATAGTGCATACATCCCCCGGCTGCCCCCACTAGCCACCAGGGAGCAAGAAACAGGTGAGGGGGGGACAGAATAACAAGGGGGGGGGGCAGAGAGAAACAAGGGGAGGGAAGGGGGGAAGAGACAGACACAAGGGGAGCGAGGGGGGAGCCAAAGGGAGGGTGAGAGAGAGACAACACTAAGGGGGGGAGAGCGACAAATCTGGGGGCAAGGGAAAGAGAGAGGCAGCTTTGTCACATAAAAGGAAATAAAAACAAGATTTTATTTATATCATAATTTTTTATTAAAAAAGCAATTTACATGTGAATATATACTAGACATGTGCATTCGTTTTCGGACGAATGCATTTTCGTCCGAAAATTGCATTTTCGTCCATTCGCCCGAAAAACGAAGAACGAAAATGCTAAGCTAACTAAATCGAATGAACGAATAGTTAATAAAGGAAAATCATTCGTTCATTCGTCCATTCGTAGTACTATTGCATTCTATAAGCCGAAATAGAGTCGGTTTATAGAATACAATAGCATTTAACTATACGGAGACAGAGTCTCCATTCATAAATTTATGAATGGAGACAAACGTATAGTTAAAAGCCGACAGCCTATAAACCGAACGTTCGGTTTATAGGCTGTGGGCATTTAACTATACGGAGACAGAGTCTCCATTCATAAAATTATAAATGGAGACTTTGTCTCCGTATAGTTAAAAGCCGGTGTTCTGACAAATTTCTGGAGCAAATTCTCCTGCGCAATCGCAGGAGAATTTGCTCACTGCGCATGCGCATAAAGTTACAGCTGATAACTCAGCTGTAACTTTGTGACCACCGTGCATGAGACAGCTGCGCAACCCACCTCACACCCGCCGCACACCCCTTCTTACCAGATCATCGACCACAGCGATACACAACGCATGCGCACGCCTATCCAGCCGTTTGGGAATGCGCGCGTCCGTTGTTGTGTTCTTAAGGTGGTAAGTAACACGGGGCGTCGGGACATAAGGGGGCAAGCATCCTGGTGAGGGCTGCCTCATCTTGATGGGATTTGTGATCCTCCTGCTGTATTATTGATGCAGCAGGAGGATCACAAATCCCATCAAGATGAGGCAGCCCTCACCAGGATGCTTGCCCCCTTATGTCCCGACGCCCCATGTTACTTACCACCTTAAGAACACAACAACGGACGCGCACATTCCCAAACGGCTGGATAGGCGTGCGCATGCGCTGTGTATCGCTGTGGTCGATGATCTGGTAAGAAGGGGTGTGCAGGGGGTGTGAGGGGGCGGGAGGTGGGTTGCGCAGCTGGCGCATGCGCGGTGGTCACAAAGTTACAGCTGAGTTATCAGCTGTAACTTTATGCGCATGCGCAGTGAGCAAATTCTCCTGCGATTGCGCAGGAGAATTTGCTCCAGAAATTTGTCAGAACACCGGCATTTAACTATACGGAGACAGAGTCTCCATTCATAAAATTATAAATGGAGACTTTGTCTCCGTATAGTTAAAAGCCGGCATTTAACTATACGGAGACAGAGTCTCCATTCATAAAATTATGAATGGAGACTTTGTCTCCGTGTAGTAAAATGCCCACAGCCTATAAACCGAACGTTCGGTTTATAGGCTGTCGGCTTATGGAATACATGTATTCCTATTGCTATTCTATAAACCGAACGTTCGGTTTATAGAATAGCCATAGGATTACATGTATTATATAAGCCGAAAGTCTATAAACGGATCGTTCGGTTTATAGGCTTTCGGCATTTTACTACACGGAGACAAAGTCTCCATTCATAATTTTATGAATGGAGACTCTGTCTCTGTATAGTTAAATGCCGACAGCCTATAAACCGAACGACTTTCGGTTTATAGACTTTCGGCTTATATAATACATGTAATCCTATGGCTATTCTATAAACCGAAAGTCGTTCGGTTTATAGAATAGCAATAGGAATACATGTATTCCATAAGCCGACAGCCTATAAACCGAACGTTCGGTTTATAGGCTGTCGGCATTTTACTACACGGAGACAGAGTCTCCATTCATAAAATTATGAATGGAGACTTTGTCTCCGTGTAGTAAAATGCCCACAGCCTATAAACCGAACGTTCGGTTTATAGGCTGTCGGCTTATGGAATACATGTATTCCTATTGCTATTCTATAAACCGAACGACTTTCGGTTTATAGAATAGCCATAGGATTACATGTATTATATAAGCCGAAAGTCTATAAACGGATCGTTCGGTTTATAGGCTTTCGGCATTTTACTACACGGAGACAAAGTCTCCATTCATAATTTTATGAATGGAGACTCTGTCTCTGTATAGTTAAATGCCGACAGCCTATAAACCGAACGTTCGGTTTATAGGCTGTCGGCATTTTACTACACGGAGACAAAGTCTCCATTCATAATTTTATGAATGGAGACTCTGTCTCCGTGTAGTAAAATGCCGACAGCCTATAAACCGAACGTTCGGTTTATAGGCTGTCGGCTTATGGAATACATGTATTCCTATTGCTATTCTATAAACCGAACGACTTTCGGTTTATAGAATAGCAATAGGAATACATGTATTCCATAAGCCGACAGCCTATAAACCGAACGTTCGGTTTATAGGCTGTCGGCATTTTACTACACGGAGACAGAGTCTCCATTCATAAAATTATGAATGGAGACTTTGTCTCCGTGTAGTAAAATGCCCACAGCCTATAAACCGAACGTTCGGTTTATAGGCTGTCGGCATTTTACTACACGGAGACAAAGTCTCCATTCATAATTTTATGAATGGAGACTCTGTCTCTGTATAGTTAAATGCCGACAGCCTATAAACCGAACGACTTTCGGTTTATAGACTTTCGGCTTATGTAATACATGTAAACCTATGTCTATTCTATAAACCGAAAGTCGTTCGGTTTATAGAATAGCAATAGGATTACATGTATTCCATAAGCCGAAAGTCTATAAACCGAAAGTCGTTCGGTTTATAGACTTTCGGCTTATAGAATACAATTAATACTATTGCCTTTCTATGAACCGAACGAGAGCCCCATTCATAAGAATTTCTTATGAATGGGGCTCTCGTTCGGTTTATAGAAAGCCAATAGTATTACATTGTATTCTATAAAACGAACGAAAAAAATTAACGAAACGAAAATAATGAACGAATTTCGTCTGAAACGAATGCACTAATGAACGAAATTCGTTTTAGACGAAATAAATAACATTTTCGTCCGAATGGACGAAAACGAAACGAAAATTTTAGTTTTGCACATGTCTAGATTATTCTAAAGGCTTGAGCTATAAAATTAAACGCTTATTCCATGAGACTAATCACCCTAAAATAACCCACATTACTTTTAAATTAGAGAGAAACAAACACTGTGTGTAATCATATATGAAGATATTAGGCTCTAGTGTATCCTCCCCCAACAGAAATGCACTCACTATTTTCAGAGCCAATTGATCCCTGGCTCTGGTGAAAATGATAAGTTTGAATGGAAGTCTCCCCCTTTCCGGATGTCTTCTTCACTCTACAACCCGTGGGTCGGTGTTCCGCCAATAAGGGGTAATATAGGAAGGAAATAAGAAAAAAAATATGGTGCAGTACAATAGAAATTCCATCCTATATTATCCCTTGTTGGGGGAACACCTACCCATGTATAGTGAACAAGACATCCGTTAAGTAGGAGACCTCCATTCATACTTTTCACCAAAACCAGGGATTTCTGTTGGGGAAGGATACACCTGAGCCTAATATCATCATATACGGATACACACAGTGTTTGTTTCTTTCTGTTTTATTTTATATCACTCTTTATGAAGATAAAGTCGTTTTTCAGATGTTTATATAATTTTTCATCTTTTGTGCAACACCTTCACCATTTGTTTTGTTTATCACTAAAAAAAAATGTGCGTTGTTAGGAGAGGGCACACAGGTGCTTACTTGCAGCATTTTTTCACTTTTTTTCGGCCATTTTACCCAAATTGGGTCAAATCAGTTTAATTTTTATACACTCCACACTATCGGTTCTCCTTGTTCCATGTTTCTTGGCAGTCTATGTCTATGGAAGTCCAAGGTGATTTAAAGACAATAAGCTAAGTGTGCCTGAGGACATTGGGGATTGTAGTCCCAAACGCCTGCATTATTAGGACCAGTATTTTAGGCTCTAGGAAATGTGAGTGATACCCCTGAGGGGGCATTATCCACTGCTTGTTGTATAAACAAAGCTACACATTATATGTTTCTGGTTTTTGCCTTTTATGTGCATATGAGCTACACAGTTTCCCTACACTAAGTATAATTACTTTATTAATATGTTTTTTACATATATATATATATGTCTGTGTGTGTGTGTGTGTGTAGTGAAAAGCAAGGGTCAGTTAATAGGATTATATTGCATATATGCTTGTGCCATATAAGCAAATAGATTTTACTTGTCAAATAGCAAAACTATCTACAATTACAGCATTCCATGCTAGAAAGCAAATATACTATCCTTTATAGTTTCACTGATCTTACTAGTTAAAAAGCATAGCACCTTGTTTTACAGCTATATGTATACTTTGTATTGGAAAGTAGAAATATATTTTGTTAACTACTTGTGAGCTCAGCCAAGATAAAAACTGTCTTTGAAACTTAGCCCATTGTCAATTGAGTTATGTTTAAACATCTCCTTATGTCTCTGTAAACCATACTCATGAAGCATAAACAATATTTTTAAAACTACAAGCTAAGCTGCTGTATGTAGAGTATTTACAGATTGCCTCAAGCCTCTATAATCATATTTTGGTCTTCAGGGATTAGTTTGTTTAACTGACCTCTTCTTCTGCACAATATTAATGTTACAGAAGATATCATTTTTTATATTTGTTACTACGTTTTGAACTGATCTCAAGATAATTTGACGCCAGTTTCCCAGATTATGAGTGAGTGGAATGGTATTCTGGGAGATAACACAATGTGTGTTTAAAATATTTCTAAAAAGTAAAATTATTATATTTTTGTAATATACCGGTATTTGTTTAAACTACTGTTCAAAAGTTTGGGGTCACTTCGAAATTTCCTTGGTTTCAATGAAAACCTACATCAAATGAGCTGCAAAATTTATACGAAATACAATCAAGATGTTGACAATGTTAGAAATGATTTAGACTCTAACCAGCCAACAGGTTTTACCTATTAACAGTCATGAGGGGAAAAAGTACACCCTTTTTGAATTCTACGGTTTTACATATCAGGATTTTACAACCTCAGATGAATAACACCACATGAGGTATTACAGTATTTCATGGTTTAACAAAAAAAAATAGCCAAAATGGAATAATCATGGGTGAAAGACAGGGTTGTAGAACTAGCTTTAGAAGCAATGACTTTAAGTAATCCTTTTCTGTATGACTTTATCAGTCTCTCACATCATTGTGGAGGGTTAAACCCAAGCATGCTTCAGTTCATTGAGGTTTGCTGGCATTTGTTTATGCACAGCTCTCTTAACCCCTTCCCGACCTTATGACGAGTTAACTCGTCATAAGAGCCGCCGCATTAGCGACCTTATGACGAGTTAACTCGTCATGCAGTCTAGCCGGCGGTGAGCTCCGTGGGCACCACCAACTAGTCTGCAACGGGTCCAGGACTAAGCCTCGCACCCGAGGCAAAGCTCCTGGACCCGATCGGTGCATTTCCGGGCATGTGATCGCGGTGATATCGTGATCACCGCGATAACATGCAAATTAGATGGCAAAGTCAGTGTGTTCACACACTGACTTTGCCTCTAATTCACTCTCTGTGCTTCACATTCTTATAGTGAAGCACAGAGAGTGACCTGTAAGTAAAAATAAATTAATTAAATACACAGAGGTTAAAAAAAAATTAAAAAAATTAACCCTTTCATTGCTGATCACAGTTTTTAACTGTGATCAGTTACCTTCCACTTTATGACCCTCATTTAGTTTTTTTATTTTTACAATTTATAAAGTTTTTTTAATTAATAAAGGTAATTTTAATATATGTATTTAATAAAATGTAACCCCTGCATGCCTGTTACATGATTTTTACTGATCTGACATCGCACTCTTCAGAGTTTTTTTCTGTCTTTTTTGTTATGGGGGGTTTGGGAACCAATATTTTTCTTTTTTATTAGTTAGTTAATTAGGGGGGATAAGTGGGTTAGTGTTGCACTAGTTATGTAGCTTATTATTGGGAAAATAATGGGGAAAAACTTTTTTTTCCTCAAAAATTTCCTCTCTTATATGTATTTTTTAATACTAAAATGTAAATCATTTTTATGTATAGGGTATCAAAAGAAAGCTCTAACTGTCCTTTAAAAAACAACATATAACTTGTATGGGTACGTTAACCCCTTAACGACAGATGACGTGCCAGGCACGTCACGGCAAATCGAGGACTTGCCGACAGGTGACGTGCCTGGCACGTCATGCACTAAATGGAGTAAAGAAAGCGACCAGCGGTCGCTTTCTTTACTCTAACGGTGTTGCTACAATGCCTCTAGGTAGAGGCATTGTGCAACACCCCCCAAATGTGCAGGGGCGCGCTACGATCACTCCACGGAGTGATCGTAGCAGCCATTTAAAAATGGCTGCGCCCGCTGCACACATGTGCTTAGAAAGCGAACGATCGTTCGCTTTCTAAGCATCTCCGGTGTTGTTAAAGTGCCTCGCTAGCGAGGCACTTAACAACACCTTCAGCTGCCCCAGATCCGATGGTGGTCGCTCTCCTGAGCGACCCCATCGGCTCAGTAGAAGGGAACGCTGCCTGTACAGGCAGCGCTTCCCTTCTAATGGCAAGAGCATCGGAAGTGAAAGTATTTCACTTCCGATGCTCTAGGGGGAGCCAGTCGATGCCGGCACAACAGATCTATGTGATCTGTGTGCAGGCATGTATGGTAAGTGCTCTGATGAGCACTTACCATACTGTCAAAGGCAATATTACTAAATATTGCCTTTGACAAGTATTGATCTGCCTCCCTCACCTTACTACTTTTAGTAAGGGAGAGAGACAGATCAGATCAAGTAAAAAAATAAAATAAAATAATAAAAAAATATTTAATAAAATTTTAAACACCAAGGGCGTTTATAAAAGCCATTTAACCCCTTCCCTGCCATTGATCGCTGTGTACGCAGTGATCATACACAGCAGCACATTTTTTGCTGTCTGTGCATTTTTTAGGGGTTATTTTTTTTTACTGTAATTCATTACAGTATAAAAAAACCTCTTTTAAGAGAGATTAACCCCTTTCTTGCCGTAAATCACTGCCTAATCAGCGATCTGACGCAAATGCAGCAATCTTGCTGCAGAAGCATTTTTAATTTTTTTAAAACTTTTTTATTACACCCGTCACGTGTTAATTATACCCGCTAGGGGACTACGTTTAACGTAAAAAAATTTTTTTAGCTGTCTGAGCGCATGTATAGCGATCAGTAACAGCTGATAAGTGACAATGGCGGGTTGGCGTTTGCTCAGATGAGCATCACCATTCGTCTGGTTAGATCAATATGTGTAAATATTTGATCTGACCCGTGTAGATCTGCCTCCCTCTCACTTGAGTTTTAGTGAGGGAGGGAGACAGAGCTGTATAATGTAAGTTTTTAATTATAATATATTTAATAGAATTGAGACCCAAAGGCTTTTATAAAAGCCGTTTCCAGTATTTAACCCCTTCCCTGCAATTGATCGCTGTGTACGCAGTGATCTTACACAGCAGCACATTTTTTGCTGTCTGTGCATTTTTTTAGGGGTTATTTTTTTTTACTTTGATTTATTACAGTATATCAAAGGCTCTTTTAAGAGCTATTAACCCCTTCCTTGCCGTATATCACTTCCTAAGCAGCACATATGGTCACTGCCTAAGCAGTGCATATGGTCACTGCCTAAGCAGCGCATATGGAGCAATCTAGTCGCCGAAGGATTTTTTTTTGCTATCAGCATTTTTTTTGTCAGACTCACTAGGGGTTAATTATACCCACTAGGGGATTACGTGTATTCCTTTTGAAGCTGTCTGAACGCGTGTATAGCGATCAGTAACAGCCGATCAGTGGCAAAGGTGGTTTGGTGATTTCTCAGATGAGCATCACCATTCGTCTGGTTCGTAAATATTGTTCTGACCCATATGGATCTGCCTCCCTCTCCTCACTTGAGTTTTAGTGAGGGAAAGAGACAGATCTGTATAACATAATTTTTAAATTGTAATAAATTAAATAAAATGTTAATAAATTGTGAGTCCCAAGGGCTTTTATAAAAGCCATACCTTTTGTATAGTGTAGTGTATTAACCCCTTCCCTGCCACTGATCACTGCACAGCAGAACATTTTTTCTTGTCTGTGCATTTTTAGGGGTTAATTTTTTTGTACAGTACTACAAAGGCTCTTATAAGAGCTATTAACCCCTTCCTTGATCTACATGTTCAAATTCCAAGTTTGAAAATCAAAAAGCGCACCTCTCAAATGTAGCCTTTCAACCCCTAACAAAGCTGACAAAGCTATGCATGGGTGGTATCCCTGTGCTCGGGAGATGTTGCTGAACATATATTGTGGTATTGTTTGTCAGTGACACATACCGAAATATGTGAATTTGTGTCTAAAGTGCAATGTATGTGGGAAAAAATACACAATAAAATGACTACCACAAACTTTGACAAAGGCTGGTGGTAGAATTGGTGCATGGAAAGTGTTAAAATAACACCATTTAAAATAGCCTAGGGTGTCTACTTTTACAAAATATTACTTTTTGGGGTAAAATACACTGTCCTACTTAAAAAAAAAAGTCCCAAATGAAAGATGGGCTCAGGCTGACTACACGTCAATATTCCAAGTTGAAAATGCGCACCTTCACAATGTGGCCCTTTAGCCCCCAAACAACCCAACAAACCTATGCATGGGTGGTATCCCTGTACTCAGGATATGTTGTTGAACACATATTGGGTTATTGTTTGGCAGTGACACATGCCAAAATCTGTGAATTTATGTCTAAAATACAATATTTGTGAAAAAAAAACACACAAAAATTACTACCACAAACTTTGACAAAGGCTGGTGGTAGAATTAGTGCATGGAAAGTGTTAAAATACCACCATTTGAAATAGCGTAGGGTGTCTACTTTTAAAAAATATATGGGTTGATGGGGTAAAATACACTGGCTGGTTTCAAATATGTCCCAAATGGGACATGGGTGCAGGCGGTCTGCATGTCAAAATTTTAATTTGGAAAACCAAAAACTGCACCTACCAAATTTGGCCTTTTACTCCCCAAACAACCCAACAAACCTATGCATGGGTGGTATCCCTGTACTCAAGAGATGTTGCTGAACACTTATTGGGGTGTTATTTGGCAGTGACACATACCAAAATCTGTGAATTCGTGTCTGAAGTACAAGGTTTGTGAAAAAAAAAACCACAAAAAAATTACTACCACAAAGTTTGACAAAGGCTGGTGGTAGAATTAGTGCATGGAAAGTGTAAAAATACCACCATTTGAGATAGCCTAAGGTGTCTTCTTTTAAAAAATATATGGGTTGATGGGGTAAAATACACTAGCTGGCTTCAAATATGTCCCAAATGGGACATGGGTGCAGGCTGTCTGCATGTAAAAATTTCAAGTTGGAAAACAAAAAACTGCACCTCACAAATTTGGCATTTTAGCCCCCAAACAACCCAACAAACCTATGCATGGGTGGTATCCCTGTACTCAGGAGAAATAGTAGAATCTATTTAGCATGTTTTTTCGTTCGCTATTGTCGATGAGGAGAAGTTGTTTCAAATAAAAACAAAGAAATTTGTGAAATTTTTTTTTTTTTTACCATATTTTATTATTTTTTTTAATAATATGATAAGATATGATCAAAAAGATGGCATCCATAGAAAGCCCTTCTTGTCCCGATAAAAATAATATATAATATGTGTGGGTACAGCAAATGACAAAGAAGAAAATTACTGCTAAACACAAACAGCACAGAAATGTTAAAATAGCCATTGTCCAGAAAGGACAAAAATGTTTCAAAGGCTCTGTCCTTAAGGGGTTAAATGAGAGAGAAGAAAATGATGTTTCAAAAACCGCGTATTAAAAATTGAAAAACGCTCTGGTCCTTGGCCCAGGAAAATCCCTGGTCCTTAAAGGGTTAAGGTCCCGCCACAGCATTGCAATTGGATTGAAGTCTGGACTGGGGCATTGCAACCCCGTGATTCTTTTCTTTTCAGCCATTCTTTTATAGATTTGCTGGTGTGCTTGGGTTCATTGTTCTTGTTCCATGACCCAATTTCGGCCAAGCTTTAGCTGTCAGACAGATGGCCTCACATTTGACTAGAATACGTTGATATACAGAGGAGTTTATGGTCAATGACTACAAGATTCCCAGGTCCTGTGGCTGCAAAACAAGCTCAAATACGCACCCCTTCACCACCGTGCTGGACAATAGGTATGAGATATTGGTGCTGATATTCTGTTTGTTTTTTGCTAAATGTGGTGTTGTGTGTTATGGTCAAACATCTCCACTTTGGTCTTGTCTGTCCAAAAGACTTTGTTCCAGGTGTCTTGGGGTTTGTTCAGAGGCAACTTTGCAAATTTAAGCTCTGTGGCCATGTTCTTTTTAGAGAGGCTTTCTCCTCGCAACCCTTCCAAGCAAACTATACTTGTTCAGTCTTAAAGTCATGAACTTGAACAATTTTGCAAATGGACGGTGTGACCTTGGGGTGAATTTTCGGAGACATCCACTCCTAGGAAGAATCAGAACTGTTTGAATAATGTCTTCCATGTTTGAATGTTTGTTTTTAATCTTTTTCTCACCTGGAGAATTATGGACGTTAAAATCTTTGGAAATTACTTTATGACCCTTTACAGTTTGATGGGCAGCAACAATTGTTTCTGTAAGATCATTGCTGATGTCTTTCCTCCTTAGCATTGTGTTAACACACACCAAATTGATCCAGACACTTTTAATCAAGGGCATTTGATTAGCAGCACCTGTCTGCTACTTAGCCTCTTAATTCATATGGAAGCAGTAAGTGTGTACTTAGTTTTTCACACATGGCTTCTCCATTTCATATTTTAATGGACACAATATGCTTTTCTTTTAAAAATAATCATTTTGAACAGTAGTGTATAGATAGAGTAAAGAGATGAACATGCTGTGCTGATTAAAGAATGAATTATCCTATAATTTGGAATCTAAATCATATTTTTAATTTTTTACCTTGTCAACTTCTTGACTGTATTTACATAGTAACATAGTAACAAAGTAATTTAATTTAGGTTGAAAAAAGATACAAGTCCATCAAGTTCAACCCTTCTACCTATCATTCCAGCTTTTGATCCAAAAAAAGGCAAAACCCCCTAAGCAAGCTATGTCGAATTTTGCTTCCTAGGGGGGGAAAAAAAAATCCTTCTTTACTACAAAGGGCAATCAGATTTCTCCTTGGATAATTAAGAACTATTATTAATGCTTACTCTATTATTAATAGCCCTGTATGTTCTGGTTTTCTAAAAAAAACCAAAAAACATCCCAACCATTTTTAAATTCATCTATTGTGGTTGATAGCACTACCTCTCTTGGCAGTGAGTTCCATAACTTTATTGTCCTTACCTTAAAGAATGACTTCCTTTGCTGTCTATGAAATCTTTGCTCTTCCAGTCTCAAGGGGTGACCTCCTGTTCTTTGTACATTTCTATGAATGAACAGGTCACTGGAGAGCTCTTTACCGTATTTGCTCGATTTATAAGATGACCCTGATTATAAGATGACCCCCCAAACTTTGGATATTCCTTTAGAAAAAAACTAAAAGCCTGAATAAAAGACTATCCTATAGGAAAAAAGTTCAACTTGTATATATCCACCTGTAAAGTGCTTTTTAATAAAAAATTATGATATCAAAAAATGCATTTCTTGTTTTTATTTCCTTTTATGTGCCAATGCTACCTCTCTCTTTCCCCTTCCCCCAGAGTTATCTCTCTCCCCCCCTTAGTGTTGTCAGTCTCTCCCCCAGCATTATCTCTCTCCCCCACCCTCCCTTTCTCTCTCTTTTTCCCCTCCCTTTGTGTCTCTCTCCCTCCCTTTGTGTGTCTCTCTCCCCCTCCCTTTGTGTCTCTCTTTGTCTCCCTCCCCTTATCTCTGTCTCTTCCCCCTCCCTCCCCTTGTCTCTGTATCTTTCCCCCATCCCTCCCCCTGTCTCTGTCTCTCCCCCCTCTGTTTCTCTCTGCCCCCCCCCCCCTTACCTCGTCTCTCCCTGGTGGCTAGTGGGGGCAGCAGGGGCACATTTATTGCGATCAGTAGCAGCAAATTAGTGGGAAAAAAGGTGGTTTGGTGATTGCTCAGATGAGCATCACCATTTGTCTTGTCAGAATATTGATCTGGCCAGTTTGGATCTGCCCCCCTCTCCTCACTTACATTTTTGTGAGGAAAAGAGACAGATCAGTAGTAGTTCTAATTTTATAAAATTGTCAGGTTTTATGAAAGCCATTCCCTGTGTAGTAACCCTTTCCCTGCCATTGATCACTCTAGTGCAGTAATCTTGGATGGTAACACTTTTTTGCTGTTTTTTTAGGGATTAATTTATTCATACTGTAATGTAATACAGTACTACATAGGCTCTTCTAAGAGCTATTAACCCCTGCTTAGGCACTGATTCTTAGGCTGCTGGCTCAGGGTTGGATTTTGACACTGGTCAGCTTTCTGATACATCATCTAATGATGTATCAGTGGCTGCTGAGCCCTTACCACAAGGAGTTGTGGGTGTTTATTTTTAAAAATGAAATGGTTTGGTGGGGGTAAATTACATTGGCTGGCTTCAAAGAAATATCCTAAAAAAGATATAAACACAGGTTGACCACATGTCACAATTCTAAGTTGGAACACTGAGATGCGCACCTTACAAATGTGGCCTGTTACCCCCAAAAACCCAACAAACCTATAGATGGATGGTATCGCTCTACTTGGAAGATGTTGCTGAACACATTTTGTTGTTTGGTAGTGACATATACCAGAATCTGTGAATTCCTGCCTGAAGTACAATGTATGTGGAAACAAAACTCCAAAAAATTACTAACCAAAACTTTGAGAAAGGCTGGTGGTAGAATTAGTACATGTAAAGTATTAAAATACCACCATTTGAAATAACTTTGGATGTCTAGTTTCCAAAAATATATGGTTTGATGGAGTAAAATACATTGACCGGCTTCAAAAGTGTCCCAAATGGAACATGGTCGCAGACTGACTACATGTCAAAATTAGAAATTAGAAATGCACACCTTCCAAATGTGGCCTTTTTAGCCCCAAAACAAACCAACAAGCCTATGCATGGTTGGTATCCCTGCACCCATGATATGTTGCTGAACATGTACTGAGGTGTTGTTTGGCATTGACACATAACAGGATTTGTAAATTCATGCCACATAATGTATGGTGGTAGAATTAGTGCATCGAAAGTGTTAAAATACCACCATCTGAAATACCCTAGGGTGTCTATTTTTCAAAAATTTGTTTTGGGGGGTAAAATACACTGGATGGCTTAAAAAAGTCCCAGGTGTGACATGGGCGCAGGTTTTCTGCATGTCAAAATTCCAAGTTGGCAAACCAAAAAGTGCACCTCTCAAATGTGGCCTTATAACCCCCAAACAATCTGACAAACCTATGTATGGTATCCCTATACTCAGGAGGTGTTGCTGAACACACATTGAGATGTTATTTGGCAGCAACCCTTCACATTTTCAGGAAATGTTTACCTGAATTGCAATCTGTGTTAAAAATAACCTTTTTATTGTGCTGCAAAGTTTGGCAAAGGTTGGTGGCAAAATGGCCACATGAAAAGTGTAAAAATACCCCAAGTTAAATGCCCTGAGTTGTCTGGTTTTGAAAAATATGTGTATGTGAAGGGTCATTCATGGATTTAGTACAGATATAAGTGTTAAAATGTCACTATCGCTAGTTTAGTTCTTGCCCTGTAACTTGAATAAAAAAGCACAAAAAGCATAAACATGGGCTATTTCTGAACTCAGGACAAATATTAGAAACTATTAAGCAGTGTTATTTTTTTTTTTGTCTTTTGTAGATGAGTATACAATTTTTCTAATAAAAGTCAGAATTTTTTTGCCATATTTTATAAATTTTTTTTTATATAAAATGATATTCTATTATCAAAAGAAAGCCCTTCTTATGATGATAAAAACAATACATAGTTTGTGTGGGTACACTAAATGAGAAATAAATTACAGCAAAACACAAACACCCCAGAAATGTTAAAACAGCCCATGTCACCAAAGCGTCAGACAAGCCAAAGAAATCATGTCACTAAGAGGTTAATAATATGTTCTAATCCGAATGTCAGTAGGGTCTAGCAGACTCAGTCCAGGATCTTCCCTAACTTCCATTTGTACATGGTCTAAAAGATGATGTGTTTTTTTTTTTTTTATCATTTCTTTTATTTTTGTTTTATATATAACAAATACATATACAAACAGCCCAGGATATGAAAGATGTAATAAATCTGGTTGACAAACCAAGAACAATTTTTATCAGGAATGTGATTTAAACGAATGTACACATATATTTCTTTGTGTCTAAACGCCTTGAAAACAAATTTCCCCCCAGCTAGACACTTGGATTAACTTCCGACTTTCCCAATTCCTCCCACCGCTTCTGGGCAAAAACAATATACAAACATATACTGAGTGAGGTGCACCACCGCGCAACTTACGGTCAAGCTCTTATCCTATTCCTCAATAGTTATTTAATACTCCTGTGTGTAATCCGCTTTCGTCTATTCTTTCTTTCAACACCTCCCTCCACTTTCTGCTCTTTATAGCCCGTTAGTCCAGTGGTGTGTCTTGGTTTTGTGCTGCCCTAGGCAGAGAAAAATTGGGCACCCCCCCCCACCCACGTTGCACACCTACAACATGCCCCATCATTGCACACCCACGAAATGCCTATTGGGCAGACTAGATGGACAGAATGGGTCTGATCTGCTGACACATTCTATGTTTCTATGCCTCATCACCCACATTGCACACACATTAAATGCCCAATTACCCCATTACATGCCCCCATCACCCACATTGCATACACACTAAATGCCCCATCACCCCCATTACATGCCACCATCACCCTCATGACATACCCCCACCATGTCCATTACATGCCCCCAACACCCTGATTAATTGGAAGGAGCTAAAGCTTGCTGAATGGTGGGGGAGGGAGCAAAAAAGTGTGCTTTAACACCCTTTGGCAAAGTGCCGCCCTAGGCGAGTGCCTTGTTTGCCTTATGGAAGATACACTACTGCGTTAGTCTATTGCTGGTCTCTATACTGGCCAGATTTCTATTTAAGTTCTGATTCTTCTTGAGGAAAACGTGCAAACCAGGGGGCCCATCTTTTTATGAACTTTCCGATGTACCCACCATTGTATGTTATGTTTTGTTATTATTATATATTGATATTCAATTTGGCGCTTTATCTGTATCCATGATATATGTTTATTTTGATTCCAATTACGGGCTATAACCATCTTGGTCGTCATCATGACATGAATTAGGAGGTATTTCTTTTGGAAGGTCAAAGACAATGGTACTATATGAAATAGCGCAACTTCTTTTGTTTTTTGTAGCTTTATTTCTAGGATTGTATCCACAATTCCCAGCACTTCATTCCATAGTTTATTAAATATGGGGCAGTCCCACCAAATGTAAGAATGATCTCCTACTCCTTGGAGGCATCTCCAGCACAAGACTGAGTTTTTGCTATTTATTTTGTGCATGATTTTAGGGACTCTATGCCACCTATAATTAATCTTCATTTGTAACTCTTCCAAATTTAGGCTTTTAATCGATCTTTTAAGATCTATGATTATATAATACCATTGTCTCTTCTCCAATCCCCTATCCATATCTATCTCCCAAAAGACCCACGCCTTTAGTTTTTTGTCATTAATATTATGTTTCAGCACATTAAATAATCTGGGCATGACCTTTTTTTTAGGATTTTGATCGAAGATCTTATCAATTTCGCTTTCGATTAAGTTCCCTTTACTGGATAATAACCTATTTCTCAGATAATGTTTCAGTCTTAAATATGTGAAAAGTTCACTGGACGGTAGTTCCATTTCCACTTGTAACTGAGAAAAAGGTTTTATTTGTTCTCCCTCCATCAAATCCACTATTCTCTTTTGTTTATTCCAATTTTCCAAGGAGAGTTCATCCATATTATATTTCAAAATTTTGATAGACACTATTTTAGGAATTTTATGTATAATCTTATGTTTTTTCCTAAAGTTATTCCAGAAGTTTAACAGGTCCCATATGAACTTTGGCGCTTCCTGCTTAATACATTTTTTTTCCACTCCACGCTTCAACCATAATATTATTGATGGATTTCCTATTCCCAGTAAATTTGCTTCAATTTGATACCAGGGTTCAGATGACTCAGCAACATCCTGCCAGTTATGTATATGGTATAATCTACTAGATTCATAATGTGTTACTATAACAGGTATGCCTGTGCCCCGTTCCCGTGAATGTTTCATTAAATGAATTTTACCAATTCGGGGCTTTTTCCCATTCGAAACATAGCTCAGGAATAATTTCTGAACCATCTGAAGCCTAAATTTAGGGATGCTCACTGGCAACATCCTAAACAAATAGATCCACTTTGGCAGCACATATGACCTAATAACATTTATTCGGCCTAACCAGGAGATTTCTTTAAAACTCCAAGTTTTACTTAATTTAAGCTGTGTATCTTGAAAAAGTAGATCCAAATTTTTAGTCATCACATCCTGACTATTGGTTGAAACCTGTATACCCAAATGTAATATTCCCTTTTGCGTCCACTCCAAGGGATATGTCTCCATTATTAGCTTCCTCTCTTCCCTATCTAAATTCGACATAATATTTCTTGTCTTAGTGAGATTTCATTTATAGTTTGAAACTCTTGAATAGCTATCCACTTCTTGTAGGAAAACCTTCATAGAGCCCATCGGATTCGTCAAAGTGATCACCACATCATCCGCGTAAAGGCACAACTTGAATTCAGTTCTCCAATCCTTACCTCACCAATAGAGTCATTCTGTCTAATTCTTATCGCAAATAGAAACATAGAAACATAGAATGTGTCGGCAGATAAGAATCATTCGGTCCATCTAGTCTGCCCAATTTTTTTTGGAGTACTTTTATTAGTCCCCCGTTCCCGGTAATGGTTCAAGAGTTAGTATATACAAGAGTGGGGCCAACGGACAGCCCTGACGAGTACCATTTGCCACCCCGAACCAGCTTGACTCTATACCCTGCCCCACCATTCTAGCCGAGGGGGCAGAGTACAGAGCCATCACCGCAGAGTGAATAGAACCCACAAATCCGAATCCACTCAACACTCGACTCATGTAGCCCCAGCCGACCAGATCAAACGCCTTCTCGGCGTCCAACGACAGGGTCAGCTGGGGGGTCCCCGTCCTATTCACCTCCTCAAATATCCCCAAGAGCCTTCTAATATTATTATGAACAAAACCTATTTGATCTTTATGGATCAAAGACGGGATCACTTTTTTGACACGGTTTGCCAGTACTGAGGAATAGATTTTCAGATCATTATTTATCAGTGAAATGGGTCTGTAATTAGCTATGTTGGTAGCATCTTTATCTGGTTTCAGAATAGGTGATATGACTGCCTGGAGCATCTCCTCTGGAATTTTACCCTCTACTATAAATTCATGAAATACTTCACTCAAGTAGTCCACCATCTTATGGCCAAACATAGCGTAGAATGTATTCTCAAAACCACCTGGACCCGGCTTTATTTTTTTTAAGGTGCCGTATGACTTCCAGAACCTCCTATCTATTTATTGGAAGATTTAGACTATACAACTTAAGCTGAGACAGTGATGGGAGATTTACTGCAGACAGATATTCATCAATTTGTTCTATTATCTATTAGGTAGATTATATAATTCCGAGTAATAGTTATTAAATGCATTGCCTATTTCCTTTGGATCGACGTTCATCTGATTCCCTACCTTTATTTTCTTTATTCTTTTCTTTGCTTTGATGTCCTTCAATTTGTTTGTCAACATCTTCTCTTCTCTATTCCCTTTGTAATACCATAGTTGTTTAATTTTCAGCAGAGCAAATTAGTTTTATTAAGTAGCTGAGAGTTTATATTCTTTGTTATTTCTATGATTTTTTGAGTAGTGGAATAAGATGGGCTTATTTTATTAATTCTCTGTTGAGTACTCAATTTCAGATACAGTTGATTAAGGGGCGCATGCTGTTTTTGTTTCAGTTCCGACCCCAACTTAATAAAAAGACCCCTCATTACTGACTTGAAGGCACACCACACGGTTGACTTAGCTAACCCATCCTTAGTGTTCTCCTTAAAGTATAAGTCGATCATATTTGTCAACATTTCTATATTTTCCTCTACCCTTAATAATTTGTTGTTTAATCTCCAAGAGGACCTATTCTGTGGTGCCTTCAATGCGTCGATGATTACTATTACTGCCGAATGGTCCGACCAGGATATGTCCTCTATGGAGCAATTTTCGCATATTTGTAATAACCGTTGGTCTCCCAAAAAATAATCAAGACGAGAATACGACATATGGACTTTAGAAAAAAAAGTGAAGTCTAACTCATCTGGGTGTAAAGTGCGCCAAAGACCGTACCACCCATTGCGCTCAATCAACCTCTGGAATTGTGCTGAAGTATTTTTAACTTATTTTATTCCCCTGAAGAGTTTTTTTTGTCTATCTCGGCATCAACAATACAATTAAAATCTCCTCCTATGAGTATAGCACCCTGTGCCAGCCTATCTAGTTTATTTATCATTTTATTCAAAAAGGCTATGGGTCTCTTATTGGGGGCATATACATTTAATAATGTGTACACTCTATGATCGATTTTACATATCACAAATATAAATCTACTCTCCTTATCCACCTCCCTATATATTTCTTCATAATCTAACTTATTTGAAATTAGAATAGCAACACCTCATTTTTTTGTCTTATAGCGAGAGTGGATTATTATTGGGAGGCTTTTATCTCTGATTAAGGGAATTTTTTCCTTCCAGTGTGTCTCTTGTAAGAAAGCTATATCAATATGGTTCTCATAAATATATCTTGTTAGGAAGTGCCTTTTCTGGGGCGTATTCAGTCCCTCTACATTGAGTGTCAAAATTTTAACCATTGAAAGGAAATGAATTAACCATACTCCCAAGAGCGACCCGTTGCGCGGTGATGCACTGCCTCACACAGACAACATAAAAACAAATAACACTTAACAAAAACAAAAAAAGCCACTAATGGCTTAAAATATGGCCAGACCAATTCCCGCAAGGAGTCTGCCATGTCCCACCCACTATCGTGTTCTTCACTCTAGTTAGTACTGAACACTTATTTGGCTCTCTAGTATGAGAACCCATTTGGGGGTAAGTGAGCGCAGTTATCTTTATCCTCTTCACCCCTTGACCCTATGACTACAAGAGGAAAGAGAAATAAATGAAAAATAAATGGGGAACAGGAGGTGCGCAGAAAGAGAGAGGAAGGAGAAAAAAAAAAGATAAGTTTTTCTTTTGCCATATTAGATTAATGATGTGCCCTTTAATAAAAAAGAAATTAATCCACTTATACCGCTTTTGAGTGCTAAGATAATTAAAAGTCTGGTGCACAATTCTAAATATTCAACAATGTTAGCTCTTCCCAATTCTTATTAGTAATTCTAATACAATAGTGCGTCCAAAAAAATATACCTATTTTGGGTTTGTGATGTGTACTCAAATTAGTTATACAGTTATATTTACCACATGTATCCTGTGTTCCTAATAGTGAATTAAAAAAAAAAAAGAAGAAGAAAAGATTTTGTCCATATCGGAGTTGTGATTTGCCTTTTAATAAATAAAAAGTTGGCTTGCTTATGACGCTTATTAGTGCTAAATAGTTTAGTGTCTAGTGCGCAATTCTAAATATTCAACAAAATTAACTTGTCCAAGTTATTATTAGCAATTCTAATATAATAGTGCGACATAAAAAAAAAAAACTTATACTAAGTTTGTGATAAACACTTCAATTAGATATAAAGTTATATTTTCAACATTTATCCTAAGTATTCCTGATATACTAGTGATTGCTGCATGTTACCCCTATTACAAACCAGAACAAGGAAAGACAGAGAAGCACTCATTATTTACACGGCACCACACACCTTATAATGGTTAGTTTGGATGGTTAGTTTAGCTTCCTCCAAGTAGATCGAATGAGGAAAAAGAAAAAAACGGATTATTCCCCCCCTGCCTCATGCATCATAGAATTATGAGCCACTCCAAGGCATGTTGCTAAAATCCTCAATTGTGTATGTCCCCCCCTCCCAAAAAAATTTAAGAAGGGAAGAGCCCATCAAAAACAAGAATAAGCAGGCTCTGTCTGTGTATACCCATAGCCAATTTAAAATACGTTACTAATAGCAACATACCCTGGAGTTACACCCACCAGGCAAAGGTTACATCTCTTTTTGACATTTTAACTTTATCGGCTTATGTCCCACCGTAAAAGCGGGAGGACCACCACAGATTTTCTGGAACAGTTTACACAGAGGGAAAAAAAAAAAACCAGATTATTCACCCCCTGCCTCATGCATCATAGAATTATGAGCCGCTCCAAGGCATGTTGCTAAAATCATCAATTGTATCTATCCCCCCCTCCCAAAAATGTAAGAAGGGGAGAGCCCATCAAAATTAAGAATAAGCAGGCTCTGTCTGTGTATGCTCATAGCCAATTTAAAATCTGTTACTAATAGCAACATATCTTGGAGTTGCTCCTACCAAGCATAGGTTACAACTCTTTTAAACATTTAGCTTTATCAACTTATGTCCAACTGTGAAAGCGGGAGGACCACCACCGAATTTCTGGAACGTTTTACACAGAGAAAAAAAAAGAAAAAAGCACAGTCTCCCTTCCCCCCACTCCATCGTATATCCCGTTATTATTCCCTTCCAAGAACCAGTCCTTTCCCCTTCAGCCATATCAGTGCCTTTTCTGCTTTATCAAATATTATTCTTGAAGATTCATAGAAAACAATCAGTTTAACTGGGAATTCCCATGAATATTTTATATTCGCTTTCCTTAATTCAAGTGTCGCTTCTGAAAAGGATTTCTGCAGCCGCCTAGTGGTTTTGGATAAATCAGCAAAACAGGCGCGTTTTTGATATTTTTCTGAAAGCTTTGTTCTATCCTTAAAAGATGATGTTAGTGTAAATATTTCTGAAAATAAGAGTAGAAGGCTAGAAAGAGGGAGTGGTGCATTTTTCCTCTGCTCTACCTCCCAATTCCCAATAAAAATAAGAAGCACTTGTCGTTTTAATAGTGATTTTTGAATACCATTTTGTTTTTAATTATTAAGTATTTTACCGGGAAGGACACATTGCAACTTATCTTGTTTTTTCACTGGAACATAAAGATGCAGCCAGTGTAATCCTATGGCAATGTAGGGGGATAGATGGAACAAAAGAGAGTGAAAGGGATATGAGCTCACGACCTAGCGGGTTCAATCATATTCAGCTCCCATGCTTGCTCCGGGTGCTTCTGCTGGTGTATTGCTAACATCCAATCCAATATACGCATGAGAAAAATGCAGAGAAAACAGCACTCATGGAGTTCAGTGAAAAACAACGTGGTTTAATATTGAAGAGATAGCATGTAAAATATCGTCACAGCAACAGGTGGGAAAGAAATCAGAGGTGAATCAAACATATACCCATCACAAACTGTTAGGATATTCCAAACTTACACTGACATTTATATGGCAATAAAGTCGAATATTGGTAGTAGAATCATCCACTACACTTTGTATTAGAAGCTTCCATCTCCTAGAAAGTACAAAAGAGTTATACGCCTCACACACAGGATCCAATGTTGTTTTAATGGGATTACAAGTCCTTAGTTTTTTTCAGAATTCTGAACTACACTCCTGACCTTTACACAAAAATTCAAACTGATGTGCAGTAACATAGTTGTCAGTGTGTTTGGGGTTTAAAGATTCAAGGCCATATTCCACATGCACAGAAGGGCAGGGCTGGCAGTTTTTTCTTAATTCCCATAGCTGTCGTGTATTGTGAAAACCAATGTCATGACTGCATCTAGTTCGGTTATGCCAGTGCCTAGAAGTTAATGGTGTTTGCCCTGTTTTCTTTAATTTGTTATTGAATCACAAATCATATTACATATTCATTCATGTTGGCAAAATGTGAAACTCCCATAGTGAAATTATTACATAATATTGCTCTTACATTTCTTTAAAGTCCGCAGTATTTCTAAACTGGTATTAATAATGTGAAAAGTGCAAAATGAAACTAAAATTATAGATATATTTATTTTCAGGGAGAAGAAGGTTTTACTGGAGCTGATGGACGTCCAGGCCCAAGTGGTCCCAAGGTAGGAATAAAAATACTTTGCACTGAAATGCAACTCCAAGCATTTAACTTAGTCATTTAAATTTAATCAGAGATGCATATTTGATCCATGTTTCCATTTTAAATATAAACCCTGCAGCCACCGCTATAATTAGAATGTTCTTTTTTGTAACCTTCATTTCCTACCTACGTGGAATTCTAACACAATACATCTCAAACTTGTGTTGCTCTTTCACAATTTAAACCAAATTTAACTCATTTTGTTCCTATTTCTTTTTAATGCTGCCTTTGAGAAATGACCGTTGTATAAACTGTACATTCTGCCTATAAATAGAATTATATGATTCAGGAAATGGATCTCCTGAGACAGTGAGAAAGAAAAAAATGTTCTGTTGGCTGTTTAAATGACCAAAAAACTTGAATCAAATACATATACAATGGCAGACCGATTCAACCTTCGATTATTATTTCAGTGATATCATTTTGGATATATTTAGTTCATTTTTTAACAAGTTCTGTTGCCGTCTAAAAAGAAAATATTATTTTAATGAGCTTGTGCACATCATTATTTCATTACAATACTGTTGTAAACATAATGCAACAAAAATAGTCCAGTAATCCAGAACTGATAATACCAGATGTATGCCACTCCGCAATGGATAAGAGTAACCAGCTCTGTAAACAAGCTTTAGATCAGCCTTGGTGGATATTCATATTTCCCTATGAGTAAAATCATACAAATATGTAAACCATGTAATAAAAACAAACAGACAGATACAACAAAGCTAAGTTTTGTCAGTTGATTGTAGACATGTGGAAAACATTTATTAAAATCCTGCTATAATTTAAAACTTCACATGCGTCTTTTCGGTCTACCTTCTATTCCATTAAATGCACAAATTACAGGGGCGTAGCAGAAAGACAGTGGAAGGAGATAGAGGGCAAAACTATATACTCAGGCAAGACTTTTTGCCACCCTTGCTTATCCTGCCCTCTGTTATTTACACACACAGCAACACAGCGTCACATACATATGCAGGCACATGTAGAGGCAGCCACACATACACACACAGTAAAACATGCAATGGCACATGCACATGCAGCCACACATTCACAAACAGTTACACATGCAATGTGATCCTATCTTTTTTTCCCCCTCCCTCCCAATGCCTGGTGCCTACCCCTCTCCCAATGCCTGGTGCCTATTCCCCCCCCCCCCCTCCCTCCTAATGCTTGGTGCCTTTTTCTCCCCCTCCCACCCTAACTCCCAATGCCTAGTGCCTTTTTCTCTTCCCTCCCTCCCAATGCCAGGTGCCTTTTTCTCCCCCCTCCCAATGCCTGGTGTCTTTGTTTTGTTCCCCTCCCTCCCACAACTTACCTCTGGCAGCATGAGAGTTTTGTCCATGCTGTACACTCTCCCCCTCATAGTGATGACACAGAGCATCGTATTACCGATGCTCTGAATCATCATTATGTGCATGGAGCTCAAGCAGCATGGACAGAGCACCAGTCCGCCCCCCCCCCCCCCGCCCCCCGTGTGTAGCCAGTGGCTGCCTGCTGCGGGGTTACATGTATCCCGGCAGCAGGTGCCCCCACAAAGCTGGCACCCTAGGCGAATGCCTAGTTTGCCTATAGGAAGCGCCAGCCCTGTAAATACTAGGAAATGGAGGAAACGTGTTTGAGGATTAAATAAGTGTCAATTGAGTTACCACCCTGTCAGTAACAATGATGGTTACCACAATATTATTAAGTGAGGTGTTTTATAATAAGTACACTTGAAATTGTGGCAAGTGAATTATTTTCACATAATCCTGAGGTTTGGAACTAGCTTACACAGAATAAGTAGTAGCAATCCATAGGCTAAGCCCACAGAACTTCAGAGTGGTCTACTCACAGAATTATGCATTACACATAAACCAATACACTAACAGAATCTGAATAAATAACAATATTAAAGTATAGAGTCATGGCACATAAGAATCCCCATCACAGTGGATCTCCAAATCCATTTTGTGACAGTAACAATTTACTCAGAGTGTTAATTTACTTTTCAAATACCTCACTGTGCTTCTTTATGAGATTCGGTCACCACGCTGTTATCTTGTTACATTATGTCTAGAGATCCACTTCCTTGGAAATAGTATCTAGCTGTTCCACAGAATTTGCTCGTTTGGCTATCACAGAGTTCCTTCCGGCAGTGTCAGCTTCTGTTGCCTCCGGTGTCACAGTGTCTGAGCATCTAGATGTTGTGCAACAGTTTTCTTAGCACTATTTGTAACTTAAATATGTATAGGTTTTCCTACTGTACAACAGAAGTGATGGAACCAGTCCAATAAAAATGGATAAATAGCTCCATCTATCAAGGTCATCCACAGAAATATATTTTTGGGGGTCAATGTTATCCCCTTACCTAATTGCTTAACTCCTAAATAAACATATCTTAGTTTATTTCTGTGAATTCTTGACTTTTTGATCTTTTGAAATGAGTTTGCTTAAAGCATAGCCCCAATTCTTTCATTTGGATTTGCTTTAAAGGAATGACAAATTGTGCATTACACTGAAGTGAAATTATATTTCTCTATGTTCACAATAGGTCATTAAATAAATCTAGCCTGGGAATGAGGAGGGCCCAGCGATCCAGCTTTTTCTGGCACATGAGATCTAAACCACCCAATTCCTATCGGCTACATTCAAATGAATCCATGAAAATGCTTTTCCAAGATAGGGCATCTACTGGTGGAATTGTTCCTATAGTAAAAGACTTGTAGGAAATGACAGATGTCCCACAGATGATAAAAACCCACAGAAGCTAATGCTGCCAAGAGCAATGTTATGTGATATGTCATTTGGAAAATACTGAAATACAATCATACTGGGTTTACAGAGAGTTTTCCAGATGTAAATAGTTGTCTTCATATATTAAAATGAAGTATATCCTTCAGCAGCTTTGTTCACGGAAATATAACAAGAGGTACAATGAGTAAAAGAAAAAAATGACATAATTAAAATATCTGTATGTATGTGATATTCCAAATTTACTTTAATATTATTGTAATATGTAATTTTAAATAAGTCTTTTTTCTTTTCAAGAAACTTTAACCACATGCTCTCTTAATGGCAGTAGAAATAAATTCACCAAAGAGGACTGCTATGTTGGCATGTAAAATATGTTGGCATTGTCTTGTTTTGGTCTGAATGCCAGATTTTTTTTTTTTGGAATGTTCTCTTACGTTCTCTAGTATTATGTAAGAAAAAAGATACATTAACAAGAATACAGCGTCCTCGTATAATGCCATTAACAATGGAAATGTGTACACATTTAAGGATGCAAAAAATTGCATTTATAAATAACAACATCTTTCACATTAGGAGCGAGGGATATAAAAAATCGTATTATACATAAAAAAATGCTAAAATACTACCTTGAAATGTATTTCTCCTTCTTAGATGTCAACTATTTAACATTTTTTTACAGCTCCTAAATGTGATAATGATATTTGAGAATTAGAGATAGGCTCGCTCAAGTTTCCAAGAAAAATATCCTGCCAAACCACACATTTTGCGAGCCAAAACAGAATCTTGTACCATGGAAATGAACTTAATTGTTCCAAATTGTGTGTTAATGTCAGGGACTAGCATAAAAAAAAACTAGAAGAGCTCTTGTTTCTGCCATTTTCAGAAGATGAGCAATTTCAGAGATGAACAATTGGTCTATCATCAATGGTTTGTATAATCATTAATCACCAATTGTTTGTGTAATTATATGAAAGAGACTGAATAGGAATACAGTCAAGATGTTAACAAGGTTAGAAATAATGATATTTAATGTAATAATTGTGTTTTGTCAAAAAATCCTCAGTTTGCAGCAACTCAGTATTGTACTATGTGATGTGAGAAATTATCACTAATAAAAGATCTCCACAAGCAGCCCGCATTCTATACATTGTTGAATGAGGAGAGCATAGTGCATGCAGCGTCTTTCATGCAAGTTATATTCATCTTTTGCATCCGCCATTATGTTTTGATTGTACCTGTGTGTAGTATCTGGTAGTGTTGGAGAGCCCACTGCATTCAACTGCCGCTCCCAACTGTCCTTGTTGTGCTTACACCTGCCACATTACCATTTGTGCTTATCCTTTAAGCTTCGGGAAGTGACATTTTTTCTACTTACCCTTTTCTATGTAAGTCTTTATATTTAGCTGGTGCAGACCTACATCCAGTCAGGGCCGGACTGGCCTACCAGGATACCAGAAAAAAAAAAAAACTCTGTAACTCTGATGAGATCGAGAGACACTACAGAAATGAGAGAGACACTACAGAAATGAGAAAGACAATACAGAAATGAGTGGGGGAGAGAGCGACATTACAGAAATGAGAGGAGGAGAGACACTACGGAAATGAGAGGGGAGAGTTAGACTTGCGGGGCAAGTGGTGCAATCTCAGCACTGGGCTGGGTGCTGGGGCAAGTCCTGTCAGTGCATTCTCAGTGCTGGGGTAATTCCTGGGTGCTGGGGCTAGGGCAAGTCCTGTGAGGTTAAAAGAAAAAGAGAAAACGCCTGCACTCCAGGTACCTGGTAAAAAATATTTATCCAAATTTTAATCCTGGGATCAGATCCAATATGATAAAATAAACCAACACAGGGTTATTTTATCATAATGGATCTGATCCCAGGAATAACATTTGGATATATATTTTTTACCGGATACCTGGAGTGCAGGCATTTTCTCTTTTTCTTTTTGTTTACTACATTGCTGCCGCTACAGCCATTACCGAAGCACCCATTATCCTACATCCACGAGGGTACACTCTACAGCCACTGGTCGAGCCGGCTTACTCCACAGGGGAGCCCCCCCCCTATTTTCTCTTTTTCTCACAAGTTCTGTGAGGGCTATCTGAGTACTGGGGTAAATCTTGTGAGGACAATCTGAGTGCTGGGGTAAGTTCTGGGTGCTGGGACTAGCACTTTGAGTGAAATCTGGGTGCTGGTATATATATCTTATTGCCCTGATATATACTTCTGCACAGGGCAATATTTGCCCTCAATATGTACACAAGGATATGTCTCACACACATATATCCCTGCACAAGACAATTCATAAAACTTTGTGGACAAACTGGGGCCTTTTTATTGCCCTGTGCATGGGGTATATATTAGGCACTGTGTTCCATATAGAAACATAGAAACATAGAATGTGTTGGCAGATAAGAACCATTCGGTCCATCTAGTCTGCCCAATTTTTTTAAAAAATTATTTTATTAGTCCCCCGTTGCTGGTCTTATAGCTAGGATAGCCTTGTGTCTATCCCACTCATGCTTAAAATCCTGGACTGTGTTTACCTCTACCACTTCTGCTGGAAGGCTATTCCATAGATCCACTACCCTCTCGGTAAAGTAATAGTTCCTGATATTACTTTTAAATCGTTGCCCCTCTAATTTAAGACTATGTCCTCTAGTTGTAGTAGTTTTTCTTCTTTTAAATATACTCTCTTCCTTTACTGTGTTGATTCCCTTTATGTATTTAAATCATATCCCCCCTGTAACGTCTTTCCTCCAAGCTATACATGTTAAGATGCTTTAACCTTTCCTGGTAAGTTTTATCCTTCAACCCATGGACCAGTTTAGTAGCCCTTCTCTGAACTCTCTCCAAAGTATCAATATCCTTCTGGAGATAAGGTCTCCAGTACTGCGTACAATACTCCAAGTGAGGTCTCACCAGTGCTCTGTACAATGGCATGAGCACTTCCCTCTTCCTACTGCTAATACCTCTCCCTATTCAACCAAGCATTCTGCTAGCATTTCCTGCTGCTCTATTGCATTGCCTACCTACAATGTAGGTATATGCTGTAGTTATATATTGCCATAGTTATTGGCAATTGTTTAAATATCAGTAATATTTTTAAATAATACTCTTCAGATGTGCTTTTAAAATGCATGGTTTTCCCTTTTATCAACAAAAAAATAATCTTATGCTATGGTGCTGGTATTATGTCGTTATGCTATCGGGCTGGTATACAAATTTGTTCTAGGGCTGGTTTTTGTTCCCATTTCGGCACTGACTGTAACCACACAAATGATATACTGATTTTTAAGGATAACAAGGACTTTCTTTAGAAACATGTACATTTTATGTTTTGCTTGTGGACTACATTTCCTATCCTGCTCAGACAACCAAAAGTGACCTTAGCATCGTAGGAAATGTTGTTTACATTAGGAAGCACATATTGTTACTTCCCTTGCTTCCCTGTGGCTACACTGTGGGCCCCTACGACTACAAAGCACTGGCCCCACTAGCATGGGTGTAGGAACCCCCAAAAATCTGGGGGGGACAGCATTTTTGCTCGCCGGGTATAGCAGCAGTAAAAATAAAGCTTGTCACAGTGTATATTATATGACCAAGTTCCCACCAACATTACCAGGATCCTTGGTATACAACAGATACATTCACAGCACAACATCTACATCAGGCAGGTGCATTTTATCACTTTTACATGAAATATAGTCAGCGAGCTGTGTGTACACCATTAAACATACATCAGTATGAACCTACCACTTCTGCTGGAATGCCATTCCATGTATCCACTACCCTCTCAGTAAAGTAATACTTTCATTAGTCCCTGACCTTATCTTATATCTAGGATAGCCTTATACCTATCCCATGCATGCTTAAACTCCTTCACTGCATTAACCGCTACCACTTCTACTGGAAGACTATTCCATGCATCCACTACCCTCTCAGCAAACAAACATTACATTTCTGACCAGAAAATAAACTGTAAAATATTAAATATTTCCAGCATTTCCAAAAGCTTAAGGTGGACCCCAAATATATGTATATAACTAGTAACATTTATACCAGGGCTTGACAACCTTAACTAAGTTCTAGGAGCCAGGAAAAAAATCTAGGAGCCAGACAACAGCACATACACACAATAACATGCAGTCATATACAGTCAGTCACATAGACACATATACTCATACATACATACATACATACATACATACATACATACAGTCTGCCAGGCACACACTCACACATACATACAATCTGTCAGACACACACACACTCATACATACAGTCGTTCACAGACACAATCATACATACATACATACATACATACATACATACAGTCTGTCGCAGACACACACTCATACATACATGCAGTCTGTCAGACACACACTCATAGATACAGTCTGTAACATAGACACATACACTCAGAGTCAGTCACATAGACACACACACTCATACATGGTCTTTCACATACACTCATACATACAGTCTGTCACAGACACACACACTCATAGTCAGTCACATATACACACAAACTCATACAGTCAGTCACAGACACACAAACTCATACAGTCAGTCACAGACACACAAACTCACACAGTCAGTCACACACACTCATACAGTCTGTCACACTCCCTCATACAGTCTGTCACTCACACACTCATACATACATACATACATACATACATACATACATACATAGTCTGTCACATACACTCATACATCCATAGTCTGTCACATACACTCATACATACATACAGTCTATCACATACACTCATACATACACACATTCAAGTGAGCAGTTTTTTTTTATCTTAAAAAATACATTTAAAAAAAAATGTAGATCAATAGCAGGGATCAAAGCTAAATCTCATTGCAGGGAAGGTGGGCATTTCCATTCCAGGTTTGTCTGTGCCTCTTACAATCATTACTTATTAATTACATTATTTTGCCCATTCATTTGTCAGTTTTATTTTGCCCACATTCATTTGCCAGTGTTTTTTTTTTGCCCAAATTCATTTGTCAGGGGTTTTTTTTTGCCCACATTCATTTACCAGGGTTTTTTTTTTGCCCACATTCATTTGCCAGGGGTTTTTTTTGCCCTCATTTTTTGATCATCTCATCATTAGTAGAAGTCATTGGCAGATTTAAGAGACATGTTATTATGGCAGCTTCGGAAGTCATTGATTATTGCAGCTCTAAGAGACATTTTTTAAATGCCCCTAAGAGCTGCAATAATCAATGACTTCCGAAGCTGCCATGATAAAAAGAAAAACGGTACATTATTGGCAGTGACACAGTCACTGTTCCTACCTCGTTCCTCCCAGGGTGGGGCTGTGTGACTTGTCGAAGACGCGCACAAGCCGTCACATGATCACATGACGTCGTGCGATGAAGTCACGTGATCATGTGACCTCCGTGATCGCTGCAGAGCTGATTATACCGGGACAGACCCAGGATCGAAAACGTTGTGGGACTGTCCCGGGTTGGCAAGTATGCTCAGGGTCGTCTTTAATAGTGACTGGACCCTGGGCAAGCATTTGCTTGGGCCCCCTGGACCCTGCACCCTCCCCTGCATGCAAACCCGCAATCCATCGCGATGTTAACCCCCCCCCCACACACACACACACATATGCCATAATTGTTGTGCCATTCAGATGCCAGTAATATTGTGCCTTTCAGATGCCAGTAATATTGTGCCATTCAGAGCGCAGTATTATTGTGCCAGTCAGAGCCCAGTAATATTGTGCCATTCAGAGCCCAGTAATATTGTACCATTCAGAGCCCAGTAATATTGTGCCAGTCAGATGCCTGTAATAGTGCCATTCAGAGCCCAGTAATATTGTGCCAGTCAGAGCCCGGGAATATTGTGCCAGACAGATACCAGGAATATTGTGCCAATCACAGCCCAGGAATATTGTGCCAGTCAGATGCCTGTAATATTGTGCCAGTCAGATGCCTGTAATATTATGCCAGTCAGATGCCTGTAATATTATGCCAGTCAGATGCCTGTAATATTGTGCCAGTCATATGCCTGTAATATTATGCCAGTCAGATGCCTGTAATAGTGTGCCAGTCAGATGCCTGTAATATTATGCCAGTCAGATGCCTGTAATATTATGCCAGTCAGATGCCTGTAATATTGTGCCAGTCAGATGCCTGTAATATTGTGCCAGTCAGAGCCCAGGAATATTGTGCCAGTCAGATGCCTGTAATATTATGCCAGTCAGATGCCTGTAATATTGTGCCAGTCAGATGCCTGTAATATTGTGCCAGTCAGATGCCTGTAATATTGTGCCAGTCAGAGCCCAGTATTATTGTGCCAGTCAGAGCCCAGTATTATTGTGCCAGCCAGATGCCCAGTAATATTATGCCAGTCAGATGCCCAGTAATATTGTGCCAGCCAGATGGCTGTAATATAGTGCCAGCCAGATGCCTGTAATATTATGCCAGCCACATGCCCAGTATTATTGTGCCAGCCAGATGCCCAGTATTATTGTGCCAGTCAGATGCCCAGTATTATTGTGCCAGTCAGAGCCCAGTATTATTGTGCCAGCCAGATGCCCAGTAATATTGTGCCAGCCAGATGCCCAGTAATATGTGCCAGTCAGCGCCCAGTAATATTGTGCCAGCCAGATGCCCAGTATTATTGTGCCAGCCAGATGCCCAGTAATATTGTGCCAGCCAGATGCCCAGTAATATTGTGCCAGCCAGATGCCCAGTAATATTGTGCCAGCTAGATGCCCAGTAAATTGTGCCAGCACAATATTACTGGGCTCTCACTGGCACAATATTACAGGCATCTGACTGGCACAATATTCCTGGGCTCTGACTGGCACAATATTACTGGGCATCTGGCTGGCACAATATTACTGGGCTCTGACTGGCACAATATTACTGGGAATCTGGCTGGCACAATATTACTGGGCATCTGGCTGGCACAATAATACTGGGCTCTGACTGGCACAATAATACTGGGCATCTGACTGGCACAATAATACTGTGCATCTGGCTGGCACAATAATACTGGGCATCTGGCTGGCATAATATTACAGGCATCTGGCTGGCACTATATTACAGCCATCTGGCTGGCACAATATTACTGGGCATCTGACTGGCATAATTTTACAGTAATATTGTGCCAGCCAGATGCCCAGTAATATTGTGCCAGACAGATGCCTGTAATATTGTGCCAGCCAGATGCCTGTAATATTATGCCAGCCAGATGTCCAGTATTATTGTGCCAGTCAGATGCCCAGTATTATTGTGCCAGTCAGAGCCCAGTATTATTGTGCCAGTCAGAGCCCAGTAATATTGTGCCAGTCAGAGCCCAGTAATATTGTGCCAGCCAGAGCCCAGTAATACTGTGCCAGTCAGGCCCCCCCCCCCCACCTTCCCTGGTACTCACACTTCACTGCTCCGTGTCCCCCGCCGGATGACTCCTCCGTGCAGTCTTCCCTCTTGCACGGAGGAGGGAAACAGTCACCGGATGTGACGCGACGTCACATCCGGCGTCAGTTTTTTTTTTTTTTTTTTTCGGCCGTCGCATCCATCGGATGCGGCTTGCCGGAAAAAAGCGTTCACAAGCGCAATACGCTGTGAACGCGGCAAGCAGGGGCTGGGGGCCCCGTTTGCCCCGCGTTGCTGGGGGGGATTTCACCCTACCTGTCCCCCACACATTTTTTCCTGGGGGGGATCCGTCCCCCCCATCCCCCCCGCTTCCTACGCCCATGCCCACTAGCAGTATTTCTTTTTTTTTAATCTTTTACATTTTTGTAAAAAAGGCTGTGGGACCATGGGCAGACTGCTACTACTATATTTAGTGTCTCCCTGCCCCACAATCACTGTCAAAGCAGGTTGACATAACTGTCAAAGAAGGAACTTAAGTACCGAGGCACTCAGCCATGTAAGTTTTACCGCAATCGCACTATGCCAGCATTGTCAGACCTTGAAGGGATGTTTGTTTGTCCAGGACAGCCATCTGT
This sequence comes from Pelodytes ibericus, assembly GCA_036172795.1. Lineage (NCBI taxonomy): Eukaryota > Metazoa > Chordata > Amphibia > Anura > Pelodytidae > Pelodytes > Pelodytes ibericus. The sequence continues at coordinate 119,840,687 of CM069861.1, read as the reverse complement.
CATGAACTGGTTAATAATGTTGTACTAACCTTCACAGACCTGGCCACACAATCTGGTGTCCTCTACTATCCCTGGGTGTAGCCTGTGTGTCTACTGTACATTATGTAATACCAACTGCTACGTAAGGCAGGATAATAAAGTGTAATAATTGAACTACTCCCTAATAGAAAAATAATTCTGCATCGTTAAATTTATTTTTATCACTTCCTATCTTGTGCAAGCTGACTTACCTAAATGATTCCATGTCTGGCACATTTTTTATAACTAATGAGTATAAAATTGCTAAATTGTGAGTAAGACACAACTAAGTTCCAGTTTAAAAATTAAATTAGAAAGCCCTAATTAACATCGTCAGAAAGCACATATAATTCTGTGTAATTGGCATATTATTCAAAATATTATTTAAAATGAATCTGAACGCAGTCATTTATTTCAACACCCACCAAGAATGGCTTATAACAAAGTTAAATTTGAATGTGCACACCACATTGAATTTAAACCACCCACAATTATACTCCTTGATATCTTGCCTTCCAAATAGTAATTACGTGTGTGCAGTTATTAGGATTTTGGAACGCTTCAACCAGCTCTTCAACAGATTTTGAAGACAACAATTTAAGTATACATGCAGATTAAAATTAAGTAATACAAACAAAAAAAGACATGTATGAATATTAAACTTAACATATATCAAAATAGAAAATGATTAAACAATTTTAATTCTCGCTACCAATGTTATAAATCACTGTCTGTATGTCAGGTATCGACATACAGACATATCTGTTAGGTATATTTTTGAAAGGTTATTACCTGGTTCTCTGCTAATCAGTTATCAATAGACATGTGCATTCGTTTTCGGACGAATGCATTTTCGTCCGAAAATAGCATTTTCGTCCATTCGTCCGAAAAACGAAGAACGAAAATTCTAAGCTAACGAAAGCCGAATGAACGAACGGTTAATAAACGAAAATCATTCGTTCATTCGTCCATTCGTAGTACTATTGCCAGGGCCGATCCTGGGCGGGTGCGCGGGGTGCACCGCACCCAGGCGCACGGGAGGAGAGGCGCTGGCACAGGCAGCTCCCTCCCCAGAACCTACTCCCCGAGGTGAGGGCCGCAGGTGAGCGCCTGCGGTCACCGCACCTCCAGCTTACACTGACCACAGCGCGACGGGTGCAAGCTCCGCCCCGTCGCGCTGTGAGGTGGGCGGCGCTCCGGATCCGGCAGGAGATCCTAGGTGCCGATGCAGGCAGGCGCTGCTGAAAAAGTCCTCCTCCCTGCAAATATTGGTAATTAAGCTGGGAGGGGGACCAATCATCATAAAGGTTTTTTTGGGGGGAGAAGGGGGTTAAAAAAATAAATGTATGTGTGGAATTGTGTGTGTGAGTGTGTGTTCCAGTGTGTATAAGTGTGTGTGTGTTCCAGTGTGTATAAGTGTGTGTGTGTTCCAGTGTGTATAAGTGTGTGTGTGCCAGTGTGTATAAGTGTGTGTGTGTCAATGTGTATAAGTGTGTGTGTGTCAATGTGTATAAGTGTGTGTGCGTCAATGTGTATAAGTGTGTGTGTGTGTGTCAATGTGTATAAGTGTGTGTGTGTGTCAATGTGTATAAGTGTGTGTGTGTGTGTCAATGTGTATAAGGGTGTGTGTGTGTGTCAATGTGTATAAGGGTGTGTGTGTGTCAATGTGTATAATTGTGTGTGTGTCAATGTGTATAATTGTGTGTGTGTCAATGTGTATAATTGTGTGTGTGTCAATGTGTATAATTGTGTCTGTGTGTCAATGTGTATAATTGTGTCTGTGTGTCAATGTATATAAGTGTGTGTGTGTGTGTCAATGTATGTGAGTATAAGTGTGTGTGTTAATGTATGTGTGTATAAGTGTGTGTGTGTGTCAATGGGTATCAGTGTGTGTGCCAGTGTGTATACGTGTGTGTGTATAAGTGTGTGTGTGTCAATGTGTATAAGTATGTGTGTGTCCGTGTGTATAAGTGTGTGTGTGTGTGTACATAAATGTCTGTGTAAGTGTATCCTGTGTGTAAGGGTGACTGTGTCTATGTATGTGTGACTGTGTGTAGGTGTGCACTTGCCCAGGGCTACTGGTTAACCGGGGTCCCCGCTGGCCCCAACACGGTCCCGTTGCGCATGTCACTGTGTCACATGGAGGGCAGCAGGCATCATCCAGCCGGAGTCTAGTACCCCACTTCCTGCACTCAGCGTGCTTAGAGGGAAGACTGTGCAGATGAGACAGCCTGGGGACACGAGAGAGCAGCAAGGTGAGTACTTGGGAAGGTGGGAGAGGAGATAATGCTTTTATTGGGTAAACTAACCGTGGCATATTAATGGACAACTAACAGTGGCATATTAATGGGCAACCTGTGGCATATTTTGGTTGGTACCTGACTGGCTCATTTTAATTGTCAAAGTGATGCTGTGGGATCTTCTGTGGGTCAAAATAACATGAACTATGGGGCAAAGTGGTACTGTGGTATGTGCTAGAGACCCTAGGTACACCTCTGCAAATATGCTGCCCATGTGCTGCTTTGCTGCCCCTCAGAGCCGGCTATGCAGACCGGTGCCCTGTTTCCCCTTAGACTTCAGTCAGCTCTTTCTGAGAGATGACAAAAATATGAAGGACCCAGCACTCAAAATGGTTTAGTGTAGGTGTTTATTCAGCATGCAGACGACATTTCAACCCTTTCAAGCTTGAAAAAAACCCTGTGAGGGTTGAAATGTCGCCTGTGTGCTGAATAAACACCTCCACTAAATCATTTTGAGTCCTGGGTCCTTCATATTTTTGTCTTCTACGTTTGGAGATTTGGGAAGCATCTCGGGACCTCAGCACCTCACAAAAATCTGAGTGAGGATCTGAATCTACTTTATTTTACAATTCTTTCTGAGAGATGGACATGAGGGTATGGAGAGAGAGACACGTGAGTGACTGACATGGTAAGCATGGTGGAATACTATGTATCGCTCATTGTGTACTTGTTTTCCAATGATGCTCGCCTAATGAGAGACTTTGGCTGATTGGGAACGGTAGTTAAAATTCATTCAGCTAGCCAGCAAAAAGTCTTTCATGTTGCTGGCTGAGCATCATAGAAATAAATAAAACCACTACACAGTATTATGGCAAAATATATATCTTTATTTAAAATAAAAGTTTGTGCTGGTCCTTTACATCAAAATAAAGTTTGTGCTCTCCTCCCCCTCTCCCCAATAATGAAATGGGCGTGTCTGGAACATACATGTCTAAAGGGGAGGAGTTCATAATATAGCCACACCCACGGGGGCGCCCCATAAAAAAACCTGCACCCAGGCGCCCATTACCCTAGGATCAGCCCTGACTATTGCATTCTATAAGCCGAAATAGAGTCGGTTTATAGAATACAATAGCATTTCACTACACGGAGACAAAGTCTCCATTCATAAATTTATGAATGGAGACTCTGTCTCCGTGTAGTGAAATGCCGACAGCCTATAAACCGAACGTTCGGTTTATAGGCTGTCGGCTTATGGAATACATGTATTCCTATTGCTATTCTATAAACCGAACATTAATTTTATGAATGGAGACTCTGTCTGTCTCTGTATAGTTAAATGCCGACAGCCTATAAACTGAACGTTCGGTTTATAGGCTGTCGGCTTATGTAATACATGTAATCCTATGGCTATTCTATAAACCGAACGTTCGGTTTATAGAATAGCAATAGGATTACATGTATTCCATAAGCCGAAAGTCTATAAACCGAACGTTCAGTAGAAAGCCAATAGTATTACATGTATTCTATAAAACGAACGAATAAAAATTAACGAAACGAAAATAATGAACGAATTTCGTCTGAAACGAATGCAGTAATGAACGAAATTAATTTTAGACGAAATAAATAACATTTTCGTCCGAATGGACGAAAACAAAACGAAAATGTTAGTTTTGCACATGTCTAGTTATCAAGCTCCCTAAAACTATTTTGCAGCTGAGCTATGAAGATATTTTTGAAACACAAAGAAAGAATTGATATAAAAAAAAATTCACAGGTCAACAAACTCAAAATTGGCAATTTCCACTGATTTTGGGCTGATTTTTAGCCATATTCAGTTCAGGGATTTCAGCCCTGGGAAACCAATGGATTTGCCCTACTCAACATCTGTCCAAATCGCCTGAAAAGAACCCAAAATCGGCTAAAATGGTCAGATTTCAGTTAAAAATGGGAGAATTTAAATTCTAAAAAAAAACCTTTTTCCACTATTTAAATTATTGGGGTCTAGGGGAAATATGCCTGGCCCCCCTAATTATAAGCAGAGCTGGGAGTCAACCAAATGGCTCACATCCCTCATTATATACGTTGGTGCGACCAGGGTAAGTAGCCCTGACCCCATCCCCCTAATCAAAAATGGGACTAGGAGCTGGGCAAACATATTATATGTATGGAGGGATAGGACTATTTGCCCGGCCCCCTTAGTGATTAAAAAAAATCCCAAGGATTTTGGACAGCCCCCATACCTGAAGGTGTGTTTTTTTTAATATGGGGGGTATGCAGACACTTGGTCAGCCTCTGGACCCCAGGGAATATATATTTATTTATATGCGGGGTCCAGGGATCCTTGCTCTGACCCACCATGTAGGTAACATGGGGCAGGGAGCCATTCATGGAGTCCAAAAGGGGGGTTATTTACTATTTAAAATGTATTTTTATGAGTACTTTTTCACAATAACCAAAGTCCTCCCCACACAAGTCTCTATCCTTCCATAGCAATCTATTGGGAGGATAGAAGCTACCATTTCGGTTGATCTGATCTTCTGAAATTTATGCACGAAAATTGGCCACATTTCATGCCAATTTGAGAGCACTCTGGTGCTTTCTGAGTCACCCAAGTTCAAGGACTATTCGGATCACTTTGGTGGAAATAGTCCAAAACTCCGAGCTAACAACGGAACCAAACCTAATGCGTTGCTCTTAGCCCATGTAACACATGTAATATGATAAATGGCTTCCTAGCTTCAGGACATCTTTAAAACATGTCTCTAAATTATATTTATTTTTGTAATGTGGAATAATATCACAATGTCATAAATTCATATGTGCTTGATTTTATACACTTTTTCTAAAGAAGTATCTCTCCCATCCAGAAAAAAAGGAATTTTGAAATATGTAACTAATGGTGAGTGCTTGGGCTTTCTAAACTACTGGGCTTTATTAAAGGGACATAGCTTATATTGCAAATGTAAAGAATAAAACATGATGACAATTGTTCTATACATTGCAAAATCTAAGTATGTTTAAGTGTTTAAGTGTGACATTATGACATCATCATGTGGCTTGATATGCAAATAAACAGCCAATGGCCAAGGTGATGTCATAAGCAGAACACATCACAAACGATATATTTATCTTAATTTCATGAAAATGCACACAATCTGCTAACACATAGATCCTTATGTTTTCTAATGTTTAGGTTGACAGTCCCTTTAACCCCTTAGTGACAAGACATTTTCACCTTGACTTTCCCTTGGTGACAATGGCTGTTTTGACATTTCTGGGGTGTTTGTGTTTAGCTGCAATTTTCTTCTTTCTCACATACTGTACCCACACAAATTATATGTTGTTTTTATCATCATAAGAAGGGCTTTCATTAGATACCATTATGTTCATCATATCTTATAATTTACTACAAAACAAATCATAAAATAAGATGAAAAATAAAAAAAAAATAACTTTTTCTAACTTTGACCTAAAATATAATTTAGACAAATACAATCATTAAAAACGACCCGTCTAAATAGTTTCTAACTGTTGTCCCGAGTTCAGAAATATGCATGTTTCCATATTTTTCGGTATTTTTTTGAGAGTTTTTTGTTTTTTTCCTATACTGACCTTTTGACCCCAACCCAAACCCAAAATTTAACCTTAACACTAAATTTAACCCCAACTCTAACCCTTATGCTATCCCTTAATATATTTTTATTTTAATCCTTTGTCGTTAAGGGAGTTTCTCCCAGGATGTGCCTGACATGTCCTTTGTCGGCAAGGGGTTAAAAGCGGAACAGTCCCAGCTTTAAACATTAGGGTAATTCATTACAGTTTTATAGGGACTGTTGTATTTGTATTGCATGTATTTACACTCTTAAGTGCAAAGAATATAAAAGTGCTGAGATATACTACTGATAATGCTTAAATAGTGACATTTTAGCAATATTCTATATCTAGTTTCACATATATTATATTTATAATGTAATATATTTACATTTAAACTGCATGAGCACTTATGCACTATTCAATTTCTTTGTAGTTTCTGTTTTCTAGAATTTTGATTTGAAAGTGTGTGTGCGCCTACAGATGAAAGGTACTAAGAGCTAAAAGTAGTAATGTTTCCACTATATATAGTATATATATTGAAAATAGATGAAATATAAATTGGACACTTTGAAAATTATGGCATTTAATGTCAAAGTTCTTGATACTTTTCAAAACGTATTATAAACTTGAAGAGTGTTTAAGAAAATATAGCAGATAAAATAACAGTTCAGCAGATATACTTCAAATAAAATGTTCTACAACCATTTATTATAATAGATTATGCCATAATCTGTCAGAGAAATATGGGCCAGATTAATAATATGTAAAAAAAACTCTCAGCAGACAAAAAAGAAAGAACAAGGTGGGTTATTAAAGGGATTGGAAAGCTTATATGTATCTTTTTGTACAACAGCGTATATACTTGCAAACGTTTTATACTTATTTTTTTGCTCTTCTGGTCATAAATATGACTTATAATTAGCATAGAAGATATTAAGACATTTCAATAGTTTGTAATGAAAAGCTGCTACCTATATATTACGTAAATATTTATAACATTTTCTGTAGTGCCATACAATGAGAACTTCTGAACATATGTGACAGACTGATGTGTAGAGAGTTCTGTTCTTTACACCTTTAAATGTAAAGTAATGTGGGAAAAGATGTACATAGTACAATGGCTGTATTATAAAAACAATAAGAGTGAGCAGATCCTGGATTTGTATTCTAATATTGTTATAGGTAGCATAGGCATTATTAAAAACAAATCTATAAACCAGACAGACAGACAATACCAAGATAAAAAGCATAAGCGGCACTCCTCACATAGTGAAAATGAATCCACGCAGTTGAAATTTAAATCCTCAGATTTATTCACCATTTGGTGTCACACACGTCTCAGCGCAGACAAAATACGTATTACGCATTTCGCGTTGTAGACTAGCGCTTACTCCTAAGCACCAGACGAGTCAAAATACTTGCTTATCACACTAATTTCATATTCACAGTGTTCAAGGGATACAACGTAAGCATATCCAAATAGGATTAACAATGGTCACCTTCTTACCTTTTTATACATGGACCCCATGACGCAAATGTCCACTATACTAGACAGCCTTCAAACATAGCCCGGGACAGGGTGCAGAGCCACATAACCACTCATGGACAACTGTTTCATCCTTAATGGGAGAATCACTTGCAGTGGTGGTATGTGGAGTGTGAGATTTCTGTTGGAAAAGCAAGTCTTTTGACTTGTGTGGTGTGGGTTTAGATTTGTATTTAATAATGACTCTGCAACTTATTAAACTGCAGGTCGAAGGGTTTTCCCATCACCTTTACCTCACTATAACTTATGTCGTTTGTTCAACTCATATTTCCCCAAGCCTTGGGCAGATAGTCAGTAACTAACCTAATGCTGATGAGTCCCCATCTGCAGCATGCAAACAGGGCCGGCGCTACCGTAAGGCAGCACAGGCGGCTGCCGTAGGGCGCACCAAAGTGGGGGCGGGAAAATTGCCCGCTCCTCCAGACCCATTTACTTACCTTCTTCCTGCTCTGTCCCCCGGTGCAGGTCCGTGGCTGTGAGGGAAGCGTTGTGCGCTTCCTCCCAGCTGCGCGGCTTCTATAAAGTTTGTTCAAACTTTTTTTTTAAACAAACTATATTGATCTGCGCGGCTGGAGGGGAGCGCACAACACTTCCCTCACAGCCACGGACCTGCACCGGGAGACAGCAGCAAGGAGGTAAGTACTGGGGACAGGGGAAGGGGGGAGGAGGGGGAAAATCCTGGCATTTTGGAGGGGCAAAATCCAGGCATATTTAGGGGTACAATCCAGGCATAATGGAGGGGTAAATTCTGGGCATATTGAGTGGCCCAATCCGGGCATATTGAGTGGCACAATCCGAGTATATTGAGTAGCACAATCCTGACATATTGGAGGGGTAAATTCCGGGCATATTGAGTGGTACAATCCGGGCATATTGGAGGGGCAAAATCTTGTCATATTGGAGGGCCAAAATCCGGGCATATTGAGTGGCACAATCCTGACATATTGGAGGGGTAAATTCCGGGCATATTGAGTGGTACAATCCGGGCATATTGGAGGAGCAAAATCTTGTCATATTGGAGGGCCAAAATCCGGGCATATTGAGGGGCAAAATCCTGGCATTTTAAATGGCATATTGGAGGGGCAAAATCATGGCATATTAAATGGCATATTGGAGGGGCAAAATCATGGCATATTGAGGGGTAAAATCATGGCATATTAAATGGCATATTGGAGGGGCAAGATCCTGGGATATTAAATGGCATATTGAGGGTCAACATCCTGGCATATTGATTGGCAAAATCCTGGCATATTAAATGGCATATTGAGGGGCAAAATGCTGGCATATTAAATGGCATATTGGAGGGGCAAAATCTTGGCATATTAAATGGCATATTGGAGGGGCAAAATCCTGGCATATTGAGGGGCAAAATCCTGGCATATTAAATGGCGTATTGGAGGGGCAAGATCCTGGGATATTAAATGGCATATTGAGGGGCAAAATGTTGGCATATTAAATGGCATATTGGAGGGGCAAAATCCTGGCATGTTAAATGGCATATTGGAGGGGCAAAATTCTGGCATGTTAAATGGCATATTGAGGTGCAAAATATTGGCTTATTAAATGGCAAAAGAATGGCATATTGAGGGGAAATACTGGCATATTAAATGGCATATTGAGGAGAAAATACTGGCATATTAAATGGCATTTTGAGGGGCAAAATACTGGCATATTGAGTGGCTAAATACTGGCATATTGAGTGGAAAAATAGTGTGTCTCAGGTTATGTGTGTATTGGTTTCACTGTGTGTGTGTAAGTGGTAAAGGTTTGTGTAAGTGTGTCACTTTCTGTGTAAGGGTGTGTGTGTAAGTGTGTCAGTTTCTGTGTGTGTCACGGTGTCTGTGTAAGGGTGTGTGTTATTGTGTTACTGTGTCTGTGTAAGGGTGTGTGTGTAAGTGGTGTGTCTCTGTGTGTGACTGCAAGGGTGTCTTTGTGTTTAAGGGTTTCAATGTGTGACACATTTAGAGCATGTGCAGCGTCCCACTCAAGACATGTGGGATTTGCAAAAGTATTACTTCTTTGTCATTGCTTTATTGCATGTCATTTTGTATTGTATACCTGTGATATCCCTGTTCATAGGCTGGTCAGGTGTGCTTTATACTTCCCACCACAAGATGGGGATAACACCACTCTGGGAAATCTATCCCAGCTCAGGCTTATCTGTGGTCAGTGATTGAGTACAGGAAGCAGTGTGGAAAATAAAAATGAAAAATGTGAAGGTGAGAGAAGGTCAGTCCAGAGAAGGGACACATTTAAACTGATAAAATCAAAGGATAAAAGCCATCAATCGGCAACAAAGGCCTTTGAGTATAAAGGTGAAGGATTTATTAGCCTCCGGCAACCTCACCCATGTCACTGGATTCAAAAAGGACCAGACACAAGTAAGCATTATTACTGAACCACAGCCTGAGTCCAGACCCACTAAAGCCTATTAGCAGTGGATCAGCAGAACTCCTCTATTTACCCAGAGACTGTATTCTAACTGGATGTTTGTACTGCAACCAAAACCGGACACAGTAAAAGTTGTGACTTGTATTCTGCCACTGTCTACCTCATTCTTTAACATTGTTACTACAACTGGTTGTACTACCATTAACGGTACTGGCGTCACGACAAATATCATCAAGGGACCCAGCCGCCACAAGCACTCTAAACACCCCTGTCATCACGGGCACCTCAACCACCATCTCGGCTGGCGTTTCCCTATCGCAGAGCGTGCCCCGGAGGATTTCGTGCTATCTTCCCTTTCACTGTGCGACCGGCCCAGGGAAGCTTTCTGCTAACCGTGAGTCAACCGATGAACTGTATTATTGCTGTCTCTCATCGGCCCACCGTGCACCTCACGTGTTCCCCTGCGGTTCTGGCTTGTCGCATAAAAAAAAAATTGGCGTCACGAACAGGATAGGTTTACCCCTGCGCCTTATCTAAAAGACTGTCGTATCAGAATAAGCCCTTTTGCTTTATTGAGAGACTATTTACTTACTGCATGCAGTATTTGAATTGACTATTTCCATTCACTTAAAATGGCTGCCAGAGACCTTCTTGTTCAAAAAAAAAAAATTCCTACGCCATCACTGTGGATAGGTTAGTGACACCCCCTGAAGAGCGGGAAAGTTTGGTGCCACCCATTCATGCAAAATCACCTGACCTTTGCTGTGTCAACCCTGGGAGGGAAGTGTGACAAACGCACGCCCCAGAAGTCGCGAGACTTTGCATGCGAGCAAAAGGAGAGAAAATAATCGCATTGCTTGCCGTCCGAGCAGTAATCGCAACCTGTCAGTTGCCTCTACTAACTATAAGGGCACAGATACCTGAAACTCTGCCAGAGACTCAAAATCAACATTGCTGCAACATTGTATTCAGCTGGCATTAAATTCTTAAAGGGCCGTACACCCGCAAGACAGCGGTTGCCCATAGTAACACCGCACAAAAAGTGTCTAAAAACGCATTTGACTTACCTAACTAGAACGCACCTGCTGTTACCATGTCTGTGCAAGGAGATGTCGTGCAGCCCGACCTCAGAGGACCCCCTGCATCAGCCGCAGTCGGTCCCAATGCAATACCAACCGCTGCAGCACCAAGTTTAATGCCTTTAACCATGCCTTATTATTTTGGGGCCCCCTGGTTCCCACGATATTCTGGGGAAATTCATACTTTAAGGGACTTTAAAGAGAAAATTCTGGCTATGTTCAGATTGTACCCTGTATCCCCAGAGCAGCAGATGGAGATTCTTCTTGCGCAATTGGAAGGAGCTGCGCTCAGAGAAGTGAAATCCTGGCCGAGCTCGGAGAGAAAGACCATGGAGCAGATTTTTGAACGTCTCTATACCACCTTTGAACCCAGAACCGTGTCAGAGGTCAAGATGAGGTTCTTCAGCAAGAGACAGCAATCTGGTGAGTCACTCAGAGACTTTGCATTATCTTTGCAGGAAACCCTTAGAGCTGTTGTCCAAGTAGACCCCCGTGAGGCAGAAAATCAGGACAAAACCCTGAAAGAACAATTTATTGAAGGCGTCCATACAGACAATCTAAAGAGCCAACTAAGAATGTTAGCCGCCCAACATCCAAGCGCTACCTTCTTAGATTTTAAAGAACTAGCTATCAGCATACTGGAAAAAAACCCACCAACAGAACCTGTTAGATCTGTTGACGTACCTGTATCACAGCTGGTTACCCCTGTAAAGTCTTTACCTATAGTCAGTCAGGCAACCCAAGCTCCAGTTCCTGACGCAGTTGCTGCCTTGACGGAGCAAGTCCGTTTTCTGACTAAAAGTCTGGAGAAAGTCCACCAAAAATTGGAACAATGGGAGAAACCATTAATGCTAGAGAATGAGAAACCTGTGTCCAGAAGACTCTTCCCCTCTAATTCTAGAGAGACTTATTCCAGAAATTCTGGCGGACGCCCTCCTGACCACACTAGTACTCCTAAGCGGCCTATCTGCACGTACTGTCACAAACCAGGCCATACAGAAGCAACCTGCTGGCAGTTAAACGGGAAACCCCCGAGGCCAAGGACCACCCCTCGGGAGGTAAACCAATAGGTCCAGAAGATCCCCACTGGATGCCAAGATACGTTGGATACCGTCCTGAAGTGGCACTTCAAATAAATGGAGTCCCTTTTGTTGCCCTAGTTGACACCGGATCCCAAGTCACCACCATCCAACAAGCAACCTTTGAAAAATACTGGGATCAAAATCAGCTTACCCAGCCTCCAGAATCCTGGCTGAGTCTCATAGCCAGTAACGGCAAACCCATACCAGTCCATGGTTATTGGGAACCTACCATTCAAGTAGGAGGAACTACATTACCTCGACAAGGCCTTATTGTGATACAAGTCAGAGACAATAACCCTAACCCTCCAATAGTCCTAGGAATGAATGTCCTCAGGAACTGTTATGTTGAGATGCTAGAAGCCTTGCACCAGTTAGTGCCTACTGCCCCTCCTGATTCTAAGAAGGTGATCCAACAAACCATCCGTGTACTAAATGCGCAACAGAGATTCACCAACGAAAAAGGAGAAATTTGTTGTGCTCGCATCCGGGATAAGCAACCTGTGATCCTCAAACCCAATACCGAAACTCTCTTGTGGTGCCGAGCTGTAGTCGGAATCCAAGGTCACGACTACCAAGCCCTGGTAGAGCCTGTTGTTTTGGAAGACTATCCTCTAGTTAGAGCTGCAAGGAGTCTAGTAACCGTCTCTGAAGGTAAAGTGCCTATACGACTCCTAAACTTGAGTGATAACAGTGTAACACTAACAAAACACCGTCCTATTGCACAGCTAATCCAAGTCACTTTTCAAGATGTCATCAGTGTGGCTACAGCTACCACAGAGCAAATTCCCAAGAGACAGAACCCCCAGGACCAAAAGGTAAACACATCCTGGTGGAAAGAACTTCATGTGGGAGACGCTTCCACACCAGCAAACCAAATGGAGGGAGTACTAAAAATTGTGAAGGAGCTTCACCTTGCCTTCAGTAAGCATTCCACAGACTATGGAGAAGTGGATATCATCAAGCACTCCATTCCTACAGGTTCACACCCACCGATCAAGGAAAGATATCGGCCTATACCACCAACTATGTACCAATCTGTAAAGCAAATGATCCAAGAGATGAAGGACTCCAATGTCATTAGAGACAGCCATAGTCCATGGGCTGCACCTCTAGTCCTTGTCCGTAAAAAGGATGGTAACATCAGATTCTGTGTGGATTACAGAAAAATTAACAAAATCACCCACAAGGATGCTTACCCTTTACCACGCATAGAGGAATCTTTGACAGCTCTAGGATCTTCAGCCTACTTCTCTACCCTTGATTTAACCAGTGGATACTGGCAAGTACCCATGGCACCTGAAGATCGTGAGAAGACTGCATTTACCACCCCGATGGGCCTATTTGAGTTCAACCGCATGCCTTTTGGACTTTGCAATGCGCCCGGAACCTTTCAAAGATTAATGGAACATTTTTTAGGACACAAAAATTTTGAAACTGTCCTGTTGTACTTAGATGATGTCATCATCTACTCCAAATCGTATGAAGATCACTTGAAACATTTGGCTGAAGTTTTTCAAATCCTCATCAAACATGGACTCAAAGTCAAACCATCTAAGTGCTATCTACTGAAGACAGAAGTCAAATACTTAGGGCATATCGTAAGCTCTGAAGGTGTTAAACTGGATCCAGAGAAGATAGCCGCAGTCCGAAATTGGCCTACTCCTACTACAGTGAAAGAAGTGAGGAGCTTTCTCAGTTTCGCAGGATACTACAGACGCTTTATTCCTCACTTTGCCCAAATTGCGGGGCCAATATTAGAACTTCTGAGAGGACATCCCAAGAGATACCAAAAGTCTTCAATACCAGTCGAATGGAACACAGAAAGAGAAATTGCCTTCCAGCTCCTAAAGAAGAAGTTAACAGAACCACCAATCCTAGGCTATCCAGATTACCAGAAGCCATTTCATCTTTACACAGATGCTAGTAAGAAAGGCCTGGGAGCTGTCCTATCGCAGGTACAGGAAGGAAAAGAAAGAGTTATTTCCTACGCTAGTAGATCTCTTAAAGGTACTGAAAGAAATGACCAAAACTATAGTTCCTTCAAATTGGAATTCCTCGCACTCGTGTGGGCTGTTACAGACAAATTTAAAGATTACCTTGCCGCAACACCATTTGTGGCCTTCACAGATAACAACCCGCTAGCACATCTGAATACCGCCAAGTTGGGAGCATTAGAACAAAGATGGGCCTCACGCCTAGCTAACTACGATTTCACCATAAAATACAGAACAGGAAAAGCAAATGAAAATGCGGATGCATTATCCCGTCTGCCTACCCAAGAAGACCCTACTACACAGGAAGATGTTTGGGAAGAGGTAGAAATGCCAGCTTTTTACAAAAATTTTGCCCAACAAGACCTTATCACCATCAACGGAAGAAAAGTTCTTAACCTTCAACAACAAGTGGATCCAAGATCCCAAGTGGACAAAGAAAGGTGGATCAAGCTGCAAAATGAAAGCAGAGTGTTGGGAGAACTGCAAGATTTCTTCACCAGCGGAAGAACACCTGAAAGAATTCGCAGAAGAAATGCTGATCCAGAATTGTCAAAACTTTGGAGACACAGAAAACATCTCTTCCTACAGAAGGGCCTACTATTAAGAAGAACTTTAGACCCAATTACCTCGGATTGTCTATACCAAATCTTAATACCACGCCGAGATGCAAGAATCATTCTTGAGATGTATCATGATCAATCCGGACACTTTGGCGTGCAGAAGACAGAAGCCACCATCCGTAGAAGATTCTACTGGATTGGGATGAGAGGAGACATTGAAAAATGGTGTCGAGAATGTTCCACCTGTGCTGTTGGAAGGAATGAAAAACATGACCAAAAAGCACCCTTACATCCCATTGTAAGTCGAACACCGCTAGAAATAGTTGCAATCGACCATGTGAAGCTGGAACCAAGTCGCTCAGGTTACACATACGCCATGACCATCATTGATCATTATACCAAGTTTGTTGTAGCCGTACCTGTCAAGGACCTGACCGCTAGAACAACTGCAGATGCCTTCTGGAAACATTTCCTACTGCCATATGGATGCCCAGAAAGAATCCTTACAGATCAGGGATCTGCCTTTGAGTCGCAACTCTTCAAAGAACTGTGTACACTTCACAATTGCCAGAAAATCAGGACCACAGCCTACCACCCCCAAGGGAATGGACTTTGCGAGAAAATGAACCAAACTTTAATTGAGATGTTAAGAGCAGTACCACCTGCTACAAGAAGTGATTGGCCTACTCTATTGCCTCAATTGATGTACACCTATAATAACACCATTCACTGTTCTACTGGGTATACACCTTACTATCTAATGTTTGGCCGACAAGGTAAACTACCTGCTGACCATACTTTGGGCGTACAAGTGCCTGATGCAATCAACCCTCTACCAAAGACTGATTGGGTGAGTGAGCACCAAAGACGTCTAATTGATGCACAAGAAATTGTTCAACATCGCATGGAACGTGCTCATGAAAAGCAACAAAGAGATTATAACCAATCTGCCAAAGCAGAACCTCTCCAAATTGGTGACCATGTATGGTTAAAAAACAACCATCGCACCAGCAAGTTAGATAGCAAATGGGAGAGAGAACCTTACACCATTACAGCTATTCTCAATCCAGAGACTGATACTTATGAGATCACCAAAGAAAACAAATCACGTGTAGTACATCGCAATCGCCTTAAGTTATGTCTCAAGGAAAGTACTCAAGAAGAAACTCTTCAAGAAGAAGCTGTCCAAGAGGAAACACAATCCATAGAACCAGAGCCTACAAAACCATCTGATTCAGAGAATCCACTACAGTCTTTTGGAAAAGCATTATTAGACTCCGATCCTTTACAATGGTTCCTTACACCATGGCTCAATATCTTAGTGCCTGCCAAGACCAATACAATCGCACTTCAACCAGAAGAGCTATCTCAAGAAGTGTCTACTACAGCTCAAGAGACATCAAGTTCCCTTGAAACAAGGCCTGTAGAAACTCAGCCGCTAAGAAGATCTGACAGAACTACAAGAGGGCGACTACCTGTCCGTTTGGAGGATTACCTGCACCAGCAGCCGAGAAGTCGACTACCAACTCTGTCATCTCATCGTTGAGTGCATCCTTACATCGTCTGAAGTTCCAGAGTGAGAAGAAGACTTACTTGGGATATTATGTTTATTTCCTTTAAAGAACTTTTCAAAAGGACTACATACCTACTGTTTTGTAACGTTCAAGCCTGCACCCGGAGATAGACTTTCACGTACCTGAGCCTCCGTGATATTCATCTGTTGACATCTTCCCGTGCTCAGGGAACGGACTCATACCCTGTGAGCCTCCTGAGATGTTATTTTTGTTTTGATTTTCTTTTTCCATCTCATCGTGGACTATTCTGGTTTTGCCATACATCACCAGTCTTCAGAGGAAAAACTACACCCTTTTTGTCACCTTTTGACACATTTCGTTGTTGCCTGAGATATGTTTGCCTAACCCATTTTACTTGCAGATACAAGAAGTACAAGAATGGGGTTATATTGTTATTTCCTATGCATGCATGCTTTTCCATTTCTCTTATATCTTACAGGAAGACACAACATCGAGTCAAAAGTGTGCCGAGGTCGACACACGTTTTACCATGGGGGTGTGCAGCGTCCCACTCAAGACATGTGGGATTTGCAAAAGTATTACTTCTTTGTCATTGCTTTATTGCATGTCATTTTGTATTGTATACCTGTGATATCCCTGTTCATAGGCTGGTCAGGTGTGCTTTATACTTCCCACCACAAGATGGGGATAACACCACTCTGGGAAATCTATCCCAGCTCAGGCTTATCTGTGGTCAGTGATTGAGTACAGGAAGCAGTGTGGAAAATAAAAATGAAAAATGTGAAGGTGAGAGAAGGTCAGTCCAGAGAAGGGACACATTTAAACTGATAAAATCAAAGGATAAAAGCCATCAATCGGCAACAAAGGCCTTTGAGTATAAAGGTGAAGGATTTATTAGCCTCCGGCAACCTCACCCATGTCACTGGATTCAAAAAGGACCAGACACAAGTAAGCATTATTACTGAACCACAGCCTGAGTCCAGACCCACTAAAGCCTATTAGCAGTGGATCAGCAGAACTCCTCTATTTACCCAGAGACTGTATTCTAACTGGATGTTTGTACTGCAACCAAAACCGGACACAGTAAAAGTTGTGACTTGTATTCTGCCACTGTCTACCTCATTCTTTAACATTGTTACTACAACTGGTTGTACTACCATTAACGGTACTGGCGTCACGACAAATATCATCAAGGGACCCAGCCGCCACAAGCACTCTAAACACCCCTGTCATCACGGGCACCTCAACCACCATCTCGGCTGGCGTTTCCCTATCGCAGAGCGTGCCCCGGAGGATTTCGTGCTATCTTCCCTTTCACTGTGCGACCGGCCCAGGGAAGCTTTCTGCTAACCGTGAGTCAACCGATGAACTGTATTATTGCTGTCTCTCATCGGCCCACCGTGCACCTCACGTGTTCCCCTGCGGTTCTGGCTTGTCGCACATGCAAGTTGAATATTTAGATGTATTTATTTTTTACACTATACATTATACTTTTATATATAAAAAATGTATGGAGGGTTAATGGTCTGGAGGAGCGGGCAATTTTCCCGCTCCTCCAGACCCATTTACTTACCTTCTTCCTGCTCTGTCCCCCGGTGCAGGTCCGTGGCTGTGAGGGAAGCGTTGTGCGCTTCCTCCCAGCTGCGCGGCTTCTATAAAGTTTGTTCAAACTTTTTTTTTAAACAAACTATATTGATCTGCGCGGCTGGAGGGGAGCGCACAACACTTCCCTCACAGCCACGGACCTGCACCGGGAGACAGCAGCAAGGAGGTAAGTACTGGGGACAGGGGAAGGGGGGAGGAGGGGGAAAATCCTGGCATTTTGGAGGGGCAAAATCCAGGCATATTTAGGGGTACAATCCAGGCATAATGGAGGGGTAAATTCTGGGCATATTGAGTGGCCCAATCCGGGCATATTGAGTGGCACAATCCGAGTATATTGAGTAGCACAATCCTGACATATTGGAGGGGTAAATTCCGGGCATATTGAGTGGTACAATCCGGGCATATTGGAGGGGCAAAATCTTGTCATATTGGAGGGCCAAAATCCGGGCATATTGAGTGGCACAATCCTGACATATTGGAGGGGTAAATTCCGGGCATATTGAGTGGTACAATCCGGGCATATTGGAGGAGCAAAATCTTGTCATATTGGAGGGCCAAAATCCGGGCATATTGAGGGGCAAAATCCTGGCATTTTAAATGGCATATTGGAGGGGCAAAATCATGGCATATTAAATGGCATATTGGAGGGGCAAAATCATGGCATATTGAGGGGTAAAATCATGGCATATTAAATGGCATATTGGAGGGGCAAGATCCTGGGATATTAAATGGCATATTGAGGGTCAACATCCTGGCATATTGATTGGCAAAATCCTGGCATATTAAATGGCATATTGAGGGGCAAAATGCTGGCATATTAAATGGCATATTGGAGGGGCAAAATCTTGGCATATTAAATGGCATATTGGAGGGGCAAAATCCTGGCATATTGAGGGGCAAAATCCTGGCATATTAAATGGCGTATTGGAGGGGCAAGATCCTGGGATATTAAATGGCATATTGAGGGGCAAAATGTTGGCATATTAAATGGCATATTGGAGGGGCAAAATCCTGGCATGTTAAATGGCATATTGGAGGGGCAAAATTCTGGCATGTTAAATGGCATATTGAGGTGCAAAATATTGGCTTATTAAATGGCAAAAGAATGGCATATTGAGGGGAAATACTGGCATATTAAATGGCATATTGAGGAGAAAATACTGGCATATTAAATGGCATTTTGAGGGGCAAAATACTGGCATATTGAGTGGCTAAATACTGGCATATTGAGTGGAAAAATAGTGTGTCTCAGGTTATGTGTGTATTGGTTTCACTGTGTGTGTGTAAGTGGTAAAGGTTTGTGTAAGTGTGTCACTTTCTGTGTAAGGGTGTGTGTGTAAGTGTGTCAGTTTCTGTGTGTGTCACGGTGTCTGTGTAAGGGTGTGTGTTATTGTGTTACTGTGTCTGTGTAAGGGTGTGTGTGTAAGTGGTGTGTCTCTGTGTGTGACTGCAAGGGTGTCTTTGTGTTTAAGGGTTTCAATGTGTGACACATTTAGAGCATGCAAGTTGAATATTTAGATGTATTTATTTTTTACACTATACATTATACTTTTATATATAAAAAATGTATGGAGGGTTAATGGTGTGGGAGGCGTGGCGGGTCAGAGGAGGGGGGCACCAAAATGCACCTTCGCCTGTGTAGATGAAAATCCTTGCACCGGCCCTGCATGCAAATACTCTAAGGGGTCCATGTATAAGGGTGAATATAGAGGCAAAAGGTGATCATTGTTGACTTTATTTGCACACACTTACCCAGAATCCCTTACAGTGATGTTAGCACTGTGAATGTGAAATTTCTGTGGAATTAGCAGACCTTTTCATTTGTCTGATGCACATAGATTTGTGTTTAATAATGCTTTTGCTACCTATACGAATATTTGAATACAGTAGTATTCTGCAAATCTTACATTTTATAGTTTGGCATAATTAATAAATATTTATAATGCTTAAGTATCTGTGGACCATTGTTCAACCCATAGATTCTGTCTTTCTATTTAAGTATCTAAGTTTATCTACATCTGAAGCTGCAATGTTAATCAATTGATGTCAGACATTCATTTGTCAATGTGTCATATATTGCTGAATATTCAATTACATGTAATAAAAAACAACCTAATATTTTTAACTGAATCATCATATTTGCAAAAATATTTATTAATTTATTAATCTGCCACATGTTAGCCAAAGAGAGGGTGCAAGAAATCATACATTTACTAATCCTATTCCATACAATGGGAAAACTAAACATTAACCTAGGTATCATAACATGACTGTACAAGAACAAAATGTAACAAATCCCTGCTCTCAACCTATGAGACTCAGGCCAACCAAAACTAATGATAAAGCCATGTTTAAACTGCTGTATTGAAGGCTGGGGCCAGAATAATAATGGCACTGAGTGCGATGATAATCTTATTGCTATCCTGTATATGCAGCACGGCTAGACACGAAAGGTATAATGAAGTTAAATGAGTTAAATGGGCATAACATCAGTATTATATAATGACACCGGATTTTATTTGCAAGAGCTTGCAATATAAAGTGGTTATTTTGTGGTAAAGATTAGAAATTAAAATAGAAACTATGTAGAATAAAGATGATACATTCATTGGGAAGAATAATTGCATTTGAGTGCAAGATTACTTGACCTCTTAGGTCTATTCCTAAGGCATGCAGACAATGAAAGCTGAAAAATTCATCTAAAAGCCTAAGCCTTGCATTTTTATGTGCAATTACACTGACCTACACAATACTACTGTACCATGCTCTGAGCTATTTGAGCTTGAGGGGGAGAAATAATATGTGTATATGTTATACTGTCAAAGGCTAGTTTTGTGTAATTTCTGCCTTTTAGCTAGTAGACTCACAATAACGTATAACTGTTTAAAACTGGATTTCCATAATGTGATTGTTTCTATCAACATCTCGTGTTGTGCAAAAAAGGACGTTTATATACGTCCGCAATGGAATGGCCATGGAGATCCATATGGACGTATCTATACATTGTCACTTCTCCGGACTGCTCCCAGAAGAAGACTCTGCCTCTCTGCCTTGATACAGACATTCTCATCAGGCAACAAAAATTATTTTAATATTGTTTTCCCTTCAGGTTATCATTAAAGTGGCAGTAAAGTGAATTTATTTTTTGGGATCACTGATCATAATTTGCCTAACTGCCCAGACTTTTATTGATCTGTAGAGTGCTCTACGTCGTGCAGTTACCTGTCATTTATAAGATCCATTGACATCCTTAAAAAGCTCTCTGGGATTATTGGCATTACAAAATAAATTTAGGATACTAGAGGCTTACAGTATACTTCCCAGATCGAAATGGATGGAGCCTACAGGGGTGTGGTACACAAGGCCCTGTGATGTCACACAGTATTGTAACTGAAGCTCCATGGTACCTGGTACAGATACCAGGTGTCTGGAACTCATATACTGCATTTAGACTGTGTTACCCGTGCATTGTGCTAAGCAGTATTTATGCTGGTATGAACCCACATTTGATGGGACAGGACACTGATCAGGATTGTCCTAGTAAATGAAGGACTGTTGACAGCAGTGGTTACATTAACAAGCACCACCTTTTATATTAGTCAAACACATTGTTCCAGAAAGAAACATATTAATGTCAACAATATGAGTGTGCAGAAAAATGAAATTTTTTCACTTATTCAGTGCAGAAAAATGACATTTTGTTATAAACAAAAAAAGTAACAAATACATTGCACAATGGGAGCATGTTGTAGAGACTGCATTTGAATAAAATCATTTTTTTGTAACAGCATTACTTTAAACTAAATCACTGCCATTAAAGAAAATGTCACTGTCAGGGTCTGAGACCCACTCTGCCACCAGCCAGGGGCATGGGTGTAGGAACCCCCAAAAATCTGGGGGGGACAGCATTTTTGCTCGCCGGGTATAGCAGCAGTAAAAATAAAGCTTGTCACAGTGTATATAATATCACCA
Source organism: Pelodytes ibericus (assembly GCA_036172795.1). Lineage (NCBI taxonomy): Eukaryota > Metazoa > Chordata > Amphibia > Anura > Pelodytidae > Pelodytes > Pelodytes ibericus. The sequence goes on along the minus strand of CM069861.1, from coordinate 119,819,068 downwards.
AGTTCCCACCAACATTACCAGGATCCTTGGTATACAACAGATACATTCACAGCACAACATCTGCATCAGGCAGGTGCATTTTACCACTGTTACATGAAATATAGTCAGCGAGCTGTGTGTACACCATAAAACATACATCAGTATGAACCTACCACTTCTGCTGGAATGCCATTCCATGTATCCACTACCCTCTCAGTAAAGTAATACTTTCATTAGTCCCTGACCTTATCTTATACCTAGGATAGCCTTATACCTATCCCATGCATGCTTAAACTCCTTCACTGTATTAACCTCTACCACTTCTACTGGAAGGCTATTCCATGCATCCACTACCCTCTCAGTATAGTAATACTTTCATTGGTCCCTGGCCTTATCTTATATCTAGGATAGCCTTATACCTATCCCATGCATGCTTAAACTCCTTCACTGCATTAACCTCTACCACTTCTACTGGAAGACTATTCCATGCATCCACTACCCTCTCAGCAAACAAACATTACATTTCTGACCAGAAAATAAACTGTAAAATATTAAATATTTCCAACATTTCCAAAAGCTTAAGGTGGACCCCAAATATATGTATATAACTAGTAACATTTATACCAGGGCTTGACAACCTTAACTATGTTTTAGGAGCCAGGAAAAAAATCTAGGAGCTAGACAACAGCACATACACACAATCACATGCAGTCATATACAGTCAGTCACATAGACACATATACTCATACATACAGCCTGTCACACATATACATACTGTCACATAGACACACACTCATACATACATACATACAGTCTGCCAGGCACACACTCACACATACATACAGTCTGTCAGACACACACACACTCATACATACAGTCGTTCACAGACCCACTCATACATACATACATACATACATACAGTCTGTCGAAGACACACACTCATACAAACATGCAGTCTGTCAGACACACACTCATAGATACAGTCTGTAACATAGACACATACACTCAGAGTCAGTCACATAGACACACACACTCATACATGGTCTTTCACATACACTTATACATACAGTCTGTCACAGACACACAAACTCATACATTCAGTCACAGACACACAAACTCACACAGTCAGTCACAGACACACAAACTCATACATTCAGTCACAGACACACAAACTCACACAGTCAGTCACACACACTATATCTCATTGCAGGGAAGGTGGGCATTTCCGTTACAGGTTTGTCTGTGCCTCTTACAAAGGCACAGACCATCATTACTTATTAATAACATTATTTTGCCCACATTCATTTGCCAGTGTTTTTTTTTTTGCCCAAATTCATTTGCCAGGGTTTTTTTTGCCCACATTCATTTGCCAGGGTTTTGTTTTTTTTTTGCCCACATTCATTTGCCAGGGTTTTTTTTTTTGCCCACATTCATTTGCCAGGGTTTTTTTTTTTTTGCCCACATTCATTTGCCAGGGTTTTTTTTTTTTGCCCACATTCATTTACCAGGGTTTTTTTTTTTGTTGCCCACATTCATTTGCCAGGTTTTTTGTTGCCCACATTCATTTGGGCAGTAATATTGTGCCAGCCATATGCCCAGTAATATAGTGCCAGCCAGAGCCCAGTAATATAGTGCCAGCCAGATGCCTGTAATATTATGCCAGTCAGAGCCCAGTAATATAGTGCCAGCCAGATGCCTGTAATATTATGCCAGTCAGAGCCCAGTAATATAGTGCCAGCCAGATGCCTGTAATATTATGCCAGTCAGAGCACAGTAATATAGTGCCAGCCAGATGCCTGTAATATTATGCCAGTCAGAGCCCAGTAATATAGTGCCAGCCAGATGCCTGTAATATTATGCCAGCCAGATGCCTGTAATATTATGCCAGCCAGATGCCCAGTAATATAGTGCCAGCCAGATGCCTGTAATATTATGCCAGCCAGATGCCCAGTAATATAGTGCCAGCCAGATGCCTGTAATATTGTGCCAGTCAGAGCCCAGTAATATTGTGCCAGCCAGATGCCCAGTAATATTATGCCAGCCAGATGCCTGTAATACTGTGCCAGCCAGATGCCTGTAATATTATGCCAGCCAGATGCCCAGTAATATTATGCCAGTCAGATGCCCAGTAATATTATGCCAGCCAGATGCCTGTAATACTGTGCCAGTCAGCCCCCCCGCCCCCTCCTCCCCCTTCCCTAGTACTTACACTTTACTGCTCCGTGTCCCCCGCCGGATGTCTCCTCCGTGCAGTCTTCCCTCTTGCACGGAGGAGGGAAACAGTCAGTTTTTTTTTCCAGCCGTCGCATCCATCTGATGTGGCTTGCCGGAAAAAAGCGTTCACAAGCGCAATGCGCTGTGAACGCGGCAAGCAGGGGCTGGGGGCCCCGTTTGCCTCGCGTTCTGTGGGGGCTTTCACCCTACCTGTCCCCCCCACATTTTTTCCTGGGGGGGATCCGTCCCCCCCATCCCCCCGCTTCCTACGCCCATGGCCAGGGGGCCCTTATCTGATCCTGCAGCTCCCCAGTCCTCCTCTGCTAGCTGGAGGAATGCTCCAAGATGCACAAGGCCGCATCCCCAGCCTCTAGTAACACAGACACCGCGTATCGGGGGCCGTCAAGGGGGCATGGACTAATTCCAGCTGCTGCAGTCTCATTGGTGGATGGGGGAGAGGCAGGGGAGAAGGCTTGAAACCTTCTTCATAGAGTACCAGCAAGTAGGAGGAGCTAAGGTGTCACTCTTAACTGGTGGGAGGGGTTTTGGTCATCCAGCCCTATATAAACCCAGCAATACCTTCAATCAATGCTTGGTTGTCAAGCTGTTCATAGCTCTGCTCTGTCCAGCCCCTGGTTCCCACTTGTGGATATCCATATTGATTCTTACTGATTTCCTTGGCTATTTGACCACGGCTTGTCTACTGATTTCCCTGCTCGTACCTTGCCCTGACTCTGGATTGTTCCCCATTTTGCCTTTACGCTGCCTGCCCCGACTCTGGATTGTTATAAAGGATTTTTCTTACTAGATCTACTGAGCTGTGTGTATTCCTTTATCCTTGGGGCCTCAGTTATCCACCCTGCGAAGTAGCTCCCTTCCCAAGCCTGACAGTCACTCACAAATACATGGTAATATAATAAATATTTGTAATATAACTTATAACAGTTTGTACCCACTGATCTGTATTTTTAAAATCACCAATAACAATTTTGAATTGTGGGTTGTTTAATCTATGTAAGGTAAAGAGACGCCTACTGGTGAATGTTGCTGTTCAGGTGCTGGGTTTTCCAATTATTTCTTATAAATGTATTTTTACATATTACCACCCCATCTTTTCTGCCTTTTCACTCCTTATGTTTCTCATGTTCCCCATCACCTCTAGAATGTAAGCTTGCGAGCAGGGCCCTCTACCTCATGCACAGACCTGCAGCTCAGCCTTAGACATTTGGCAATTAGCTCTTAATCATAGTCTAATTCAGTAGTGAAATGCGTCTCCTATTGCTCTAATCTGAGATGTTGAACTGTCCAAATGTCATCGGACCTTTATTAAAATCAGGCTGCGTGGGCAATCTATTGATAAGCGGTAGTTAGGGACCATGTTGCACATTGACTTTATTTTTACATTTGGATTAGAACAACTTTAGTTTTCCTTTAAGCAAGCAAAAGTTTGCCTGAAAGTTTGTGCCTCTCCTAAAAGTTACGCATTTGTGATTGTCCAAGCTTTTTTGTGTACCATTTTTTTTACTAGAATTCACCCAATGTTACCCATTACACCTCAGACTTTATATTGAGCCATGGAAGTCTCGATCATTGTTTCAAATGTATTCTGTGAAGAACTGACGGCACTGGCATTAATCAAATTCCCTATAGTTTTACTGTGATAAAAATAGAGAAATCATGGCTGTATAAAAACCTGAGTGATTTAACATTAATCCAATAACTCTCCATCATAAAAATGTCATTAGATGGAAATGAATAGTGAGTTAAAATCCTCAAGGAAATCAAAGGATATAATTGAACTGTATTAATTTTGTCTTGCAATTAAATTAGTGCACTAAAACATTTCAAGGCAAATCTATAGGTTCAGTTGATGTGGCCACTATATATATGTATGTCAGAATATAACACCTGATACTTTAGACTAAACCTGTCCCTTGCAGTATTCGGAAATTTAGTGTACATGTTAATGCAGGATATCCTTTTACTAACAGATAATAAAAAACAAAAAATAACAAAAACAGTGACTATAGGAAGCTACCGAACTCCCAGTTTGTAACCAGATGTAGCTTAGCTTTTTTGATGCATTTGTGTAAGAAATATTTTTATTCATTCGTCGTCATCTTGAATAAATCAGGTTTTGCGGCAGCCAATGTAACATTTGTATATGTAATCAGGCAAACCTAAAAACGCACCTAGTTAGGTAATATCCTGTTTTTAAACTATTCTTTGCTCATCGCTAAATTAAGTAGCAAATTAATTTTTGTCCACGTTTTGTAAATCAGTTGGGAATTTGTCCCACAATTTGCCACAATTCACGCCATTTGACATTTCGGAGATATAGGGAAAATTAATAGCATCACAGTGCGACCATATTCAACTATATGTGTTATAAGAAATAGAATCAATGGCTGTGATTTATAAAAGTGTCACACGTAGAAATAGTGCCTAATAGTGGCACAGTCTCACCCCGTGCAGCATTGTATAACGTTAACTCTGGTGAATCCTATTTCTGAAAAATAAAAGTTACATAAGTGTGTCTGAAATCGTGCTTAAAATCTCTGCATAGAAGCCAAATGTTATGCGGAAAAAGTCTCAGGATGTATAAACAAGTTGTAATTGCACTTTTTCTTAAGATCTCACAATTGCACTTTTTTAAATTACTTTTCCCACCCTTTCAGATGTGCCGATTTTTATGCAAGCCCCAATATTTGGTGTTATTCTATTTTGTTCTTTTAAATTAACTTGCCACGAGGTGAGTGTTTTATGTATAATAATTAAAACACTTTTAAATGTATTAGCTTTCCCTCACTCCCACCTCATCTCTTAATAGCCTGCATTTGTGAAAGCAATAGTCGAAATTTGCTGCTACAGTTTATGGTGGGCTAGAACTGCTGAACTGGAGCTAGCTGTTTAATACACCACCTGGTCTATGACCCTCAAAGCGATAATAACAAGGTACTATATTTCACACTTCACTACTGCTTTGGAGAAGAAGGCTTTAGAGAGATTTTGAATGTTCATTGAGTAAGGACTGAAAGTTCAACAAATACCATGAAATAACAAATTTCTTTCTAGAGATTCATTCAGCATAGAGTTATATGCAATCTGACACCGATAGTAAAAAAAGAAACTATACTCTCCACATAGTATGTTTTAACATTAAGTACTACTCTTTTATGAATGTGTATTTATTATTTTATATCCTTATTTATATATAGTTAATTTAGTCTTTTTAGGAGTGCTGAAATATATCAATAATTAAAGCAGCTGGTTAGAGGTCTTTTTGATTGGTTTGGGGCAAAGTGATCAGTCATAAATATAAATTCATTTTTGCATGTACTGTATTTGCTCGATTTTAAGACGACCCTGATTATAAGACGACCCCCCAAACTTTGGATATTCCTTTAGGGAAAAAACTAAAAGCCCGAATATAAGACTACCCTATAGGAAAAAAGTTCAACTTGTATATATTCACATGTAAATTGCTTTTTTAATAAAAAATTATATCAAAAAATGCATTTCTTGTTTTTATTTCCTTTTATGTGCCAATGCTGCCTCTCTCTTTCCCTTGCCCCCAGCTTTGTCTCTCTCCCCCCCTTAGTGTTGTCTCTTTCTCCCCCTCCCTTTGACTCCCCCCTCGCCTCTGTATCTTCCCCCCTTGTTTCTCTCCACCCCCCCTCCCCTTGTTTCTCTCTGCCCCCCTCCCCTTGTTACTCTGTGCCCCCCCTCCCTCCCCTTGTCTCTCTCCCCCCACTTGTTTCTCTCTGCCCCCTCCCCTTGTTGCTCTGTCCCCCCCTCCCCGTCTATCTGCCCCCCTCCCTCCCCCTGTCTCTCTGCCCCCTCCCTCCCCCTCACCTGTAACTCGCTCCCTGGTGGCTAGTGGGGGCAGCCGGGGGATGTCTGCACGATACGTGCAGACATCCTCCATGCTGCCCGACACCTCCGTCTAATCGCATAGACATCTCCAGGCTGTTAGAGAGGGGGATCCAGGTCCCCTGCAGCTCTGCTGGGGACCTGGATCCCTGTCTTATAATCTGACCTCAATTTGAGGTCAGATTATAAGACAACCTCGATTATAAGACGAGGGGTATTTTTCAGAATTATTTTTCTGAAAAAAACCTTGTCTTATAATCGAGCAAATACGGTATTTTAAAACTACCAAACAAACTGCTGTAGCAACTAAACATGTGAACCTACAATACATGATGTGTTTCTGACTTTGTGTATAATTAAAGGAAGTTCCATTTTAATTTCTTTATTTTTTTTAATGTATATGTTGCATTTATGAAAGTTACATTTTATTTTAATTTACCATGTTTGTTGCACTTCCAAGATTGAGCCGCAGTCAATATTGTGGCGTGCATGTCAGTGAGTATGCTTTCCGTCCTGAGAGAACTGCATCTAGGGAAGGCACAGCCTCCTATTCATGTCATGTGTTTATCTCTCGGGTACCACCCAGGGAATTCTGCAAGTAGTTATATAAAAGAGAAACATAGCGCGCCATCTACACATTTATGGGCTGTTTCTTTAGATAAAAAATACAGGAATCTGACATTTTTGTATGACAGTCATAATCCTTGCGTTTGGGACTCCATAAAACTTAGGACCTACTTTTTAGGCTAAAGAGATGAAATTCATACTTTCCTAGACAATTTACATGTTATCGTGCACATTACATTATAGCAGCACTATGGCAGTTCAACAATAAATGCTGGGTATAGCTAGGAATATAAAATAATATAGAGGTTGGTGTAACTATTCCTATGAGCCCTGCTGTCACAAGTCAAGCTGACATCTTAGCTGCTGAATGTACCAGGAAACCACATCAACCAAAAAGTGAGAATTATGTATTCATGCAAACAGCTGCTGGAAAGCCCAGAACTATTTGCTAGTTTTAAAATCTGCACACCCTAAGGCTTTATACTTGCTTCTCAAATGTAGCACATGCTGCTGTATCAGTGTACTGGTTGGCAAATTGGATAAACTTTTTCTAGAGAAGTTCATATTCATGTCATGCCTACACTTGAAGATTGGGATTATGTGCCTTGTGTTGTTCCAAAACCAATAAAACAATGTCCAATATCACATAATTAATAATAAATAAAAATGATGCTTAATTGGACTTGTACAAAAGGAACACTGACATGTTTATGTGATTAAGAAATATAAGTTCTGATCAATTATTTTAATTAAATTAAGATAATGGCGTATTTTTATTGCAATGTACCCACACCTCAGACTAACTAACATCTAAAGTAAAGAAACAGAGTAGTTTATTTATACCTTTGTAAATATGTTCAGTCACAGCAGGGGTTATTGACTAAAAAGGGAGCTGCAGGTTATGTAAGGTGATATGAACATTTCAGCTCACCAGCTTATTTATGTATCGTGCAGGAACAAAACTCGAAAGTTTTTCCTGCTAGAAGAACAGAGTTGGCCCTGAAAATGCATTGGGAAAAGTGAGACTTTTAATAGCTCTACTAGCAGAATATCAAGTTAACTGTGGGAGATAAAATGTTCAACTCCCCTTCAACTCCCCTTTTTGTAAATATAGACCCCCACTAAAATCATATATTAAAAATATTTGGCATTATTGTATTGCCATCTTTCCCCTAGATGTAATAGTGTGGCACAACAAGATGACAAAAACCAACTTCATAGACTTAGTACTTCCTGGAGATGCGTATATAAACACAAAAGTCAGAAGCCAAAAAGTCAATCTCAAAACCTCTCTGTAGTCTTTTTCACACACTTGCTGTTACATAAAGAGAAAAGACTTACAAAAGTGTCCAAAAGCTCACTCTGTAGTGCAAACATATTGCAAACGGACATTCATTCCACAGCTTTGTCGAAAAAACTTGTAATTTCTATCAGTGTTGTTCACCTGCAGACATTCTCTCACGTTCTCAGAAACATTACACTTTTGTTGTCTGTGCTGCTATTTTCTGTAGTCAATTCAAGAAAGCCCAGAATATTCACCCATCTTGAGCAGCTAAATACCTTTTCTGCCCTAATAGTTGTGAAAACTATGATTTCTGCAAAGCATAACCTTTGTTTACACATTGCGATAATCTAAGTAGCATTTTAATTCAAATTATTCTGTGTTAATTTTATAAATGCACACAACATGACAAACTAATGCAAAACATAAACAATTTACACATTCAATTAAGTAATTAATTTATCTTTTCTTTTATTGTAGGGTGAAAATGGACATGATGGGAGCAAAGGAGACAAAGGAGAAATGGTATGTTTATTAATTATATCTTCACACTATACAATGTTATTGACAGGTGTAAAGTGCAATTATAATAGTGTTTATATACAACACAAAAATGGATATGCGATGCTTTATAATAAGTGTATTTCAAGATGGGTACATATAACCACCAAAATAAATGGTATGGAGTACATCTAAACAATCAACCCAGTCTCTAATAAAACTGGTGTTACTTTGCCTTTGCATTTCTAACTTTTGGCTGATCTTTTGTTTAAGTTAAAATATCTAAGTGAAAAAAACTGAAAGTTAAATAATTTTCTTTAAAAGTTAACATTGCCATATTGCTTTCCTATACACTATCATTAAAGTGGTTGGGCGAACTCAGGGAGATGATCAAATTAGTCAGGCCGCCATTATTTTTACAATTTATTGATTCTAATCATCTCAGCTAATCAGACATTCTTTGAAGACTGCTGTAAAAATAATCCATAAAAAAGATGAAAAAGATTCTGTTTAACAAATGTTCAGGTTGTCAAAATACTGTCTATGCAGAATTCCATAAACACCAGACCAAAAGCTGCTATTAAAATTATTGTAAAAAGCGACTTTTTGGCAGTAATGTTTTAACACAAGCAATTTATTAAAATCATGTATTTCTCTTCTTCTTCTTTTTGTTTAATCTGTGTGTCCAAAATTAACCAGAGCCCTTACATAATCTGCCTAAAAAAGCAGAAAATAAATGAAATAACTACTTGGTAAAACAGATATTCGCACTGATTTTTATGAGAATTTATCAGGCACTAACAAGGTGTCAACATCTTAAAAATGGGGACTAATGATTGGATTTTCACACTAATCTCTAATATTAAGGAAACTGGCTTTGTAATGATGAAAACTAACATGGAAAATGATGGCTTGCGACTTGTGTAATATGTTTATCATTGTCGATTATCCAAATAAATTAATGATACCTTCAACCATTTTGTTTATAACATCTTGTCTCAAACCCCCTTGTAAAGAGTATTAAAATATGTATCCATTCGGCGGTGCTTAGACTTTCAAATAAACAGAGAAAATGGTATAACAACTAAAGTAATCGCTACAAAGAAAAGACTCTGAGACATAAGATCTACATATAAAAGTAGACTTGAAGACACACATGCAATACAAATAAATATATACAGGTATATGTCAAAAAACACACAAAAATAGAAAACTGGTTCAATGCCCAAAACACTAACTGCATGTGCTAAAATAAAATTTTCTGTTATGGGATGATATACAACATCCGGCTTTCAGTAGGATGTAGTATACCAGTCCCATGATATTAAGCCTCTCTCCTAACAGACTGAGTATCATGAGATACATCATAGCAGTTCAAGTGATGAAGGTGACCTAGGCTTGATCTAATGTAACAGATAAGAAGGGATACTTTCTTTGATCTACCTTGATTGTTATATCCTTTATTTCTACACATACAGAAAAATATGTTTTTATCCTTCATACTTTCTATGACTGCTCAGTTGACAAACAGTTGATTCTGGAATATTGAACCTGTATATAGTATGGCTATATTCCCCCCCCCCCCCCCCCCCCTAATTTAATTTCTTAAATAAGGGGCATGGCCTATAATCAGGGCTTAACATTTCAGGATGGTCAGTGGAGAAAAAAATGTGCTCAGCTCAGTCCTCACCTGCAGCACTTACATTAGTAGATGTACTTTGCTAGCGCCAGAGCTCTGAGTGTGCTGCCTAGTCTGCTCGGTCTGTTCAAGTTCTGTTAGCAGGAATTGTGAGCTGAGGACTCGGGGCAAATTATTTAATTCTTCTCACCATGCTGAATTGATTGTCCCATTAGAGGCAACACCTCGTTATTAAACTAGATGTGCTGACTATAATTGGGAGAAGACAGTATCTAGGGGAGCAAGTAATTTAATTTTTTGTTTAATTTAATATAAAGTATGACTGTATACTGTTGCTAATTTATAAAAAAACACATTTTATGTTTATCATTAAAATGTCAAAAATAAAATATTCTATCTTCAAGGTGTTCTATGTATATGTTTTCTATGTATATTCTTTATTTAAAGTTGTAAACTGACACTGAATGCATTATCCAGAGGAAAAGAAAGAGATGTTAGGAAGGAGGATCCCATTCTAAAGTAGATAAAACGGCTTATTCCATAATAAATTATGGCTTGGTGTCCATGTCCTTGACTTCTGTTTAGATAATGATTAAAGCAGTGAAGCGTGATTAATACACTATATAGAAGTTACTCTCATTAATAGTTGCTCAGGTGAGACAAGAAATGTATCTGGGAGAAGGGAATACTATGTGAAAGTGGCTACAATGAAACAATCTAAATAGTGTGGCAGACAAAAAGTAACGCTACACTAAATGGACAAAAGTATTAACTTAATTATTGAATACAGGTGTTTCAATCAGACCCATTTCCACAGGTGTATAAAATCAAGCACCTAGCCATGAAGTCTGAATTTACAAACATTTGTGAAAAAAAGAGCTCAGTGAATTCAAGCGTGGGAATGTGATAGGATCCCACCTTTTGCAATAAGTCTGTTTTGTTAAATTACATACCTGCCAATGGGAGTATGAATGAGTATGGATAGAAGGCTGGAGTGCGATCTGAATGCACAGTATATATAGAGGGTACAAACAACTCTCCCTAGAATCAAATTTCTCTACTTTGTGTCCCAGGGCTACATTTTTTTCTCTCCCCTCTTCTCTTCCTTGGTTAAGAGGAAGGAGCCGAGGGAGGAGGGATGTGGGAAAATCATATGTAACTGGAGATAGGATAAATAAGCCAGACTGATTCTGGTACTGGGGAAGGGAGTAGGCAAACTGACTGTGGCATATTAATCGTCAAATTATCAGTGGCATATTAATGGATAAACTAACACTGGCTGTGCAATACAGGTGATGGGGCATGTTCTAGGATGTATTTAAATCATTGGCATGATATACAAAGACCTGGATAAAATTGTTTTGGGAGGGTAGGGGGGCAAGAGGGAGATATGGCAGCCCTTTTAATGTCTATGTATTTAGAAAGTGATGTCATATTAGTCCCTGTTGGTGTAGTGGTCAGATGTCCCAATATTTTTGTTTATATAGTGTATTTTGAGCTTGATAGATATTTTTCTTATCAACCACATTACATGGTGAATTGTGATCACTTGTTAAGAGAGTATGATACAATTTAACATATAGAATCAGCAGTGTATTAAGTCATTTACACTGATGGCTAAAAATAATGTCTTGTAATTTTATACATTTATAAATTACTTTTAACTCTTTTGTGACAAATGGGTTAGGTTTAGATTTAGGGTTAGGGTGATTAGGGTTGGGGTAAGAAGGTCACTATAAGTGAAAATGTTTTGGAAACAAACTCGCTACTTTAGGTTATTTAATTTGCAAAAAAAACTCAAAGAAAATCATGGGGTATTTCTAAATTCAGGACAAATATTAGAATCTGTTTAGCAGGTTTTTTTAAATTTGCTTTTGTAGATGTGTAAAATATTCATGTAAAAATAAGATTTTTATTTTTTTTAATGTCACCATGTTTTGTGATTTTATAGTAAATTATGATGAAAATGGTATCTAATCTCTTTTTCTGTGGATAAAAACAATAATATGTGTGTTTCCATTAAATGAGAAGGCAATTACAACTAAAGACAAACACCACAGAAAAAAATAAAACAGCTATTATTAAGAAGGGTACAACAAGTACAAAATGGTCCTGTCACTAAGGGTTTAAATTAATAGAGAAAAGATATTAATTGACCAATAAAATACCACGAAAAGTAAAAATAAATATCAGATGTTATGCCATTAAGATGGCAGATAACAAATACAGGAAATTCATCTGTATAAATGTGCATAGTAACAAATATTATTATATGTATGTACGAATGTAACATAGTCTTAACATATAGAAAACTGATGGGTACACTTTCTCTAAATGATATGTTCAAATAGTCATATACCCTGTGTCAGAGGCATCGCTAGGGGGGGGCTACTGGGGCTATAGCCCCGAATCTCCAGTGCATAGCCCCGAATGGAGACTCTGGGGCTAAAGTATACTTTAGCCCCGAGACTCCAGGGCTATCACTGTTAAAAAAAAAAAAAAATCTCCCGCGCAGAGCTTTCCCCCGTCTGGGACATAGTCCCAGAATCGGAGGTTTATACTCGTGCGGGGGGTGAGGAGGAGAGGCTCTGCTGCTGGCCCATCCTCCTGGCGGTGCGGCCCACAAGCAAGTGCCTGCGGTGACCGCACCTCCTGGCCATACTGACAGCGCGACGGGTGCAAGCTCCGGCCCCGTCGCACTGTGAGTCTGGCTGCGCGCCGGATGTGACATACGGCAGAACAAAGTGTCCCATCGGAAACGTCCTCCTCCCTGCAAACAAAGGTAATTTAGCAGGGAGGGGGACCAACGCTATAAGGTTTTTTTTTTTTTTAAATATTTAAAAATGTGTGTTAGTGTCTGCGTGTAAGTGTGACTGTGTGGGTGAAGCAATGTGTATAAGTGAGTGTGTGTCAGGGTGTTTGCATAAGTGTATGAGGGTGTGTGTGTCAGGGTTTTTGCATAAGTGTATGAGGGTGTGTGTGTCAGGATGTGTGTGTGTCAGGGTATTTGCATAAGTGTATGAGGGGGTGTGTGTCAGGATGTGTGTGTCACGGTATTTGCATAAGTGTATGAGGGTGTGTGTGTGTCAGGGTGTTTGCATAAGGTGTTTGCATAAGTGTATGAGGGTGTGTGTGTGTCAGGGTGTTTGCATAAGTGTATGAGGGTGTGTGTGTCAGGGTGTTTGCATAAGTGTATGAGAGTGTGTGTGTCAGGATGTGTGTGTGTCAGGGTGTTTGCATAAGTGTATGAGGGTGTGTGTGTCAGGTTGTGTATTTGTAAGTGTGTGTGAGAAAGATATAGATGCTGTGTGAGATATAGACGCTGTGGGAGATATAGACGCTGTGGGAGAGAGAGACGGAGAGTGTGAGATAGAGAGACGGAGAGTGTGAGAGAGAGAGACAGAGAGTGTGAGAGAGAGAGACGGAGAGTGTGAGAGAGAGACGGAGAGTGAGCGAGAGAGAGACACAGAGAGAGAGAGAGACGCTGTGTGAGATAGAGAGACTGAGAGTGTGTGAGAGAGAGAGAGAGAGAGACGCTGTGTGAGATAGAGACTGAGAGTGTGAGAGAGAGAGAGAGATGATGTGTGAGATAGAGAGACAGAGAGAGAGAGAGAGACGCTGTGTGAGATAGAGAGACAGAGTGTGAGAGAGAGAGAGAGAGAGACGCTGTGTGAGATAGAGAGACGGAGAGTGAGAGAGAGAGAGAGGCGGTGTGTGTTAGAAAGAGAGGGAGAGAGACAGGGTGCGTGAGACAGAGAGAGAGAGACGGGGTGAGATTGTGTGCGACTGTGCTCATCTGGGCTCAAGCCCCTGATCATTTGTTGACCTAGCAACGACCCTGCCCTGTGTACTCTAAAATCATTTACTGCCCTGTGATGGGTCCTGTCGGAAAAGGTATCATGCTGTATATTACTACATTATAACTTAAAAATACATTCATGGAATTACAATCACTATTGTACAAAAGGTCTCAGAGGTCCTTCTTAGGTCACCCCATCCATTTGGATTCAGGTACTGCAGCAGGCTTGTAAATGGTCAGGATTAATTACACAGTGACATGTACACACATTAATCAGCAATAATGATACATCTAACATCCCTTTTGGGAGTGCTCACTCTTTCTGTTCCCTGTTAGTCAATGGTTAACCATGTTGCTCTCCACATATCCCTGTCACTGTGCATTATGTAGTTTAGAACAGATTTATGTATTCATTGGTTGATCATTTGTTAATACCAGAACCTGGGTTAAAGTAGTAACTTCTTGAAGTTAGCTCATGTTAATAGCAATAATAGTGTCATTTTGCAATCAGCAGGGTGGGTGCAGATCAATATGAACTCTGTGTATGTACACTGTAAGATATAGATCAATCCTCATTTATGTACCATTTAGTCTCATACTGATATAAAATAAAGCAATTCATATCTTTTAAAGGGGGTACATTAGCAGGCAGCACGCATATTTTCCTATATACATTTCTGGTGTGTACCTTAGCAGAGCCATCCAATAATCACCATAGGTATTCTGCTTTTTTTGTATACTTCTTTTGTAAAATAGAAATACCCTAGAAAAATATCTGAGATGGGATTTGTAGGTCCTTTAATGAATAACAGCAAAAATAAACCTGATTTATTTTGTTAATGCCTACTGTGACTTTACAGTTCAACAAATGGCTTGTATAATGCGCAGACTTATTGAATACTGGACTGTATTTGGCAAAGAGGTTTATTACATCAGACGACATGCTGATCATAGCCTAGGATTAATTGTCTCCTATTGTAAAATGCATGAGACATTTGCCACTTCCACAGCTGGATCATGTATTGTATACATTATTGAGCAAAGAAATAAAGGCATCTAAAACACAGGCCACTCTAAACACTGGAGCTCCTGTTTCTCTTTTTGTGATATTACACTAGTGCACATGCTGATTTTAAATTCACAATCATAAAAAACAATCTTTCGGAGTAATCATGTGATCACAGTTTTTATATACAAACTATTTGTTATCCCCCCCCCCCCCCCCCTATCTTCTAAATGAGTTCCTTATTTTATTATCTATTGGTAAAATAGTCTTAAGAAGGTTATGATTACAGTATTAACTAGTTAACAGAAGGAAACCAGTGGCATAATAGGTAGTACAGTAAAATGGACGTTTAGTAAATGAGCCTCCGACAAGAGTCTAAATGGTATGGTACCAAGCAATGCAATACAATCTGAGATGTCACAATAACCCCACAGATCAGAAGGAACCATACTGCAATACACCGTTTATCAAGTTCACATGAATACCACAATAGTAACTAAATTGCTTTCTGAGCCGTCATGCCAGAAAATTGATTCAAGTATTTATATTTTATTTTATGCTCTTGGCAAATTTCTACTACCAGAGCCGCAATCTTTCATAGGAATGCAAATTCCAATATCCATATTAAACTATAAAGAGGAGAGTAATATAAAATGACTTGGTTTCCATACCTCTCTAGAGGGACCCAATGCCTCAGGCAAGATAATTCCACTTTTCAAGAGGTTTCATGGTGTTATCATCTGCATTTCTGAAAATAGCCCCTTTTGACTATCTGTAGTATCTGTTAAGCTTGGCAAATAGGTTTTGATTTCTTCAGATGGGCACCTTTCTCCAGCTTGGAATGACTTGTTAATTATTTACAAGTGCCTTAGCAGCTGTGTCAAATTTTTTGGAGATTTGCAACATGATGGTTGAGTCACGGATACAAGTGTGCAGTTGCTGCTGACATTCTTTCATTTTAATATTATTGAGACTATGTGTCCCAGTTTATTTTAAAATAAAGAGCACTTTTTAAAACTATTTATCTATATTAAAATGTTTGTTTGCATTTTATTTTCCTCTTTGTTTATCTGGAAATAAATAATTTATTTCCATGAATAAAAAAAAATATATATGATACCAATTCAGAATTTGATCCTCATTGTATCCAACAATGCATTGCAAATAATTTTTTTTATGGGCAAAAATAACAAAATATATCACCATATAATGTAATTGTACCGAAGTTACCATTTCTGGAATTGTCAAAGATTTATAATACTTGACAGTTGTTTAAAATTAATCTATATGTTTTCATTTCTTTGTAAAGTTAAATGAAAGGTCTTAAAAGTAAAACGTCTACTACAATGTTTTATGTTTATGAATTAATTTAATAGATGAATCATAAACGAAAAAGAGCTGATCTTCGGAAATAAACTCAGTTTGCTTCAAGAGCCATTGATATTAGCTGCATGGAAGTAGGTTATAAAGTCAAAATACATATTGGGCTTGTGAACAAGTAAAATATGGTTCTAACTCTGGGACATTAGAGGAAAACTAATTATGTGCATACACAGAGTTACTCGTATGGCACATCTGGTGTTGCAGTTACTGCGCATGTGCACTATCACTGACATTCACTCTCCAAAGCCACGCCCACATAACCATGTGGGGTATGTTGGGAGACATGTATTACCAATGGTAGATTATCCATCTCCTCCTGTGAACATGGAACATGTCCCACTGGCAATGCTTTGGACACCTCCAGTTATTGTAGAGGCAGTAGAGACGTGTATATGCAAGGCATGGTTTGTCTGCTTTTATGTACAACATTTTTCAATAACTGTTACAATGTGGCACTAGCAGGTTTAGATACATAGTAGCTGTGTGTTTATGGTAGTGATATTGTGTAGTAGGTGCACTTTCTTTGTTTTGTAGTGGAAATTCATATGTTCTTTAGATATATAATCATTTATGTGTACCGAATATGAACGTGATATTAATCCATACATAATTTTGATTCATCATCATTGGACTACACTCTGGGTGTTCACCTTTGATTTTAACAAACTTAATCATATGCCACACCTGACCAGACATGGACCCAAGTGGGAGGGATCGGAGAGGTGAAATTGGATGAGCTGCATGTGCTTAAGGAGTTGCATGAGGCAGTTGGTGTTTCATGATTTTCCACCAGTCTTGATATTCATATTTTCTATCTGTGCTGAGATATATTTACAATAAATGCAATATGTTGCGTAAGAGAGCGCTTATCCATTTTTTCCCCCTTAAAGGTTACGTACAACCTTCCTATCTCTCTCTTCATAGAGCTCTTTGCCTCTTGGTAAAATTAATGCTATGTTCATATCCGAATAAGATGCACCTCATAATAGAATACCATTTGAATGTTCCATTTGATTGCACCATTATAAGAACTTTACCCCATAATTAGATTATCCACACACAAGTGCACATATACATGTGAATTACCATATGTCCTATGCAGCAAAAGGATAAAAAAATGTCATTTTCCATCTCTTAATGTAGTAATGTGTCAGTTGTTGAAAGTGGCAGGCCTAATTGCTCTAGAAAGGTTAAATGTTTTCTATTTATGTGAATATTTTACATATTAACCCCTGGCCCTGCTGCCTATTTCAGTGTTGCTGTGATTTTCACTGCATTACCCACCCCACAGCTCTGAATCTATTAAATAAAAGGGAATAAAACAAGCTTGGTGATCTGTAAAGACCAAAAGAGCACAGATAATCCCCGCCATCTTTCTCACAACCATTGTGGCCTAACTTGTAAATTTCCTCTTCCTGCCTCCTAAATGTGATAAGACCACATTTTTTCTTTTCACCATTTATTAGTTGCCCTTGCCCATGTCACCAGATTAGCATGCCCTGATTTAATAGATGGTTAGACTCTTCTGGAAAGACAATGGGATATCATAAAATTAACATTCAAAGTGAAACTGTAAATATAGCTTCTTTCCTTCACTGTTGTTCTCTGCTGCCCCTCAGTGCTAGACTTGGAATGCACACCTGAAGGCCACTAGAGTGTGTATGCTTAGTACACCTGTACATTGGGTTTCCCACTTATTGCCCTCTTATTGAACAATATTTTTGCTATTAAGTACTTGGCATAGTGATACTGTGTGTTTGTGTGGAGTGTATTATTCCTTGTATTCTCTCGGACTATAGTTTACATCTAATAATTTGTTAGTCAGTCTCTAAATGCTATAATAAAAGTTTGAGAAAATGTCTTTGTATTTGTGGCAGTGTGCCTCTGCAGGGTGCGCTCACAGCACAGTTTTATTTAACTCTACAGCCCAATCAACAGTTTCTTAACTCCAGAGACTCACATATTGTTAATAAATAACAAATACTAGGTTACACATAGGAGGGTGTACAATTCACTTCCATAATGTCTCACAGGGAATCAGTCAGGTAGTATCACCTGCCAACCTAGAATCTTCTTTCCAAAACTGTAGTACTTTTTAACTCCTTGGTGACAAGAATGTTTTTGGCTATGCCATACCCTTGGTCACATGCTGTTTTGACACATCTGTGGTGTTTGTTTAGCTGTAATTTTACACTTTCTCATTTAATGTACCCATACATATTTTATCGGCATAGTGAGTGCTTTCTTTAGGCACCATTATTGTGATCATATCATTTAGTATAAAAAATAATAAAACAAAAGACAACAATAGAAAATGTAAGAAAAAAAGATACTTTTCTAACCTTTACATGAAAAATATTTTACACATCTACAAACACTAATAAAAACCCTGCTATATAGATTGTAATATTTGTCCTAAGTTTAAACTACCTAATGTTTACTAAAAAAAAAAAAAAAACTACTATGTTTTTGGCAAGTTTTGTGTCAATAACTGAAAGTAGAATATTGCTTTTTCATAACCATTTTCTCCTATACACACCCTGATCGGGTGTCTGCCATAGTGTCATCTTGTGATCGGTTGCCAAGAACAAAACGTGACCTTTATCGATTGAAATGTCGTTGGTACTCATGTAATATTTTTTGCTGAGTGATTAAATCAACCAAGATTGTTTAAAGCCCCGTGAGTGCAGATGCGAGGCTGAGATTATTGTTCATTTGATATACATACCATATATATACCAGAACCATGAAGATTTTTTTTTAAATAGATATGCTTTAATACAGGAAGGCAAAATTCGACATAGCTTCTTTAAAGAGATGTCTCCTCCCGGGGTTACTTTTCTCCTAGCCTGCAATGGATATCAGCCAGAGTCCCAAATAATTCACTGTCTCGCCTGCTCTTTGTCCCCAAGAATCACACACGACACAGTTGTAGGTACAGCAGTAAAACGAAGAGCTTTATTCCAGGGAATAGCAGACTCTTCATACAGTAAAATATCAGATAACGTTTGATTGAACAATAGAAAATGTTGACAGTAAACAGTTAGACTTGCAGATTGCAGAATTTGGTTTGGCCAGGCACCGGAGGGGACCTCTAAAACAGCCACCAATTGGGACACAAGGTGCAGGCGGCAACGGCACCAGAGACTTTTAATCCCTTTACCAAGGAGAGCCAATGGGGAACCTGCTGACAGAGGTGGCCTAGAAGTGACCAATCAGAAAAGCGCCTACATTCCTAATGCTTCCCCTGGTTATTATTCACAGCTTCCTTAAGGGTTTTTGCCTTCTTTTGGACTTGTGTCTTTTTTCAACCTAAATTACTATGTTACTATGTTACTAAATACATTATTGAGCCTTCTATCAGCGTATGGCATGCTGTTTAATATCTGGGATAGAATAAAGATCTAGCTCAAGATTACAAACAATTTGAACTATGTGGAGCAAATTCAATATGATAAGTTAAAACGTTTCTCTTTAAAACCTCTGCACTTGATTTTTACATACAGCTGTCCTTTACTACACCTTTTTCATTTATTTTTTTAACAATATGCTGTTATTTGTTTCATTTGGTAAGGTCTCTAATTTAAATACATTGTTTTATAGTGCTGTGGTATTATATTACTTGCTCCTACCATAGCCATGGGCCACACCCCCACTACTGCTGGGCCCCAATGATCTGCACCTTCTTCACAGACAACAGATAAGAGTTTGCTGCCCCATATTTAATACTTGAAGCACAAACCCACATATTCTATTGTTGAAAACAGAGCAATGACCCTAAAAACTGTTAATTGTATAAATGACAGTTTAGGATATATCTGCATTGTTATCATTGTTCATTTTTACGGCAAATTTTGATTTACTTTTAATTTGTCTTTTGACTAAAAGGCCATTTTAGTTTAGTAGTATTTTAGTCATCTGAATTGTTTTAGTTTCAGTCTAGTTTTAGTTGACTAAATCTTCAGTAGATATTAGTCGACTAAATCTCCAGCAATGAGGGAAGGAACTGTTCTTAGAAGGCTGTTACAGAGTGTTAAGTTAACTCCCTAGTGAGATGGGAGGGGAAACACTCATGTGACAGTATCAGATGGAGGAGTAGCCTCTTCCTCTGCGGTTTGCAGGGCGTTGTTCAGGCGGCAGACAGTGAGACGACTAGGCTTTGGCTGAGATCCAAGGGAACCAGAATTCCAAATTGGCAGTAGTCCCTCCCTAAGATTTTTGTCACGTTTTCATCAGTTGACGTAAATTGCTATGGATTTGTAGTCCTATTAATTTAGATTTTATTTTGTTATTTAGTTTTCGTCAATGAAAACATGCAGTTGACGAAAATGTTTAGTCAACAACATCAACACTGAAATATATGCTCTGGGTTTTAATAAGAACTTTTAATGCCACTATTTGCATTTTACAAACTGTGCTTCAGTTCTGAACACCTGTTACAATTATTGCATTAAACAGATGCATGCAGAAAAATGGAGTTTGTGAAGTCTAAGCACCCAATAATTAATTAGCAAGCATGTTGGCGTGTTGCAATAATTAATATTGAGTACAGTTACTGTACTAAAATATTTAGACACCTGCTGTTATGCATGACCCTTTCACAAAATATTATCCTATCCTTCTTTTTTAACATTCTGCTTGTGCCGTCCATGATTTCGTACAACTATAGAGCGTCTTTCTCTGCAAATAATCCCCAGATGGTCTCTGTAAAATCCCTTTTGTGTTTGCAAATGTCAACCACCTACTGAGCTTCACTTCTCAAAAACATCATTATATGTCAATTTCCTACAACAAAAATCATATGCGACATTTTGGTTTACTTTAACCCGTTCAATTCATGAGACATTGTTTAAACAGTGAATGTAGGAATAAAACATAATTTGTACGTTATTTTAGCAGAATTACAAGCCAATGCAGAAATTAAAAGAAAAATATGTGTCTGTGGAGTCTCCTGGTTATGACATCACCTGTGGCTTGTTATGCAAATGAACGAGTTTTCAATTTGTATTTTGCATATTAAACCACGGGTAAAAAGGAGAAACCACAGATGCATTTAAAATAATAACTTGGGCAATTGCTTGCAATTCTGGTAACACAATGTGATAGTTAATAGATAACGGTCATCTTTTTTTTATTCTCTACATTCACATTATAAACAAAGTTAACAGGCCAGAGTTTTATTTTTTCAATTCGCAGTAATAGTGACTCATATTATCTAGTCAGAAAGGTCACAGTCAAAGACAAATTGTCACATGGATCTCCAGTACAAATATATATATAACTTAACCTTAAAATGAAATCACTGTGTTTGATTTTGATATATGTCCCTCTAGATTGAATGTTTGTTGCACCTGAGCATGTTGCCTGTCTTTTTGGTCAGCTCATAACTCAAAGCCTGTTGCACTACTATTGTAACAATGAACTGCGGGATGAGGTATACACTTGAGACCATTATTATTGGCTGTGGAATGTAGGTGATATGAAAGCATAACTGTGCACAGTGTTTATTGCTCAGTCATTCAGTAATGCAGCTGAGGTACTAGCTCACAGCTGGATCACCCAGAATTGTAGAAAACTACACTAGGTCCTTCCTTTGTACTTGTATGTTGTAATGTTACACGACATGGTTAAATCAAATCAAATCTTGACAAAAGGTAGTCTTGAGCTGTTGTTAATCTTCATCCCCTATAATACTGATTTCTGATATGATAGTACAGTAATGTATTGTGAAATAGGAAATTATTTGGTTACAACTTATTATGGTTTCAGAAATGTACTGTACCACCCAGATAACTTTGAAGCACTACCTAAAGCATGATGTTTCAAGAAACTCTAGTTTGCTGAGAGTCTACTACATAGTAATATACCAGACAAACATATGTATCCTGTAGTGACATCTCTCCTCCTTGACAAATAAGTTTACTCCATAAACTATATTAGGAGACTTGGCCTGGTAATATAGGTAACTGGTGCCTCAAGTACCCGTGGCTTAATCTGCTAGTGGATCAATACCTGCTCTGTCACCAAATACTAGGCTATATGACATGGCTTGCAATTAGTATGTGGATGTTGTAAAATAATCTATCCACATTTGTGTAGGACAATAGCACCGGCGCTGATGTAGTGGTAGAAATAGTTATGGAAATGGGATCTTAAACAAGAACTGTTGTGAGGAGACCCACTTTAGGCCTCAAGGAAGAAACTGTAACTCATCGGTCTAAGTCCTTTTTAGAAATGCTATTATTAGTAACATGCAACTGATGCCCTGCACCACTTATTCTAGCATTGCTTTGGGAACACTACTGGTTTAATCAAATTAAAATAAATAACTTTACCAACATGGACATTTGGCAGGTTTAACCAGGCACCCATCTGTGATGCTTAGACTGGTGGATATTTTTTTAGAATTTACTAAGAACGCCCTTTTCAATGCATGTTTGCTGTTTTTTAAGGTTTATTTTAAAAGGGACATGGATTAGCAGCCACCTCCAAATTCTCAACCTCTAATGCCATTCTGCATCTTTCATGTCAGCAGACTTTGCTCCTCCTCTGTGCTAACTAGGAACCCACATTTCTTTTACACAGAGAGTCCGATCATTTACTAACTAGTTTTCCATCATCTCAGTCTCAACCACACATACTTTTTTTTCTCATCCACACCCTTCTAAACTATGTAGGCACCCCTTTCATTTTGAGACACCTTCTCTTCTCAGCATCTTCTTTGTCCATATTCAGCCCTATACATCTCAGCATTTAACACCTCGTGATAATCAATATATTATTTATGAGAGAGGAAGTTCTGCTAGAATTCTGTCTTATTGTGATATTTGCTTGCCAACTCTTTGTTAGCTGGCAAACTAACTTTTGAAACATAATAAAATGTAAAACTTTGAAGACATTATAAGGATCTTTGAGCATTATTTCTCACTGCCCATAGCATAGTAGGCTACTGTGACATTATTAAAGTTCATAGTAAAACTGCTCTTTTGTAATGTGTGATCCAATTCTGAAATAGGTGCTATATTCCCCACATGTCATAAAATGATTTATACATGCAACACATTCCTTGAAGATGGATGTGCAAGGTCATTTTGTGAAAATACAGATGAGTCTAATTTGGATTTTTATGATATGAAAATTAAATTGTTACTACGACAGTGAGGTGTGCAACAGAATTTGATCATACAAATTAAGTGATAAAAATTACAATGATGCAAAGCAATAGCTATTGACATTTATTAATGGCCAGGCAAAGGCAGTTCATTTATATTAATAATGTTTGGTCCCATCATTCTTTTTGATTACAAGTTTTGGTCTGTAGCCTGTTTGTTTGTAACTGTGTTATGCAGTATTTGGCTATGTTTTGATGTTATTAAAAGATAAACCAGTGAGATGGCTCAGGTTAACAGGTTTAATTCCTAAAGGGTGTCCCGATTCCCTATGCCCCCCATCATTCTGAGATGGGTACTATGATTACCATTAAATTTGGTAACTATAGCATGACCTGAATGTTGGGGAATAGTATCTTCTTAAAAAGGACATACTTAAAAATAGGTGATATTTCAGTGTACCTTCTCTAGTTATTTTGTTACTTTAATATATTGGAACACTATTTCAAAAAATAGTTCCAGTGATTATTCTTTAGATTATAAAATCAATTTACTGTAAAGGTCAGAATTGTAACCTAAATAAAAGCTAAATTGAAAGTAACAAAAGCATATTGAGGAGGCCTACATTATCATGATAAAATGCAGAAACAGTTGCCAATGAATAGATGCTACTGTACAGTAGTTATTTAAACAAACGTGCAGCACAAAAAAGTACACTTACACAAGAACATATTAGAAACATTACAGTGCACAAAAGGCACATTATATACAAACAAGGAGCAGACCACGCTGGAGATCCACTAAAGATTCATCTTAAATGGACATTTTGTGTTTATTTGTCTAGTACATAGACTAAAAATGTGTAACATTTCTCTCATCATGAAAATAAGGGTCAGTAGATAATAGAAACTAAGAGTTATGTAAACAGTAGTGAAAACTGAAAGTGTGTATAATCATAAAGATGTGCCTAAATATAACCCACAATTCTGACAAAATGGGACTTTGCACAAAAAATTCTGGTTCAAAGTTCTGTTAAACATAAAAATGAGGATCACACTTCTTGACATAAAAACAGGAGTATTAAAACTTCTACAATTTGGCTATTTTGCAGATTGCTTGTCTGACCGTTTAGTACACAAAGTGAGTTCCAATGGATGTTGAATGTTCTATACCTAGGGATGTACATGGAATACTGTCTTTGAACTTAATTAACAACTTTACAACTCAAGGTGTCCAAAAAAAAGTTCTTCACTGAAAAAAAAGAGATTCGTTTTTAGCTCAGGGATGGCCAATTAATTTAAAAATTAAATCAAACATCTCCGCAGAAACATAGAAGGGCACTATTTAAAATAAATAAAACAATATATAGAATACATTTTGAAGTATAATTTAATATATTTTTCATGTATTTCATTTTGACACAAAATAACCTATTTAATTTTATATGCAGGGTGAAAAGGGTGAGAAAGGAGAAATTGGTCCTAACGGTCTTGATGGGAGAGATGTAAGTAAAATAGAATGATTATATCATTTAACAAACATTATTTGTATAAGTTAGGTTTTATTATGATGTTGTGTTTTCTGAATGATTTATATCTATACACTTTGAAGAGTATTTACACAGATATAATGCATTGCCTATTTTATCCTTTGCATGAACAGTAGAACTTTACTTATGATGGAAAATCTTATTTTTGGCTGCATGCTCAATTTCATTTATCAGAAGTCATATAAATTACATCTAAGAGAGAGGAAAGACAACACTTTCTATATGCTAAACCCATATCACTCAAATAGATAATTATTTAACAATGAAATGTTATTTGTCTATGCCACTTTAAAAAAATGCAAACATGATCATTATGAAATCTAAGAGCATCAGGGTTTGAGATGGACAGCACCTTCAGCCAAGTTAATTTACATTAATAGGTTTTTTTGTAACTGTTTCGCTTCCCATTGAATGTCTCGGTCTCTGATCATCTCCCCTCTACTCTATAGACGAGAATGACCATACGAGGAGTACTTTGCATTCCTCTCTCTTCCCTACTAGGAACA
The DNA here is from genome assembly GCA_036172795.1 of Pelodytes ibericus. Lineage (NCBI taxonomy): Eukaryota > Metazoa > Chordata > Amphibia > Anura > Pelodytidae > Pelodytes > Pelodytes ibericus. The sequence goes on along the minus strand of CM069861.1, from coordinate 119,793,661 downwards.
CATTGTTCAGATGTTTCAAAATAATGCAGAAACACATTATCCATTGCTGACACTTTGAATATTGAGTTACAAGGATGGATGGCATTGTCAAGTAATTTTAACACCAGTGGTATTTAGTTTAGCTTGTTTTAGCCGTGTTCTAATAATATAACTGTGATCTAATGGTATACAAATCATTATTATATTTTCAAACTATAGTCCAGGAGTCACTAATACTGTGTTTTAACCCTTTAATGGCAACACAGTCACCTACCTGGACCCTACAGGGTTAACATTACTTTTGTAGAAACATGGATGCGTTAAATATAACACATTCAAATGAAAATAAAGTTGGAATGTGGGACAGCCATTAGCAGCTTAACCATTGATGGGGAAAAGTATTGCCCTTTTGAAGAAATAGTCATTTGCTACAGTTACTAGATTTTTCATAATTTTAAGTGTAATATGCCTTGGACAAAAGAATTTAGCATTGGGAATACAGTGTAAACTAAAATGTTCAATACATGGGCTATACTCACACAAACTAATATATCAGTGACTTTAAATGGTTAACCCAAACAATTGGGAGCATTACTAAAGGTAGTGGATGATGAGTATGCTTGTTTTTTTTATTTTTTATTATTTATTGTTCGCAAATATAGAATATACAATAGAATGCGATCAGCGGTGTGTATACATGTACAGGCCATTTTTGTATCATATTCAAGTCTACGACAATAACGGGCCAGTTTAGTACAGTGGAACATTTTACAATATGTATACTTGTTTTCCACAAAAACAAAGACTGTTGAAGATATCACGATATCATGCATTAAGTGATCCGTGAGACTAGATACATTCCAAGGATTCCCGCCAATTTACTCAGAAAATATGTAAAGAATAAGCAGGATGAAAGCATCCTGTGCCTTGGTAGGAGACTCTACCAGTTTTAGTTAAACAGCATGCCACTGCGATGACTACCGTAGTTACGCTGAATAACGTTATGACAGATTCAATTAAACACAGTATTGGGTTAACTGAGATAACGGTAATTTGGGGTGCCGGTTTGGAAACAGTCTCAATAATTAATAACAGACATTACCATCTGCTAAATGAATTGTTTTCATACCAAGGAACATAGTTAAGACTTATTTTAAAATGTTGTTCCTAATTTGGATTTCAATAGATCAGTGCTGAAAAATTCTTTGAGCTTCAACCTTTTGTATCACTCCAAACACTCCAAAATATGTTGCTGGTTTATGAAAAAATAATAGACTCCCTACTGTTTAAAAACACTTCCTTCAAGGAAGAAAGCATTATCTATAAAATGCATGTATATTTATTAGAACAAATGGCAGTCTTTTTTTAAATGCACAGAGTAAGTTTCAGTATGATACATCTTAATTAAATCTCCGATAACAACTGCACATGAACCCATGTTTTTCAGAGAGTATACACTTTTACAGCATTTTTTCAGCTAATCAGTTGTGAAAAAAAAATAACACTATATGGGTTATGGTAAGAGGCACTTCAAATCTACTAATCATGGCTTTTGCATACACCATCAATATTGTGTCAATACTGCTGCCTGCAGTATAAAGGAACACTCCAGCCTGAAAAAAAAGATCTGAAGCTCTCTTTATCAAAAATGGGAGCCTCTAGGATCTCTTGGGAGCCAATCAGTGGGCTTCCAAGTAGATGGATGGTGATACCCACTGCATCTGTGTTTAATTTCTATGGGCATGCAAGTATAATGTATATCTTAGGTGTTTTCCCAGTGGATGGTCGATAAAGGATGCATAGAATCCAGCCCTGTGTATGTTTTAAAGAACATTTATTTTCTTTAAAAATTTGAAATTCAAGTAAAAAGAAAAATCTTTCGCTCTCATAAAACCAAAATATATTTGGTTCAGCAGAGACTAATCTTTGGTGCTCTGTATCATGGGAACCATAGTCCATGACAGAAGGAGTCATGACTAGTTTAGTGTCTCTTTTGATATAAATTATACAAGTACTTTTTCTGTAGTCATCTATACAATCTTTGAGATTGTGTGTATAACGTTGTCCAGAGAATATAGATAAGTGTGGAACTACAGGTCAGTGGTTATATTGAGGAAGTATGATCCTCGCATATTATACTTAGAGCAGGACTGAGCCTAGGGTCACTGACACCTGGGTGAATGATTTATTTTTTTAGTCATACTCATTTTCACCATTCCCCACAACACTTGCCAAAGTGTCATTCTACTCCCACCACACTAGACACAGTGTCACACTGCCCCTACTGCATTTGGCACCATGAAACATTGCCTCACAATGTCACTTTAGCTTTAGAACATATCACCTTGCCCCATACAACTAGCCACAGAGTCACTTTGACCCATAGAACTTGATTCTTACTTGCTTTAAAAAAGTTGAGGCTGTGCACACTCTCAAACCCCCTTACAGCACTTGGCACAATGGTACTGTGCCCCACATAACTTTCACAGTGTCACTTTAACTGTAGAACACATCAATTTGTCCCATAGAACTTGCAACATCCTTATTCTCCCCAAAAAATAATCACAAAACTGTTAATTATAGTGTTTTGTTTTCATTTTTCTCTAATATAATATTAATAATAATCCAGGCCTAAGACCAACAAGTTTTCATTTCCAGCTTCTGAAGGCTCACCACAGAGTGAGGATGCAAACGGAGGACAGGCTAAAGGAATATTATAAATGATAGAGGAACATATTTTCAGTTGGTCAGTATTTTTGTTACTGAAATTTAAATTGTTAGGTGAGGAAGATTATCCTTAATGAGTAATATTTTTATGAATCTGTGGATTTATTCATGTACACCAACCTCCATGGATGTTTATCTATCAGTATTTTTATCTATATTATGATATATTGCATGAAATAATATATTTTCAAGCTATGTGATTTTTATGTAACTAATTTATCAAGCAGTGCTCTTTATGTAACATGATAAATCTGCATATATTGTACAAGTCAACAAATAGCAAGTCAACAAATAGCATATGAAATAAATTAGTTTGTGCTTGTCATTTATTGGGCCAATTAATCAAGGCAAATAGTGCTTGTTTAATTAACCCCATGGAAAAACATTTCATTTTATTTTGGTTAATTGTGACAGCTATCAAAAATAATAATAATACTTTCTTACCAGAATAAGTTTTTTGATTTTTGGCAACACAATGAAGATATAGGAACATGTTTGCCTAAGTAGAATTTTTATCGAGTAGCATTTATGATTAAGTAGATTGTTGATGGTTAAGGACTGTGTCCTTGCTCATATCCGTTATAAAGCGATAATAATTTTATTATGAAAGTATATTGGCTCTTTAAACGACACAACACTTGTGTCCATGGAAACTATAAATGGGAGAAATGTATTTTTGTAGATTCCTTAATGGAATTATTATCTAGGAAAAAATACAAAGCGAACAGCCTAATTATTATCTTTATTTTGTAGGGATCAGAGAGAAGGGAATAAATAGGCATGAAATTAGCAATTACGCCTATATAACAACATGTAATAAATTTGCACAGGCTATTTGAGTATATCATTCTAATGTATTGTGAAAATGGCTGATCTATATTTCTAAACATTTCCATTGGCTGTTACACATTTCCACACATTTCGTCTGGCTAATATATCTTGACTTCAATTACATGCATTTTAGTGCCAGTTGGTTTAGGCATGTGCATCTAACTGTGTTTTCTTATAGCGGCTGTAATGTAACCTTAGGATTATGAATGACACAATCAAGCACAACTATTAACATTGATTGAATGTGGAAGACAGAACACATAGTGTGCACCAATAGGCTTAGCTGGGGCCACCTGTTGCACTGCTGCTGGGATTTGGGATTTGTAATAAAAGTAGCAGAAATGTAACATTTCATAAACATCTCCCAAAAAATAGGATGAACGCCAGGTGTTAACAAATAAATAAATAAACCAGGGATCTTATGTTCACATTAGAGAAAAAAACAAACTAATTTTCAATAAGCATACTGTTGCGAATCCACGTTTTGTAAATTAATTGTGCATGTTATTAAAGTAGTAGCACCAACTGATTGTATGAAGGCCAGGAGGAAGTTAGCACCTCATAAAATAAGAACTCATTTTAGAACTGTTAAAAAATAGATGGAAAACATGTGCAAGTTAATAAGGCCGGCTTCAGTTTGACTATAATCAACGCACTATGGTTCAAATGAATTTAGAAAACTATAAGCCTATGGACAATACACAACAAAGAATTGCTTTCGGGATTGCGACATAACATGGTTATGCAATACACTTTTTGATTTTGGGGATTCCTCTTTCTGTAAATTGTATACATGCTTCCATAGTGAAGCTCCATATGTTCTTTCTTTAACTTGCACACATGATTGTTGAATGTCAGATTTTTTTTGGCAGAGTGAAAATGTAAATATGAAATTTTCACATGTTTATAGATGTTTTCCACTGATTGCATCTAGTTACACCCAGTGATTTCAAAATATATTTCAAAGAGACATAGGTGACAATACCGCATAGACTATGGAGATATAGCCCATGGCTATAGTGGAGTATTGAGTGGAGAGACCTATAAACATTTGATTTTTGTTTCAAAGCATACATATATGCTGTTGAATTTTTTAATTTGTTTATACTTTACATTGCATTACTTAAATGCTTATTTATACAATGGAAACTGTTTAAGCAGCTCTTGGTATAGATTGTAAAGGCATGTAATAAACTCAGACAGTCCTAAACAACCTGATAGACCAGAAAGTACAAGGCCTAATCATCTAAAGGTCATAGGGTTGACACAGGTGTTGGAAAAGGCAGTTATGAAAACTCCAAATGAAGGTACATTGAGGTCTGTGCCATAGCAGGACCAGTATTTCTAAGTAAAAAAGGACAAACAATCTGAACAGGAGAGTTAGCAGAGCTGGGTCAAAATCAGGAACAGGATATGCTAAGCCTGTGTCAAAACCAGAGCAGGATATTCAGCCAAGTCGTGGTAACAACAGGAACAGTATAGTCAGCCAGGCCAGGGTCAAAAAGCGAGCACGATGGTTATCCAACTGATTCAAGTACCAATATATTAGAACAAGCCAACAGAACCACACAAGGGTGAGGAACACCAGAGAGATGGAGCCTTTTAATATAGGAGCCTGAGAACTGTTCCTGTAAAGGATCTTCATCAAACAAAACACAAATCTGATAGACTGAATGAAGGGCTGATGCAAATGAGCGGCTAAATAGCAATTAGGCAGTCCTGGTGTGAATGCCAGGTTCACATCAAACAGACATATCTGAATTGAGAGAAAGATGTTCTCTTATGCGTACTGAGCTGCTGCACTGATTTGCAGAAGTAACATGGCAGCTTGAGAGAAGTATTGCAGATGAGTGTGTGAAAAAGTTGAAGAAGGAGGAGAGCCCTATTTACTTGAGTAATTTTGTGGTGGCTATAAAAGCTGAGAGTTTTCAAGGGTCAGAAGTTTCAATCCTTGGGATTCTTATTCATAGTAATGCCGAGGTGTTTTTTTTTTCAATCTATGGAGGCAAGCAGTTGAGAAAGAACATGCTCTGTATGTCAGGTTGCTTTTTAAGGTTGGCTTTTGCCTCAGTCACAAAAATATTGTTGAACCTTTCCAAACTCCCTAACAGAATAAAGTTTGTAGTAGGAGAATATTATTAGAATATCCTGGATCGGGGGGCGTGGCTTGCCGTCGTGGTGAATGGCTGCTTGAAGACGGAGCTCCGCCATAACCCAGCAAAATAAGCGACCAAGAGCATACCAACCATAGAAATGGTCAGGAACAAACGCTCAATTCCTGATCCTAAACCACCTGGGGACAAGTTGCCGTCGGCATCCCCCACCCTGCGAGAGTATTTTCGCACTCCGGCGGATTTATCCTCCCAGCCTCTGGAAACAGAAATGGCGCCCTCACCTTCCAGCTCTCTGGACTCGGAATCCCAGCGACCTGAATCGCCTGCAATAGAACAGACAGGACACACTTATCGCGGTGAGCTTGATAAAAAATTTTCATCAGCTCCATGGAAGGCCGATTTTAGCAACCAACTGACGGAGCTCAAACAGACTGTTGCAGACGCAATGCTAGGCCTCAAGTCAGACCTGACACGAATAGACCACAGAGTAAAGGTACAAGAGGAGGAAGCTATAGCACAATCAAGAAAGGTGGCTAATGTCGCCAATATTGTCTCCCAGCACACACTGTATTTGGCGGACTACCGCAGAAGACTCGAGGATTTGGACAATAGAGGCCGGAGACATAACATCCGAATCCGAGGCCTACCTGAAGCCCCCTCACAGACCACAGAAGACACACCACTGTTGGTCACTGGGCTATTTAACAAAATTCTTGGGCGACCCGAGAACGAACAAATCACTATAGACCGAGCACACAGGGCGCTGAGACTTCCGGGTCCCCCTACAGCTCCTCTACGAGATGTGATCTGCTGTGTGGCAGACTACACCACGAAAGAGCTCATAATGCGGACGGCAAGAAGATCAGGCCCGATAACCTACGAAGGCCACACAATCTCCCTGTACCAAGATCTGTCGGATCTTACTCTCCAGACGCGGAGGGCGTTGAAACCTCTGACTTTGGAACTTCAAAGCAGGAATCTCCAATACTTTTGGGGGCATCCCTTTAGCCTTAATGTCCGCACGAATTCAGGAACAATTACGCTAAGATATCACTCGGAAATCCCGGATTTCCTCACAGCGCTACAACTCCAGACCCTGGATATAGAAGATTGGAGTCTCCCGGACATTCGGCGACCCAGAGGAGTACAGCAGAGAGGCATGAGACCGACCCGGCAGAGACAACGGAGATCAGCATCCCGAACAGCAGGAACGAACCGAGCAGGGACTGAAATCCCTCCAGCGATACAGGCGGCAGAGGAATAGCCTCTCCTGCCGGTAGTAAGTACGTTTGAGGATCCCACTGACATTATCCTAAGAGACTCATACGAACACACTTCACAACAGCATACCTGAATAGCAGAGAGGGTCCAGTCTCTCCCATTATCATTAGTGGGAAATACCTGTGAACTGTTTTTCTGACACAGGGCGACTGGTGCTGAGAAAGGACCTGCACCTCAAAAAAACAAGCAAACAAACAAAGAGCCCCTAGATATGATGCGGGGAATTTGGGGGGTTATTGTGAGCAATGTATGGAGGTTATGTTATCAATAGCCCTGGTTAGCTAAAACTATAAAATAGACACCCCGAAGTGCTCTACTCAAAAACAACCAGAAGTCTATTCTCCTCCACCTGAAATACCCCCGCCCCACCGAGAGCAAGTTGCTAAATAACCGAAATATAAGTAACACAGGTACAACGATGAGAGGGAATCGCCCCTCATTGGGCCCACTAGACTTCACGCGGCTGAGAGGATATATTAGATAGCCTTGAGTTCTGGGATAATGTCCATCCTCATCCACACAGTTAAGTTTCCTAAATTTGCTAATGCAATGGGGAATCCCCCCCCCCCCCCCCCCCCAGGAATGGTTATAGTTACACAAATTTTTTTTCTTTTGGTTAGAAGAAATATATAAATTAACTATTGTTCTACACCCACGGTTGGTATACAAGAGCTAGACTGGTTGGTTTATCCCTATACAAAATGTTACGGTATATTCTGTGTTTAGGATATTACTGTGTTACTACAGAAAGTTTGTATTGAGAGAAAGTTTTATCCTCAATCCAGACCCCCGTAGCTAGGCACTATTGCCGGCGACCATAAGACCCCCTCTACTATAGGCGTCAGTTTTATAACCAGAAGGGAACCCAAGTCTGAACCTTGAAGTAATAGGTCAGTCTGAAGTCCTCCTCCTGGTTGTCGCCTCAGGTAAATTTCTTAAATTGGTTATTCCCCCAATCCCCCCACCCCTCTCCTTTTTCTATTCTTTTTTTTTTTATTATTTATTTTGTACTTGACATATATTTTCCCGGTTTGAAGAAAGATCCCTTGTGATCCCCTTCTCTGCTAGTAAAATGGCATACCGCCCAGCAGACTTAAAGATTATATCATATAATGTCAAAGGGCTTAATGTCCCCGAAAAGCGAACCAGATTATTTAGAGACTTGATCTCTAAACATACTACGGTAGCGTTTCTCCAAGAAACACATTTCAGAGCATCTGACCCTCCTAATCTAACAAACCGGGCCTTCCCCCTCGGGTTCTTCAGTAATAATCCACACTCTAAGTCCAAAGGGGTAGCAATACTATTTTCCCAATACTTCCCACTGACAGATATCACACAGATGGCAGATGAAGGAGGTAGATACCTGTTTGTCAAGGGATGTCTGGCAGGTAAAATTTATACATTCGCCAACTTGTATCTCCCTAATGTCAAACAGCACAAATGGCTGTCTAAAACACTTTTTAAACTCCCCTCGATTCAGGAGGGTATGTTGGTGCTAGGGGGTGACATGAACATTGCCCTAAACCCCAAAATAGATACATCTGCTGGACATACACACACACCACCTTACACGACCCGTAATATACTTAAACTTTTGACGGACGAACAATTAGTAGACTGCTGGAGGGCGATGCATCCCACTGACAGAGACTATAGTTTTTATTCAGCTCCACACAATCGTTATTCTAGAATAGACTATATATTTATTACACATTATCACCTACCGTTGTTGCAGCATTCAGAGTATGGCCAAATCACTTGGTCTGACCATGCACCACTCACTGTTACCCTTACCTCTGAACTATCCAGGCCAACACAACGAACGTGGCGCTTGAACGAATCTATTTTAAGTGATCCTAACGCCACCTCAGATATTGAGAAATCACTAACTAATTTTTTCACTGAAAATCTGACACCTGAAATCCCAATGCCCACTATATGGGAAGCACACAAGTGTATGATCCGAGGCCAACTCATTAAAATGGGGGCGGAAAGGAAGAAGGCCCACACAGCCCGAATATCTAGTCTATATGAGCAAATCAAAGAGCTTGAAACGTCACACAAAGAAACCCTAGACAATACGGAATATGGACAGCTACTCTCCTTGATAAACAAGCCCATAGAAATTACATTAAACTTAAATCTATTTACCATGAACATGGTAATAAGCCTGGGAAATATCTGGCTAGGGCTTTGAGGAAAAAACGAGTTCATTCATATATCCCCAAGATACGAGGTCCACAGGACAAAATCCAACAGATGCCAATAGACATAGCGAAGGAATTCATATCATACTATACTCGCCTATACAATCAATCCCCGACACATGACAACTCACCGAACAACATGACGCATCAAAACAAAATTCGAGAATACCTCACACAACACATGCCCACTAAACTACCCCCAGAGAGTGCTTCACATTTAGAGCGAAAAATTTCAGACATAGAAATAGCATTGGCAATCAAAAACTCAAAACCTAACAAGGTCCCAGGACCAGATGGACTTCCGTTATCCTACTATAAAAAATTTGCAACAATACTGTCCCCTCACCTTTTGACTGTTTTTAATTCCATATTGGAAGGGACAGAATTTCACCCTCATACTCTGAATGCTACTATAGCAGTGATACCTAAAGAAGGCAAAGACACGGAAAGGTGCGGTAACTACCGGCCAATATCCCTCCTAAACGTAGACCTAAAAATATTTGCAAAAATTTTAGCTTCCCGAATAAACATTATCCTCCCAACACTGATCCACCCAGACCAGACGGGCTTTGTCACGGGACGGGAATCCAGGGACAGCACTATAAGAGCAATAAATCTTGTACATATAGCACGCGAAAAGAAAATCAAAACCATTATGATCTCGACAGATGCTGAAAAAGCATTTGACAGACTGGACTGGACTTTTATGACGGAAACCCTGAAACATATAGGATTCGGACCCAACATGTTGTCCTGGGTGACTGCCCTGTATTCCCGTCCCTCAGCAAGGGTGCGAATAAATGGGGCTCTGTCAGATTCTTTCTATATCACAAACGGGACGAGGCAGGGATGTCCTCTCTCACCTCTCCTGTTCATACTATCACTTGAGCCGTTTCTAGAGAAAATAAGGAATAATCCAGATATTACTGGCCTACAGATAGGGAAGACCCACCATAAAGTAATGGGATTCGCTGACGATATGTTGTTCGCCCTGACAAACCCAACCATTTCTCTCCCGGTCCTTATGCAAGACTTTGCACACTACGGACAACTATCAAACTTAAAAATTAACTACACAAAATCTGAAATATTGAATGTAAATATACCCCAAGCAGAAGCTCAGAGACTAGCAAAATCATTTCCATTTAAATGGTGCCATAGTAAATTAAAATATTTAGGGATCTGGCTTTCCAATGATGCATCAACACTGTACCAACATAATTTCCTTCCCCTCCTTGCAACATTACAGAAGGATATTTCTACGTGGTCGTCCCTCCTCGTGTCATGGACGGGCAGAGTAAACACTATTAAAAGGAACGCCCTTCCACGTGTTCTATATCTACTCCAGACGATACCCATAAAGATCCCCCGTGCATTTTTTGCATCAATACGCACAATGTTCATAAAATATATCTGGACTTCAAAACCACCTAGATTGGCAGCTGCATTATTACAAAAACCTAAATCGGCTGGTGGACTTGGTCTGCCATGTATACTGACCTATTACTGGGCATGCCATTTGGTTAGAACTCTTGAATGGACCCACCACCCTATACACAAACAATGGGTAGACCTAGAAGCACACTCCACTCACTTCCCTCTTAACCATTCCCTATGGGCCATGCCGCAAACAGCCAGGAGAGTGGTCAAAAATCACCCCCTGGTATCGGCAACAATGGCAGTAGTCCACCGAATATACAGATCCCATCAACTAACGACATACCCCTCGCCTATGACACCACTACGCAACAATCCTGACTTCCCCCCCGGACAGACGACAGGTGACTTACTTGGAACCTCAGACACAGACACCCCATTACTTAAATCATACGTTGCCTCTGGCACCATCAGACCCTTATCTGATCTTTTACTCGGAGCCCAGATTACACCCACAACCGCACTCCAATATTTACAACTAAAAGGTTTCCTATCCAAATTACCCCAAAAGCATAATCTCATGCGACCTGAAACCCCATATGAAGAGCTACATGGTTTGGAGAGGATGCCATCACATGGAGTCTCTCTGATCTATCAGATGCTAATGGAGCCAGGGAATTCCCCCCTACCAACTTTTGTTGGGAAATGGGAGCAAGAGCTTCAGATAACCTTGACAAGACCTCAATGGCACAAAATATTTGCCCTAACGCATAAAACCTCACTTAGCACAAAAACCCAGGAAATGAACTATAAATTTCTCACAAGATGGTACCGCACCCCGGAGAAATTGCATGCAATGTTCCCCGAGGTTTCAGATATATGTTGGAGATGTGGGGAATCTCCTGGTTCCATACTACACATATGGTGGGAATGCCCAGGAATAACCCCTTACTGGAAGTCAGTGCATGACACCTTACACCGATTCACAGACCATACACCCCCCTTCCAACCGGCATCATGTTTGCTGCATCATACATCCTTGCCAACAGCAATATACAAGAAATCTATAATCCCACATTTGCTAAATGAAGCAAAAGCATTGATACCCCTACACTGGGGTGAGACATCATCTCCCTCCTTCCGTGAGTGGATTGAGAGAGTAGAGGCTGTACGGGCCCTAGAAGACCTGATCAACCGATCAGAGTCCCAGGCCGAAACGCGTAGACTAACATGGTATTATTGGTTGGAATTCTTGGATGAAGTAAGACAGAAACCAGAGAATAGGAAAAACCCAGACACACCTAACACACAACCCCGATCCTAGTGAGAAATATAATTTTGGTTCTGGAAAGGTATCGGCCCGACGGGACTAAGGATAGAAGGGAAACAATAGCCAATATAGAAGTCCGACCCTAAATAGAATTTTTTGCTATTCTATTGAACGTACTGGAAATTGAAAAATTAATATCTATAGCGGTATCTACCCACCTCATATTAATCTCTCCTCTTGAATGAGGAGTTCCCCATTGACAATTCTGAGAGTAAACATATAGATGCATGGTTAACAAATGTATTTTTAATAAAATGTTATCAAACTGTTTTATAGAGAAGTGAAATATTGTTTTAATGTACCGGCTGCGACCGGATTGAAAAGAGTAAATGTATTTTATTATTTTACCCTCCCCATCCCCTAATTATTTCTTGATTCTGTATCCCCTCTCCCCCCACCTCCATTTCTCAATTCTGTATCCCTTTCCCGTTTCATCTTTTTTGAAAAAAATGTCTAATAAAAACACTGATTTACAAAAAAGAATATCCTGGAGCTTCCAGTGCATTAAAAATGCTACTAACTCTTTTCACAATATGAATACCAGTAGTATGTCAAAATACAAATACAGTTTACTTATATGAGAGTATCAGGCAATATAACTGTGTTACCATGACAAGAAGTCAACATAGAGTTGACTTAAAATTCATTACATTGTACTATTGTATTAGATAAATGCTATAGACTGGTGCAAACTGTACATAATGTTACCAAATTATACCAATTGTGGCTGAGACATACAGTTCAAGAGCACCATTAATGAGTGCAAACAGTTTAAAAGTAATGACATTAAAAGTAATCATATTTTTAACTATGGTACATTGCATTTAAGATAATTGCAGCAAAAAACTTGGTTTAAACCTATGCATTAGGATATGAACAATTGAAAAGAAAATCCACATATTTTTCAAAATATTTGCTAACTTGGGTTTCACATAGTTTTGCAATTAGCATGGCCATCACAACTGTTCGTAGTCTTCAATGATTTGTTCAAATCAAGACAAGGGGAGACTCACAACTGGCAATTGTAAAATACAATGATGTGCTTTTTAAAATAAATATGGCAATATAAAAATAGCACCAAGAATAATACTCTTCTCAAACGGAATTGATACCACTGCCTGAGGGTCCAGTCCCTGAAACACGTATAGTGTAGAGGTAGTGAAGAGTAATCTCGAAGGCACACATTCAGATGATTGGACTCCATATACATGCAAAGAAAAATGAAAACACAAGTGACAATAGTGTAATACAGTCTAAAAAAATAAAACATGTACTGTTAATAAATACTCACAAAAGTACAGCATTTCTGATCATTTTGATTCTCAATTGTATAAGTAGTTCTGAGGCTCACCCGCCCTTGATGGCACAGATGCCAAACTATCATGATGTAACCTGCTGTGCTTTTTGTTAGTCCTGGAGTTCTCCATTTATTCAGACAGAGATGTTAAAACTGTGGGATCTCCTTTTTAGAAATGGCAACTACCCGATAGTGTATCAGATGGAAACAGCGTCAGGGCAAAAAAGGATCCGTACCTACGTGGCGAAAAATCATGTAATAAAAAAAAAGCATATGGCAATTGATAACGTGATTTATTGCAACATGATTTATTGCCACACTGATATGGATCCTTTCTTGGCCTGCCGCTGTTTCCAATCAAAGTGGCAGCCACTCACTCCTATACTACAGAAATAGTTATTTATTTTCCTTGAATTTGGGTCTCCTGATGCTGGTGGATCTGGCGCTTCCGAAAAAACTTCAACGAACCCTACATGTAATTACCTCCATATTGCCATCTGGAGAAGGAAACGGGTGCGATTGTGAGCCTTGGAGACTTATAGCCAATATGCTGTATTGTTTATGCCTAGTAAAGTGCTACTTTTTCAGAATCAATCTTTTCTGTCCCTTTTTTATCTTGGTCCAACATCGTTTCAGTGAATGAAAAATGTCTTCGTTGAACTAGCATATAATTTTGAAGTACTTGGGGGCGAGAGGAGTTCCCTTGGTCAGTGAACAATGTATCTCCAATAGTCATTTTCCTTTTGTATAGATCATTGGTGAATTCATTATTATGAAATTCAATGTGTAAAATAGGCCAGTTTATTTCTGTACTTGCTAGTAAACAAATATTCTTTCTTTCATTTCTTTTTCACGTAAACAAACAAAAATCACTCAAAAAATTACCTCAATTGGCACTGTTACGCCTATTAAAGTCACTAGGTTTATAAATAATGCAAAATATATGGGGGAAGCCTCTTGTTTTTAAATATTTTAGATCAACAAAAGAGCTTAAAATTCCAATTTACCTCATGAAGCATTTTGTACGCTTGTTAAAGGCCAACTAAGAGCTAAATCAGAACTATTTATTCCTTCACTAATTTAATTCAAGTGGGTATTTAAAATCTCATAACTCTAAATGATGCTTCTTCCAGATGGTAAATTAATGTAATTTTAGCAAGAAGTGAAGTTGCACAGATATTTAGTATTTAGAACACTAGCTGATTTAATGTTCTGCACCCACCAATGCACAGATGTTGCTTATCATTTTAGTGCCAGCCTGTCTCTATATTTCCACTCACTGTGATCTGTGGAATGAAGATTGGAGTGTACTGAACATCTAAGTTGTTTTCATTATTATAACTATGTTAATAATTCAGCCGTAATATATGCTGTTTCTAATTATAAATAATGTTATTTTTTCCCCTTCTCTTTACACAGGGTCTGGATGGTATACCAGGACTCCAAGGGCCAATGGGTTCCAAGGGAGAAAAGGTAAACAATACAGTCTACTATATTCCAAAAAATACAACTATTTGCATAGATATATTGTAAGATATCAAGATGATTAGGTGTGAGAAGTAAGAGCAAACCTTTGGTATTCAAGTATTGTGTTACTCTATATTAGGGAAAGGTACTATGCATGTAATAATCCATAGAGTGCCATCTAAAGATACTTTTTCACTGGCATGAGACTATTTTGTTATTGCACCTTAGTATGTTTTGCCCCAACTGCCCCTTAGAAATGTATTCAATTCTTTTAAAAATAATCCGATAATCAGCAGCAAATGCTGCACCAAAATGTGATGTTTTGTAATGATAAACATACATATTTAAGTGAATCTATTGGATAGTGTACTTTACCTATTTTAAGTTTGTATGCTGTGCACTAGTTAACAAGACTAGAAACTCTGGGGGCTATTCACTAAAAGGTGAGTTGTAACAGATGGTGAGTAGGACATTCCATTCATTGTAACTATGCATTGTGCTGGTACTAACCTGATGAGTTTCCCCCGCTAAGTAAACTCACCAGGTTAGTACCTGCACAATTCATAGTTACAATGGTGAGATGAAATGACCATCTCACCTCAACATACCTGCAACTCACAGTTTAGTGAATAAACCCCTCTGTGCTGTGTGGCGTTTGAACTATGGTCACATGTGTGTTTTCCATCCTGGAAACCGGTGATTCTTATTTTGGTTAAGAAATTAAATTAAGCTACGACTGCCTCCACCTGGTAAGTAGTAACTCTAACTGGGTCTGACCTGATATCTTAAATAAAAGACTGACAAAAATGTTCTACTGTATATGAAGTGAATTCAGAGAACACCAATTAGACCAGGGCAACATTCACCCATAAGAAAGACGTGCTTGTAAACTCTGTGTGCTGGTGAAATAAGGGACTCTCATTGGCTGCTGCTGAAGACACAGTGCATAAAGTGCATCAAGCAGACAGTGTGCTTGGTGCATTTCACACATTTGTGCTTGATCATAACCCTACCATTAAGCATAAATGTGCAAAATGCGCCCAGCAGTCTCTCCACTTTTATCTTTTTGAAAAGAGTACTTTATGCATTAAAGTCTTCAGGAGTCTGACACTGTGACTCTCTTATTTAACCTGCACACACATTGTTAGGTGTCATACTTTTAGAGAGGGAGTCATATCTATATAATATCTACAGAAGGCTTGTCTATAGGTTGGTCAGTGTTTGGTCGCTTTTGCGGCTGTATCATCTTAAACACAAAATTGGATCTCCTGTATAAGTTTTTTAAATACTTCAGTCTGTTAGGTGTATCCAGCTTCTATTCTTCATCTGTACAACATGCCAATATATTGATACCAAAACAGCAGCTTGTTGAAAGGAAGCATGTTGTGCCTGTGTAGCATCTCTCTCCAGTGTCAAGGCCCTGGTTTATTGGTTATGCCTGAGGCTTGAATCTCTGACTGCAACTAAGACCTCTCATTTATTAACCTACTAAAACCACAACCAAACTGGGCTTTTTCTTCCATATGGACCAATCCAAGCCTTTAAGCACTCAGGTGTACCCTGACTTCCTAACAAGTTTTGTTTAAAATAGTCCTCCAAAGAGCACAGTCAAAGGTCATCATTGTCTACAAATTAAAATGTTCATTTCGTTGATATAATTTACACAAATATATTCAGTTCACAAGAGTTTCAGACTTACTAGGTAAACATAATCAATTGTAGCTTCTTTTTACAAAATACATAAACAGTTTCCTGTATTTATTCAATACTCGTTTCAATATACCATGGATGTCATTGCAGGCTCTATAGAGATGTATTACCTACCTAAATGTCAACAGGTTGCTACATATGGAAGAATCTCATTAGAAAGCTAGAGCTAATCCCTAATGTGTTTATGTAAAATCATATTCATTAGCATTGCAATGGAATATGCAGTAGAGCTGTACAGATATTTTTAGGATGTGATATAAACTATGTATAAAACATGAATCTGTGTTGATATTTAATTTATATATATATATAATGTGTATCAAATCCTCTTTATAACAAAATAAGATTAAGTCTGCATATGTGATGCTCCAGAATAATTTGTTGACATTGAAATTACATTGGATTTACTTTTCCTACATGTGCCAATTTAAAATACAAAGTATGTGGATTTAACATAGGATATTATATTATGATACAGTAATTTTTGTGAATTAGTTTTTTCAGGTTTTCTTCCATAACAGCATTTTAGGTGACATTTATGTTGCTTGCTAAATATCTTTCTTTCATGCAGCTGTTCACATTTTTTAACAATTGTCATCTTTGCATTTTTTTTTTTTCTGAAAAGGGACAAGTGATTCTATCGTCTTTATTTTGAAGTGTTTATCATTTTCTGGTTTTATATATTTTTTATTGAACTTGTCAACATTCATCTGTGTTGTAGCACAACACTGAGAGGAGTGATTGTAAATAGTAGCCTAGTTTGGCATCGCTGCCCCTAAAATTTCCCCTTATAGTTATAGAACGGGTATACACCAAGAAAGGGGTAAAACCACACCTAAATGTGAGAAGAATTCAAACAGATGTGAGCGTGAGCAGGGAGACATGAAATAGACTTGAGGGTGAGGGGGGAGAGATGAAAGAGATGTGAGCGTCAGCAGGGAGAGATGAGATAGATGTGAGGGCGAGCAGGGAGAGATGAAATAGATGTGAGGGTGAGGAGGGAGAGATGAAAGAGATGTGAGCGTGAGCAGGGAGAGATGAAATAGATGTGAGGGCGAGCAGGGAGAGATGAAATAGATGTGATTATCAGCAGGGAGGGATGAAATAGATGTGAGGGTGAGCAGGGAAAGATGAAATAGATGTGATTATCAGCAGGGAGGGAAGAAATAGATGTGAGGGTTAGCAGGGAGAGCTGAAATAGATGTGAGAGTGAGCAGGGAGATATGAAACAGTTGTGAGTGTCAGCAGGGAGAGAAGAAACAGATGTAAGCATCCTCAGGGAGAGATGAAATAGATGTGAGGGTAAGCAGGGAGAGATTAAATGAGAAACATAAAATTTGTCAGTAGATAAAAAACATCCGGCCTGTCTAGGTTACCTATATTTCTATTCGTCTTATCTTAAGTACTCAAACCATGCATAAAAACTAAAACAAACTCCACAGGCCGGAATTAAATGTACTGCTCCCTTTGCTATATAAACTGGTCAGAGAAAATTTGTTTCTCTTACTGCTTTTTAGTCTTTGATTCCCACAGGTCATAAGCTGTAGTATAACACTAATTCATCTATAATGTGTTTGTCTGATGGTGCCAGAACATCTGTAAAACTATGCATTTTATTAAAAAACTTCTGATCTATAAATTGGACTAAATAGTGTTCCCAAAAGCCAGCCTTTAAAATACTAGCATTAAATGCTGCTGTTGTTGTGGCTTTTAATGTGCATTCAAATAATAGTCCACATATCCTCCTTTCAACCGACTGTATTTTGTATACACATGGAAACATTGCATTGTCAGTCACTCATTATCTAGTAGCAGTAATAGAAAGACGTGATCAGACCAGAACTAGCACACACCTTACTTTCTAGTGTCTCGGCACTCGCTAGTGTTTTGTCACCACCATGGATCTCCCATTTTTGCTATTTTTGTCTGTTTTTACGAATATTTGTATTGAATACCATTACTTTTTTTTATAAATTGTGGACGTTCCAGTACTTTGAGTGCTGATTCCATATGTGGGATTGTAAAGTTTGAAATTCCCATCTCAATTTAATGCATTTATCTCTTTATTGAGTAGACCCTTCAGTCATTTTGCACTTTGGACTGATGACATTGAGATATGTATATTTGTGTTTGCCAAGATTTTTTCCTGGTTGAGAGCAATCTCAAGAGAGCACAAATAATATTAATACAAGGCTGTGTCACAAACGGAATGAAGCATTTTACATCCATGTCTGATTTGTGTCGGGGAATCTCTGCCACAAAACACAGTTTGACAGAGGTCCTTCTCTCCCTTACTGCAAAATGTTGTGAGTTTTAAAAAAGTGCTGATTTTTAACGTTTCCCCCCTGATAAAGAAATGATCAGTCTATAATTTTAATGGTAGGTGTATTTTAACAGTGAGAGACAAAATAACAATTTGCATGTCAATGAGTGAAATTTTTGCACAAATTTCGGGAGGGATTTTGTCCCACTCCTCATTGCAGATCCTCCCCAAGTCAGATGGGCTAGGCCACTCCAGGACCTTAATGTGCTTCTTCTGGAGCCACCTCTTTGTTGCCTTGGCTGTGTGTTTTTGGGTCATTGTCATGCTGGAATACCCATCCACGACCCATTTTCAATACCCTGGCTGATGGAAGGAGGTTCTCACCCAAGATGGCCCCGTCCATCGTCCATTTGATGTCTACTTAGCAGAAAAACACACCCAAAGCAGAATGTTTCCACCTGGTGGTGATGGTGTTTTTGGGCTAATAGGCAGCATTTCTCCTCCTCCAAACAACGCGAGTTGAGTTGATGCCAAAGAGCTTGATTTTGGTCTCATCTGACCACAATATTTTCACCCAGTTCCACTTTGAATTATTCAGATGTTCATTGGCAAACTTCAGACGGGCCTGTACATGTGCTTTCTTGAGCAGGGGGACTCTGCGGGAGCTGCAGGATTTCAGTCCTTCATGGCGTAGTGTGTTACCAATTGTTTTCTTGGTGACTATGGTCCCAGCTGCCTTGAGATCCTTAACAAGATCCTCTGTGTAGTTCTGGGAAGACTCCTCACCATTCTCATGATCATTGACACTCCACAATATGAGATCTTGCATGGAGCACCAGACCGAGGGAAACTGACAGTTATTTTGTGTTTCTTCCATTTGCGAATAATTACACAAGCGCCTGTCACCTTCTTATCAAGATGCTTGGCGATTGTCTTGTAGCCTATTCCAGCCTTGTGTAGGTCTACAATCTTGTCCCTGACATCCCTGGACAACTCTTTGGTCTTGGCCATGGTGGAGAGTGTGGAATCTGATTGATTGATTGCTTTAAGAGAGTGCTCTTAATCTTAGTTTGTTATCTGTATAAAAGACATGTAGGAGCCAGAAATCTTTCTGATTGATAGGGGATCAAATTCTTATTTAACTAACTGACATGCAAATCAATTTATTTTGTTATTCTGTCTCTCACTGTTAAAATACACCTACCATTACAATTATAGACTGATGGTCAGTGATAGTCAGTGAGCAAACATTCAAAATCAGCAGGAGATCAAATACTTGTTTCCCTCACTCTAGTCTGTTAAGTATATATATATATATATATATATATATATATATATATATATATATATATATATTTTGTTGTGCAACACTATATTTTTTACTATTTCTTTATTGTGTTTTGGGATTAACACCAGTGTTTTATTGCACTTATATAACAAACTATTGGTTGTCACTATATTTCACATTATTAAAATAGAGAACTATAACTTTATTTGTCTATTTCCTTACTTATTAGGGTGAAGTGGGACCTCCGGGACCAGCTGCATTGCCTGTAAGTAGTTACCATATCACTGATATCACTGCAAAGATTCTTATTGTTTAATATATCCACTGTCCTCTTTCCATGGCTTAATGGAAGGGAAAAGGATAACATCTACAGATCAAATACTCTTTGCAAACTACGAGCAGAAATTTAGCAGAGGCACTGCTAAGAACTCTTAATCCTTTATTCAGTCCTAGTGCCCATACCTCCAGCTACATACAGAAGTATAAATAGTAAAGCAAAGCAGGAATGAATGTATGAACTTATTGGACTCAAGAATGATGTGATGGAAAATCTTCAGGTTTGTTGAGAGATATGAAGATCAGGAAAATATTATTTTTGAATAAGGTGTTTTAAAACAATAGGATGGATGTGCTTTAAAGTTGGAGGCCAATAGACTAAATAGCAAAAGTATTTGAAGAAAGGAATATCTAGAATAGTTTTTCAGCAGCAGTAGTTGGGAAAAACATAGACTGATAAATAAAGGCATTGCATCAACTTAGCATGTTAAACAAATAAGTACTCCACATATAGAAACCAGTTGGCCAATGTTTTAATCTTCCTATTAACTTGTCATAGTGACTAATTCACTGACTGAGATAAACTTTTCCACTTTTTCCCACAATGCAAGCAAAGAAAGCAATTATGCTGTATTAGTTGTTAATACGACAGCAAAATAAGATTGCTACTAAACAGATACATATTGTGCATTTATTATAGTGTACATGATACTAAAGGTTCTTTGTTGCAGTTTGTTGGCTCACATGAGGCTCTTACACTGCTTAAATTTCCCAAAGCAATCTGTTAATCATATTAATTGTTACGGTACCCTCACCATCAGATGCACAAACCGCCGTTTAGTAGATCTTCCCCCCCAATAACGAGACCACGCTCTGTGTTGAAGGTAAAACATGAACTGCTTTTACTGTGGGCTACACGCCCGTATTTATCCAGGTCTCCCACTTGGTGGACACTCCCCTAGGGGAACCAATGGGAGACTGTAACAATAGACAGACATAAGCCAATTTAGGACCCACAGACACAGATTATTCCCAGCAGGCATTATGATTTCCTCCCCCCCTGCCCTGGAGATAATTGGGAAGTAATTCAATTATCTCCAGGACAGAGGCGAATTGCCATTTTAATTTCAACACTAAAAACACATAAAACACATAACTTTATAATGGTCGAACATTTCCCATTCGTATCACATAATATCCCCAGATAGCCTGGATCTGTCACATTAATATTTTGCAATGATTGGCTACAATATAAGTATGTTTTGCATTTTTTCCCCTTGGAGTTGGTTTCGGAATAAAACACTATATGGGATCTATATTTTGCTGATGAGAGTCCCTCTCATCAGGAATAAAGGGTTCCCTTGTATTCTTTCAGACAACTATAGGATTTATTTATCTAATCAGTGATATCCTGAAATATAATCTACTGTAGAAATCCCACCTCCTCAGGGCCGTCTTTAACGCGGGGCAAACGGGGCAGCTGCCCTGGGCCCATTTACTCCTGGGGGGTCCCAAGGCTGCTGTCCCGTGGGCCCCCAGCCCCTGCTGCCGCGTTCACAGCGCATTGCGCTTGTGAACGCTTTTTTCCGGCAAGCCGCATCCGATGGATGCGACTGCCGGAAAAAAAAAAAATAAATAAACTGACGCCGGATGTGACGTCGCGTCACATCCGGTTTCTGTTTCCCTCCTCCGTGCAAGAGGGAAGACTGCACGGAGGAGACATCCGGCGGGGGACATGGAGCAGCTTCATGTAAGTACGGGGGGGGGGGCTGGCTGGCACAATATTCCTGGTATCTGATTGGCACTATATTACTGGGTATATGATTGGCACTATATTACTGGGTATCTGACTGGCACTATATTACTGGGTATATGATTGGCACTATATTACTGGGTATCTGACTGGCACTATATTACTGGGTATCTGATTGGCACTATATTACTGGGTATCTGACTGGCACTATATTACTGGGCATCTGATTGGCACAATATTACTGGGCATCTTATTGGCACTATATTACTGGGCATCTGACTGGCACTATATTACTGGACATCTGACTGGCACTATATTACTGGGTATCTGATTGGCACTATATTACTGGGTATCTGACTGGCACTATATTACTGGGTATCTGATTGGCACTATATTACTGGGTATATGATTGGCACTATATTACTGGGTATCTGACTGGCACTATATTACTGGGTATCTGACTGGCACTATATTACTTGGCATCTGATTGGCACAATATTACTGGGTATCTGATTGGCACTATATTACTGGGTATCTGACTGGCACAATAATACTGGGTATCTGATTGGCACTATATTACTGGGCATCTGATTGGCACAATATTACTGGGCATCTGATTGGCACTATATTACTGGGCATATGACTGGCACTATATTACTGGGCATCTGATTGGCACTATATTACTGGGTATCTGATTGGCACTATATTACTGGGTATCTGATTGGCACTATATTACTGGGTATCTGACTGGCACAATATTACTGGGCATCTGACTGGCACTATATTACTGGGCATCTGATTGGCACTATATTACTGGGCATCTGATTGGCACTAAATTACTGGGTATCTGATTGGCACAATATTACTGGGCATCTGATTGGCACTATATTACTGGGTATCTGATTGGCACAATATTACTGGGTATCTGATTGGCACAATATTACTGGGTATCTGATTGGCACAATATTACTAGGCATCTGATTGGCACTATATTACTGGGTATCTGATTGGCACAATATTACTGGGTATCTGACTGGCACTATATTACTGGGTATCTGATTGGCACAATATTACTGGGTATCTGATTGGCACTATATTACTGGGTATCTGATTGGCACTATATTACTGGGTATCTGATTGACACTATATTACTGGGTATCTGATTGGCACAATATTACTGGGCATCTGATTGGCACTATATTACTGGGTATCTGATTGGCACTATATTACTGGGTATCTGATTGGCACAATATTACTGGGTATCTGATTGGCACTATATTACTGGGTATCTGATTGACACTATATTACTGGGTATCTGATTGGCACTATATTACTGGGTATCTGACTGGCACAATATTACTGGGTATCTGATTGGCACAATATTACTGGGTATCTGATTGGCACAATATTACTGGGTATCTGATTGGCACTATATTACTGGGCATCTGATTGGCACTATATTACTGGGTATCTGATTGGCACAATATTACTGGGCATCTGATTGGCACTATATTACTGGGTATCTGATTGACACTATATTACTGGGTATCTGATTGGCACAATATTACTGGGCATCTGATTGGCACTATATTACTGGGTATCTGATTGGCACTATATTACTGGGCTTCTGATTGGCACTATATTACTGGGTATCTGATTGGCACAATATTACTGGGCATCTGATTGGCACTATATTACTGGGTATCTGATTGACACTATATTACTGGGTATCTGATTGGCACAATATTACTGGGCATCTGATTGGCACTATATTACTGGGTATCTGATTGGCACAATATTACTGGGCATCTGATTGGCACTATATTACTGGGCATCTGATTGACACTATATTACTGGGTATCTGATTGGCACAATATTACTGGGCATCTGATTGGCACTATATTACTGGGTATCTGATTGGCACTATATTACTGGGTATCTGACTGGCACTATATTACTTGGCATCTGATTGGCACTATATTACTGGGTATCTGATTGACACTATATTACTGGGTATCTGATTGGCACTATATTACTGGGTATCTGATTGACACTATATTACTGGGTATCTGATTGGCACAATATTACTGGGTATCTGATTGGCACTATATTACTGGGTATCTGACTGGCACAATATTACTGGGTATCTGATTGGCACAATATTACTGGGTATCTGATTTGCACAATATTACTGGGCATCTGATTGGCACTATATTACTGGGTATCTGATTGGCACAATATTACTGGGCATCTGATTGGCACTATATTACTGGGTATCTGATTGACACTATATTACTGGGTATCTGATTGGCACAATATTACTGGGCATCTGATTGGCACTATATTACTGGGTATCTGACTGGCACTATATTACTGGGTATCTGACTGGCACTATATTACTTGGCATCTGATTGGCACAATATTACTGGGCATCTGATTGGCACTATATTACTGGGCATCTGATTGGCACTATATTACTGGGCATTTGATTGGCACTATATTACTGGGCTCTGGCTGGCACAATATTACTGGGCTCTGGCTGGCACAATATTACAGGCATCTGACTGGCATAATATTACAGGCCTCTGACTGCACACTATTACAGACATCTGACTGGCATAATATTACAGGCATCTGACTGGCATTATATTACAGGCATCTGGCTGGCACTATATTACTGGGCATCTGGCTGGCACAATATTACTGGGCATCTGGCTGGTACAATATTACTGGGCATCTGGCTGGCACAATATTCTTGGCCTCTGACTGCACACTATTACAGGCATCTGACTGGCATAACATTACAGGCACCATATTCCTGGGCTCTGGCTGGCACAATATTCTTGGCCTCTGACTGCACACTATTACAGGCATCTGACTGGCATAATATTACAGGCATCTGACAGGCACTATATTACTGGGTATCTGATTGGCACAATATTACTGGGCATCTGATTGGCACTATATTACTGGGTATCTGATTGACACTATATTACTGGGTATCTGATTGGCACAATATTACTGGGCATCTGATTGGCACTATATTACTGGGTATCTGATTGACACTATATTACTGGGCATCTGATTGGCACTAAATTACTGGGTATCTGATTGGCACAATATTACTGGGCATCTGATTGGCACTATATTACTGGGTATCTGATTGGCACAATATTACTGGGTATCTGACTGGCACTATATTACTGGGTATCTGATTGACACTATATTACTGGGTATCTGATTGGCACAATATTACTGGGCATCTGATTGGCACTATATTACTGGGCATCTGATTGACACTATATTACTGGGTATCTGATTGGCACAATATTACTGGGCATCTGATTGGCACTATATTACTGGGTATCTGATTGGCACTATATTACTGGGTATCTGACTGGCACTATATTACTTGGCATCTGATTGGCACTATATTACTGGGTATCTGATTGACACTATATTACTGGGTATCTGATTGGCACTATATTACTGGGTATCTGATTGACACTATATTACCGGGTATCTGATTGGCACAATATTACTGGGTATCTGATTGGCACAATATTACTGGGTATCTGATTGGCACTATATTACTGGGCATCTGATTGGCACTATATTACTGGGTATCTGATTGGCACAATATTACTGGGCATCTGATTGGCACTATATTACTGGGTATCTGATTGACACTATATTACTGGGTATCTGATTGGCACAATATTACTGGGCATCTGATTGGCACTATATTACTGGGTATCTGATTGGCACTATATTACTGGGCATCTGATTGGCACTATATTACTGGGTATCTGATTGGCACAATATTACTGGGCATCTGATTGGCACTATATTACTAGGTATCTGATTGACACTATATTACTGGGTATCTGATTGGCACAATATTACTGGGCATCTGATTGGCACTATATTACTGGGTATCTGATTGACACTATATTACTGGGTATCTGATTGGCACTATATTACTGGGCATATGACTGGCACTATATTACTGGGTATCTGATTGGCACTATATTACTGGGTATCTGATTGGCACTATATTACTGGGTATCTGACTGGCACAATATTACTGGGCATCTGACTGGCACTATATTACTGGGCATCTGATTGGCACTATATTACTGGGCATCTGATTGGCAATAAATTACTGGGTATCTGATTGGCACAATATTACTGGGCATCTGATTGGCACTATATTACTGGGTATCTGATTGGCACAATATTACTGGGTATCTGATTGGCACAATATTACTGGGTATCTGATTGGCACAATATTACTAGGCATCTGATTGGCACTATATTACTGGGTATCTGATTGGCACAATATTACTGGGTATCTGATTGGCACAATATTACTGGGTATCTGACTGGCACTATATTACTGGGTATCTGATTGGCACAATATTACTGGGTATCTGATTGGCACTATATTACTGGGTATCTGATTGACACTATATTACTGGGTATCTGATTGGCACAATATTACTGGGCATCTGATTGGCACTATATTACTGGGTATCTGATTGGCACTATATTACTGGGTATCTGATTGGCACAATATTACTGGGTATCTGATTGGCACTATATTACTGGGTATCTGATTGACACTATATTACTGGGTATCTGATTGGCACTATATTACTGGGTATCTGACTGGCACAATATTACTGGGTATCTGATTGGCACAATATTACTGGGTATCTGATTGGCACAATATTACTGGGTATCTGATTGGCACTATATTACTGGGCATCTGATTGGCACTATATTACTGGGTATCTGATTGGCACAATATTACTGGGCATCTGATTGGCACTATATTACTGGGTATCTGATTGACACTATATTACTGGGTATCTGATTGGCACAATATTACTGGGCATCTGATTGGCACTATATTACTGGGTATCTGATTGGCACTATATTACTGGGCTTCTGATTGGCACTATATTACTGGGTATCTGATTGGCACAATATTACTGGGCATCTGATTGGCACTATATTACTGGGTATCTGATTGACACTATATTACTGGGTATCTGATTGGCACAATATTACTGGGCATCTGATTGGCACTATATTACTGGGTATCTGATTGGCACAATATTACTGGGCATCTGATTGGCACTATATTACTGGGCATCTGATTGACACTATATTACTGGGTATCTGATTGGCACAATATTACTGGGCATCTGATTGGCACTATATTACTGGGTATCTGATTGGCACTATATTACTGGGTATCTGACTGGCACTATATTACTTGGCATCTGATTGGCACTATATTACTGGGTATCTGATTGACACTATATTACTGGGTATCTGATTGGCACTATATTACTGGGTATCTGATTGACACTATATTACTGGGTATCTGATTGGCACAATATTACTGGGTATCTGATTGGCACTATATTACTGGGTATCTGACTGGCACAATATTACTGGGTATCTGATTGGCACAATATTACTGGGTATCTGATTGGCACAATATTACTGGGCATCTGATTGGCACTATATTACTGGGTATCTGATTGGCACAATATTACTGGGCATCTGATTGGCACTATATTACTGGGTATCTGATTGACACTATATTACTGGGTATCTGATTGGCACAATATTACTGGGCATCTGATTGGCACTATATTACTGGGTATCTGACTGGCACTATATTACTGGGTATCTGACTGGCACTATATTACTTGGCATCTGATTGGCACAATATTACTGGGCATCTGATTGGCACTATATTACTGGGCATCTGATTGGCACTATATTACTGGGCATTTGATTGGCACTATATTACTGGGCTCTGGCTGGCACAATATTACTGGGCTCTGGCTGGCACAATATTACAGGCATCTGACTGGCATAATATTACAGGCCTCTGACTGCACACTATTACAGACATCTGACTGGCATAATATTACAGGCATCTGACTGGCATTATATTACAGGCATCTGGCTGGCACTATATTACTGGGCATCTGGCTGGCACAATATTACTGGGCATCTGGCTGGTACAATATTACTGGGCATCTGGCTGGCACAATATTCTTGGCCTCTGACTGCACACTATTACAGGCATCTGACTGGCATAACATTACAGGCACCATATTCCTGGGCTCTGGCTGGCACAATATTCTTGGCCTCTGACTGCACACTATTACAGGCATCTGACTGGCATAATATTACAGGCATCTGACAGGCACTATATTACTGGGTATCTGATTGGCACAATATTACTGGGCATCTGATTGGCACTATATTACTGGGTATCTGATTGACACTATATTACTGGGTATCTGATTGGCACAATATTACTGGGCATCTGATTGGCACTATATTACTGGGTATCTGATTGACACTATATTACTGGGCATCTGATTGGCACTAAATTACTGGGTATCTGATTGGCACAATATTACTGGGCATCTGATTGGCACTATATTACTGGGTATCTGATTGGCACAATATTACTGGGTATCTGACTGGCACTATATTACTGGGTATCTGATTGACACTATATTACTGGGTATCTGATTGGCACAATATTACTGGGCATCTGATTGGCACTATATTACTGGGCATCTGATTGACACTATATTACTGGGTATCTGATTGGCACAATATTACTGGGCATCTGATTGGCACTATATTACTGGGTATCTGATTGGCACTATATTACTGGGTATCTGACTGGCACTATATTACTTGGCATCTGATTGGCACTATATTACTGGGTATCTGATTGACACTATATTACTGGGTATCTGATTGGCACTATATTACTGGGTATCTGATTGACACTATATTACTGGGTATCTGATTGGCACAATATTACTGGGTATCTGATTGGCACAATATTACTGGGTATCTGATTGGCACTATATTACTGGGCATCTGATTGGCACTATATTACTGGGTATCTGATTGGCACAATATTACTGGGCATCTGATTGGCACTATATTACTGGGTATCTGATTGACACTATATTACTGGGTATCTGATTGGCACAATATTACTGGGCATCTGATTGGCACTATATTACTGGGTATCTGATTGGCACTATATTACTGGGCATCTGATTGGCACTATATTACTGGGTATCTGATTGGCACAATATTACTGGGCATCTGATTGGCACTATATTACTAGGTATCTGATTGACACTATATTACTGGGTATCTGATTGGCACAATATTACTGGGCATCTGATTGGCACTATATTACTGGGTATCTGATTGACACTATATTACTGGGTATCTGATTGGCACAATATTACTGGGCATCTGATTGGCACTATATTACTGGGTATCTGATTGACACTATATTACTGGGCATCTGATTGGCACTAAATTACTGGGTATCTGATTGGCACAATATTACTGGGCATCTGATTGGCACTATATTACTGGGTATCTGATTGGCACAATATTACTGGGTATCTGACTGGCACTATATTACTGGGTATCTGATTGACACTATATTACTGGGTATCTGATTGGCACAATATTACTGGGTATCTGATTGGCACAATATTACTGGGCATCTGATTGGCACTATATTACTGGGTATCTGATTGACACTATATTACTGGGTATCTGATTGGCACAATATTACTGGGCATCTGATTGGCACTATATTACTGGGTATCTGACTGGCACTATATTACTGGGTATCTGACTGGCACTATATTACTTGGCATCTGATTGGCACAATATTACTGGGCATCTGATTGGCACTATATTACTGGGCATCTGATTGGCACTATATTACTGGGCATTTGATTGGCACTATATTACTGGGCTCTGGCTGGCACAATATTACTGGGCTCTGGCTGGCACAATATTACAGGCATCTGACTGGCATAATATTACAGGCCTCTGACTGCACACTATTACAGACATCTGACTGGCATAATATTACAGGCATCTGACTGGCATTATATTACAGGCATCTGGCTGGCACTATATTACTGGGCATCTGGCTGGCACAATATTACTGGGCATCTGGCTGGTACAATATTACTGGGCATCTGGCTGGCACAATATTCTTGGCCTCTGACTGCACACTATTACAGGCATCTGACTGGCATAACATTACAGGCACCATATTCCTGGGCTCTGGCTGGCACAATATTCTTGGCCTCTGACTGCACACTATTACAGGCATCTGACTGGCATAATATTACAGGCATCTGACAGGCATTATATTACAGGCATCTGGCTGGCACTATATTACTGGGCATCTGACTGGCACTATATTACTTGGCATCTGATTGGCACAATATTACTGGGCATCTGATTGGCACTATATTACTGGGCATCTGATTGGCACTATATTACTGGGCATTTGATTGGAACTATATTACTGGGCTCTGGCTGGCACAATATTACTGGGCTCTGGCTGGAACAATATTACAGGCATCTGACTGGCACAATATTCCTGGCCTCTGACTGCACACTATTACAGACATCTGACTGGCATAATATTACAGGCATCTGACTGGCATTATATTACAGGCATCTGGCTGGCACTATATTACTGGGCATCTGGCTGGCACAATATTACTGGGCATCTGCCTGGTACAATATTACTGGGCATCTGGCTGGCACAATATTCTTGGCCTCTGACTGCACACTATTACAGGCATCTGACTGGCATAACATTACAGGCACCATATTCCTGGGCTCTGGCTGGCACAATATTCTTGGCCTCTGACTGCACACTATTACAGGCATCTGACTGGCATAATATTACAGGCATCTGACAGGCACCATATTCCTGGGCTCTGACAGGCACAATATTCCTGGGCTCTGACTGGCACACTATTACAAGCATCTGACTGGCATAATATTACAGGCATCTGACTGGCACAATATTACAGGCATCTGACTGGCACAATATTCCTGGCCTCTGACTGCACACTATTACAGGCATCTGACTGGCATAATATTACAGGCATCTGACAGGCACCATATTCCTGGGCTCTGACAGGCACAATATTCCTGGTATCTGACTGGCACAATATTATTGGTATCTGACTGGCACAATATTATTGGTATCTGACTGGCACAATATTACTGGTATCTGACTGGCACATTATTACTGGGCTCTGACTGGCACAATATTGCAGGCATCTGACTGGCACAATATTGCAGGCATCTGACTGGCACAATATTACTAGGCTCTGACTGGCACAATATTACTAGGCTCTGACTGGCACAATATTACTGGGCTCTGACTGGCACAATATTACTGGCATCCGAAAGTTACAATATTACTGGCATCTGAATGGCACAACAATTATGGCATATGTGTGTGTGTGTGTGGGGGGGGGGGGGGGGGGTAACATTGCGATGGATGGCGGGATTGCATGCAGGGGAGGGGGCAGGGTCCAGGGGGCCCAAGCAAATGCTTGCCCAGGGTCCAATCACTATTAAAGACGGCCCTGCACCTCCTAGGATAAGCCATATAAATCCAGAACAGTGGAAGGAAAGTGAGTTTACTTTGCTGACATCTTACAGAGCAGTGGTCCAGACAAATTCTGCAGCTTGCAGTTACCAGGATGGAATTATTACCAACCT
Source organism: Pelodytes ibericus (assembly GCA_036172795.1). NCBI lineage: Eukaryota > Metazoa > Chordata > Amphibia > Anura > Pelodytidae > Pelodytes > Pelodytes ibericus. Next base: position 119,762,143 of record CM069861.1, on the reverse strand, counting down.
CCACCACACTGACAACACAGTCCCTACAATGTAACCTAGTGTGTGGTACTCGAAATTCAAGATCACCATTGCCTATGATTAAACAGGCCCACAGGATATTTCTGCGTTTGAAAACATATTTGAATGTAGCCATGTTGGTTGTTTGAAAGAAAGCAAACATGGTACATTAGTATAAAAATAAAAACTGTATAATCATTGATAGATATCGAGATTCTTAAATATTAATACATATTAATGTGATTTCAAAGTACTTTAAAATGCATGTTTTTTTTATTATTTTGCTTTGCTTAACCCCTTAATGACAAGACATTTTCACCTTGACTTTCCCTTGGTGACAATGGCTGTTTTGACATTTCTGGGGTGTTTGTGTTTAGCTGCAATTTTCTTCTTTCTCACATACTGTACCCACACAAATTATATGTTGTTTTTATCTTCATAAGAAGGGCTTTCATTAGATACCATTATGTTCATCATATCTTATAATTTACTACAAAAAAATCATAAAATATGATGAAAAATGTAAAAACCCCCACTTTTTCTAACTTTCACCTAAAATATAATTTACACAAATACAATCATTAAAAAAGACCCCGTCTAAATAGTTTCTAAATGTTGTCCCGAGTTCAGAAATATGCATGTTTCCATATTTTTCGGTATTTTTTTGCGACTTTTGGGGCAAAATCCAAAAATAGTGTTTTTTTATTTTTTTCCTATATTGACCTTTTGACCCGAACCCAAACCCAAAATTTAACCTTAACACTAAATTTAACCCCAACTCTAACCCTTATGCCATCCCTTAATATATTTTAATTTTAATTTAATTTTAACCCTATACCTTATGTTAAAAATTATTCTATTTTAAACCCTATAGGCTAATCTAAGTATTTAACCAGTTTTTATTTAATTAAATATTTATTTTAATTTTTTTACATTGCTATGTAACTTAACTACCACTAGGGGCAGTCAAGTAGCATATTCAGAGCGACGGAAGTGAAGTTACTTTCATGCTGCTCCATCAGTATGGCTCCCACGATTGCTCATTTCTATAGATTAGAAATGATGGAATAAGTGCCTTAAAGGAACAGACTAGTCTCCAAACTCACTTTGTTGCTAGATGAAGATCAGTGCTTGTATAGTGAACATGCTTTTTTCCAGTGTGATTTGATGCAGGCATTCTGCATAAATCAAATTTTTAATATTTGACTCAAGTCCTCTCCCAGTGATTACGCTGCATGTTTACTGCAGGTGCGGCAGCACTGATTATATAGACAGTGAGGATATAAAGTTTTGTTTCATTTAGTCATTTCCTGTGCTCTTCCAATTAAATACATTCTGTGGACTCTGAGCTGCTCTTGTACACAGTAGGGCCATCTGCCCTTTCTATACACAACACTGAATATAATCTGCGACACTAAATAAGAAATATAGAGGATTTAGAACAGACTGTTTGTGTGAAACTGATACACTATTACATATTAAAATAGCACTTATTATTAATTTACATTATTAATCTACTTGCATCTAGACTGGTATGAGGAGTCAGAAATCACTGTTTAAATATGTTTTTTACTATAGTAAATTGGCTCGATGTGTTAACCTGTAATGTAAATGTAAGATTCAGTTTACCCAAATGCAAACCACTCTAGATATTGTTAGTATACTTTTTCCTGTCAGTGTTATGGAGAAGCAGGACTGTCTTGGATTCACATCTTAATACATCATAGTTAATTTGTGCAACAGATGTGGCAATATGAAATCCCACCTGATATCTCTACATCTGTGTTTTGAACTCACAGAGCTTACAACCATCCATCAACAAATACATTTCACCCATAGATTACTTTGAACTTTTCATTCAGGTTAAATAACCTCTAGAATCTGCTCACATTCTGTGTTATAACTGTTTAAGGGCATGCAATTTGTTAGCAATACTCTGCAATAGCTTTAGGCACTCAAAAGGTTAATTTACAGTTAATATCGTTGGTTAATAACATGTTTGCTGTAAAAGGCATATTGACTTTTTGGAATGTGTTCATTCTCTCATGTACCTAATTATTGATTCTACTAAGGAAATCTAACCGGTCTATAATGTTAGGCCCTTGTTGGAAATCTCTGTCCGCAGAATTCTCTGTAGAGAGTAATCTTAGACAATCCCAGAGTTAATTAAGGCAAAGATTGCATGGGCTCAATGCACAGATCTGCCACAGAGTTTTAATTGCTCAGCAGGGACAGATCAAACTACTCATTATTCAGTTATTGTTATAGAGATGCTGCTGCATCTGATTTTTTAAATTGCCTCAGGAAGACAGGTGAGGAAAGGATACAGCACAATGGGGCACAGCCAAGTTGTAAAAGGGAAAATGTGAAGTTTGGAAACAGTTTTTCTTTGAACTGCGGTAGAAAGAGACAGACATTGGTATCTTGTTTATTATATATCACATAATATTAAACATGGGAAAAGCTGCAATCACGGGGGCACGGATAGTGTTTTATGAGGTCCCAGCTGCTATTGGATTGTGGCCAAGATGGAGCAGGAGCATCAACAGGTCACATGACTCCTGGTGATGGCAATAGGCTCTGCTGTGTGAGTTGAACTACAGACCAACATACTGCTGCACATCAGTTAACAGGATGAAGAAGGAAGGGGTGACGTTTATGCGATGTCACTCTAGCTACAATGTGTACTACATTTCCGATGATGCTCAGTTAGAATAGTGTAGTTGAGTTAAAGTGTTACAGGTTAGCCATCACTCTTGTGATGTACTGAGTATTTGCGCAGTACATATTCCTTGATGCTCAACTCATATTTTTCTAAGAACTGATTCTCCAAAAATACTTCTTGGCACTTTCCAACACATAACCCTGCTAAAAGAGAGCATTACATTATTATTTTAACTATTCAGTATATATTAATCATCAGAGTAATAATTGCCAGAGAGTCAGCATGTATTCTCTTGCTGTAGCCTTGGCATTTGTTCCCCCTTGATCTCGGGTCCCTTGGTTAATGGATGGCCCCTCCTCAAGCAGCCTGAATGCGGGGGAGTTGAAAACTAATACATTTAAATGAACAAGGGTGATGAATGACCACACTCCTTCTTCCTTTCCTGTAGGAAAGAAAGAATAACTGGTGATATTCTGTTATGATGTAAAACTACTGTTCTCATTATGCTCAACCAACAAGAGGATGTCTAGAAATTAAGTTTATGGGGCATTGATGGATAGTTTTTGTTATTATTTTGCACAAGATAAACTTACATTTAATTGAACATGTCACAAATAATCCAAAACTCAGGTACCCCACTCATTTTCTTTCTGAAGTAATGGGAGTTGGGAAAATGAGATCTGTCTTTGAGATTACAGATCTTTGCTCGCAAGTCATTAGACCAGACAGACATGGTCAACAGTTTGAATTTATCACAAAATGTTGCTCCATCTTTAAAATAAATTTGAAAAGGAAACCTTATTCAGAACAACAATAAGTTTATATGCTCTTCAACTTTCCACATCTGGGACATGTATAGCAATTCAGTTCTATGACAACCTCTATTTATTTTTGTAGGTACAAGCACAGTATGTACAAATGTTTCATTCTGTATAAGATAATGGGTTCCTTCTGACTTCAGTAGAGGAATTGCTTAATGATTTCTTACAGAAGCAATCTCTCCTTAGTCCCATGAGAATAAAAAAAAAAACATGTTTTAACTCATGAGCATGATAACATTGCTATAGTGGCTTGCTATAAAACTTGCAATAGATTTATCAACAGAACCATCTTCTACAGAATGCATTGTATATCATGGACATTTTCCCGACATGCTGCTGGCTTTATCCAGCCAAGAAAGTAGAAAAGTGGAAGGTTATAAAATGTACGATTTTTTTTTTTTTATGCCTTTATCTGTTGATTTCTGTGATTACATGTCCCATCAAGATATTGTGATCTTAGAGTGATTTATCCACTTGGCTGCTAGTGTTTGCAGAAAAGCCAAATGCTAAGTCATTCGTTGGCAAGCATATCATTCATGGGTTTATTAAACAGATATTTGAAATGTTGATTCTTCTGAATCTTGCCAAATCTGGAGACAGCAAACAAGACATAGGAGTCAATGAGCAGCCTCATTGTCAATGAGATTTTATAAACCAGTATTTCAACAAAAAATGGATGTTCTTAAAAAATCCCAACACTATGCTCTACTAATACTATTGTTTATAAAACTGGATTTAAAAACCTGATAAATCATGCACATACAGGTTGTGGCTGTACATTATTGAGAAATCTGAAAGGCAAATCAGTATCAAATCCAATAAAGGCATTTAAATAAGTACTGTTGTGTGAAATGCGTCAAGCTGGTTTGTTCGCAATTGTTATCCAATGTAGGACCTCAATAAAGCTTAATACACAATATTGCAATCAGATTTATTTGAATGCCTCAACTTTAATTATTTTTGTTTGCAAATATATACAAATATTGAAAATGCGTGCCCTTATTTATGCTTTTAATACTTATACTCATAATTTTTGTAAACAATTGGAATTAATAATGCACTTATACTGCATGTTATAATAATGTGAGTATAATTGTTTAGGGAATCTTAAAAAAAAAAAAAAAAAGAGAGAGCTTTTTCAAAGAGAAATCGTGCTATGCCTTATGCTACAGACTGTCTCTGCTGGAATAAATAAAAAAATAAAACATTTTTATTTTATTTTTTATTTCAGGTTGTTGCATCAGGCATTAAAGGAGATATGGTAAGTACACATACATTGTATTTTTTAAAAATCTATATAAACACACACAACATATATAAAGTGTATGGACAGGAGATCTATATATTTTTATTTATTCATAGGGAGCTCCTGGTCCAGAAGGCCCTCCTGGTATCGATGGAAAAGAAGGTCAGAGGGTGAGTTGTTACACATTTTTTCTTCCTTTAGATTTGTTATATTCATGTTATAGGATGATGTTTTAACTTGTACAATCTGCTTTATTTTAAGGTGATAAATATTATTTTTTTAGGATAATGCATCAATACAATAAAATGTTGCCTCACTGCATATATCACTACCATTAAGCAGTAAATAAGATGTGTCTCCAATTTCATTTTATGTATGTAGTGTAGTTCCCTTCTATCCATGGATATTGAGTGGCCTTAAATTCCCTAAATAACTATGTCCTCAAGAACTAGTAACCCAACTGGAGCCCTCTCTTTTTGATATGCCCCTCACTATATAAGCTCCTAGCATAGTCCATATAGAATGTTGGCAGTGGAGAGGAAAGTTTATTATCCCCCTCCAGGCTCTGAAGTGGAATCAGAATACTGCCCATCATCAGTCTCTAATTAGTTCTTCAGTAGATAACAGGGAAAGAGGAATGTACCCGAAACCATGAGGTTAGCAATGGTGCTTATAAATAAAACATGCTTACTTCAAACTTGTAGTAGAATAAACACTGCAGAAAAGACCCGATGTATATCAAGGAGCAAATAACTGGAGGGATCACAGATACTCACATGTCCAGCTCCAATAATGTGGAGCAATATATGCTGACACATAGGGCATGAGATATTAACCCAGAGATGGCATTACAGGAGATAGTGTTCAGATTCCAATGGTAAGTATAAAACAATCCTTTTTAGATGATACTAGCAGCAAATATTGAAAATCCTTGAAGATTAAAACCGTTTTTCCATTGTCTAGTTGTGTAGTAATGTATTTGCTCGAATATAAGACAAGGTTTTTTTCAGAGCAAATGCTCTGAAAAAGACCCCCCGTCTTAAATTCGAGGTCGTCTTGTAATCTGACCTCAAATCCAGGTCTCCCACAGAGCTGCAGACATCCTCACACGATATCCTCCCCTGCTGCCCGGCACGACTGCCGGGACTTCTATGATGAAGCCTGGTCCTTCCGGCTTCATCATAAAATTCCTGGTGGAAGTGGCGGGCAGCAGAGGGGGATGTCTGCGCATATCGTGCAGACATCCCCCGGCTGCCCCCACTAGCCACCAGGGAAAGAAACAAGGTGAGGGGGAGGGGGAGGGAGGGGGGGGAGAGAGACAAGTGGAGGGAGGGGGGAGACAGAGACAAGGGGAGGGGGGGAAGAGACAGAGACAAAGGGAGGGGGAGAGAGAGAGACAAGGGGGGAGAGAGAGAGACAAGGGGAGAGAGACAAGGGGAGGGGGGAAGAGACGAGGTGGAGGGGGGAGAGAGAGAGAAAAGGAGGGAGGGAGGTGGAGAGAGAGAAAAGTTTGGGGGGAGGGAGAGACCGATAACACTGGGGGAGAGAGAGAAACAACGCTGGGGGGGAGAGGCAGCATTGGCACATAAAAGTAAATAAAATCAAGAAATGCATTTGCTTAATATATTTTTTTATTAAATATTAAAAAGCCATTTACATGACAATATATACATTTTTCCTATAGGGTAGTCTTATATTCAGGCTTTTAGTTTTTTTCCTAAAGGAATATCCAAAGTTTGGGGGGTCGTCTTATAATCAGGGTCGTCTTATATTCAAGCAAATATGGTAAGTGTTAGACATGTGCATTCGTTTTCTGACGAATGCATTTTCGTCCGAAAATAGCATTTTCTTCCATTCGTCCAAAAAACGAATAAATAAAATCATTCGTCCATTCGTGCTATTGGAATTCTATAAACCGAAATAGAGTTGGTTTATAGAATACCAATAGCATCACATACATTCCATAAACCGACATAATGAACGACTTTCGGTTTATGGAATGCATGTAATGCTATTGCTATTCTATAAACCGAAATAGAGTCCCCATTCATACAAATAGGTCAATTGACCTATTCGTATGAATGGGGACTCTATTTCGGTTTATAGAAAGCCAATGGTATTCCATAAGCCGAAAGTCTATAAACTGAACGACGTTCGGTTTATAGACTTTCGGTTTATAGAATACATGTAATGCTATTGCTATTCTATAAACCGAAAGTCTATAAACCGAACGTCGTTCGGTTTATAGACTTTCGGCTTATGGAATACATGTAATACTATTGGCTTTCCATAAACCGAACTAGAGTCCCCATTCATAAGAATTTCTAATGTGTAGGTTAATTGATTCGTACGAACGAATAAAACGAAATGAAAATAATGAACGAATTTCGTCTGAAACGAATGCAGTAATGAACGAAATTCATTTTAGACTAAATATATAAAATTTCGAATGGACGAAAACGAAATTAAAATTTTAGTTTTGCACATGCCTAGTAATTGTCTACCCTTTGCTGCATTTTTAGATTGCCTGTCTTTTGGCCACTCCTTATCTCTGTATTTGTATTTGTCTGAGCTGCATGCCATCTCTTTCTCCAGTGTTAGAGAATACATACTGCACATGTGCAGTAACACTTGCTGTTTGATCGACAGCGATACTGCACATGCTGGGTAGCACTGACACTCAACATACCATGCTGGGGAGCACTTACACTCAACATACCATGCTGGGTAGCACTGACACTCAACATACCATGCTGGGTAGCACTGACACTCAAAATACACTCTGCCCCTCCCCGGTTATGAGTGTTAGAACCACAACATAAAATAGAGCTAGCTTCTGGCTCAAAAGCCAGAAAAGTTTGCTGACCCCTGACTCTATGATCTGAATTTTGTGAAATAAACATCCTCTATGTGTTGAGAGAAGTTCTGTTATTAGTTGTGCCTACCTACTACCTTTTGCAGACAGTTCAATAAATGCTGGCACACTGGTCGCTCTAAATTGTAACTGCCTCGGCATAAGTGTTTTTAAGCCTCAAATATGCCTAGGGTTGCCACCCAGTTTTTATTGTACCATCAGGTCAGAAAAAATTGCTTTGAGGCCTAAGGAGGCAATAACTCAGCTGTTATCTTTTGAAGAAGAATTGGGAACCATCAAAATTCCTGCAATACACAATGTACTATAGTTTCACTAAAGCATCTAAGGTTCAATCTAGTATGTGATGCACCATGGCAAGATGCTGAACCCCATAGATTGAAGTAACAAGACCAACATTGCAATGGCAGCTTTGCAACTGGAAAGAAGAATGGGAGGGGTATATTGTAGGGAGTAGGAACAAATAACAGAACATTCCAATTCAAGATGGTAATGAAAATTGTATGCTGTGTGGGTAATACTGCTTGCTTTTCAACAGGTATTTTAAAAAGAAATAAATTCATCAGATTAATTAAAAAGAGAAATAGAGAAGAGCAAATCTTTTGTGCATATAATTTAAACTTGATTGCAAAATTAAACAAGTATTACAAGAAAGCAATCCTTGACAATCATAAAGACTCACGTCTCTCCACAACAGGGAATATGGTTGCTCAGTCCAGTAAAACAATTATGCTGTTTCAACCAGTACCATAGAGGGCCAGTTCGTTGGTAACGCCAGAGAGAGCATTCCTAGTACATATAAGTATTGAAAGAACAAACTAAGTACAACTTAAATAAAATAGTATATTTATCTATAAATGAATGAGAACTCTGGAGGGATTTGCTTTTTCTTCATGGCTCTAACAAAATATTGTTCTACAAAAGACAGGCGCTGCCATTAATCATTTTTCATCTAAGTTTTTTTTTTGGTCCATGTGCATTATTTTAATTCTACTGATGTTTCTGTTTGGTGCACATATCAAGTGCCCAATGGCTGGCCCCCCATCACAACATTACTTTGATTTTAAATAGTTTGTTTGTCTCTGTACCTCTCCTAGTCTAGCAGGATAGTAAAAAAAATTGGATTGAAGCCATTGTTAAGTCTATCTAGGCAATGACATTTTACTAAGAATATACTGCAACCCTATGCCACTTTCTTTGTTTTCAAAAATTCAGTTGTTCTTATGAAAGTAAAATAGATTGAATGAGCAAGTGCTATAACTTTATCCAAAAATCTATAAAATGCCACCTACACATTGTTTGAACATTCAAGTAGTTAGTAGTTACCCATCACTAACTAAATTATGTTGGCTAAGTTTTCTATCACTTTATCTGCTGTAACCCACAGCTCTCATGATGATGATTGAGTGGCATAGGCTTTGTTTTCCCCAGCAATGGGTTATCACAAAGAACAGTTATAGTTTATTAGGGGAAAACATAAGTCCAGTGAAGAGATGGCTAATCTTCTCTCTGTAAAATAGAGTTGCAACGAAGATGCTTAGCCAGTATTATGGAAAAGCATTCCACGAGATGTAATCCAGAACACCTGAGGTGCCAAATGAAAGCCATCACTATCAGGGGAAAGAAACAGCAACAGTGCAGTGATCAGTGCTGTATTTACCGCGAGGCATCCTAGGCGGATGCCTATGGCGGCAAATTTTGGGGGGGCGGCAGCGCACCCCAGCACTGGAAAATTTAAAAAAAAATAAAAAATCCGGCCCTTTAAAAAAAAAAAACCCCACCGCGCTTGCAGGCAGAGACGCAGAGTGCAGCCTGTTCGGCTCCCCGTGCAGTGTGCCGACACGGAAGTGCCGACAGTCACGTGACGGGCGCGCTGACATCATACGCGCGCCCGGTCACGTGACCTGTCGGCACAATCGCCGGGAAGCCGAACAGGCAGCATGGAGGGACCATGCTGCCTGCCTGCCAGGGAAAGGTAAGTGCTGATGGGAGACTGTGTGTGTGTGTGTGTGTGTGTGTGTGTGTGTGTGTGTGTGTGTGTGTGTGTGTGTGTGTGTGTGTGTGTGATGGGAGACAGTGTGTGTGACTGAGTGTGATGGGAGTCAGAGTGTGTGTGATGGGAGACAGTGTGTGTGTGATGGGAATCAGAGTGTGTGTGTGATGGGAGACAGTGTATGACTGAGTGTGATGGGAGTCAGAGTGTGTGTGATGGGAGACTGTGTGTGACTGAGTGTGATGGGAGTCAGAGTGTGTGTGATGGGAGACTGTGTGTGACTGAGTGTGATGGAAGTCAGAGTGTGTGTGATAGGAGACAGTGTGTGTGACTGAGTGGGATGGGAGTCAGAGTGTGTGTGATGGGAGACAGTGTGTGTGACTGAGTGTGATGGGAGTCAGAGTGTGTGCGATGGGAGACTGTGTGTGACTGAGTGTGATGGGAGTCAGAGTGTGTGTGATGGGAGACTGTGTGTGACTGAGTGTGATGGAAGTCAGAGTGTGTGTGATAGGAGACAGTGTGTGTGACTGAGTGTGATGGGAGTCAGAGTGTGTGTGATGGGAGACAGTGTGTGTGACTGAGTGTGATGGGAGTCAGAGTGTGTGTGATGGGAGACTGTGTGTGACTGAGTGTGATGGAAGTCAGAGTGTGTGTGATAGGAGACAGTGTGTGTGACTGAGTGGGATGGGAGTCAGAGTGTGTGTGATGGGAGACAGTGTGTGTGACTGAGTGTGATGGGAGTCAGAGTGTGTGTGATAGGAGACAGTGTGTGTGACTGAGTGTGATGGGAGTAGGAGTGTGTGACTGAGTGTGATGGGAGTGTGAGCTTGATGTGAGTCTGAATGATGGGGCATGTCTTAGGTGTGTAACGTGGGTGTGCAGCTTGGGTAGGGGGGTGCCCGGATTTTGTCTGCCTAGGGCAGCACAAAATCAAGATACACCACTGGCAGTGATGACTTACCTTTGGGATCCCAGCTGCTGTTAAGGGTGGTTTGTATGATTCTCAGCTAGCAGTATACATGGCTGAGCATTGTAGGAGCAGCTATCTAAAGAGGTTATGATCCCATTTGTTAGCAAGCACTAAGCAGGTATGGATAAATTGGTGATGGCTGCTCAGGACTGGTGCAAATTATTCTAACGCTCTATGAAAACATTCATTTTGCTATCGCCACGGTGTGCATGTATAAAGTCTTCCATCAGTATATAGTTAGCCAGACAAACACATGGTAGTACTGCCGGAGGTCCAAGTTTTCAAAAGCACAGACTTGCTGTACTCTTGCCTCCTCCTGGGCCATTGGGTTGCTTCCTGCCTAGTGCAGGGCCCTCAGTCCAGGATGCTGGCTCTATAGTTGCACCTAAACCCATTTTATCCATGGCAGTTGGCAACATATTAAAATAATCAAATGAAAAAAAAACATTTGTGTCTTTTATTTATAAATCTACCTTCAGAATATGTACAGTAGGTTACATTTCTAAGTTGAGAACACTGGAGGAAAATAAATGAATCAAGCCATCAATCTTTTTTTAAATAACGTTACCTAATACAGGAGACATAGGATGGTACATACAGAGTGCAGGTACACTTTAATTACTGAGGCTCAATCTACTCATTTGTGAGTAATTTTTCCTGGAACAGAAAATGTCTGGTGTACTCATCTCAATTTCTCAGTGATGTGATTTTCATTACTCCAGGGCACAAATAGATCCGTTTTATATTTTTCCTTGGTTTTAATTGATAGTGAACTGCCTTTAGCTAACAAGGCTAATGGTTCTCAGAACCAATTTATGCATCTCTTCGCCTAATGAAAGCCTATGGAGCCCATTTCTTATCGGTACCCAGCAAGAAATAGGCCATATGGTAAAGTCAAATTGAGTTCTTTATTTAACTTACCTGAAGCATACTTAACTACATTTGCAGCCAAAACACATTAATAAATTCAGATATAAATAAAAATCCATACATCAGAGACAGAAACATCTGCTATAAATGAGCAAGTCAAAAATCAAACCCAAAAATACTGCACTGCTGGGTAAAAGTTGTGAAAATGTATTAATAATAAAGCAATTAAACAGCAAGTTTGTTCGTTGTATGTATTTATAATATATATATATATATATATATATATATATATATATATATAGCAAGTTTTATAGTTTCTCTTTAAAATAGTAAACTCTTCTATGGTGGTCGAATATCTCTTACTGCTTACGATGAGAGACCCTCATCCAGATAAGCACATGATTACACTATCAATTCAGGTAATATGCCCGATCCAACTCCTTTTTTGAATGAATGGGTGCATATTGTGTAGACCCTTATTTAAAAACATAAACCTCGACTACTGACATGATTTTTGTAATTTAAGAGCATCCCCTGTAAAAATGCACTTCAACAAAACATTTGTATGTGTTTCATTTTATTATGATTGCTTTTAATAATTTAATAAACTAGTGTTCTAGGAAAATGAACAATGGCTCTAAATTAAAATCACAACACATTGTCAAGAAAGTGTAGTGTAAAGCAGGCATGAAGCACAATTTACAATTGCGGTATTATATACAAAGTGAAATCATTAGACTTAAATTCAAGTTTAATACATTTCCCAAAACTGTACAAGTGACATTTTCTCCATGCTAATAGAATGATTAATATCAAATTTGTCTAAATCACATTCTGAGCTGGTGAACAATGGTGGCTTATTAGCATCATTGTCTTTGATAATTTTCTTTTGCATCTTTTCTTAAGAAATGCATAGTCTTTAAATGTTATTTCAACTCTTTTTTTAAACAGTAGGCAAAAAGCCAGCTGGTCACCCACCTCTAACTTTAATATTCAACAGCCAGTGATTATCATCAACAGCTGCATTTCATTAATTCCAGTACTTACATAATCAGAGCACATTAAATCCCTTTGTGATTTTATATTAAACGATCGGTAATGCCTTACAAGAAATGGCTGTTGTAAAAAGAGCATTGGCAGAAGTTCAAATTTGTATATAAAAGTTAAAGGCTTGCTATCGTGTATCTTACTTCATTAAATGGCCTTAAATATTAGAAAAAAAAACAGATAATGGAAATAGTGGAAGACTTATGAAACCCAACAGTTTATGCTATTCTGATTATCTCCCCTTGATGTTTTTAATTGTGCAATAAACAACAAAAATTGACTTTAATGTTACAGGACAGAAACCAGATTTAATTTTTTCTTGATGGGGTCTAGTCATTAATGGTCGAGTATAGTGCAAGGAGGGCGACTTTCACTTTAAAGGTCGCTAACACATATGGGAGACCAGTGCAAGTGGCCCTGGCCTCCTGCTATTATTAACATGGCTAGGAGCCTGCTTATTGGCTCCCAGCCTTTCTTCCCAGATTAAAATACCAGGGCTGGGAGCCTACTTAATGATTCCCAGTCCCCCCAAAATGAATGACCCAAGAAAGTCCATGGCCAGTTAAAAAAATAATAATAGTGATGGGGATGCTTGGCCAAAGCCCCGGGAATAAGTATAAATACTACACATTATTACAAAAAGAACAAGTTATAAAGTAATAATTGTACTCACAGGTGGAGAGGACATGGACATTGAAGACTAGATGTCAATGTGAACCTGTGTGGTTGCTTTGATAACCCACTGTGGTGTGTACCTACACACAAATGACAAATGGAGCATTTTTGAATTCACAATAGGAGCATAAGGCTGCCAACAGAGCAGGGTTGGCAACTTGTGGCCTGGGGGACAAAAATAATTTAGTGGCCCATAGTGCAGTTTTACACACCGACTTATTATATTTAGAGATAGGCATAAATACACAGTTACAACATAAATGCTGACAGATTGATAGAAGTACAAGATAATTGGAGAGATTGAATGTGCTATGCATTTAGATGTGAAATGTGGTCCAGCCCCAGCACATAGAACCAGGTTAAAGAGTAGCCTTTGGGAGCAATTACCCCTCTGACCGCCCTTGCCAACCATCCCCTGGTTGCCACCAAACTGTATTTTGTAGCAGACTGGTAAAAAAAATAATGGCTTTTTTAATCGAGTTTTCTTTTAAAGGTGGTTTTAACTAGGCAAAATGGCCTTATACCTGATTAAACCTGATTTTATGGTTTAATCCCTCATTAAAAAGAGAAGCATATAAGAAATCTGCTTACATGCTGTTAGATACAAGTGTTCTGTGAAGCAAAACTATGGGCTCTATTTACAAAAAGTTGAGTTGAGGCGTACCTCCCGCTCATGAGCTGTAACACTCTCCCATTTCTGATCCTAGCTTTTGAAGCCTGGATCGCTACTGCGCACAATGCTGCACATGAGCAGTAATCATTCTCTGGTGACTGGGACAGTGCGAACTGAACCACGGGATTGCGGTCCTGAGTCCTCCTGTCCCAGTGAGCTCTACCCCTTTTCTGAAAAGCGGGACAGAGGTACATACCTCTCAAATTGGGACTGTTCCACGCAAAGCGGGATAGTTGGGAGGTATGATTTAGATAAGATTAACATTTAATATCACCAATTTAGCGATACATTGTGCAGAAACAATCCAGTTAAATTTGCTTAGCAGGGGAAACTCCCCAGGTTTATACCTGCATGATCTACAGTGAAAAGGATGAGATGAAATGTTAATCTCACTACAACTCACCTGCAATTCACCTTTTAGTGAATAGCCCCCAACTATGAATGGAATAATTTTTCTGGAGAACTTTCCTGGAAGATCTCACTGCCACTTCCTGGGGATGCTGGTGTTTAAAGGAGCAGTACTACCTTGCGTATTTTCTATATGTTGTACATGTTTATAATGGATCTGAAATGCACTTATTTTTTACTTTAATGGGGTGGGGCTACATGACAGTAGGTGACGACACGTGACTACAATATTGCATGACCCCAAGAGATTGAGCCCCAGCCCTAGTACAGATATTGCATAGCTGGAGCTCCTCAAATAGGCTGTATATATCTGCAAGACATACATAGTTCAAACACAATAGGCTGAGACAGACCTGAATTTGATGGGACAAGGCCCCCAAACACATGACTGTCCTGGAAAATTAGGCACTATTAGTAACATGTTGAAGTGTTCTGATTAATTGGGGCCTGGTTTCCAACTCCTTACGAAGAAGGAAATGTTTCCTGTAGCTTCTGTCTCCTTAAGTCTCTTTACTGAGGTTTTAATTCTGTTTGCCAGCTCCCGTGGGAAATTAATATGATCCAAACTCACAGTTCATATGTCTGCAAGAAGTGGGTGGGATATGATTAACCTTTGATCTACCACAGCTAGTAACATAAGCACATGACTGAGAAAATTACAATTTTGAAAATATCACTAATTAAAGAAAAAATGCATAGTATACAATTTTCCATTTACATTTTGGTACAGCCATTCAATATGGATAATATTGTAATGGGAATATTCCTGTGAAAATGTTACCATATGGCAGGCTTCAGTAAATAAACAGATGAAAAAGACTACTACAGTTATGGAAGTTTGTTAAGGTCATTTTTTGTTGGCCACAATTTATATATTATATTTCTGTCTGTGTTCAGTCATTGAAGATTTGCAAACACTCCATTTTCACATTAATAACATTGGGGAGTTACTGATACCTTTCAATTAGGTCTCAGTAATGCTGATGCATTTACCCATGGGTCTTTCATAACACAAATTTAATCAAGTGAGTATATACAAAATTAAAATGATGGCAGGCTGAAACAGACTCTTGGAAAATAGTTTTAAATGATCTCCTAATAGCTTTATGTCAATGAGATCTTGAGAGAAAAAAAGAAACTCCAGCATTTATCATCTTGACATCAACAGAAAAAAAAACCTTCTCGATCTGCTGCGATTCTCTTTACATTTATAAACTAATTCATTTGTATTTTTTTTTTTTTTTTTAACACTCAGACTCCACTCGTTTAATTTATCCATTAGTCAAATTCGTGTGGTTTTAGTCATCCTTGTGTCAATTGCTTATTTTCCCCCGCTCTCCCTCTATTTCTCGTATACTTCTGTTTTTCGTTTATAATTTTTCAGAAATGAGAAAAGAAGAGAGAGACGTACCCATACGACAGGACAGTTTAACCACATAAAACGTACCCGACGAGAGAGACGTACCCAAATAACAAAACAGTCAAACCACATAAAACACATGTACCCGAGGGGGGGGGGGAGGGGCTCACCTCCGATCATCGAGCGCCGGGGTCCCAACTTCACCCTTCTACCCTTCCTCACCGGTCTACTGTTCCCCTTCCTCTTGCTCTCTAATCCGTCCCAACCATCCATTCCACATACTTAAATTTTTTGCTGAATATTTCCAGAATCTAGCTATGTCTCTCTCCATTGTAATTTGCGCTGCAATCTGGTTTTTAACATGCCCCCATTGGCATTCTTTTGTTTGTTTCCAGTTGCGTGCAATCGTGATTTTACCTGCCATAAGACAGTGAGAGACAAAACATTCTGTCTTCCAGGACATCTTTGGGTAGTTCAGATGGAGCAGGAAGGTTTCTGGAGTGTTGCTTAGCTCGGTGTTTGTCATTAGGCGAACGTATTCAAATATTTTTTCAACCATATTTCTAACTTTTTCGCATTCCCACCAAATGTGCTTGTACGTGCCCTCTTTTACTCCGCACCTCCAACACATGGGGGAAGCGCCTTGGTACATTTTCGCCATTTTCTTCGGTGTTAAATACCACCTAGTATACACTTTAAAGTGGGTTTCCACTAGGGAGATGCCGTGGATTTGGCTGTTTAGTCTTTTAAAATTTTTGCACCAATCTTCGTGCTCCACCCGGACTCCCAGCTCCCTTTCCCAAGCAAACGTATGTTTTGGGGAAACGTTTGTTTCCGATAGGCGCAATACTTCTAGGGATTTTTTAAGAACCTTATCCACCTTCCCCGATGAAAATATTTTCTCCAGACCAATTTGGATTTCTTTCTGACCTGTTACAATATATGTTTGAATAATATTTTTCACCCTAAGGTACGTGTAGATTTCAGTACTTGATAGGTTAAACTGCTTAGCTAGGTCTTCAAATGGTTTAATTCTCCCTTGTTCAATAATTTGTTTGGTTTGCATGATTCCCTTCTCTCTCCATTTATTTAATCTCAAGTTTTTAGTATATCCTTCTAATTCATTTATATGCATGAATGGCATTATTTTGTTGTTTATGTCTAGGTTTATTTTTATCCTCCTCCATTCTTTTAGAAGTTGTGATGTAATAAAATTCTGCTCTACCCTACCTTCTCCTTCCTTACCATTTCTCAGTCCCCAGATACTGTCTTGTAGACAATCAGCTCCTAATGCCTCAGATTCTATGATGTTCCATCCCTCCTCTTGAGTTGACAGCAACTGTGCTCTGTAGATGTGTGTAATTATACTAGCCCAGTGCTGTCTCTTTATCACTGGGAATCCCAGCCCACCCTTTTCTGGTTTTTGGGAGACAACTCGTATGTTTATTCTTGATTTTTTACCTTTCCAAACAAAAGTTGATATACTTGCTTGGAGCATTGTCAGCCAGGAATCGTGTATCTTTAAGGGAATCATTTGAAATAAATAGTTCCATTTGGGGATTATATAGGAGTTGATCATCTGAATCCTACCCCAACTTGCACTTTCTAGGTGTTTCCACTGCTTTAGTTGGGAGTTTGTGTCTTTCAATAGTTTCATAAAATTAACTTCCATTAGCCTTGTTAGGTCTTTTGTAATTGTAATCCCTAGGTACTTGTATGCTTTTTTTGCCCAGGTAAAGTTATATTTAAGATTGATTTCTGCAATGTCCTCCTTATCCAGATTTATCCCCATTAGGATTGTTTTGCTGATGTTCATTTTATAATTAGATATCTGGCTGTATTTATCAATTTCGTTCATTAGGGCATCCATAGATGTTTTAGGGTTTGTGAGTGTTATAAGTACGTCATCAGCGTATAGTGAGATTTTCATTTTACACTTTGATGTCTCCCAGCCTAGGATATTAGGATTGTTTCTTATATTTATTGCTAATGGGTCGACAGACATAATATAGAGCAGTGGCGAGAGGGGACAGCCCTGTCTTGTACCATTTCCCAGTTTGAACCATTCAGAGCAAATGTTCTGCCCAACCGTTCTCGCAGTCGGATTTTTATACATAGACATAATGGCTTCTAGCATCCAGTCCCGTATACCAAAGGCTGACAGGGTTTGCTGTAGGAAACTCCAACCGACCCTGTCAAAGGCCTTTTCGGCATCAACTGCCATGGTTAAAAGCGGGAGACCCTTTTTCTGAGCCACATCCATAATATTTATAATCCTTCTTGTATTTAAACACAATGTTCTACCGGGTACGAAACCTATTTGGTCCGGGTGTATTATCCATTTAAGGATTTTTTTCAGTCGTTTCGCCAGAATTGCTGCAAACAATTTGACGTCCGTGTTAATTAAAGAAATAGGTCTGTAGCTTGTCACTTCTGTAGGTGGTTTATCTAGTTTTAGTATGGGCAGAACATTTGCTCTCATCATCTCCTCCGGGAAAGTCCCTAAGTTGACACAACTATTATAGGTGCTTGCCAGGTGGCCACTTATTTGGTCCGCAAATATTTTATAGAACAGGTTAGTAAACCCATCTGGGCCTGGGGTTTTTTCTTTTATTAGGTCTTGGATTGCATTCCTTACCTCTACTTTTTTAATAGGTTGATTTAAGCTATTTTGGTGTTCTTGTGGGATTTTCGGTATTTTAGTGCTGCTTAAGTAATTTTTAATTTGGTCGATGGGACTATTCACTTGTAGATTATAGAGTTGTTCATAATATGCGTTAAACCTTGACCCAATATCCTTGGGGGATATATAAGAAGTGTCTTGGTCTATTATTTTTGAGATTCTGTTGGTTGCTTTTTGTTTTCTAAGTCTATCCGTCATCATTTTATTCGTTCTATTGTTGCAGAGATAGTATTTTGCTTTAAGTTTTGCCAAATTTTTTGTTATCTGTTCTGTCTCGTAATTATCTATTTTTGTCTGTAGCTCATTTATCTGTCGAACTTTATCTTCCGTTGGTTCTTGTTTATTTTCCTGGGATATTATTTGTAATTTTACATAGAGCCCTTGGGGATTATTGTCTTTTTTGTTTTGAGAGATGCTATTTATTTGTATTAACTGTCCTCTCAGGACTGCTTTGAAAGCACACCAGGTGTTAGCTGGATTGGTGTCTCCAGAATCGTTTTCTTTAAAGTAGCACTCTATACATTTTAATAATTTTTCCTTGTTATCCTTATTGTTTAAAAGACCGTCGTTCAGTCTCCAAGTGGTTCTATTTTTCTGGGTCCCCCCCTCTTTAACACTCAGGAGCATTATACTATGGTCTGACCATGTGTTTTCTTTTATATCAATTTTAACTATTTTGTTGATTAGGTCCACGTTTCCCCAAACCATATCTATGCGGGAGTAGGAGCAGTGCACTCTTGATAAGTGCGTATAGTCTCTCGACTCTGGATTCATGGTTCGCCATGAGTCATAATAGTCGAATCTTTTCATTGCACTAGTCAATGCTTTAGCTTGTTTTATTACCCTTTTGTCCATTGCCCCTCCTTTTGTTAGTTTTTTATCCAAGGTGTGGTCGAGAGCGCAGTTAAAATCCCCTGCCACTATGCATATCCCTAACTTGATTCGGTCTACCTTCTCTAGGATTTTGTTTAAGTTGGTTACAGGTGCTACGTTAGGTAAATATACATTGACAATTGTGTACCTTATTTCGTTAATCTTACATATGATGATTATAAACCTGCCCTCTGAATCTGTTTCTTGATACTCTATTTCTACTTTAACTTTACTAGATATGACTATAGCCACTCCTCTTTTTCTTTTGTCCCCAAGGGAGGCATGCAAAATATTTGGGTATCTTCTTCCCCCCCAGTTATGTTTTTCTTCCTTACGCCAATGAGTTTCTTGGATCAGGCATATATCTATGTGTTCTTGCACCAAGAGCTTGTAGAGTTTTGATCTTTTATAGGTGGTGTTGAGGCCCTGCGCATTCACCGAGGCAAACCTAACCATGTCTGTCCCTCTCCCTCCCCCCTACATCCCCCCCCACCCCCCCTCCCGCAGCCCGGGCACACGACAGAGAAAACAAAATACACACACACATATACCACACATACCCTGTATCCCCTTCCGGAGGACACTCCTGTACCTCTTCCAACCGGACGGCCCCCCCAAACCCTTCCCCATAGGGCACTTCGGTTGACCCTCTACCCTTTAATAGGGTCATGTGTTTGGATTCAAACACCAAGTGGGGATTTTATTTCCCCCGCTGAACCGCCAATTATTTATTCATTTCCCTGCCCCGCAAAAAAAAAAAAACCCCGCCCCCCTTTTCCCATATCAGTTTTTATAATTTTGTCGTCTTTCACTCTTGGTGTTATACTTGCTATTGTGCTATACATACTCAATTTTAAGCTTCCTTGATTTTTAACCACCCGTGGGAGAAGGAGGGTATTTAAGTGGGTTGTCCTGAAATGTGCTGATGTCCAAGTGGGTTATCTCAAAATGTGCTCTATGTGGGCTTTATACTTTTCAATTTTGTGTATTTAAATAGTGTTTAGCAGTTTTCTTTATGATGATACTTTTTTCAGTGCGTGTTACTCTTTTACTCCTTTCTCTTTCCTTCTCCTTTCTCTCTTTCCTTTTCTCTTGTTTCTTTTCCTTCCCCTTCTTCCCTCTTCCCTCTTCTCCCTCCCCTTCCTTCCCTTTCCCTTTCCCTTTCTTCCTCCCGTTCTACATTTTTTTTTTTTTTCCTTCCTTTTATTTATTCGTGCGCATGTGTGGTTCTTAAATGCTTTGGTAATATCGTGACTCGTGATTTATGAGTGAAGTATTGAACTCTATTAAGTCTTAAATAATACCCTATTAAATTTGTGTTCCTTATCTCATTGTGGTTTGCATTAAATCCTCCTGTAAATGTAATCCTTTCCCCTTTTTCTTTCTTGTACTTTGCGTGTGGCACTCTTGTATGTTGCGTACCCTTTCTTTCCTTTTCCCTTCCTTCTCCTTTCCCTTTCCTACCCCTTCTTCCCCTCCTTCTTCTTCCCTCCTGACCTACTGTGCCTTAATTCGTCTTGTTCAACTTCTTCCACTTTTACTCTTACTTTCAGTTTTACTTCTCCTCCTGCACTTCTCCTCTTATAAAAAAAAAAAAACCCAAGGGAAATGTAAAATAAATGTGGACATAGCTATGTCCGCCTTAGCTGTTGATATTATTGTCTAGCAGCCATGACTTTAATTTTTCCGGAGACTCAAGTACGGTCTGATGTTCATTGTATTGAATTATTAACTTCGCTGGAAAACCCCACCGGTATTTTATGTTCTTCTGTCTCAAGAACACCAGGGAATGTTGGAAGGATTTTCTCCACATTCTTGTGGCATATGAGAGATCTTGAAAAATTTGTATCTCCCTATAATCATCACTGATGTCTTTGCTTTCTCTCTTTGCTTGCATAATTGATTCTTTAAAAGTAAAATGTAGAAAATTCACTATTACATCTCTTGGATGTTCCGAGGCGGGACCTTTTGGATTATATATTCTATGTATTCTCTCCATGTCCGCCTCACTGCCCTTTGGGTCTATACCTAGTTCTTTGAAATATGTAATCAGGTATTCTTTTAGTTGGTCCCTGGAGACTGTTTCTGGAATATTTTTAAAGCGTAAATTAGATCTTCTTGATCTGTCCTCTAGATCACGGATCTTCCCTTCTAGTTGGGACAGCTTTTTATCTTGTTCTTGATTAGTTTCTTTCAGAGTAGTTATTTGTGTGTGCAAGTTTGCCATTTTTTCCTCAATGGACCCGACTTTATCTCCTAGTACCCTTATTTCATGTTTGACTGTCATTGCACTTTTGGTTATCTCTGCTGTGATATGCTCTAAGTGTGAATCAAGTTTCTCCAGAAAGAGGTCTCGAGTGACATATTTTTCTGATGTTAATATTGGGTTTTCTTGGGACTGGTGGGGATTCCCTTGAGGCAAGGTAAATGATGTTTCTATTATTTTTTCAGATGTCTCTGTGTTATTGGATGGAGAAAAAAATCCTGACAACCGTTTAGTTTTGGGGTCCTCTTTCCTGTCTCTTTCTTTTGTTTTTATTGGTTTTCTACTTGCCATATTGGCTTTTCTGTAGCTTGGCACGTTTAGCTTATTTAAGTATATAGGCGGGCTTTGTTTGCATGGACGGATTTAGGGCCGGAACAATACACTTTTTGGGAAGTTTGTTGGGAAGTTTGTTCTTCCCCCCTTTTTTCCCCTTTTTTTTTTCTTTTTCTTTTCTTCCTTCCCCTTCTCTCTTTCTTTCCTTTTTTTTTTCTTTTTTCCTTTTTCCCTTTTTCTTTTATGTATGCCGCCGCTCAGTATAACGTTATACACGCGGTCTAATTCAATTTCTAATATTGTCCACACAGTGCTCCCCCCTCTTTTACTTTAACCACCACCCCTCGCATGGAAGTGCGGTAATACAGTTTTACTTTAGATTGACCACTTAGCTTTGTCGTTGCCTCACTCTGCACGCCTAGTTGATGGGGCGCTTTTCCTTCCCTTTTCCCTTTTCTCCTTCCTTAAGTCCTCCGTTTGTCCGCTTCTTCTGTTCTGCAGTTTCGCGGCGTCCCGGTTGGGCTTCTGATTCTCCCTCACTCTCTGCTTCTTTTCTTCAGCTCCGTATTTCGTCTCCTACTTCCAGCTCTCTACTCGCTGCTCAGCGGCTCAGCGGGGTTTCAGCATCCCACCTCTTCCGGTGCTACCACGTCATCACGTCAGCACCGCCTTTAAATAAATTCATTTGTATTTTTGACGGGTGGACTATTTGATAAGAAAATAAAATGCACATGGAATGTGTGTGGATTGTTATGAAGTTGCAGCTTGCAAAATGATTTATCTATAATTGAGATGACACTAAAAGTAACAAAATAGACATCTTACACAGCACTCAATGAACAATAAGCAGGGGAGGGCTTGCAGAAGGGCCATAGCCCTCTCAATGGACTAGGACTGGACCACTTTTTACTTCTAAATGCTTTCGACTATCAATCTCTGTACCTTATCTGTCAGTATATCTGTCCTACCTGTCTTTTTATGTTTGTCTTTGAGAACTGGTGGGCTGATAAAATATCAAAATGGGCCACTAAATTGTTTTTGCCCCCCATCCCTGCGCCAAACGTTGCCATCCCTCCCCTGACAATAAGTGTAAATCTAACTCGGAAATGGTGATACTGATAGCAAATGTTGTCCAATGGTGCTAGAATCATAAGCATCAAACACCTGAGAGGAGTCATCAAGGAATTCACTAAATTAAAAATCTGATCCCAGGCAATAGATGTATTAAACTCAGTAAATAAAATAACAAAACTAGAAAACAAAAGAGCACGCAGAACTCATTGCAAATTATATAATAAGCATATATTAAATACCCTTACTCCTCGCAGCTTCTTACAAAATTAATGAATAAAATCAGGCAGATATGTGGACTTGCGGGGGGCACAGGTATTTAAAACTGATAAGGCACTTTAGTGATGAGTGATGGAAATCACCAATCATTCTAGACAGTGGCCTAGGTGACTTTTTTTATCCCAACATAATGTTATCTACGCTTCAGAGGCGTAACAAGAAACCACTGGGCCTCGGTGAAAAAATTGTCCTAGGGCCGCCCGAACCCACCATGCAACTCCTATACTATGTTAATGGATGGTTTATATATTTATATAATGTAATATATAAAAATATATATATTTGTTATATAAACATTATAAAACCAACCATATGACTCATGGTTTATTTAATATGTGGTTAACATATTTGTCTGGTTTTATAATATTTCTTTAACAAATATCCAATAAACCAGCTATATATATCATATTTGTTATAATATTACAGTTACATACATACACACAGTCAGACTTACACACACTCATACATACATACACACAGTCAGACTTACAGTTACATACATACACAGGTGGAGCTTTCATCCCCTCACGCGACACCAGCGGAGGTGCGGCTACCGGTGACAATGTCACATGGGCCGTATCTCTCTGTCTGGAGGGCCTGTATGATGCGATCAGTTCAGATCGCATAGTACAGGTTTTAATCTCTCATTATCACAGCGGTCTACAGGGCAACCAGGCCCGTCACACCAGCTGAGACCCCTGCGATAATGATAGTTCGGCCACTGCATCGCTTAAATAAACACTATTGCTGTTCCACCAATATACAAAGGAACTTCCCGGCTATCATTTTATTATGAAATCGGCTTTTTTCTCATGTGATGTTGTACATTTATCTGTACTACATGTACTTGGAAGGGACAAAAATGAAGTTTTACACTCACAACTCTATTATGTATCACGTGCGCTGCTCTTAAACCTGGAGGTTACTATACCATCTTTGACTACGGAGAGAGCATGGATAGAGTTACCTCAATGTTTTGTTACATTTCTTGTAACCTTTTATCTTGAAAATGATATGCAGATATGGATGTATGTATGTAGAGAGACTTTTTTAAAAACCTTTTGTGCACATTCTCAATTAGCTATATCTTGTAAATCGTTAAGAGTTTATTGTACACGTTTCATTTTCAGTAACTTACATGTTCTCATATTCATTTAGTCAGGACACATTTGCTATATAATTTGTAGGATTTGTATCTTATTAAAAAGACTGTGAATGGGGTTATAGTGTTGAAAACATATTTTCTGATAGTTTCACATTTCTAATAACTATAAAGCTATATTAACTAGATTCTTACTAAAACTAACCTAAATGTACATAAATAATGTAAACAGGTAGTGCTTTGCAAAAGTTTTGTATTGTTATAAGTATATTAGTTATGGGAGCTCTAAATAATATATTATAAAACTTACAAAGCTTTATCCCTATCACCAAGTGCCTAAAGCCTGTCAATATATTATTTAATCATATGGAATTTAGGCCCACCTATATTTTCAACTTAGAATATTTGAATCTAGCTATACCTGAGGACACTTCTAGTTGCTTAGAGGGATTATCTAAATCTTTGAATGTTCTTTGCCTATTTGTTTTACAAATAAAACCCACTCTCTCTTTTTCTAGCTCCTCCAGCACTATTTGTTTCCTAAATGAACACAGCTACTCACTTTTTAGTCCCTTAATTAATCTCTTCCCACTTGTAGGACATTCTATGCCGTCCTACTTTTAAGTGCCTAGAGGCATGTAGGACGGCATACGACGTCCAGTATTAAACAGCTCAACAGGGCCTCCCGATGCAGGGACTTGCAGCGGGGTCCTCACTGTTAGGAGAGGACACTTTGAGTGGCCTCACTCTGAAACATAAAATACACACAGGACGTCACAAAGTATCGTCAGGGACCAACAGAGTCTATAGAGACCCTGATCGGGTCCCTGCTTGTATGTTCCAGGCTGTCGAACATAAAGTGATCAGAGCCAGGAATACAAAGATGCCGGTTTGGTGCTTTGGTCATTAAGGACCAAAGCACCAACCAGCGCAAAGGGATTAAAGGACAACTAAAAAAATTTAAATAATACACAAGTGAAAAAATCACTGCCCCTAATATGAGGATAAACTTGCATGTACTTTTTATACTTCCCAGGAAAGCAGGCAGCCAGTCTTGTCAGTCTGTTTCTCTGTGCACATCCAGACAGATAGACCCTCACGTGGGATCTGTTGATCCACTAGTAGAGAGAGTCCCAGACCTGACAGACCCCAATCAGATGAGAGGGGCAAGCCCGCACTCTAATTTGCTGTGCCAGTTTGTTCTAACCTCCCCACCGGTGTAAACCGGTGTGTGTATTTCTAAAGATACATGTCGGGTTTACTTGGGACAAGGGCACACTAATTTTTTTTATCCCTTGCTTCTTCTAAGGACGTAACGTAAAAAAAATGTAGATTTTCTCAGTTTGATACTAGCTGTAAATCTTGGTTCCACTAGAAATTAAAATAGATCTTAAACATATCTGTTACTAAATTTATTCAAATGATATTGGTGAAAATTAAATCATAGGATGGCTCATAATTCACTTTTGTAGAGGCCAATTTTTTGTGTGTGAAAACCAAATTATACAAGTGGGTGTGCCTTAATGTGTAGTCATGGCCCATTTTTGGCCATGACCTGCCCACATTTCACATTTTCACGCATCTGTACTTTTGAATATCAAGCACATAGTCTTCATAGAGACTCTAGAACTGTAAACAACAAACTTGAACATTTGATTTTCTACCTCTACTAATAGTCAACATGATTCTGTTGACCACTCCTAACTCTGTGGAGTCTAATGGACAATTATGCTGAAGTTTCTTTTCACCTAGAAATGCATAAGGTTTGGGGATCCTTTTATGACTGTGCAGTCCTCTCGCTGTTATCTAGGGTGTAATATCCTTCTGTTATTAATAATCCTGACTTAATAGCAAGATTAGTCCTGACTTATGTAATGCCATATATCGTAGACGTGATAATCTTAAGGACTTTAATTAATTTGGGCTAAATATAAAATACCATGTTAAAATCTCATTAGAAAAGCATTTGCTTCTCATTATCACTGTCTTCTAGTAAGATTAAGACTACACCATAATGCACCTGCTTAACATTACATTATTCTGAGCAGCCTAGTACAGATTTGCAAGAACTTAATGCTGAGAGATCATGGCACCAATTATTATTAATAGTAGTCCAGCTCTAGTTGTAGATCTATGCTACCATATCTGTTTATAATGGTGAACTGGGATAAAACGGTATCCTAGTTGGAGCCTCCTATTTTTGCAGCACTGATTATATAGACATTAAGGATATAAAGTTTTGTTTCATTTAGTCACTTACTGTGCTCCTCAAATTTATTAAATTGTGTGGACAATGATAAACTTGCTCTTGTACACAGTAGTATCTCTTAACAGTGCAACACATTGTCTAATGACATCACTAGAGAGACAGAAAATTCCATTCATTCGAATGAATTTATTCTCATTGGTTCCTGCAGCAGGAAAAAAGGAAATTACTTTTACTCAGCAAGTGTGGGCAGTCCTGGTTGCTTGCAAACGGCTGTAATTTCACAATTTCTTCTAGCTGTATTTTATATTTTAAGCAATGCAAAATGTAAAACATGTATTTTAAAGTATTTTGAAAGTACATTAATGTCTAATAATATTTGGAAGATGCATTTTGGGCTCTAGACAGTCCCTTTAAGGTATCTTGGATTAGAAAACAAATATTGGTAGTTTATGGAAAAAATAAATGTGATATAGGTAACAGTTATAATATAAATCCCAAGATGAGAATCTATTTAATAAACAGTGAATTGGAGAAATAAAACACAATAATAATAATAGATGTCACATAGTTTAACATGAACCCAGAAAACAAGAATCTGGCAGACTTGTAGTATGAGATGTAAGTTTGAGATGCCACTGGGGGAAATGGTAAATATAAGACCATGTGGCAGATATGTCATCTGCTATAGCATCAACAATTAAAAATTAGAAGCAAGAAATGTGTAACACATAAACTGACTGAGAATTAAATATGTCTGGGCTCTTTTAGAATCTATATGAGTTTCCATGACAACCTTCGTAATTTAAAAAATACTTTTAGCTGTACTAAAATGCAAAAATCTCTTGCACTTATAGTAATTTATTTTAGAAACACAATTAATTTTGGAAAAGGGCAATACAATAATACATTTTGTAAAACGGTCAACCTAAATATTGTCTTCACTTTGAATGTAGAGAAAGAAAAAATGATGAAAAAAATGTATACTTTGTGTTAGAGAATTGCAAATAAATGCATACAATTTTACAATTTTTGTTTTAAATGTGCCATTGGTATTTTCTGCTTATGACATCACCTTGTGATTTGAAGTGCAAATTAGACATTTCCCATTGAACATTAGTCAGTTTGAAAGAACTAAAACTGTGCTTCTCACCCTAATAAAGTTGACAACAAATATATAAATAAAATATAAATGAGAGGTTTTGGTTATATGAATTGGTCAAAGCATAATTACTCTCACCTCTGGGGGAGGGAAGGGGGGAGAGGCAGCATTGGGCAATTCTGGGTGATCGAGGGGGCAGAGGCAGAATTGGGCATTTCTGGGCGAGGGAAGGGGGAGAGGCAGCATTGGGCAATTCTGGGGGACGGAGGGGGGAGAGGCAGCATTGGGCACGTCTAAGGGAGGGGGAGAGGCAGCATTGGGCAAGTTTTCAGGCAGCATTGGGAAATTCTGGGTGAGGGAGGGGAAGAGGCAGCATTTGGAAATTCTGGGTGAGAGAGGGGGAAGAGGCAGCATTGGGCAAGTCTGAGGGAGGGGGGAAAGGCAGCATTGGGCAAGTTTTCAGGGAGGAGGGGAGAGGCAGGATTGGGTAAGTCAGGAGGAAGCATCATTGGGTAAGTCAGAGGAGGCAGCATTGGCTAAGGCTGGGTAGGGAGGGGGAGGCAGCACTGGGTAAGTCAGGGGGAGGCAGCATTGGGTAAGTCAGGGGAGGCAGCGTTGGCTAAGGCTGGGAAGGCAGGGGGAGGCAGCACTGCTTAAGTCTTGGTGTAGGGGCAGAATTGGCTAAGTCTGGTGGGCAAATGGCTGTGGGGGCGGTGCATTGGCTACGTTTTGGGGAAGCTGGGCAAATGAAAGGAAATAAAAACTTTAAATTGTTATTAAATATTAAAAAGCAATGTACATGTGAATATATACAAGTTAATCTTTTTTCCTTTAGGGTAGTTTCATATTCAGGCTTTATTTTTTATTCCTATGGGAATATCCAAAGCTTGGGGGGTCTTCTTATAATCAAGGTCATCTTATATTCGAGCAAATAAGGTAATTTGCATATCAAGCCAGAGGTTGGTGTCATAAGCAGGAGATGCTACATATATTACCCTTATTTTATGCATTGTTATGTAATTCTGCTAACACAATGTATAAAGATAATTTACCATCATTTTGTATTCTTTGCATTCATAGTATAAGCAAAGTTAAATTGACAGAGTTATATAAAGTGGAAAAATGGAAGAATATCCAGCATAGAGGCAAAATAACACACTGTTAATTGCAAGTAAAAAATAAAGCTTTAATAGAGACTTACAATTATGGGGCTCATCCGAGGGGAACAGCTCCCTGAGTAAAAGTCTGCCTTACACGTTTCACGCCTGTGCAGGGCACTCAGTCATAGGCTCAAGTGAACACTGGATATCCACTTCCCTTATATACCCAGAGTGCATCAAAATGTAAAACGACTGTAGTACTAAAAATCACACATGTGAGAATAAAGAAAGAAACATATAAAAATACATATTTAAAACCAGAAATAGAAGTAGAAATATACTGTGATGTTGTGCTGGAGGACCATTTTTATTTTTATTCTTAGTCCCTTTTTGTTACTTAAGAATTCAGACTCCTATATGACTCTAAATCCACACCTCTTCCACCCTGTGTCATTAGATGGTATGATATATGTTATTCATATGAATTTGATGCCTCTGTACAATATGCCAACCAAATTGAAATTAATTTACATTAACTTCTACAATAGGGTGATGTGTTTCCTAGATGTCAAATTGGAGGGTGATCAGGATGGCAGAAACATCACTACGAACACATATAGAAAAGACACAGTAGGAAACATGTTACTCTATGCTGAAAATTGCCGTCCAAAGCATACTTTTATGGGAGTCTCTGTGGGAGAATTTATTTGACTTCTTCAAAGATTTTGAGAATCAGGCAAAACAACTTAAAATATGACTATGGGAAAGGAAATATTCAAGGGTGGATAAAGAAAGAGGATACAACATTTCTCAAAACAAAGATAGGGATCTACTGATAAAGGATGTCACAAAAGGAAGTTATAAATCCCCATATAATGAAAATAAAACAATGTATAAAGAAAATCCAGTTAGATTTTGTACAAACCTTATTTTTTTAAATATTTATATTTTATTTACCTTTTAGTGCATATATAAAAGAAGAAAGAAAGACATACTTTAACATACATTACAGTTGTAAATACAAGACATACCGTACTTCACAAAAAAACATGACAAAAAATACAAGACAAAACAAAAAAAACAATAAATAAATAAAAAAAACACACCATTCATTCCAAAATACAAAACACCATGGAGAGCCGGGGGGAGGGGTGGCGGCCGGGCTCACAAATTGATTCTAGTAAATCTTAGCAACGTTCTTAGGGCTAAACCTCCTGTATTTTTTTAATCCAACTATTCCATTTTTCTCCCCCCCCCCCCCCCCCCCCCCGGTTATATTGAATTGATATCGAATTCCTGCCTCCGTCTTAAGTTGTGTTATTAGTTGGTTCTTTAATTGGGGCCATGTTGGGATAATACCGGTTTTCCATTGTTTTGCCACCAATAGTTTAGCAGCTATGAGACAATGTATAATCCATTTCCTATTCTCTTTGGGCCATGATTCTACATCTAACTGGAGCAGGAATGTTTCAGGAGAATGGTTTAAATTCGCCCCACAAATCCTGTCTATTTTTTTTCCAACCATTGTCCAGTATAATCCAATGGGGTTATAACTCCACCATATATGCAGCATATCACCTCTGTTATTTCCGCATCTCCAACAAACACTACTAGTACCTGGGAACATTTTGGCTGTTCTTGCCTTGCCACCACCGATTTAATAGCTTGTAGTGAATTTCTCTTAAATTTAGGCAATGAACTGCATTCAAGGCTGTCTTTAATGACTTAAGCCAATCGTTATGGTCTATTTGTATCTTCAGATCTTCCCCCCATTTTAGTATAGCTGGAATTGCCTTCTCATCTTGGCCCTGTTTTACCAGCTCCAAACATCTGGAGATTGGTTTCCTAAACTCTTTCTTTTCTAATAACCAT
Organism: Pelodytes ibericus; assembly: GCA_036172795.1. Taxonomy (NCBI): domain Eukaryota; kingdom Metazoa; phylum Chordata; class Amphibia; order Anura; family Pelodytidae; genus Pelodytes; species Pelodytes ibericus. The sequence goes on along the minus strand of CM069861.1, from coordinate 119,731,719 downwards.
GTGCACTTTACAAAACTTGGGACTCCTTGCACTTTAAGTGGGATGCTGCCTGTTTTTATGTAAGATTTTTACAAGATTATTGTGTTTTGCATTATTAAAAGTGTTTTTACTGAAAGTATAACTCCTTCCTCCCCTGTCCATCTAATTTACATCTATTTGGAGCTGTTTTGGAATACCATCATATCCAAGACCCCACGAGGGGCCCCCTGATGCCCATTATACTGAGCAGGATACTGCTCAGAAGAATGTGAGTGTATCTTCATCTGCACATTATATATATATATATATATATATATATATATATATATATATATATATATATATATATTTACATGAGCATACTACACTATATTAGTTTTGTATTGTTTATTTTCCCTTTGCATATCACGAAGAGGATTACCTCCACGCATAGGGTAAACACTAGTGTGTAGTGTTTTTGGGAAGCGCACTATTCACATAAAACCGCTACTGCAGACTCTAGCCCTAGGGGTCGTATATAAGGCCATTATATTTTCTAGAATATTTCCCGATAGGCCAAACCTGAGCAAAGTCCCACTCAGGAATCCCCAGCTGACCCTGTCAAAGGCCTTTTCAGCATCAAGGGACAGGACCAGCTGGGACACGCCACTATGCTGCGCCAAGTCCATTACATCTACCAATCTTCTGATATTATTTGAACAAAGTCTAACAGGTATGAAGCCTGTTTGGTCTGGGTGGACTACACACGGGATTATCTCCTTCAGCCTTTCGGTCAGTATGGAGGCATACATTTTTATGTCAACATTTAACAATGTGATTGGCCTATAATTAGATACTAGCTCTAGATCTTTATTTGGTTTGGGTATTGGGACAATATAAGCCTGGAGAAGTTTCTTTGGAATCTCTTTCTGTGTCCTGAATTCATAAAAAGCCCTTAGCAAATCCTTTCCAATAGTTTCTCTAAACATTTTAAAGAATCTGTTATTGAACCCATCAGGGCCCGGGGTTTTATTATTTTTCAATTTGTTTATGGCCTTTTCCAATTCGACCTCTGAAATGGGTAGGTTAAGGTTTTCTAGTTGTGCTTCTGAAATGCGAGGAAGTTTTGTGTCTGCCAAGAATCTGTCTATATCGTTTTGATCTGACCTCTCTGAGGAATTATACAATGAGCCGTAAAACACTTTAAAGAGATCCCCTATATTTTCTGGAAGCAACACCGTTTTGTCCCCATGTTTAAGCTTAGAAATTAATTTTTTAGATTTGTCCAGTGAGTCTCTTGAACCCCGCAAATCTGAATCTGCTCTTTTTTTTTTTAAATTCAAGAAGATACTTCTTTTTTGAGGTGAATTTATACCCTGAGCATTAATAGATGCTATTTTAATTGTTCTTCAATTTTTGTCCGCCCTACCTCCCCAGAACCGTCCCCGCCCCCACCTACTGCACAATTGACAATACAAAAAACATATTGTGACCAAAATACTAACTTAACAAAACAAATTACCAATACAATTATGTACAAACTTTAGTAAACAATATACTCCGATAACTTAAATAATCAAAAAACATCTAACAGTTTTAAAATTAGACCCACTATGTGATAAGATCTACAAGGTTCCAATGTGTGGAACAAAAGACCAAAACGTTAAGATCTAGTACAGATGTACGCATGTAATAAATCATACATGCGTGTAAATACTTATATTGTCTAAAAAGGAGAGCCTCCCCTTTTTTTTTTTCTTTCTGTTTTTGGATATGTTCACTGTTTTGGATTTAAAAAAAAAAAAATTAATTGCTTTTCTCTCCCTTTACGAATCGTTATGCCAACTGATAATAATATTGAGGGTCATATAATAAATAAAAAACCTTGTAGTTGGATCCAGATCTGTATCTGATTCAAAATTGGTCTTTATCAAATCTATTGTACTTGTAAATAATGTCTAGAAATATACTAATACACTGATACCAAAAACGTACAGGAAGGTATGTTCAAGTGACATAAAAAGTAAATCATCTCCATGTTTATTTGAATACTGTGGGTGTGTCATTGGAGGGACTATAATGTCATAACAAATTGAGGAAGAAAACTTCATATGGATAACATCATACCATATATGGTATGACACAGGGTGGAAGATGTATGGATTTAGAGTCATATAGGAGTCCGAATTATTAAGTAACAAAAAGGGACTAAAGATAAAAATGGTCCTCCAGTGCCACATCCACTGTATATGTCTACTTCTATTTCTGGTTTTAAATATGTATTTTTATATGTTTCTTTCTTAATTCTTACATGTGTGATTTTTAGTACTACAGTCGCTTTACATTTTGATTCACTCTGGGTATATAAGGGAAGTGGATATCCAGTGTTCACTTGAGCCTATGACTAAGAGCCCTGCGCAGGCGCAAAACGCGTCAGGCGGACTTTCACTCCGGGAGCTGGGTGCATCATGCATTACATTCCTGACATGCATCAACTTTGTGGTTTACCTCTGATTGCTAAGTTGACAGAGTCCCTTTAAAAAATTACTGAAAGGAAAAAATGGGCAATAGGACCTACATATATAAACTACAGCATATCTAAATAGGTATTCTTATAAACAACGATAAAGCAAATTGTTTTTTGTTTAGTTTCTGCCTTAAAGGACAACTACACTTTTCTTTAACCTCTGCATCCTACAAGGAAGCAAGTGTTTTAAAACATTTACTTCTTCACCCAAGTAAACCTGACATGTATCTTTTATATATACACATGGGTTTACCCTGGGCTGGGTCTCACAGCTAGTGCATGTCACTTTATCCTAACACTAGGTACAATTAATTCATCACATGTGCTTCTACATTAGAAGCACAGGTGAAAGATAAAGTTTAATTGTCTTTTAAGTAATCAACCTATCCCATCTATAGAACTGTGTCCCATAGCAGTGGTATCATTTGCTTGATCTCAGATCAGCATGTCCCTTACAGTAGATACCTCACTTACTAACATAGTCTATATAGAACCTAAGCAGGTAAGGGAACATTTTAGTTTTTTTTCAGACTCAGGCATTGAAATGTTGTTCACATGTATCCACCAGTCAGTAGAGTTGAGCGGACACCAGGATGTTCGGGTTCAGCGGGTTCTGCAGAACTTTTTAAAAAAGTCCGGGTTCGGGCTCAAACTTGAGCCCAAACACGAACCCCGAACCCTATAATAATAATGAGGGGGGGGACCTAATGTCCCCCCAGGTCCCCACCCATTACCGGTGGGTGGGGACCCTATAATAATAATGAGGGGGCACCTAATGTCCCCCCCGGTCCCTACCCAATGCCGGCGGGTAGGGACCTTAAAATAATAATGAGGGGGGGACCTAATGTCCCCCCCAGGTCCCCACCCATTGCCCGCGGGTGGGGACCCTATAATAATAATGATAATGATTATTTTTCACCCGTGGATTATTATTTTTTGCGCTCAGTTTTTTTTTTTGCGGCACGTATTATGTTTTTTTTATTTGGCCTTTTTTGGGGCTGAAGAAAGAAAAAAGAAGACATCAAATGGTAAGTATAAAATTGTTATTTTTTACAGGTTAGTTTATTGCCCACCCCCTCACTATTATTAGGGTGAGGGGGGGGGGGTAGGTAGGCATTTTTTATTGGGGGGGACTGACTTGGGGCTGGGCACCCCTAGTCACTTTATTTCTGGTCCCCACCCGCCGCTCATGGGTGGGGACCTGGGGGGGGACATTAGGTCCCCCCCTCATTATTATTATAGGGTCGTCACCCGCGGGCAATGGGTGGGGGTTATTATTTGCAGGGAGGGGGGGCTGGCACAGGTAGGGGCATTCAGGAGGATTTAGCCTACCATTTATTAATGATGCTTGATGAATGGCTGCCCTGTAGCCATTCAAAACGCGCCATTAAATCGCCGAACCCAGAACTCCAACCTGGACATACAGTGGAATGTCTGTGTTTGGGTCCGGGGTCCAAAAAACCTAAGGTTCGGTACGAACCCGAACTTTGACGTTCGGGTTCGCTCAACTCTACCAGTCAGTGGTTAGCTGTCACCAGTCGACAGTTGATGCTGATGTTGAGCTGAATTTTAGCATTTTGGCATCATAAAATATTACAACCATGACTAACAACACAAGAATTATTCACGTCAAATTGAAGACCACAAGCTATAGAATTTACAACATAACCAACAATTCTCATTGTAATGAAAAGAAGATGGCACATAATGTTTATAATACTGAAGTAATCAGTGTTATAACCTATATTTTTCTTTTTCTTTTTTTCATATTAATTACAGTTACAATACTCTAGCAAACCATTTTTCTGTACAAACATTAAACAATTTTTGACTTGGGCAAGTATGTGTTCTTCTATTGCAGGATTACTTTATAAAATTCTATAGCCTAGCACAGCTTTACCTAGAATTTAACTCTTTGAACATCTAAAGAGCATGGAAGAGCTGTTTGCTAAACAATTACTACACTCCAAGGGTAAATGAAATGTTCTTGGAACTGCAAGTTGTGCATTTATTGTAAGTCTCATTATAAAAGCCATGCACCTCACCCCCCTCTGCAAGGTATTAAAAGCACATCAAGAGCTTCGAAATATATTCAACACGGCACAGTTTAATTTTCAGCAATTGCTTCTGTTAGTCTCTCAGCGTTCCTCTCTCTCAAATGTGTAGTCTCAAATCCTTTAAATGAAGTAGCAAGGGGCAGTGCAAGCTGGTATCAAGCTCTTCAGGGCACAAAATCATTGTGCCAGCAAAATTCCATTTACAGCATTGTGTACTCTCCAAATTCTATAAAAGGAGAAAAAAAAACTTTATTCATTTCTTTTGTTATAAAACTGAAGCAGCACAGTAAAATAAGTCTGAGATACAGGATTTGTGGCATTCTGATGAAACATTTCTTGACTGTAGATTGTGCACAACAAAACAATTCCACATTTTCTTTTATCTTTTAAATGAATAATTGTTCTATTGCTTTATTACATACAGGGTGTGCTCATATTCATCAGCTCGTATCTGTAGCATGCGCATACAGTTTCCTATTTCTGTGTTTCATTTATGAAAGGTAGCAACAAAGTAAAGTGATAACTGAAAAATTGGGATTGTGTTTGTGTACTGGTAAATTGTTCTAGTAAGAGCATGATTGGCAACACATTAAGAGATGTTTAATGGAAAGATTGCATCAAGTGTAGGTGTTTTAAAATATTAGGGGGCAGACATATTTAGAATCTTGGGCCAGATCTCCCCTCATCTTGAGTCAGAAGAAGAAAGATCTAAAACCTAAGATTCTAAACAACATGTATTTATTTAGAAAGTGTTTTACCAGGAAGAATACATTGAGATTTCTCTTGTAAGTAAGAGGACCCAGTCAGAATGGAATTACACAGAGTTACACATTTAACATTAGATTAAAAATACATACATATATTTATACAAGTGTGAAAGAGAACATACAGGGTAAATCATTATTAATACAAAAAAGAACAACATGTACAGTATACAAAGGAGTTTGTAAACTGAAAACAGCTACAATCTGTTTTGAGGATTTGGGAGACACTCATTTTCAGGATTTTTAGACTAGAGGATGATTTGGAAGAATCGGAAGCTATTCCACATATGAGGAGCTCTGAAGGAGAACACACCTCAACCTGCTTCCTTTTTGAAGTGAGTGACAGCTAGTGAAGGTTTGGTGCAGGATCTGAGATTGTAGGATGTGCAGGGAGTAAGAGTGATCATGCTACTCAGGTAGGGGTGGGAGCTTTATAGAGAAGTGGTTATGTATGCTATACAAAAGGAAAATGGCTCAGTAAGTTGATTTATTTGTATCATCAAAGGTCTAAATGTTGTTTAGAATCTTGGGTCAGATGAAGGAAGATAGCTAGAGCTATCTGAGCAGAAATGGCTCGATACAATGCTTTGCTTGCATTTTTTCATTAAAGCAAATCTATTTAAAATGCCTACATTTTATGTAATCTCTCAAATTAACATAATTTAATTTTGCCGACAGTAGCACTTTTTTTTTAGCAAGATTAAGCTTAAGTATATAATACAATTGATGGAGTCAAAAATGGAAATGGCAATGTAAAATCATTAAAACTGTAAGGTGAATCCAGCACAACCTGTCAACATCAAAGCGTACACTTGTGTCTGAAAATCTAATATTTCCCAATCTGTCCTTTTGAAATCACTGTGGTGATAAACATAATGACATGGTATTGATAATTGCATACAAGTCAAGTTTGCTTTTATAAGTTATGCTAAGCATGCTGGGATATCTGATATGTGTAGTGGCACATGAAAATAGAGCAATAATAATCATTCTTTAAATAAAACACCAATATCCCAGGAATGCTGCTACTGTTAAGATATCTCTGCTTATTATTACTGCACAAGTGATCAACATTAAATTAGATTACTGGTAAATCTTGCCCTTGTCAAACTTCCACTTGTTCACACACAGAAGGTCTATATGAAAAATAAATCTTATTACCGTTTAATGAACAATCATCTTTTATCTGTCTTTGCTCATAATTAAAATCGAATATGTAATCTCTAATGCCTCTTTTAGGAATAGCATTGCTTGCTAATTAACAAGACGTATTCACTCATTGCTATGCCAAACAGGAGAAAAAAAATTAATGATATGGAAAATATATGTGTGAAAACATCGAGAAAGGAACCTGCTGCTGGCAAGAGATACTTGTTAATCAGTGCAAAATTGAAATGTGTAAACACATTTTCTTATGTCCTTTTTGATTTAAACAATGACATGAATGAACTTTGTAACATTCACAAACCATTTTTCAAGTTCAGATGCTATAGTCTGACTTTTTGCAATGTAGTTGTCAGGTCACCATAGTTCAATGTTTAGTGAATAGACTGCATATGTAATAGTCCCTGTACCATAATTAACTTTTTATCGAAAGAGGTGCTAATCTAATTAAGCCAAGGATAACTTATTTCAATTTTATAATGTTATATTTTATGTTGTTGTTTGTTAATGTGACTATATGTCAACAGACACTGCTACAATACTGATTAATATAACTGTTATGTTACATAGCATTACGTTAACATTTTCTTTTATAGTTCAAACAATTTAGACGGTCCTTGGTATAGAGGATAAAAGGTAGTTGCAAATTCAGTTAGAGACCTAGAGATACATGAGGTAACAAGAGTCCTCGCAAACTAACAATCTAAAAGGAGCAACACATTAACTATTACAAAAAGGAATAGAAGTTGGTGACAGACCATGCATTTGGGGTAATGTGTCCATTAAATATATAAGACCCTTAATTAGGGGATGTTCTCTTTGAGCCTTTTTGTAGAGCTTTAAGAGCCAGTGTACCTCAAAATAATTGGCTTGGTTAGCGTTAGTGGCTTTGTCTACTGTAAAGGTGAATTGGAGCATAAGGTGAAGCTTGAGGGAGGGACGTTTTTTCCAGGAAGAGGTGGCTACCAGTGAGGTGGGACATGACAAAGGGAGACAAATAAGGGCAGAAGATATAGATCTGGGTGTCATCTGCATATAGGTGATATCAACTGTGTTGAATGCAGCAGAGAGATGTGAGCACACTGTGAAATATTACCTTTCAATTTGGCAGTTGTTTCATAAGGTCTGCTTTTATAGAGTGCAAGTGATAGGATTCAGACTGAAGAGAATGAAGGAGATTAATGGAGGACAAAACATAGGTCAGTTTATTAAACTTAGTATTGTCTAGAGGATTGGATGAAAAAAAGAAGTGAAAATAGAATGGTAGTGTGCTGGAATAGTGGGAAAGGTGTTTTTGGTATAAGTGTGATTAAAGTATGTTTAAAGGTTGAATTATAATACCAAAGGCCAGGGTTTGACAAACCCCGGGGGAGCCAGGTCACCATGGCTACTAGGACATTTGACCTGGCACCCAGGAAGGATCATATGTACATTGGGATGCTCGCCCCGCTATCATTTTTTAAAAATGTCTATTTGTAGTTTTTTTTTAATCGCAGCATGAAGAAGCAGACTGGGGGGGGGGGGGGGGGGATATTGATAGTTGCCATCCATTTTTTTTCTTTTCTTTAAAGAAATTTCGCATCTTTGCCAACTTTCTTGAGGAAGACTGGTTTCCCTAGATGAAATGTGTTGTGAATATACAGGGTCAGGAGTCAACATGTCACTGCCAGGTTCTTTGAACAAGTGGCACAATGTAAAAATTGAAAGTGTGGTAACCTGCAGCTCTCCTTGCAAGCTGGTAAATACGCAATTATTCTTCAAATCAGAGTCTGTGTATATGGTCGACAGGGTGACGTTTGTTCTATTGGACAGGATATTAGGTTTCATCATTACCTGATCGGTGTGCTTTCACCATACAAGAGCTACCGTATTACATGTTGTACAATTATTTTTATGTACCATTATTTTCTGCACATTTTTTTGTATCTATTTTGTTTTTTGGTCTGAAAACATTGTGGGGGGGGGGGACGCTGTGTGTGTGTATATGTTACTGTCTGCGTGTGTGTAGGTGACTGTCTCTGTGTGTGTGTTTGTGACTGTATGTGTGTGTGTGTGTGACTGTCTCTGTGTATGTCTGTCTCCATGTGTGTTTGTGTGACTGGGTCTCTGTGTGTGTATGTCTATCCCTGACCTGTCTGTGTGTGTTTGCGTGAATGTGCCATTGTCTGGCTTCTAGATATTTGAGCTGGGTCCTAAAACTAAATTAAATTTGTCAAGCCCTGCCATAGGCAAAGGAAAGGTTGATTTCAAGCAAGATGAAATGGGTCATGTATGGTACTCAGGTTATGAAGAGGAAAGCTGCTACCTCTAGCTCAACTGCATGTGATAAAATGTAATTTATGGGGTAAGTTGTAGGGGAAGAACTGGGTAATGGTTGTGATTTGTGCTTCAAGAAAAAGTCACTTTATTCAAAAAATGGTGAATTAATTGCAAAACAGGCAGTCAATAAGATAGATGTAGTACAGTACAAAGATATGAATTGTGGGAGCTTCAAAAGAGGTGTTCGGTATACATGTTGGGGAGGTGCAGTTAGGGGTGGGAATGAAGCCCTGCGTCTGAGGGTACTGTTCAAGATAAGAGCACCAAAAAATAGTATCTATCAGCACAGGAGAGCCAGGTTTCTCTGATTGTAAAGGAACGTGATGGAATAGTATATAAATACATATGATTGCATATATGTGTTCAAAATGGCACAGCAAAGTAAAGGAGAAGTTTTAATTTTGGTACGGATGAGTATGAGTTTGATAGTATTAGAAGAACATGCTTTTAATGCATTTTTGTGATGTCAGTGTAAAATAAGTCATGGGGATCTGTTAACTAATATTTGAAAATAGTGCGAGGAGGTTGATTTGGGAGGTTGACTTTCCTTTAAAAGTCTACTTCCTAACTGTATTCGCTAAAATAAACTTAACCTCCCTTTCCCCCACCTCAACAAAGTCCATCTCCCATTTTGAACTACCTTCAGTGAAAAGAAATAAAATTTGCAGGAGGCGGTGGCATTTTTAAAAAAAAATCCCTCTTCTGTCACAACCTGGTCCTGGGGTTTTTCCAAATATCCCTCAAGACCTCTAACATGGACAGGTGGCCAGAGCAAGAGTCTCTGGGATTTTTAATGGATCTGGGAGCCTGCCAAATTGTCCCCCCCCCCCCCCCCCTGTAAAAGGAATTGGTCCCTGGCCCAATAGTAAATTTCAAACCCCTTCACCCCCATGATGGGGGGTTATAATTCCCTCCCCCCCCCCACACACACACACATCCAGTTATAAGTAACATTCTGGTGGATTGCCCAAGGCTCCCTGAAAAAAAGAATATTAAAAACCACCCCACTCTGTGGCCCAGGTAGGGGGGTGATCTTAAATGTTCCCCTTAATTTGTTAAAAAACAAAACACCCTGAGTGCCATAAGGGTGGGCAGTGAAAAGGGTGCCCTGTAAGGGAAATTATACCTATATTATATATATTTATGGATGGCCGCTTTCCCTGGGCCAAAATAGGAGGTTTCAGAGTGTCATGGATTTCCGCTGGAACCTGGATACATGTGTATTTTTCATTACTGGGCATCTTTTGTATGTCAGGAGGGTGGGAAGATTAGGCATCCGAGGGGAAGATGACTCTTTCTGCGGTTTGAGGTCAAGATTTGTGCTAATCTCCACCTCTAACCCTGGATTTTATTCAATAGACTCCTGGAATCCTTAGTGCAGAAATAAATAGAAGTGTTGGTGTCATACAGTAATGGATGTATGGTGAGAAGATTAGTCGGATGTTAGCAGTGCAGAATGAAAGGGAGTAATATGAAGATTAAACAAGTAAATACAGATGTTAGATGACTATTAGGCTTCTTTAATAGTTAACATGTTGGAAATACCATATTCTTTTTTTATCTGGTTATTATTATTGTCATTATTTTGTAAAGCATAATCTGTGTCATGTAATTTATTCAAGTGACTGAAAACATATTCATTTCATTTAAATCATTTCTAAATAGTTTGACCTATTGTTGTGTGTATACATCAGGGATGCGTAGTGCTCTCCTTTGGGTCCACTCACCTGCCAGAGTTCTTTAATTAGCATGTCGTTAACCAATTAACCTTCATCATGTACCAATTACTATTTTTAGATGTGTATCTCCTAAACACCTGGCCTTGGGCTAAATAGACTGCTGTTATAAACAATAATAATGTGTCTACTGAGGTTCTTTTCAAGTTGAAATTAATATTTCCAGTGTTTTTATTTCAATTTAAAAAATAGTTACCTAGTAATCTACTTTCCTTGTCTTCACTATAACCAGGTACATGAAACAGAAACAAAAAAACACATGGAAATTAGTTTGCATTAAGGGAATTTGATTAAAGTTGACTTAGTTCACTCTGCATGTTTTTCTTATTTAGATAGTTGACCTATTCTCATTAATCTGTACTAATTATATCCACCATTGAATTTTACAATCTGTGAGCAAGTAGTTTTGCATAAAATATATTATCTGCGTCTAAAAAAGCACATTTTCAGTGTCTTAGCAGACACATTAATATTACATGTGATTGTATTTGCTACTTGACACATCATTAGAGCAAAGCTGAATTGACTTCTTATGGACATCCCCATTTTCCCTAATTTGTATCTTAAACTCCCACTCCAAGTGATTTATTTTTAGGTACTTAAACCCTAATTGGACATTCCTCTAAATTGCTGCCATTTCATTGCTATTAACCTGAATTGGTGTTCTCTTAATTCCTCCTACTTCTGATTCCATGCTTATATATGCCCATTTTCTTGAGTGACACATATAACTTTTACATGTTGCTTTGCTTAACATATAATTCATCTGTGTTCAGAGGGGAATCCATTAATTATTCAACATAGTTCTAATGTGATTGACGCCTTAATTCATTCTCTAGTTCTGTTCTGCAGGGGAGCATGTAAATATAGTAATCAAAGTCCCCTGGATGTTGAGCAAAATAAACAAATTAATCCCCAGGACATACATGAAAACCAGGGAATATTTGAATTCACCTTACCTGGTTAAACACGTTGTTGTTGTTATTATTATTATTATTATTATTAATATTATTATTATTATTACTATTATTATTAGACAGGTTATATGTGTCCAGCAACATTCTCGCAGTACACCATGTAGGGATAAAAAAGCCTATAGACATATGCTCTGTAAAAGTTCCTGTGCAATATATGTAGGCACACATTTGAGATACTTTGCTTTTTACTTTTTTGAAACATTTTAAAATGTTTCTTGTTTCCCTCCCAGGCAGTTTCAGTAGAAACTATTTTTTTTTTACTTTAATATGCATTGGGAAATAAGGTAGGTCATTTTCAAGTGGGAGGAAACATATATGTGCAGTTATTTTAGAGTATTTAACATATATAGTACTTATCTATCATATTTTTAGTTATTAAATGACAAAATATGTATGCTGACCCTGTAATATTAACCAACACATATCTTTCACATGGGGTATTTTGACAGTTTTCATGCAGCTATTTTTCCATCACTTTGGTAAAGTTCACTTTAGTATTATTTATTTTTATTTTTTACATATGCATTGTAATTTAGTTGTGGATTTATGGAGATGCTATTTATTACTACAAGACAAGACCCCAATATTTGTTCGGCAACATCCTCTGAATACAGTGATACCCTAAGCCCAAATATGGGATATGCATATTTACACATTCAATTTTGCCAGAATGCTTTGCTGGGCTTTTGATGGAACATGGGACTCCTTTAAAAAAAAAAAAAGTATCTAATTCTCAAATCGGAGCAGTCCTTCAAAGCAACCAGAGTACTTTTTTTTTATTTTTAATATAATAACTTTTTAATAGAAACAGTTGAGAATACTGCCTTTTTCCAGTTTTCTTCCTCATTTCTTACATTGTGATACAATCTAAAGATAGCTTGGGACAGCTGACATTAAGGTTTTTTTTTAATGATGTCCACATACGATTTAAGTGAGTGATTTAGTAAGCTGCCATGAGTCACCAGCCGAGATATGACTAAAGCACTTATTCATACACCTTGTTCAATTTCTTATTAACATATCTTTGCAGTAAGAACCCATAGTGATTATAATATTTTCTCTTTGGGACAGTGACTCATTTTTATCTGGAATATATTTATAGTTCTATTCATACCATATTTTTTAAATGTTTGCGGTTGCTGCCATTATTACGAGTAATATAAAATCTGCTTTCAATGAGCACTTTGTTTAATATCCTCTTCAATAGTCAACAGACTTTGTTTGGGAGCCACTTTTCTGTGATCATAAACACGCATCCTGTTGAAACAGTTATGACACACAATGTCACAAATGCAGAATTCGAAGCTCAAAAGCCATTTTTTTTCCTTTGATCATTTTTCCATGTACGATAGCTTAAAGGGAATCAAATAAAGATTTTCTTTTTTTAAACACAGCAAGTCCCCTGGAATCTATTTGTATTCACATTTTATACATATCTCGGATTGTGCCTTGTATTCTAGCTGTAAAACCTATCCAGGGAATTCCCTATTTTCAAAACATATTTTAAAATGCCCCTCTACAAGTAGCATGAACCAGAAAAAAAAATCAAAACATCATTCTTCCAACAGTGATTTGTCATCAAGATTGTTATTTGTTGCTTCAAGCTGGACATATAATACAATTAATCACAAATTGTTTTATAAACTGACTGGTAATTCTGTAAGATGCTGTAGTTTCAATTTAATAATCCTCTGTTGTATAATAGTAAAAATAAAATAAGAAATTGCAATTTCCTTGCACTTCATATTCTTTGAAGGTTGTAATAGTGTTTGTTATGGATAAAAAAAGAGGAGATTATTTCTACAAAGCTCAAAGAACATTGAAATGAATTCTAAAACAAAACATATGCTTTTTATAAAACCAATGTGGAAATTTACAACAAATTTGCTAAATTATGAGATCAAATGAAAAGCATTATATAAGTCCATTTGCAAAACATCTGCAAAAGCAAAAATACTGTTTTATCTTTATGCAACAATTCAATGGCAAGTCTTGCCAGTTTTGTTGAAAATAGTCCCATATTTTTAGATTCCCTGTTTTAACATTTTTTATAGATCAAAAAAAAATAGAGATGGGGATGGTGGCACTTAGTAGGTGTTGTTGCACACTGCACCGTATTCCATTGGGGAAAAATATACCAACATACAATAGAATGTGTGCAACACTCAAAAATAATGACATAAAAAAAAAAAAATGAATAATAAAAGTATTTATAAAATTGGGCAGACTAGATGGACTGAATGGTTCTTATCTGCTGACACATTCTTTGTTTCTATGTTTCTATTAATAGTGTGCAAAGCAAAAAATACTACTACTCATGTCATTGAATAGAGCCATTGGTGTATATTCACTAAATGATGAGAAGGGAAACTAATGTAATTCATCCTGTAAGTAACAACTTGTTACTTGTTAATGTAATTCAACCTGTAAATAACATCCCTTATGTGTAACCACTATTTTTTATATTGGTGAAATAAAGTACAAGTTACCCAAATGATGTGTTAATCAGCTTAAACGTAAATTTGCCAGGTAGCTCATACTCAAAAAGATATTTGAACACATGTTTTCCCTTTTTTGCTGCTCCACTTTATAGTTATGGTGCTGGACTCATCAAAAAAGGTGCTGAGTTGGTATTGCTGTGTATTCACTAAAATCCTCTTTGGGGGGAAACTTAGACTCACTTACCAGATATAGAGCAATTGTTTGAAACTTCTGATCCTGGTCCAAAACCCTAATATGTCACTTGAAGGAGAAATACTTTGGATTAGTACATACATTATATAAAAGTTGTAATGTGCTGTGAACCTAAAATCTGTCTGTTTAGATTCTTTCTATTTTTTGGTCGATCGTACTGTGTCTTTCTATTATACATATTTACTGCTAATAAACCCTGTTTGTTAAGTGATTTTCCATGAAAGGACGCAATTTATGGAAAAGTTGTTTTGTAAATTTTTCATTTTAACTTGTTTGAACACGAGCATATGATCTAATGTATTTTTGAACCAAATGTTGTCTGAAAACCATTTCTATACTTTTTCTTTAACTGACAAAATATGCATATACACTCAAAGGAGTATGTAACCTTATACAACGTGGCTATATATAGCTCATTCAGCGGCTTTGGTGAATATTGAATCAGCCTTTAAGTCTTTTGAAATCTAGTCCCAGAGTCCAGACACATTAATCATCAATACTTCCCACTGACCTGCTGCTGGATGTCCTTCCTCTTCTACAATTAGTTCTTATTGAACAATGCTCACAGCTACTGCTATATCTTTTTTCTGTCAGCATCAGCACTGTCATCTGAAGACACGATCACATTTAGTCATTACTGCGTTTGTGCACTGCATCGCTCTCCTAAAATCCTAAAATTTGAAGGCAGTATGCAATAAATTTTAATTGGCTCCTCAATCTTGAGAGACATAAAAAAAATCCACATAAAACCAACATGAATGATCAGCCTCTAAAATGTTCCCCATAAAAACGTATTAGCCTATAATATGCTAAATGTCTAATACATATAAATGCTATGTCAGCTACTTTATTGGGGTAAAGAGCATAAAAAGGAGTGGTTATAAATATGTTCTTGATAAATACAAATTCCACCAGTGATTACGTAGTGATGCTAACCCTGTGTTTAATTTGTAAGGCATTATTAACCAAATACTAAAAAACATACGGTATTGTTCTATACAAAGTAGAAAGGTGATCTGTAGGATTATCACCTAAAGACTGTTTATACTGTGACTATGGAGCATAAAACATGATCTATACATTGTCTTAGCTGAAAGTGAAATAGTAAATATAAATCAAGAGTAAAATGTGTATCGTTATCACCTAAAGACTGTTTATACTGTGACTATAGAGCATAAAAAATGATCTATACATTGTCTTAGCTGAATGTTAAATAGTACATATAAATCAAGAGTAAAATGTGTTTTGAATGTGTCTGTGGTATATCCTGTTTATGCCATCATTACTGCCTTGATATGTGAATGAACTACTTTCAATGGTGATGTCATAACAGGAGACACCAGACACATTCAAAACACATTTTACACTATATGTATTTGTGTCTTCTGCTAAGTTTTTTTTTTTAGTATTTGGTTATTAATTACTGGTGGAGTTTTTATTTATCAAGAAAATATTTATAACCACTTCTTTTTATGCTCTTTTCCACTCTATAGTAGCTTTCGTTTTAATTTATTTATTTTGTTGCAATTCTGCTAACACAACATATAGGTCAGTTTTGATCTTATTCTTTTAAAGGACCAGTTCCACCTAGCTTAGTTTCTGTGTTGTACATTTTTCTAATATATAGGAAATATATTTATTTTTACTTTAGCTCCTTTGTGATAATGGACATACCAGGTATGTCATGAAATATTAGTGGAACTCACTGCCAAGAGAGGTAGTGGTATCAACCACAATAGAAGCAATTTTTTTTTTTTTTTTTTAGAAAAGCAGAACATACAGGGCTATTAATAATAACATAGTAACATAGTAACATAGTAATTTGTGGATCAAGCTGGAATGATAGGTAGAAGGGTTGAACTTGATGGACTTGTGTCTTTTTTCATCCTAAATTACTATGTTACTATGTTAGCGACAGAGGACATATCTGATATATCCTGTAGTGCAGGGGTCCTCAAACTACGGCCCGCGGGCCACATGCGGCCCACCGAGGACATTTATGTGGCCCGCGGGGGGTGCTGCCGGCAGTGGCGTAGCGTGGGTTGTCAGCACCCGGGGCAAGGCAAATAATTTGCGCCCCCTAACCCGTGGATTTTAGCACTCAAGTCTCTTCTACTAGATTTTATTAAAGAAACCCTTACCCCCCAAGCACATGTATTGTTTGTTATGAAAATACTTATGTAATTAAAGTAAAATGCATCTAAATACAAGTTTATTTTCCAACACTTTATTGAGTGCGAACATGCATTACACACATTCTCCACATTTTCAGCAGGTCTATGAATACAAATATACACATGTAGTAACCTAGCATGGGCCATGCTATTATATGTCGTCTCACAACCATCGTAAATGACAAAAAATATCAAGAACTGCTACGTTTACATTTGCGGTTAAGGCAGCCTCCAGTGGCTGTCTTCCGGACAGACACTAGAGGCGCATCTGCGACGCTGGAGCCTGGAGGCACATTTCGCCTCCATCGCGCAGAGTGTCCATAGGAAAGCATTGAGAAATGCTTTCCTATGGACACTTTGAATGCGCGCGCAGCCATGCGCATTCAGCTCCAGTGACATCGGACGGGGAGCTGACGTCAGACAGGGAGGAGAGGTCACCAGCACCGAGGGAGCCTGGCGCTGGATTAAGGTAAGTAACTGAAGGGAATTTAACCCCTTCAGCGCCACGGGAGTGGGACCCTGAGGGTGTGGGCACCCTCAGGGTACTAAAGTGTCAGGAAAACCGCTTTGTTTTCCTGACACTATAGTGATCCTTTAAGAGTTTATGGGGTTATTTTGGCCTGGGGAAGCCAAATGGTTATACACCTATGCTTTAAACCAGGAGTAGACATCCTTTGCCACTCCAGATGTTGTGGACTACACCTCCCATGATGCTTTGCAAGCCTTAATGGAGATGTAGTCAAAAAACAAAGGGAGTGTCAAAGGTTACCTACCCCTGCACTAAACCAAAAATATATAATACAGTTCCTACCCCATAAATATAATATTTAATGCTATGATATTTAATGCTCTCATCCAACCCCCTTCCCTCCACAGTTCCTAATAAATATATTACAAATATAATTCCCTCACCCCTGTAGCCCCACCTATTTACATTTCCTTCTACATACACACATATATATAGATTATTCATTAGGCCACAAATGTAAAAAATATAATCATTGCCTCATCTCAAATTCCCAAGTCAGATCTTTCCCATCCCCCCCTCTTCCCCTAATACACTGCTGACCCCCCTCCCCCTAATACACTGCTGACCCCTCCCTCCCCTAATACACAGTTGACCCCCATCCCCTAATACATTACTGCCCCCCTTCTTCCCTTCCCCAATACATTACTGCCCCCCTTCTTCCCTTCCCCAATACATTACTGCCCCCCTTCTTCCCTTCCCCAATACATTATTGCCTCCCTTCTTCCCTTCCCCAATACATTACTGCCTCCCTTCTTCCCTTCCCCAATACATTACTGCCTCCCTTCTTCCCTTCCCCAATACATTACTGCCTCCCTTCTTCCCTTCCCCAATACATTATTGCCCCCCTTCTTCCCTTCCCCAATACATTACTGCCTCCCTTCTTCCCTTCCCCAATACATTACTGCCCCCCTTCTTCCCTTCCCCAATACATTACTGCCCCCCTCCCCCATACATTACTTCCCTCCCTCCCCCATACATTACTTCCCCCCCTCCCCATACATTACTTCCCCCCCTCCCCATACATTACTGACCCTCCCCTCCCCATACATTAAATGACCCCCTCCCCTCCCCCATACATTAAATTACCCCCCCTCCCCTCCCCCATACATTAAATGAACCCCCCTCCCCCATACATTTAATGAACCCCCCTCCCCCATACATTTAATAAACCCCCCTCCCCCATACATTTAATAAACCCCCCTCCCCCATACATTTAATAAACCCCCCTCCCCCATACATTTAATAAACCCCCCTCCCCTCCCCCATACATTAATGAACCCCCTCCCCTCCCCCATACATTAATGACCCCCCTCCCCATACATTAATGAACCCCCTCCCCATACATTAATGAACCCCCTCCCCTCCCCCATACATTAATGACCCTCCCTCCCCCATACATTAATGACCCCCCTCCCCTCCCCCATACATTAATGACCCCCCTCCCCTCCCCCATACATTAATGACCCCCCTCCCCCATACATTAATGACCCCCCTCCCCCATACATTAATGACCCCCCCTCCCCCTCTCCAATACATTAATGACCCCCCCTCCCCCTCTCCAATACATTAATGACCCCCTCCTCAATACATAATACAATAGGTCCCCCAAGCCCCTTTATTCTTACCTTTACAAATTCCACTTCCAAAGAAAGGCCGCGATGCAGTTTCAGAAGAGCCTCCGCCGCGCAGCCGCCGGATGTGACGTCACGCCGTCATTTGCCGCTCACATCCGGCGGCTGACAGGAAGTATCGCGCGGTTGTGGCTGCGGCCGCGCGGCCGCATAGGGCTAGTGCGCCCCCCTAGATATTGCGCCCGGTGCGGCCGGCCCCCCCTGCACCCCCCACGCTACGCCCCTGGCTGCCGGCACCCACCCCGTTTACTTTCTTTTTCTTTCTGGCAGCCGCAAAGGATGCGGCTGCAGGAAGAAAAAAAAAAAAATTCACCGCGACCGGATGTGACGTTATGTCACATCCGGATCCGGGAACTGTTTCCCTCCTCCACAGGAGGACACCGCACGAGACGTCCGGGGACACAGCAGCTGGAGGTAAGTGATGGGGAAGCGGGGGAGGAGGGAGGGATAACGAGCACTATTCCTGGCCTCTGAATGGCATAATATTCCTGGGCATCTGAATGGCAAAATATTCCTGGGCTTCTGAATGGCATAATATTCCTGGGCATCTGACTGGCATATTATTCCTGGGCATCTGACTGGCATAATATTCCTGGGCATCTGACTGGCATAATATTCCTGGGCATCTGACTGGCATAATATTCCTGGGCATCTGAATGGCATAATATTCCTGGGCATCTGAATGGCATCATATTCCTGGGCATCTGAATGGCATAATATTCCTGGCCATCTGACTGGCATCATATTCCTGGGCATCTGAATGGCATAATATTCCTGGCCATCTGAATGGCATAATATTCCTGGCCATCTGACTGGCATAATATTCCTGGGCATCTAAATGGCATAATATTCCTGGCCATCTGACTGGCATCATATTCCTGGGCATCTGAATGGCATAATATTCCTGGGCATCTGACTGGCATAATATTCCTGGGCATCTGACTGGCATAATATTCCTGGGCATCTGAATGGCATAATATTCCTGGGCATCTGAATGGCATAATATTCCTGGCCATCTGACTGGCATCATATTCCTGGGCATCTGAATGGCATAATATTCCTGGGCATCTGAATGGCATAATATTCCTGGCCATCTGACTGGCATCATATTCCTGGGCATCTGAATGGCATAATATTCCTGGGCATCTGAATGGCATAATATTCCTGGCCATCTGACTGGCATCATATTCCTGGGCATCTGACTGGCATCATATTCCTGGGCATCTGAATGGCATAATATTCCTGGGCATCTGAATGGCATAATATTCCTGGCCATCTGACTGGCATAATATTCCTGGGCATCTGACTGGCATCATATTCCTAGGCATCTGACTGGCATCATATTCCTGGGCATCTGACTGGCATCATATTCCTGGGCATCTGACTAGCATCATATTCCTGGGCATCTGACTGGCAAAATATTCCTGGGCATCTGACTGGCATCATATTCCTGGGCATCTGACTGGCATCATATTCCTGGGCATCTGACTGGCATCATATTCCTGGGCATCTGACTGGCATCATATTCCTGGGCATCTGACTGGCATAATATTCCTGGGCATCTGACTGGCATCATATTCCTGAGCATCTGACTGGCACAATATTCCTGGGCATCTGACTAGCATCATATTCCTGTGCATCTGACTGGCAAAATATTCCTGGGCATCTGACTGGCAAAATATTCCTGGGCATCTGACTGGCATCATATTCCTGGGCATCTGACTGGCATCATATTCCTGGGCATCTGACTGGCACAATATTCCTGGGCATCTGACTGGCATAATATTCCTGGGCATCTGAATGGCAAAATATTCCTGGCCATCTGAATGGCATAATATTCCTGGCCATCTTACTGGCATCATATTCCTGGGCATCTGAATGGCATAATATTCCTGGGCATCTGACTGGCATCATATTCCTGGGCATCTGACTGGCATATTATTCCTGGGCATCTGACTGGCATAATATTCCTGGGCATCTGAATGGCATAATATTCCTGGCCATCTGACTGGCATAATATTCCTGGGCATCTGAATGGCATAATATTCCTGGCCATCTAACTGGCATCATATTCCTGGCCATCTGACTGGCATAATATTCCTGGCCATCTGACTGGCATCATATTCCTGGCCATCTGACTGGCATTATATTCCTGGCCATCTGACTGGCATCATATTCCTGGCCATCTGAATGGCATAATATTCCTGGGCATCTGACTGGCACACTATTCCCATTGAAATACTGGTAAGTTTGTTGATTTAACTTTACTTTAAATATTGTATTTGTTCTCGTTTTGTTCAAAATAAGATATATGCAGTGTGCATAGGAATTTCTTCATAGTTTTTATTTTTACTATAGTCCGGCCCTTCAACGGTCTGAGGGACAGTGAACTGGCCCCCTGTTTAAAAAGTTTGAGGACCCCTGCTGTAGTGAAATAAGCATGGGCCTCTTAAGGCATACTGCAACATCCAGTAAAAATAGACTAAATTAGCTCTAGATCTAGGTTTAGGGTTAGAGTTGACTTAGAGTTGAGCTAGGGTTGACTTGGGGTTGGTGTTAGGATTCACCACAGAAGCTATTGTCAGAAAAGGGTACAACATTTTCAAAACTAAGGGATTAAAACAGTTTACAGATCTCCTGTAGTTTTACATAGTATATGTACTTTTTTACCAAATTTTATTTGTTTTCAATGATTCGGACAAATCGAGAATGAATAGTAAACTGTAAAAATATAGCAGTCATATTGTACATATTCTAACCCCGCGCTCCCTAACACAAAAGGTGATCCATCACAATTCAGCTATAATATTTTGAAAGGTTTCCTGCCTCTAACAGTCCCTGTACTTATGGTGGGCCCATTTTCCCTTCTATTCTCAAAACTGTTGGTGTCAAAATCAGGATAAGTTAATCATGATGTCTAAGTCCATCAGCTACAATTGGAATTCTGGATGGGATACTATATCATGCATTGGAATGCTTCATATATTGTTTAGCATTCTCTTTCCAAAGTGAAAAGAAGGGTTTTGCCTTTTGTCCTAGCCAGAAGAAGTTGAAAGAGTTTGATTTGAGAGTATAAGTTTTGGTGTTTTTTATGGATCTATTGATGTAAAATTGATTTGACAGACTAACTTGGGTCATTTTAAAGGTTGTATTGCCTTCTGGCAAGATGCCAAGTAGGACTGCTTCCGAATGTTTCTATTCCCCACCACAAGCCTCAGATTTTACGACAGTCCCAAAAAGGTAAACCTCTTTTATGGACATTTAGGAGAATGACGTGTGTCTCTGATGCCCATTAAGAAGTGCCTGTGTGGTGAAAAATATCTTTAAGTTTAATTCCTATATTCCTAAAATGTGTCCTCATATCTAAAAATATGCGCATTGTATGTTGCACACTAGACGCATCAACAGTTCCCATGTTTCATGGTGCAATGGAATAGTTGGGATGATTGATATATAAATGTCTTTATGTACTGTTCATAATATATATGACTTGTTTTTCAGTCAGTAGATTTGTTGTAGAGGTATTTAGACTAAAAGTTAGGGACTATTTTGTTGCAGAAAAGCATAGAGAAATGGTACATGGAAAAAAATCTACATAATTATCCAAAGCTCATCTTTTTTGTATTACTCCATGATAGAAAATG
Source organism: Pelodytes ibericus (assembly GCA_036172795.1). Lineage (NCBI taxonomy): Eukaryota > Metazoa > Chordata > Amphibia > Anura > Pelodytidae > Pelodytes > Pelodytes ibericus. The sequence goes on along the minus strand of CM069861.1, from coordinate 119,709,545 downwards.
TTTCCACCAACATATAGATGCTTATAACCATTGCTCTCTAACAGTCTATAATTACACACTAGGGCTAGGGCCATAGTTACATTTTAATAGTCTTCCTATATACAGGCATACCGTACTTTAAGGACCGTCACTATAAGTACACTCGCGAGTAATGACATCGTTATAGTGGAAGCATTCCCATTTATGGACTCTTTCTATTTTAATAATGTAGCAACATCTCTACTGAGACTTTACTACAGTACCATACACTGCTTCTCCTTGTGTGAATACTACATGCTAGCGTGAGGTCCATCCTGTCTAGTAAGACATTGTATATGTAAACTGTACAAAATAAGTGAAAAAGCAACAAAAAGCTAGTACTTTATTTTAGGTACATTTTTGTTTTAAATATATGCTCTATATATATAGTATATTTAATACTGCTGAAGTCACCAAAATGCATACACAATGCATAGAAATATCAACATGCAAACAAAAATTGCTAATCTCTCTTAAAGCAATTTTAAAAGCACCTACCGTATTTGCTCGATTATAAGACGACCCTGATTATAAGACGACCCCCCAAACTTTGTATATTCCTTTAGGAAAAAACTAAAAGCCTGAATATAAGACTACCCTATAGGAAACAAAGTTTAACTTGTATATATGTAAATTGCTTTTTAATATTTACTAAAAAATTTATATTATACAAATGCATTTCTTGTTTTTATTTCCTTTTGTGCCAATGTGGGCTCTCTCCCCCTCCCCCAGCTGTCTCTCCCCCCCAAACTTATCTCTCTCTCTCCACCTCCCTCGTCTCTCCCTCCTCCCCTTGTCTATCTCTATCCCCCCCTTGTCTCTCTGTCCCCCCCTCCCCTTTTCTCTCTTTCCTCTCCCTCCCCTTATCTGTGTCTCCCACCTCCCTCCCCTTGTCTGTCTGTGTCTTCCCCCCTCCTCCCCTTTGCCACAGCCATTATGCCCTTTTATATACCTCAATTTGAGGTCAGATTATAAAACGACCTCGAATGTAAGAGCTCTGAAAAAGAGGAGACATAAAAGCATTGGGACTGTAGTTTGAGGTATATCTCAGATTATATGGTTGGGTAGCTGTGTTTTATTTTGTATATACTAGGAATCTGACTTTTGATACTTGTGTATTTTTTTGTATACATGTGAATCTTTACAATATAACTGTGAAGTTTCATATGTATGGTCTTGTGTATAAGTATAAAATTATTTAAAAAGAATAAATTAAAAAAAAAGAATTGTGCATTTAACATATATTAAATACCTATATGTCATCATACAGAGGAGCTCTAATGTCTGAATTACATTTTAAATGCATTACTGTAACACTTGAAAGTATACATATTTTATTGTCACACATGAAAAGAAATATGTAATATTAGTCATTATGAAGAATAGACAAATTAAATGTAATAGTAAAGGATGAATGTCACAAAATACATATAACGGCATATAAATATATGCAAAAAGGTAACAGGAAAATTGGTTAGGAAATCATGTCCTATTGTTTGCTTTAGTAATAGGTAGACAACTCAATTCCCTTATTGTAAATTACAAATATCAGGATTATCTGACCAGGAACATTTTGGCTTTGACTAGAAGCCTATGATCCTCTGCAAACTTGTTCTCAATTTGTGGCAAGGCATCATGGGATTGTGTACAATCCCTCACAAATTCAGCAAATGCTCATTCTGCCTCAATTCACATCCCCACTGCTCTTGTGCTTGTTTTGTCTGTGTATGGGCACTGTGCACTTCTGTTACATAAATGAGCATGTACCAGCAATGAAGCTTTACTAGGATATCTGACTAGCATCATTACTGGTAGCACAGGTACCAAATCTAAACATTTATCACCCACTATATGCTGTAGAGCAATGGGAAGATAGCTATGGCTGTTATTGTGTTTTTAAAACTGACAAAATAATGTGCTGTTTTGTGAAGTTTTAGCTATGTCACAAAAAAACAGGGATAAGTTGATTCCCCGTACAGAGATATGGGTCTTTTCATTAAAAAGTTAGATATGATGAATATTTCATCTCACTGATTTAACTATGCATTGTACAGGGGCAATTCTAGTGAGTTTTATTCCCTGATAGAAGAGAATTGGCCCTGCATAATGCATAGTTAAAACAATGAGATGTAATAAAATTTAAACTGCACTATACACAGGCAGCTGAGATTTTCTAGCAGGAGAAGTTAACTCTGCATAATGTGTAGATGAATCAGTGAGACATAAGGATCTACTCAATAAAGAGAGAATTGCAGGGAATTGAAAAACTTTAGGCCAATGTAGCCGAATTGGAAAAAAAAAATCTCCAGTGCAGCTGAATGGGAGACATTTTCCAACTCGGCTACTTTGGCCTAAAGTTTGAAATTCATATCTCAATTCCCCTGCAATTCTCTCTTTATTGAGTAGACCCTTAAATGTTTATCTCATTGCAACTCACTTTTTAGTGCCTAGATTCCCACAGTAAGCCCTTTTTTGTATCTCACGTCCATCTTTAAATCAATTGTCACTATCTATAAGGTTCCTATTGGAGCACGCTTGAGTTTAACACCATTCGTTTCTGAAGGTTTGAAGCTGTATTTACTGCTGTAAATAAATGGGATAAATACTGGAGGAATGAAAAATGAGAGTGGGGTATGAATGGATTTCAAGAAAGACTGGAAAGCACAATAACATTATTGGCAAAATGGTTTGGAGCAGAAAAAATGGAATATTATTGCTTGCCAGTTAAATGGCATAATGTCAGTCAAAAGCAAGGGGGATATAGGAAGCTTTATGTCCAATCATTTGGTGCAAGTGTTTAGTATGCCTTCCAGAACACTGTTCTGTATGCCAAGTAACCCTCCAAGAAGTTTGGGAGAAAATTGAAAGCTTGACTGCTTCACACAAATTTGTTAACGCATTATGCCAAAATGACAAATAGATGTCAAGCGACTTACAAATCGCTGTCAATCACTGCAATGATCCATGTCCTCATTTTCTTATTTGGAAGAAGAACATTTTTAATACCATGCCTAATGGAGTTAAAATGAAAAATGGATGAATCAGCCGTTCACTACCACAAGTATGCTATTATTTACCCAGACTGCTTATGCGAACCAGGATGAAGTGCTTTTCATTGTGCTTTTATCACAATGTCCTGTAGTCAGTTTTACTAGTTGAAAAAGAAAGCCAGGAATGGTCATTCATTTATTAAAAGGCCAGGTGACATTCAGATATAAGAAGCTCAGACTGAAAGACTTAAAATAAAAAAGAAAGCCTTGGTGTGGGTGGGAGAGATTTTCGATTTTGTCTCATTTATCCTACATTTATTTTCCCGACTCACCAGTAAAATATCGTGAATTTGACATACAACGTGGTCTATTCAAGGTGATCCAAAACTTGGAGTGTATATTAATGGCATTTATTAGACATTAGTGTCCAATTCCACAGTTGTGAATCATGGGAGTCTGAAGTCTGGCAATATGAGCATTTGCCCTGGGCCCATCATGAAAGTGATGCTCACAGCCAGGTTAATTCCCCCCAATAGGAGACCTGTATAGACAAAAACATTTGGGAAACAAGAGACTTGAAAATAGGCATCAGGTCATGTAGGGAGTGCAATGTATCTATGGCCCTGCTTCCACTGTTACGCATGGTACCAGATAGACAGTAGTGTATCTACCGCGAGGCAAACAAGGCGCTCGCCTAGGGCGGCGCCTTGTTTAGGGCGGCACTTTCCCAGAGGTTGTTAAAGCACACTGGTGCTTTAAACACTTCTGGTGCGGCGAAGATTTTAACTTTCTTCTCCGTTTTGTTAAAAGTTGTTCCCTCCCCTCCCTCTCTCTTACCACCCCCTCCCCTCCCTCTCTCTTACCTTCCTACCCCCTCCCCTTCCCACCCCCACCGCTCCTTTCAGTCTTCCCCTCACCCGTTGCCGTTTGTCCTGATCGGGCTCCCTCACTTCCCCTCCCTTCGTTCCCCGTCACACGTGCCAGTGTAAAGTCTCCGCCCCCCTGCCTGTCAGAGTACAGCAGAAGGTAAGCTGGTTCAAATGGAAAACGGTGGTTGTGAGTATGAGTGTGATGGGAGTCTGTGTGTGATGTGAGGCGGTGTGTGATGGGAGTCAGTGTGTGTGACTGAGTGTGATGGGAGTCTGTGTGTGATGGGAGTCAGTGTGTGTGACTGAGTGTGATGGGAGTCTGTGTGTGATGTGAGGCTGTGTGTGACTGAGTGTGATGGGAGTCTGTGTGTGATGTGAGGCTGTGTGTGACTGAGTGTGATGGGAGTCTGTGTGTGATGTGAGGCTGTGTGTGATGGGAGTCAGTGTGTGACAGTGTGGTGGGAGTTAGTGTTTGACTGAGTGTGATGGGTGTCAGAGTGTGTGTGATGGGAGTCAGTGTGTGTGACTGAGTGTGATGGAAGAGTGTGTGTGATGTGAGGCTGTGTGTGACTGAGTGTGATGGAAGTCAGTGTGTGATGTGAGGCTGTGTGTGACTGAGTGTGATGGAAGAGTGTGTGTGATGTGAGGCTGTGTATGACTGAGTGTGATGGGAGTCAGTGTGTGATGTGAGGCTGTGTGTGACTGAGTGTGATGGAAGAGTGTGTGTGATGTGAGGCTGTGTATGGCTGAGTGTGATGGGAGTCTGTGTGTGATGTGAGGCTGTGTGTGACTGAGTGTGATGGAAGAGTGTGTGTGATGTGAGGCTGTGTATGGCTGAGTGTGATGGGAGTCTGTGTGTGATGTGAGGCTGTGTGTGACTGAGTGTGATGGGAGTCTGTGTGTGATGTGAGGCTGTGTGTGACTGAGTGTGATGGGAGTCTGTGTGTGATGTGAGGCTGTGTGTGACTGAGTGTGATGGAAGAGTGTGTGATGTGAGGCTGTGTGTGACTGAGTGTGATGGGAGTCAGTGTGTGATGTGAGGCTGTGTGTGACTGAGTGTGATGGAAGAGTGTGTGTGATGTGAGGCTGTGTATGACTGAGTGTGATGGGAGTCTGTGTGTGATGTGAGGCTGTGTGTGACTGAGTGTGATGGAAGAGTGTGTGTGATGTGAGGCTGTGTATGGCTGAGTGTGATGGGAGTCTGTGTGTGATGTGAGGCTGTGTGTGACTGAGTGTGATGGAAGAGTGTGTGTGATGTGAGGCTGTGTATGGCTGAGTGTGATGGGAGTCTGTGTGTGATGTGAGGCTGTGTGTGACTGAGTGTGATGGGAGTCTGTGTGTGATGTGAGGCTGTGTGTGACTGAGTGTGATGGGAGTCTGTGTGTGATGTGAGGCTGTGTGTGACTGAGTGTGATAAAATGTACCAGAGACTGATTGCAGTTTTCTACATATAGCAGCCAGCCATCACATAGGTTCTAATAATACCAGTCATTATAAAAACTGCAGTGTCATAATTCAGAAATATAAACGCTATAGTTCTAGTAAATATACATATGTTGGGAATCTCAAATAAGATTAAATTATTGTAGAACAGTGATGGCTAACCATTCCACTCCTGATGTTTATGACTGTATTTCCCATGATGCACGGCCAGTGGAATGAGAGATGCAGTAGTGTATCTACCGCGAGGCAGTGTGTGATGTGAGGCTGTGTGTGATGTGAGGCTGTGTGTGATGTGAGGCTGTGTGTGATGGGAGGCTGAGTGTGATGGGAGTCTGTGTGTGATGGGAGTCTGTGTGTGATGGGAGTCTGTGTGTGATGGGAGTCTGTGTGTGATGGGAGGCTGAGTGTGATGGGAGGCTGAGTGTGATGTGAGGCTGTGTGTGACTGAGTGTGATGGGAGTCAGAGTGTGTGTGATGGGAGTCAGTGTGTGTGACTGAGTGTGATGGGAGTAGGAGTGTGTGACTGAGTGTGATGGGAGTGTGTGTGTGATGGAAGTATGAGCTTGATGTGAGTCTGAATGTTATGTGTGATGTGGGGTCATGTAATGGAGGTGATTGGGCATGTCTTAGGTGTGTAACGTGGGTGTGCAGCTTGGATAGGGGGGTGCCCGGATTTTGTCTGCCTAGGGCAGCACAAAATCAAGATACACCACTGCAGATAGATGAAGTATTCCAATATGATACCTTTAAAAGGAGCCTGGGCATTTTTTTAATGAACCAAAATGTAGAGGGCTATGTATGTTAGTATAGACATAGATATTTACGCATGCCATTTGGCGTCAGGAAGTACTACTATAACTATGTAACATGAACCTGTACTGTACTTGAAGAATGAGAAGGCATCTATACTTCACTGAATTAGAGCATTTTATCTACCACTGATTAGTCTGCCATTCTCAGCACATTCACCTTCATTTGTCATTTGTTAAATAAATCTCTGTATTTTTTTTCTCACTACTTGTTATTTAATGATAATTCCTTATCAAACGACATTATTAAATACTTACATTAAGAGCTGTCAACGTGTTATATAATTTAAAATAACCCTTTCTTAGTATCTGTACCCCTAATTGTTCTTTAAACTTGAATTCAGTTGTTTCTATGCAAACCATGGCTTCATCATTTTGCTTGTCTTGTGGCTATCCCACTCTGTTGTCAGCTAACTTAAATCTGCAAACTGCCTGCAATCGTTATCCTGCTGCATACCATTAATACGGAATTAACTTTAATCCTCACATTGTACAGATTATTTCCATCCTTCTTCCTGCCAATAAAGTCAGCTCTAGATTTCCGTATTAAGAAAAGAGATATATTGACTAATCTTCTTAGGTTTGCAAACAATATTTAAATAATTTTCCATGTAAAAATATGTGCATATCAGTTTCCTAATTTGGTTGTCAATGAGCATAAAATAGTAACGCTTGTAATAGCTGACTGGACAGCATAAAAATAGAATCTTGGAACTGGCAACACAGAAACTGTGTTTCACAGCTATTTTGGAGCAGCCTTGTTTTCAGAGAAATAAGTTAATTTCTCCAGGCATTCTCCATAGTGCCGCTAGAGTCATTAAAGCTGCAAAATAAATATTAATATGTATCAAGTGATGGATGGTGGTGCCAATATTATACCACTAAATGCAGAAACAGGTTTATCATATTTGAAGAACTATTGTTATCAAAAAATTAAGTACATTATGTTTAACTGAAAGATTGCATGCAGTTTAAGAATTTTAAATACTCATATTTTAATGAAAGACCTCAACCGCTTATGCTCTGTATAGCTTTATCAGGGGGCTGACATGTTTAGAATCTTCAAGAATATTTCTTCAATAGTGCATTAATAGGTGATCAGCCACAGAGAGGTTATCACACACAGAGAGATGCCAAATAAAAACTTGCTGTGTTTCACGTCTGCTGGCACTCAAAAGCTGCTTGTGGGTAAGCACCAGCAGGCGTGAAATACATTACATTTTTAATTGGCACCTCTCCATGTGTGATATCCTCCCTGGCGTGGATGACCTATTAACGCACTAATGAAGAAGCATTGTGAGTGCAGATCTTTGCTTTTTTGGATGTAAATTGGCGTTTTTCAGGAGCACATTATCAATTCTGCATCTAGCTCCCAACTACAACAGTTTTTTGCTTGAACTTCTGATGCCATGGTGGGTTGATTCAATCCCCAGGAGAAAGCTTGGAAATGGTATATTTAAAGGTATTGAAAAAAAACTAAAAACCAACAAGGAGTATTTATTTTTATAATCTCAGCTTTAGTATGCATTTATTTCTATAGAGTTTTTTTTACATCACCTTGCTTTTTCCTTTGTACCTGGATTGAGGAATGGGACTCTCTGGGCACTCACTATACCAATACCATGCAAAACTCAGCTCAAACTGAAACAAACTGTGCATTATGGTTCCTTTAAAATTCTTGCATTAAACTACTAGAAGGAAAAGCAATACCTCTGTTGCAATAACAGTCCGATTACAAAAAGAGTGAAAGTAGCAAGCCATTTTTGGAACTATATAATCAAACAACCACTCTGGAGATTTAGTGACTTTATTGCACTACAAATATAGGCAACATTTCTCAAGCCTTAAGAAATATCCAGAAGGGTTGAAACATTGCCTCTTTACTTGGTGTCATATTCACAGAGATCCCTTCAGTGCTTGAGCTTTCTTCTTGTTTTATTGTTATTGTGCAATGGCCAATAACCAGTTTTGTCCTGCAGCACCTGACGGTAAACATTGGAGACTAGAAGATGATTCCTAGCTACAAGATACAGACTGCAACAGTGTTCTTTTATAATAGTTGATGATAGTTATTTCTTGTGTTTTACTGTTTTCTCTTGGTTACACTTTATGTATGTTAACTAATGTGAACTGACATGAAAAATTAGCCCTATCCTAGCTCTATCCATATCCTACAATCTCAGGTCCAACTCACCACCTTAGCCATTTCACTTTGTAATTAGATAGTGGCTCTGAGTGCCATCTCGTGCAGTGCTGCTCACCTGTGGAACTGCCCTTCAGATACCATTAAATCCCCCCCGAGCCTAAAATCCTCGAGTGGGAGAGTGCCACACCCCCCCTTAATTATAAATATATATACCTCTATGCAGCTCTTGATATGTGTAAATGCACACCACTGTATGTATCATTTTAAATGATGGAATGTGCGTAACATTGTAATTAACTTGGTCCCCAGGATATTGTTGAAATCTCAATGCATTCTTCTTGGTAAATGTGTTTTTTCTCTATGTCATTCAGTTGGCTACATTTGCCTCAGTTTGTTCACTTTCAGGTTCACACTATTCTAGATAACAAGAGCATGAAGAACAGGACCAAATGTAAAATATGACAAAGGTAAATGTAGATGAATGCAGTCAAAGGACAACTGATTGACATAGCAGTGAATAGAGGTATACATTAAACAATTCTAATCTAATCTCTAATCAAATGTGTAAAACATTAAAATGAAAGAGTGACAACCATTTTCCCAATTATCATACTATATAATCCAGTGATGTAGAACATGCAAATATAGGTGACTATTATGCTTAGAATTGCATGTTTGCTAAAGCAGAGCAGTACATGGAGAAATGTTGTTTGCTGGGAATTAGCCGCACAGTTAGCCAAATGCACCATTGTGATTGGTTGAATAACCCTTGGCTGTCATATAGATTTGTTTAAACACTCTTCTCACATTCAAACCTCAATGAATCTGCCTTAGATGTCTAATAATCATTATAAGTGACATATTATGACAGACAGCATTTGATAAAAAGTGGAAAGGAGGACTGTGTGTAGAACCTTTTGGAAAAGGTCAAAAGATTGCCATTATATGAAGCATTTTATTGAAATTTTAGTGTTTCTCCATCGAGATGAAAAGGTTTAAACTGCTTGTGACTCTATAGAAACAACTTAATGCTGTCTAAAGAGGTTACCCAAAATCTTAACACATCTCATTACTGGCTGAACACCATACGAGTTGTAGAATGTGGTTGTTGTGGCTAATCTTTTTATATAAGTTTTCCTATCAATCAGTAACTAACATTTTCCTTCCTCAAGGAAACTCCCTCTCAAGAGTCAGAATCTTAGGCAATGGAGAGGATGTAAGGATGTATTGGTTGTGAGAAGGCAAGTAGGGAGAATTTATTGCCCAGAATCCTGCAGTTGCCTGTGGCAGGACTGGAATGTCATGTTGTACCAGAGGTCCGTGTATGAGTACCCACTCATTAGGGTGTAGGAGTGTTGGCCAGAATATGACCCTACAGGATAACCTGGATGTATTTGGATTCCGTTGGTAGGCATGGACCACATGCCAGAAGATGGCCATGGTGGCAGAGTGATTGGTGCTGTAGGTGGAATCAGTTGTGCAAGAGGTGTTGTCAAGATGCTTGCTGGTGGGGAGTCCTCCTGCCATGATTGCCATAAGCATGGGCCATTGTTTGCGAAGGCGAAGGTGCATTTTGGTGCCCCCCTCCTCTGACCCGCCACGCCTCCCACACCATTAACCCTCCATATATATATATATATATATATATATATTTTTTTTTTTATATATATATATATATATATATATATATATATGATACACTTACACACACACACACCCTTAAACAGAAAGTAACACACTTCCACACACCCTTACCACTTACACACACACAGTGACACCAATACACACATAACCTGAGACACACTATTTTGCCACTCAATATGCCAGTATTTAGCCACTCAATATGCCAGTATTTTGCCCCTCAAAATGCCATTTAATATGCCAGTATTTTCTCCTCAAAATGCCATTTAATATGCCGGTATTTCCCCTCAATATGCCATTCTTTTGCCATTTAATATGCCAATATTTTGCACCTCAATATGCCAGGATTTTGCCCCTCCAATATGCCATTTAATATGCCATGATTTTGCCCCTACAATATGTCAAGATTTTGCCCCTCCAATATGCCAAAATTTTGCCCCTCCAATGTGCCCGGATTGTGCCACTCAATATGCCCGGATTTTACCCCTCCAATATGCCCGGATTGTGCCACTCAATATGCCCGGATTTTACCCCTCCAATATGCCCAGATTTTTCCCCTCCAATATGCCAGGATTTTGCCCCTCCAATATGCCAGGATTTTCCCCCCTCCTCCCCCCTTCCCCAGCCAGTACTTACCTCCTTCCTGCTCTGTCTTCCGGTGCAGGTCCGTGGCTGTGAGGGAAGCGTTGTGCGCTCCCCTCCAGCTGCGTGGTTGAATAAAGTTTGTTGAAAAAAAAAGTTAAAACAAACTTTATTGATCCGCGCGGCTGGAGGGGAGCACACAACGCTTCACGGTGCAGCCACTGACCTGCACCGGGAGACAGAGCAGGAAGAAGGTAAGTAAACGGGCCTGGGGGCGCATGCAATTTTGCTGCCCCCCCATTGGTGCACCCTAAGGCAGTTGCCTGTTCTGCCTTACGGTAGCGCCAGCCCTGGGGACAGATAAACAATCTTGATCATTTGTACACATGACAATTTTCAATTGTCCACATTTATCCTTTTGAAGCTGGTGGGGGATTTTCCTGGATCTAGCTATGGATGCTTTTTTTGAAATATGGCTCACATCAGGGGGTGCATGCATTAGAAGATTATTTCGCTTTAATTTTAGCACTTTATGCCTATCAGTCTGGGTCAATCATTATGAATCTAGAGAGTCTTTTAAACCTATGTATACTGTCCTTAACCTGTCTTTTCTCTGAGTTTCTGGCCCCCATTACCATATCTATTATCTTTGTAATTACCCGTTTTTTGTATTTGGTCCCTCTAAACAAAGTTACTGTGAGAAAGAGGTTGTATTGCACACCATTCACTCATTTTTGCCTTGCAGATTTCAAATGCATTTACCGCTATTGTATGTGCGAGTGTATGCTCTTCTTAAAGCATTGTGTGAAGTCCACAGAAAGAGGCAAGCTGGTATTTTGTTCTGGATTACACAGTGTACCTGTGGGAAAATATAGTTGGCGACAGCTTTGTATGTCTGAAACATGTCTCAACAAAGCATCATTTACACTAGATTTGCGTCTGGTTATTATAGTCTGGTGAAGATTTGTTCTGCATTTCCCAAGGTCAAGGAATAGCTGCGACTGTAAGGTTTGTTTGAGCTTCTGTCACTCTCCATTTCCTCTTCCCTATGTGAAAATTAAACATGCCTTTTTGTGAAGTTTATTCTCCAACATTCAGCTGCCCTTTGCTATTCATTCTCCAGTGAGATTGTCTATAGAATGGAGAAAATGAAGTTCTGAAAATTTACTGAAATCAGCAATTAGACAATGAACATTGAATCTCATGATAGTTTCTCTCTTCCTTCATTACAAGCGGTGTTTCTTGGCATAATACAACAACCTATTGCTTTATTTGCAGAAATTGCCACACCTTTAATAAAATAGCACATTTTAAACTTTATTACACGTTGTTGTAATCTGTTTAATAATTTATTCCAGTATATAAAATGTCCCAATTTCTGCCTCGAAAGATGTACTTCTTGTATGAATAGCAGTACTTTAGGTTTAACCCTTTCATGCCTGTTGGTTCTTTGGTCCACAGAGTGATCTGGAGCCTGGGACACATAGGGAGAGACCCAATCAGGGCCCTTATAGACCATGTGGGTTCATCCGAAACAGCGGAATATGAGCACAGCATGTTTAGTAAGATGTAGCTACCGCTCACAGCTACATTTTTCTAAGGCCACTAAAAGTGGTCTCATCTGACCGAGGGGATAGCTCAGCAGTGGACTCCACGATGAACTGTTAAAATAAGGATTTTCTATGCCTTCCTACAGGCGTCTAGGCACCTGCAATTTAAGATGCCATACAACCTCCTACAAACTCAAAAGGGTTGAAGTTCAAATATTCCATGAAAACTGTTTACCGGTGAATAATATTCATGCTATTACACCCTTATTAAAATGTAATGTGAATCTGGAAAATAATAGTGTACAGATGGCAAGGTCTGATTTTGCACATATAATATTAAATAACACATACTTGTTTTTAAATATATTTTTGTTTATTACTCTCCTCTACATGTTATATTTAGTATATATATTTAAAACGTACACATCTAATCTATTGTATAATTTAATATATTCAGTTATTCCATCTATTATATAGAAACGCTAAGCTTCTCCCTCACATTTTCAGAAATGGGGTGCAAAACATATATAGAAAATAAATAAATAAAATGTACTCTAGTATATTGAGGATGTATAGGATGATGTAGATGGGCGTCTTGTATTTAGCATCTTTAAAGTCAAAATGGAAATGGTACAGTAACACTGACAATTCAAAACAATATTACATCCAGTGTACTCCAAACAACTTGTACAAGCAAGCCAAACCACAAAGAATACAGTTGTACATCCAAAAAATTCTCCTCGCTGCTAAGATGTCCAAAATATCGACTCATTTCCCAGAGTTCTGTTTGACATCATCCCAATGTTATTATAAAGGATAGTCACAATTTCCTCTTGGCACAGCAATGATGAAGTATTTTACTGCATGCATAATGCATCAAAAATATCACTAAGCAAAGCAGAAGACACATGTTATGAGAAAATGTTTGGTTAGACACCTAGTACTTAATCCAAAATGTTCTGGGTCGAAGCTTCTCCAGGAATAAAAAGTAATTCAATGCAAAAATATGTTAGCATGCCAAAGTAAAGCTTTTGTAGTTCTTTGGAACACACACAGAAAACTAATTTGATACATTATACATATATTAGCATTGTGTAGTTTGCTGTGGGTGCACCTTCTAATCCAGTATGTCTTCTGCCTTTTCGAGTTGTTCTGTCAAGCACTCATTTTTTTGATGTTGTAGTGGTCCCCTGTTGAGAGACTTTGAAAGGTTTGGATTTCTTTATGAGCTTCCAGGTGCTACATATTTTTGCATTTGAATTTAAACCATCCAGCACATTGGGCAGAGAGTTAATGGGGAGTGAAATTGCACACTTTAAACCCTTTCTTTGTCTTGCATGTCTTTATCTGTACAGCATATTTCTTGTACCCAGTGCCCCACAGCAGTCAAAATAATGTGTATTCAAATTCCCAAGGAACAAAACATTCTTCAGGTAATGAAAACGTAAATAATGAGTACGGGGTCCCTTTGAGGACTGTGTGAATTTTCAAAGTATCGATTTAAAGGAAGTGGGAGTCACAGGAAGTGGTGTGGAAATATAAGTGAAACCATCAGGGGGAAATAGGATGATCAATACGGCAATTCAAGTATCTGAGGGAAGGAAGGCATAGAAAATGGAAATGAAAAAAGATGGAAAAGATCCGTGAAAGGGCGCTAATGGTGATGGAGATAGATAAACATCATTTTGCCAAATAAAGTGCATGAAAAAAAAGGGTTATCTCTTCAGCTTATTTGGTCATTCCTAGAATGTCTCTCTATTGCTGGGTTGCATTGCATTGAATTATGTTTGGCAAGGTTCCCTTCAGGTAGACCATAAAAATATAATGCTTATAATAACAAGCACAATCAATATACTTACATGAAATGTATTTCCTGGCCCAAGAATCCATAAGCATTATATTATGGATTGACACATTTTACGCTATGGAAACACATGCTTGCTGGCACACTAATGCACAGCCATCGTATGTGGCATAATAGGGCAGCCAGCAGCCTCAATGCAGAATCATTTGAAGTGCCCCTTAGCGTTCCCCCTCTTCAAGTTTGGCTAGCTGGCCATAATGGGTTATGTAATCCCAAAAGTTGTATCATCAAATAGTGCCTTCTAACCACTTCTACTTTTGTGGATTATATTTCCCATGGTACTCAGCCAGTTGTCGTGGATTACATTTCAAATGATAATGTTCACAATAGCTAGAGTGCTAAAGGCAGAGAAGGTCTCCTCTGGTACACTCATGTAGTGGTTCATGCTTAACCCCTTTGCAACCTTATGACGAGTTAACTCGTCATAAGAGCAGCAGCATTAGTGACCTTATGATGAGTTAACTCGTCATGCAGTCTAGCCGGCAGTGCGCTCCGTGCGCACCACCAGACAGTCTGCAACGAGTCCAGGACTAAGCCTCGCACCCGATGCAAAGCTCCTGGACCCGATCGGTGGATTTCCAGGCATGTGATCGCGGTGATTGAGTGATCACCGCAATAACATGCAAATTAGATGCAAAGTCAATGTGTTCACACACTGACTTTGCCTCTAATTCACTCTCTGTGCTTCACTTTCTTATAGTGAAGCACAGGAGTGACCTGTAAATAAAAATAAAGAAAGAAAGAACATAGACAGAGGGGGGGGGGGGGGGGGGGGGGATTAACCCTTTCAATGCTGATCACAGTTTGTAACTGTGATCAGTTTCCTTCCACTTTATGGCCCTCATTTAGTTGTTTTTTTTTACAATTTTTTTTATTTTTGCAATTTATAAAGTTTTTTTTTTTTAAATAAAGGTCATTTTAATATTTTTATTTAATAAAATGTAACCCCTGCATGCCTGTTGCGTTATTTTTATGGATCTGACATCACACTCTTCAGAGTTTTTTTTCTGTCTTTTTTGTTTAGGGGGGTTTGGGAACCAATATTTTTCTTTTTATTAGTTAGTTAATTATGGGGGATAAGTGGATTAGTGTTGCACTAGTTGTGTAGCTTATTATTGGGAAAATAATGGGGAAAACTTTTTTCCCCCCAAATTTCCTCTTTTATATGTATTTTTTAATTATAAAATGTAAATAATTTTTATGTATAGGGTATCAAAAGAAAGCTCTAACTGTCCTTTAAAAAACAACATATAACTTGTATGGGTGCGTTAAATGAGAGAGAGGAAAATTATGTTTCAAAAACCGCATATTAAAAATTGAAAAACGCTCTGGTCCTTGGCCTTGGAAAATCCCTGGTCCTTAAAGGATTATGTAGTGGGCACTTCAAGTGCAGGAAACAATGGCAAGGGACATATTTGTATCAAATTGGTAAGAAACCTGGTTGGATGAAGATACTTCTGAGCGTAAACAGTAGTTGGCAAGCAACCTTCAAACAAAATATGGTCGGTTAAAAATTGGCAGATAGGTTTGTAACTAAACCAAATACCTAGAAAGGTAAGTTTAAATATGACTTTGATAGGGAGTAATAATTAATTGAAGTGAAGACGATTCAGTTATAATCAGTACAGTGAAAATGTTGATCTTTTGGGATGTTGACTAAAGAGAAAACATTGGCTTCTATCCTAGAAACTGTTGACTTGAGTTTAATTAAACGTCTTGATCATCCCACTGTTGAAATTCATATTAGTTCCATACTGTTTATATAGGCATACCACTTTAAACAAATCACACATAGGTAATTCCACTGTATTATGCCTCAAAGTAAAAATCATCTACTTTATACCGAACTCAGATTATCACATCTCTGTTGCAGTTTGTTTCTTTAAAAAATGGTTTATTGATGATAAGAAGGGATACAGTAAAGGAACAATATAACTCCTAGCATGAGAATTAAGCGTTTTAAAAAATACTATAATATACTTGGCATAGTATCCAAAATAATTTTTTAATCAAAATACATATTCTTGTAATCACTAAATGTTCACTAGATATTCATAGCCCCCAAATAGCATTAAAATTATCTGTTCGCATAGCAAATTCATTTTCTCACTATACACATGTTATTATTTTTAGAACTCCATTACACTATAATTATACTTTATACCATTTAACGTTATTAAATACGTAATAACTTTATTAAATTATTATTATGCCATGAAACACCATGATTTTGTAAATTAAGTAAGCAAGTCAAAGGTTCTATGGACCTTGTTGAAGAATTCTCAAAAATCATTAGCCTTTTATATAATTTGAATGATATAATTATTCATACTGCTGTTTTGTCTAAGGAAACATTTAATTCTAATTTGATCTTTTTACTTACCTATAAAGGCCAAAAAGTATAACTCTACTTAATAAGTGCTAGACAAAAAGCATAGAGCAGAAAAATGAGAAAATGTTATTTGTATGATGTATTTCCTATTTGAAATGTTTCTCCCAGTCTCAAGCCAAATGCCAAAGAGCTGAGTGGGAGGATCAGCAAAACTCCTTACCTGGTATTTGTATGTAAATTAAATATATTTATATAAATATTAATTTGTACATACAGTTTTGTAATTATTTTTACTTTTTAACATGCATTAGAAAGGTAGGTAAGTTTCAAGATGGAGTGGTCCTTTAAAGAAATAATATAGGGCTTGATGCATTTGCAATTTTGGGATGGCTATTCATTCTCCCCTATGCCAATATGTGGGCCACAATCTCTAGTTATCCTGCAAGAGTGAGTAGCATACTATATCCCCCAAATGTCCCTCTTTATAGGGAAAGTCTCCATTCTGCATCGCTGGTACTTACCTCTTGTGCTAAACTTACATTAAAGGGAGCTTAAGATTGCATTGCTTACAATTTCAAATACTGACAGCTAGATGAAATTGTTAAATTCAGCAGTTTGCAAGAAACTAGGACTGCCCACACTAGCTGAGAAAAAGTCTATTTCCTTTTTTTGCTGCAGGAACCAGCATAATTTCATTCAAATGACTGTAATATCCTGATTCTCTAGTGATGTTCTCATACAATGTGTTGCACTGTTAAGAGATCCTACTGTGTACAAGAGCAAGGTCACTTAGAGTCCACACAATGTATTCTATTCCAGAAGCACAGGAAGTCACTAAATTAAACAAAAATGATATTCTCAATGTCTATATAATAAGTGCTGCTGCACCTATTGTATTCATGCAGTGAATTACAAGTGTGAATTATGCAGAATACCTGGAAAAAAGCCTGTGCACTATACAAGCATTAGTCTTCAACATGCACCAAAGTAAGTAAGTTTGGGTACTAGACAGGCATGAAACGCGTTAGATGACTATCTGCCTCTTTGTTCCATTTTGCACCTACAATTCCTGTGGATAAATAGTTTTTTACCTTAAAGATTTTCATTAAAAGTTATTTTTAGTTTTTTTTTAACCTGAGCTGTGCGACTCCATTACTGCTTTGGCTAAAATAATTGATCAGGATGGTGCATTAGATGTTGCTTATCTAGATTTCAGTAAGTCTTTTGGTCCTGTCGTACATAGAAGGCTTATCAATAAATTGCAATCTTTGAGTTTGGATTTCAATATTGCTGAATTAATCAATGGCTGAGTGACAGGCAACAGAGGGTTGTAGTCAATGGAGTATATTCCATGCACGGTCTTGTTACAAGTGGGGTACCTCAGGGATCTCTACTTGGACCCATTCTTTTTAATATTTGTATTATTTGTATTGTGGCAACTGACATTTCATGTAGATAAGCGCAAGATAATGCATATTGGGAGTAAAAAAACAAGGGCAGAATATAGAATATATAATACATGCTAGCTGATCGCTTGGCTGCATAGGTCACTTGTGAGACTTGTGAGACCTCGCTTGGAATATTGTACGCAGTACTGGAGACCGTATCTCGAGAAGGATATTGATACTTTGGAGAGAGCTCAGAGAAGGGCTACTAAACTGGTTCATGGGTTGAAGGATAAAACTTACCAGGAAAGGTTAAAGCATGGAGGAAAGACGTAACAGGGGGGATATGATAGAAACATTTAAATACATAAAGGGAATCAACACAGTAAAGAATGAGATTGTATTTAAAAGAAGAAAAACCTCCACAACAAGAGGACATAGTCTTAAATTAGCGGGACAAAGCTTGAAAAGTAATATCAAGAAGTATTACTGAGAGGGTAGTGGATGTATGGAATAGCCTTCCAGTGGAAGAGGTAAACATAGTGAAGGAGTTCAAGCATGAGTGGGATAGGCACAAGGCTATCCTAGATATTAGATAAGGCCAGGAACTAATACAAGTATTTAGAAAATTGGGCAGACTAGATGGACTGAATACTTCTTATCTGCCGACACATTCTATGTTTCTATGACTTCACTGATCTCTGTACTCCAGATTCTTGCCTGGTTACATGCTTTGGTTCCTGACTCATTATCCCAATGTTTTTATTCTTTATTTTTTTTATCATGGTCGGCAAACAACATGTTTCTTCTCTCTACAGTGCCTGCTGTAACTGTTTAAATAGAAAGGATTGGTTTATCTCCATTTATCCAACTGATTACACTTGTGTTTTCTGTAACCAGTGGCCTTCCATTGATTGTTGCACTGTAGTTTTCATTAATATGTTGGTTTTCTTGTAACAACTGAAAAATCTTGCAGTTGAAATAAAACTCCTGCACCAACTAAAATCTAAGCTGATGCAAAGTAGGAGTTCAAGCAAAAGATGGAAAGAGTTATATTTTAACAGGGTCCTTCACCTGATCTCAGGATCGCACTGATGCTTGAGCTGAATCTTTTTCATTATTTCTTAAATGTAGCATCCCATTGATTTGTACATATTGACACCTTGATCTCTTGTAATACAAAGAGATCCCTAATTAAGTTTATCTGTTGCTGTGTTCGGTGCCCTCTGTGTGAAGAAATTAGAAGATAACTGGTAAAGCAGCCAAGAATGATTCTAGCATGACATGCCGCATAATACCATGGCGTGCTTTTCAGTTTAATGGCATGCACAAGTAACTGATAATGCCAGGGGCATCACTGAACATGTCATTTATCTCAAATTTGTCCCTTTCCTGTCACTGAACTGATTCCGCTAGTGCTACAGGAAAGCAGTTTGCTTCAGACAAAGGGTGGATGCTCTATCTGCAGGTAGTTACTTTTGATGCTCAGTGTGAAGATAATAGCTTCTCTCTGAAATAATGTAGTCTACTTGTTACTTGTAGAACTTATGACCGAATTGAAGGAGGATTACTGTCACAGGGTAAAGATTTATATATTAAGGATTTGGGATATATTTCTGCTCAAATATGAATACTGTGCAAGCTGATATTACACAATGACACATCATTAGCTTTATCTTTATTTGCTTGAATTTTGTCTGAAAGTAATACATAACAAATCAAATTCCCATTTAAATGACCTGATTCTGCAGAGTTGAGTGCATGTTAAATTATATCATGTACAAGCATTTTTCAGGGATATATTAGGAGAACACTTTGTTGTTTACTTGCTTGTGGACATGGTTTTTTGATGACAGATGAACTCTGCTCTTAGTATGTAAAACGCAGGTTGACTGACATGAACTAGCGCAGCGCTGGATGAACTGTGACCTTTAATATGCTTACCATGTTGGTTTTATTGCTGTCAAATACAGTTTCTAGATCATTGCACCTGTTCACATCACCAAAATTCTAGCATTTGCACATATAGGTTTGTGTTTGTGCATTAACGTCACCCACCTCAATGCATTACTGTCATTTTACCTGTAAAACAGACCATCAGGGGACATGCCCACAGACCACGCCCACAAGGGACTAAATACTGAACTAAATGTTTTAATACTTTGTTTCTCCTGTTCTTAACTAGCTATATAACAGCAACCACACATGATATAAAAGGTGGTTTAAAATTAAAACTATTAACGATGTACAACATGCCCAGTTCAATTGTGTTTCTAAATTGTAGCCATTAATCTGTC
Source organism: Pelodytes ibericus (assembly GCA_036172795.1). Lineage (NCBI taxonomy): Eukaryota > Metazoa > Chordata > Amphibia > Anura > Pelodytidae > Pelodytes > Pelodytes ibericus. Next base: position 119,689,619 of record CM069861.1, on the reverse strand, counting down.
TTGATATTTAATGTGAAAAAAAACAGCATGTATTCACACAATGACAGGTCCAGATGTGTTAGCATAGCCAGTCTTAAACACTTTATAATTAATTTAATAGGTCAAGCTTAGGTGTAGATATAATAGCGCGCGTGAATATCATTGTGCCGATTTGTTTATTTTACATATGTTTTAATTAATTTTTTAGGTATACAAATGGCCAGAGCAGAATTTAACAATTAGCAGATGACTCAAACGAATGAATTACATCCCGATCTTATAAAATTCACTGCTTTCCATGAAAATGATTAAGTATGGGATTTTAACATGACACAGTCATGATCAGTATGATTAAGTAACAAGGCATCCCATTTATAATAGTATTTGTTTAAAATACCATGAGCTCTGGGAGAATAGAACAATGTATGTAATGAACATAAATCTGCAGCACGAGAGCAGCCAAGAAGTCCAATTAATTTTGGACACAGCATGTCATTATAGCACCATTTTACCTTAATGGTTATTTGGCTGTACTTCAAGTTTCTTGGTGTCTTCTTAAGATCACCAATGTCTTGTAACACCTACAAACCAAATGACTGCCACAAATTAAAGAAGAAAAAGAAGTTGAAAATAATAGACTATGCACAGCTAAACACAGTCATAAAGGTTCATGAACAGTCTTTAATTTTTGCATCTGTTTGCAACATCTTAGTGTTTATGTTTTTTTTTCTATAATTCATTTGTTTTAAATAGCTATTTTTTGGACGGTTAACTTTAAAAATCCAAACAGTTGTAAATCGACTTTACATCCTCCATACAACAAATACTGTTTGCTACTATTTTTATGTATCTAGTTTCCAATATTCTAATATTTTTGGAATGAACCAACTAGATACGATCCTTGCATTTGTACAGCCATTTGTACGTCGGCCCATATACAAATATGCTACTTTAGTATATGTGCAGCAGGTTTTTGTCTTTGTCTGCAAAACAACATGGGTACCTATTTCTTCACCCCATCCCCTCCTGGCCTAATAAATACCATTTAGCTAATTTTTGTTCAGTACCAGGTGTCTCCTGTGGTCTCCCAGTCTCTCATGGTCAAGGCTCTTTTTGTGTAGTGAGGCCTTACATCATTACAAGGGCCTATCTGGCCTACGTGGTGCCGCAGTGCAGTGGTAAGAATGATGCCAAGAACTATCTATTGATTAAACCACCTTACTCAGCAAGTTTATTTAGCAGGAAGTATTACTTAACAGGAAAACTACTTGACTTGAAGCACATTCTTCAAAGGAAGCTCTACAATAACAGAGTCCTCTCTAATAGCTTTTTGTGGGCAAACTGAGACACTAATGTATAGGACTAAAGAGAATGCTGGTAAACCCGACTCCAGGGCGGTCTTGTGCCTGGAAGGAGTACCTTTAACCAAACCCAGTCATGGAGACTGCTGAGCAATGACAGTAACCTTCTCCCCAATATTATCAAAAGTAGGGATAACACTTCTCTTACACTGGTGCACTGCTCTAAACACGAATTAAACATTTTACAGCATACTGTTTGTAGCACAGTGCTGATGAAACCTATGCACATGTATTCAGGAGGGATGGAAGACTGCAATATATGATCATAGCATTCACAAAAACCCAGTAGTTAATATATCTCTTGCCTTTTGCATCATAATTGTTACCGTTGATGTTTTTAAAATTTCCTCATAAACTTTATTATTTTTTTATTTTAATAATGTCTTTATTAAAAAAGGTATCATTACCTGTATTTCAACATCTCAAGGAATAATTGTTCCTTTTTTACAAATAAAACATGTGACATGACAATTGTACAATAGGTTTCAAACATTTAACATCACTTAAGGGACAGGAAAGAAATGTATACATAATCTACTATCGCATATACCAGAGCACCTACATTTGACAATATAATGTAATTTGCACTAAATTATAACTTTTTAACAGTGATCAATTTGTAAATTTGTAGCCTTGTATCAATTGTGAACGTTTATGTCAGGAAGCAGATGGGACCTACCAACATATATGGTGGCACTGCAGAAAAGTAAATAAACTTTGGCATGCTGCCTTCGATTTCTTGAAGGGGGCGGATGTCATAGGCTTTACCAGAGTACCGGCAGAGGCATTACTACATCTGAACTGGCTATCCCTAAATATACATCAGACAGCGCTCACAATACATACATTCCTAGTGGTTAAAAGAGTGATAGCCAAGGAGTGGAAACAAAGTAAACCATTTGATTGGAATCAAGTGAAAGCCCAGTTAGGTTTCCAACTCTGAATGGAAAGAGGAATAAACTGGGGTATAAAAAAATTCAACTAAACAAAACCAAGTATGGGAATACTGTGTAGGAAAGATAGATCTGACTCCTTAAAGAGTTAAGAGGATATTCGAATTGGGTGAAAGAGTACTAGATATAATGATATCATCTCTGCCTTGATACGACTCCGATACTGTGTCTCCTGAATTTCAATCAACTATGTGTATATAATTGTATATATATGTGTACGGGCAGGGGGATAGAAGGGGAAGTAAGAAATATTCGATCTCTTCTCGTAATATTTTCTGCACGTATGTGTCTTTGTCTGTATATTTCATTGTTTATGTAACTATAAGAGAAAGGAAATGGAAAGAATGGAAATGGGAATAAGGAAGGAAGAATCAGGGGAACGGAAAGGGGAAATGGTTGGAAAGAGGGAGGGAGGAGGGAGAAGGAAGGTAAAATAAGCGGTAACATTGTTCTTTCAATTGCAATACATGTCAAAACCTTTTTTTGAGACCACGCCGAACATCTCGATATGCACTTTAAAACATGCAGTCAAGGTAAAGCTATTCCCTCTCTCTGTATAGAGCCTGGAACCTCTTTAGGAACTTTCCACAATTCATGATCCATATTTGTTCTTATTTTCATGTGTTTTTGTATCTGTATTGTATGCTATGTAACTGTTTGTATGGTCTTTTCACATATGATAAAATTAAAGAATTTTAAAAAAATAAACACATGTATAAAAACTCCCACAAGTGTCTGGAGAGGTATAAAAAGGTGCAATCACCATTTGTTACGTATAACAGCGACTGCTCCCGTTTATAAATCCCCACACTTTGTAGTGTGGGAAAAGAACATCTGCCAAACGTTGTTTGATGGAGGTTCTCAGAAACATATCAGGCACTTTTTATTGGCTGCCTTTTTTTATACATTGACTGTACCGGCACAACCAGATGTACTCCCAAAATTTGTTGAGAGGCTACAATATACATAGGTGTATCATTATGTGGCACTATCAGTTTGTGCACCATGTTTATACATCACCCCCCTTGGTTTAAAACTCACCAAAACACTAACCCCTCTTGGATTCGTATAGCTTTATCAGGGGCAGACATGTTCTCGGCCAAGATTTGAGACTTATTTTTTGTAAAATGTCCATATACAGTACAGTCAAGAATACATCTCTAAAATCAGGTTGGAATGATAAACCAAAAGTAAGGTTTTATCAATGTAAACAATGTAATCCATTATAAAAAAAACTTAATATTCATTTTAAATATGCAGTGTGCAACTGAGGTTTGTTAAATGTTATACTTTATTCCCTTCGTTTTCCTACACTGTGCTATATGGTTATCAAGTCTTTAAATGTACGTGTCTGTGGGTTTACAGATCAATGTCTGACTTTATTAAAATACCCCCACAAATAATAAAAAGGTTTGGATGTTCTGCTCTTTAAATATAGAAACACATTTTTCCAATCGTTCTCTTTAAATGACCCGAAGAAACATACTATGTAAAATAAACAAGCACTTTCTCTGCTGAGTTCTGCAAGACACTGATCAATTCAAACAAACCGCAACACACTAATAATGTAACTATCTTTTTTATGCCAAAGTCTGAAATGAAACTAGGAGACATTGGCTGAAAGATTTTCCTTTCACTCTCTGATCAAAGATTCTTGTTCAGCCACTGGGCTCTTGAATTCTGGGTGAATCTGAGCAAGTGACTGATTACTGTAGTTAGGAAATGCAGCCATCAATAACCAAGGGATATTTTATTTCAGTTCATGATAGCATTGGGAATTAGATTGGTAAAATAAAGTCTGAATGAACGCTAAATCAGAGAGATGCATTTCCATCAGTTTCATGTAATACAATTATGACACTTTTTGTTTGCAGATGGCAATGGTCTAGACCTGTGAATAGTCAGTGGATAAGTTTAATGTTGTTTGTGTGAAGTCGTTATTTGGAGGCTATTGAATTTTGATCAATAAAAGTTATATTTAAAAAAAAAAAAATGATACAAAAACACTAGGGATAATACATGTACATGGCCCAATCCAGACAGCACCAAATAATGGTGCTATCCGCGTGTGTACCCATGCATAAAGCAGACTGAGTATGTGCTGCCCCCACTAGTCCCGCTCTTCCAGGTTGCACTGACGCTGTTTTGCAGTGGTTCTACTGCCACACTGTAAAGTATTGGGATGTATAAAAAAGGTGCAATCAACGTTCAACATAATGCATGGCAATTGCTCCTTTTTTTCCCATCCCGACACTTTACAGTGCAGGATTTTTTATACGTAACCCCCAATATGTCAATAAACCTTTTTTAGCCATGCATATGCATTTCCTGGGATTGTTATCACGAACTGTCTGGGAGCTATTAGAACTGATTGATGCTCCAATTGCTTTTAGAAGCTTTAATACCATGGCTGGATATATTTTTTTATTTTTTCTTTTAAATAAGCTCTGCAATCAATCTAGTTTCTTTCGTTCTTTTTTTTTTTTTATATATATATAAATTGATTTCTTCCAATGCATCAAACTTACAATGTTTTATTTCATGTTATTTCCTAGGGACGACGTGGTAAACCAGGCCCCCCTGGCAAACCGGGACCACCTGGACTTCCTGTAAGTACATTGGTTTTCCTATATCATTACTTTGCTAACCACTGACACATATATTTTAGGTTATTTCATTTCATTGCATTTCCATGGAGAAATCTATAAACTAGGCAGAGCGCACAGGTTTTAATACAACTATAGACCTCAACTGAGAACATGAAGGGTACAATAAGGTGTTCTCTGCTGCAAAGGATGATATTATACTAGCCTTTTATTACACATATTTATGAAAGTGCTTTTGTTTCAGTCTTTGACACCAAACTTTCCTCATTTGGTTAACTCTTTTGCCTACAAAAGATGAAATATCTTTGAGTATTCACTAAATCCAATCTAGCATATTCTCTAAGATATTGATTTTTGATTTGGATTCCCACAGACTACTCAATATCAAAGCATAAGGGCTGTGTTATGTATAAAAGTGGAGATGTTAGTGTCTGGGGAATTACTAGGTGATGGAAGCAGCTCCATCTATTTCTCCTTCTGGTCAGAATCACATTTCCTCTTATATTGGAGTTGTGTTTAACACAATGATGCTTTATTGGTCCGTAGGGTGGTGAACTAACACAATACATACTAAACGTGTTATAAGACTTTAGAGCAAGTGGATATAGTACATTTATTGCAGAAGGAAGTAAGACATCTGTTGACTTTGACAAATTTAAGAAAAATCATTATTTTTATGTGAACCATTTAAGTGGTTTGTTGTAGTTTGTTGGTGATATTGGGCTCTATTCAATGGCCTTAGGTATTTATCTTAAGTCAGTGAATACCAGACTGCAATAGAAATTTGTGAGTTAAATACCAGTGATAACTCAGAGTACTGAATAGTGCAGTGCTTCTCAAGCCTATCCTACAGGACCCCCAGTGGTCCAGGATCCTTAACAGTTGGGGAACCACACCAGGTGTTATACATATTCTTTAAGCCCATCTGTGTAATCCCTAAATCATGGACCGCTAGGGTTCTTTGTGAAGCACTGAAGTAGAGCACACGTTCTGTTAAATAACAAAGACAAACAAATTCAAACTATATTTTGCAAATGTCCTACTTGAATCATGATTTGGATCCAACATAACCACTATGCAACATGAATTGATAATCGGATGTGTTCTCTATAAACTGAACTCATCACTGGGTATAATTTATTCTTAATTTACTCAAAATACTCTGATACATAATAATTTGAAGGACAGTCAAAGAATTAAGCTAAATTTGATGAATCTGATAGGGGCTAACGTACATTGTACAGGATTCTTTGTATGTAAGTGGAGGCAAAGAGTCCTTGGGATTCTCTCTCAAAGTTCCATGCTCTATCTCTCCTTTTGCAGTCACAGCTTCACTCAGTTGACATCAGTCATGGAGGGCAGTGTAGTTGTGTTATACTGTACATGTGCAGTGGGATTTCTCATGCCTCATTACAAGTATCAGATTGGCTAGCAGGAAATTCTGGCGATTTGTGCACAATGTTTAAGATTTCATGGTGGGAACTTGAAAATGTGAGTTTGCAAGTACCTTTATTTCAATAGACACTTTGCTGCTTTAGTACACCCGAAATATTAACCATTTAAAAAAATAAAAGTTAAATTACATATGCTCTTATGTATAAGTATACAAGATATCATAAGGACAGTTCTAAGATACTGTAATGTATGTGAAACTGGGACACTGCTATATATACATAGGATTTAGCAGAATAAAGACATTTCTAAGATACTAGAATGTATTTGAAACTGGGACACTTTTTTTTCTTGCCTGCTTATACAATATACTTTAAGTTGTAAAGCAGCATCTGTCTAAAGCATGAATAAGCTCATTTACCTACCTATAAGACTAAACCCTTATCAATCCTGTTTTCCAAAATCCTGAAGCTGAAAATGAAGATATTTAATCCTGGCGGGCACGTGCTGCAACTAAAAAAAATAAATCAAGCTGCCCAGATTCTAAATCCTTAAGTCAGAAACAAATGTGACTCCAGAGATGGTCAAAGTGTGCAGCATTCTAAAGACAGCTAAACATATACATAGCTTGCCATTCTTATGGATAGGTTATCACTTGAAGAATACACTTCAAAATACGTGTTTATACTACAAAGTGTCTTAGACCTCAGATCAATGCTGAACGCTTCTTTCGTTATGGTAATTAGTGTTTAAGGAAGTTACTGGTTTTAAAGTTTTAAAGGGACTGGATCACTTAAACATTGCTTATACTGTGATTGTAAAGAATAACAAAAATATTGAATATCAACTGCACCTCTTTAATAAATGTGTGATGGCACAACACAATACAATTTCATCAGGCAGGTTGAGTATCCCTAAAAATGTACTAACCAAAAAGATCAATTATAAAAAACATTTTTTAGGATTTTGCCACAAGTAGCAAATGCTACACACACCTGTCAGCATGCAAGTGCTTAACAGTTTATTCAGTGTTCAGCTCCCTTAAGCTGTGATATATCTTTTCCACGGATGCTCAGATTACCCCATACAAACACACCTACAAAGGCAAATACAATGCCACGTGTGCAGACCGGATGTGCTTATGGCAGGTTCCCAACAAAGCCTACAGCTACATCACAGTAAAAGGGAGTTATTATCTCTATACAGTAATTGCATTAATACTACTGTATTTCATGATTGCTGAGATGCTTTATTGGATTGTATTGGTCAAAATAATCAGTTATCTGAAACGAACTCAACTTGTATTAACTTCAGTGTGTGCCATGAAATGAGAAGTATTATACCTCTATTCGCTCCCCACAATTATGGTAAAGCATTTTATAAATAAATTAATGCTATTGTTCTGAATGGCTTGGGAAAAAATGCCATTTCTTTTGAGACTTATTTTCATATTCAAAATCAATATGCATTTGGACTTCTAATTTCTAGATAGAAAAAAAAAAATAGATTTCTACTTGGGATTGTTACTGCACTGTATGAGTACATTACTTTATTTTTGCTGCTACACCAGATATACGCTTATGATATTCTTTGAACATGTATGTGTCATGGTTCTACCCCATTTCCCTGGCTCCTGTATATTTGTATTTTTGTTTTGTGGTTTTTTCTTCTTTAGCCTCTAGGGGCCACTATTCTAGTGTTTCCATTCTCCTCCTGTTGTATCACCTGTCTTGTTAACCTGAGCCCATCCCTATTTAAACCTTCAGCTTATAGCAGTCAGTGCCTTTGCATTGCTATGGTTGCAGCCTGTACAGTGCCTCTGAGACTTTTGCTAGCATACTTGTTATATTTCTATTTGATTTCCATTGCCGAATCCTGCTTGTCCAGACCACTCCTGTTTGCTGCCCGTCCAGACCTATTTCTGCCTTGACTTCATTGTTTACTGCCAGCTTCGACCTTTACTTGTCTGACTATTCTATTTGCCTGTTCCTGTTGTGTCTTTGCCATTGTTGGTTTTGCCTCAGTTCCTGTGATCCTGTCTCATCTGTGGTAACGGTCGGGTGTATTAGTAATCAACAGAGTGCAAAAGACCTGGGGAAATAAAACCTGCGGCTCAACTATAAGGTGGATTTCCTTCAGGAAGAAGAATTCTGTTATTTTTCTATATACCTGTAGTATACCCTGTACCTACTCTGTAAAGAGGTTCCACTTCCTCATAACCGTCACAGCTATCACATGCCCTTGCCCTGCTCAGAGAGCAGCCAGTCCAGTCTCAGCATCTTGTCCTCAGCTACCAATCCTGTCTCAGCTGCCAGTCTCTGCTACCTGCTGTGTTTCAGCTGCCAGTCTCAACATCCAGTCCATAGTTATGCATCGTGGGGTGCAGATAGACCCCACACCCTGCCCTGCAACGAGGCTCCTCCCTGGTCTTATATCCCAGGTTGTGACAGTATGCCTTCCAACTGAGCTGCTTTTCACGGCACAGTCCCAATTTGGGTCCGTTGTCCTGTAGTGCTGAGGGGGGAGACCACAGACATGGGAGGGGGGGAGACCACAGACATGGGAGGGAAGGAGTCCAAAGACATGAGAGGGAAGGGGGGGAGAAACACACCACAGGAATGGGGTTGAACAGACTACAGACATGGGAGGGATATGGGTGCAGAGAGGAGAGAGAGACAGGCATGGGAAGGGAGAGGAGAAAGAGAGAGAGACAGGCATGGGAAGGGAGAGGAGAGAGAGAGAGAGAGAGGCATGGGAAGGGAGAGGAGATAGACCAGCATGGGGAGGGAGAGGAGATAGACCCGCATGGGGAAGGAGAGGAGAGATCGGCATGGGGAAGGAGAGGAGAGATCGGCATGGGGAGGGAGAGAGACAGGCATGAGGAGGAAGAGTCAAACGGGGACACATTAAGAAATGTACTTTTTCTTTAACAAGAAAAAAAAATGCTCGCTTGTGTATATCTGTCTGTGTGTGTGACTGTCTCTGTGTGTATGTGTGAGATTGTGTTTATGATTGTATGATGGATGTGCTGTTGTCTGGCTGTTATAAATAGGAAGGGTAAGGGTAGGGGCAAGGGGCAGAGCTAGGGAATTAGAAATGAGGGTTCGCCTAGGGTGGCAAAAATCCTTGCACCAGCCCTGCATACAGTTGGGAAATGTGTGGACTACTTTTAGAGCTGACAGATACACAGCAAACATTCTGAGCTGGTAGGAATGAACCACAGAAAAGTAGAACCTCATCCACTTTGCATATGGACCAATGTGGTAGGGGCCCATTGCTTGATATGTTTGGGTGACCAATATACACATACATCCAAACATTTCTCACTCAGTTTTGCCGCACACGTGCATCTGAGGTACAGTAACTCTAGTTTAAAGAAACACTGAGATCTGTACCTAAAATGGAACAAATCTACCTTTATAAGTTCCCTTCCACAGCTCTGATACATAAACATTTGGGTCTGACTTACTATATCACTGCCCTCAATCATTCACAGCACAGACCACAGAGGCAGAAGAGATAAACAAAGATGTAACATAGCAGAACTCCTTATTATTGTCAATTTTCCCACAACAGTTTGTAATTAAGTAGAGACAAACCCGAGCCAGCTTTGTTTTCATTATTGCTTATGTACGGAGTATTCAATCACTAAAACCTTTCTGCCATAATTATAGTGGGATTCAGAAAAAGTAAATCAGGAGAGCTAGCATTTCTTCTAAAGAATAGATAACATGACTTAAATGAGCATAGAAAAAAACTGGATCACTACAAAGCCCATTAGCATCAGGAGATATTGCACAGCGCTTTAAACAAGGACCGAATGTAGAGGTTGACATAGGCTAAATGAGGCAGTATTTTAGATAGGATAACTTTTTTTATCTAATTAATTTGAAAGATAAAGGACTGACTGAGTTGAACAGAGAAAAGGATTATGCCAAAGCTTCGACTATGAAATAACAAGAAGAGCCACTCGGCTGTAAATGAGATTAATTTATTAAAGAATTATGAGCAGAAATATGCAAATACTAGATGTAATTGTCAGAACATGGAGAATTAGTATCTACATTTAATAGTTAGCATTTCATTGTTCAGGTAAAACAGTCAGGCGAGGTATTCTTGTTTCATGCTGTGCAATTATTATTTTGATTTAACCAATTGGCTGTTAGAGAATGGATGGTACATTTTGCACCTGAGTTTGACTTAGCCATAAAAAATAGCTTTGATCATTACTTTCAGTGGGGAATATGTGAATCTATTTTTTTTCGGGTTGCGAATTTGACATAGCCTCAAAATGAAACTCCAACTCCTCAAGCTATTTTCAAATATTAGTGAATAGACCCATAAGCTGGCAGTCAATTGGGTAAATTTACTAGGCAGTGAAACTCGGGAGAGATATTTCCAGGGAGAACTCTTGTTACCCCAAGTAGTCTTTTCAGCATCTTTAAAATGGAGCGCTGGAGTATAGCATTTTGGATTTTAGTTTTTAATACATTCTTTAACTCTTCATTGCTTAGCACATCTCACGGACATAAGTGTGTATGTATGTTATCCTTACCTCATCCTGAAAGCAGTGGACTATAATTAATCATAGAAACCAGTCATTTAAAATACAAATCTGATTAATTTCAACACAGCTGTCTTAAATATCATGTAGGCAATGTCTATTAAAGAAAAATGCAAACACAGTCCAGCTTGAGCAAGGCAAATGGCCTGTGTCAACCATCCTGGTGGAAAGTACTAGTAGTATCCCTGATGGTCTGCGACTATTTATTATTTTATGTAAAACATTCAATTAAAAATATTAGGTCCATTAATATTTCAGTCATTTTTTTTACATTGTTACTATCTACATAATAAAATATTAATTTGCCTAATGTTTACAATGGAATATTCAACATTATTTCTTTATTCATTGTAGCCTTGCATTGCTGTTACCAGTAAGCATGGATGTCACTTTGCTGCCATACTTTGATTGTTTTTTTTGGCAGCAACACATGCCATCAAAAAGTCATGCCTGTTGGAAGGTTAGTTTTGCTCAATGCTCACAGCATGGATACAGGTGAATTGTGCTCAGTCTGTTTAGATACTGAATTAAAGTTAATAGGCTTCCATGTCTAGTGCTCTCATGAGAACAAGTGTTAAAATATGGCTCCCAAATAAACAAGGTATCTTCCCGCTTCCATGGAAAGGCTCACCACTTCACCAGCCCACCTGATACCATCATAGACACACATAGACATGCACAATACATCTTATGTCTGATAAGGTATAGAAATTAATAGATAGATTGAAAGTGTTAGTGACTGGGGCATTTAAAAGTGAAAAGTGGTCCAGCCCTCTTGTGGTCAGAGTTTCAGAAGTGAAAAAAAATTCACTTCCGACGCTATTAATATGTTGCTTGACTGCCCCTAGAGGCTGTCAGCGACATTGCAATGAACGAAAAAAGACTTAATTATCTTTAGGGTTAGCATAAGGAATAGGGTTACAGTTAAATTAACATATATTAAGGGTTAGCATAAGGGTTAGAGTTGGGGTTAAATTTAAGGTTAGGTTTAAATTTAGGGTACGGGTTGTGGTCAATAGGAAAAAAACCTAACACTATTTTTGTTTTTTGCCCCATAACTCACAAAAAAACTGCAGAAGAACATGGAAACAAGCATAATTCTGAACTCGGGACAACATTTAGAAACTATTTAGATGGGGTCTTTTTTAATGATTGTATTTATGTAAATTATATTTTAGGTCAAAATTAGAAAAAGTGTTTTTTTTCATCATATTTTATGATTTGTTTTGTAGTGAATTATAAGATATGATGAACATAATGATTTCTAGTGAAAGCCCATCTAATGATGATAAAAACAACATATCATTTGTGTGGGTACAGTATGTGAGAAAGAAGAAAATTACAGTTAAACACAAATACCCCAGATATGGAAAACCGCCCTTGTCACCAAGGGAAAGTCAAGGTCAAAATGTCTTGTCACTAAGGGGTTAAAGGAGAATTGTATGGATATTTAAAGCAACACCGACCTCACAGTACATAAGGTAGAGGGAGTAATGTTGTGGCATATTACGTTACCTTAATTTATTCTATAGTGTATACTGCTCCAAAATGTAATAACTCTTATCATGTGTGTTTTTATTTCTGGTCAAGGTCAAATTTTTACTTGTTTATTAGTAGGCATTTCGAGATAATGAAAAAATATATAGTACATGATTGGCTTAAGTGATTTGGACACAGTGCATCCTAAATAACACTAGCCTCAGTTTCTCTTCTATTGTTTTCCCCTGACAAAAAGCTTTTGCTCGTTCTTCCTCATCATTTTCACTCACTTTTTCCCCCATAACTTTTATTGCATCTGCCTTGTCCTGCGTTTGAAAAACAGAATGTTTATAAAGTCTCCATCTGGCTAATATTACTCCATCAGGAACTAGAATGGTGGGTGAGGGAAATAAGTTACAACTTGTGCCTACTGGCTAAGAGAGCAGAGACTTCCACGGTCACAGATCCTTCACAGTCCTGTGAACTGAGTGTTCTACCAATGCATGGTGCTAAACGAGACATCATATGGTGTTCCTCTCTGTAATTTGGTGCAGCATAAAACAAAGGATACAAAGTTACTGTGTTTATTAATCCATAGTGTAATGTAACACATGTCTGGAGTCTGCAATATGAGGCTATTACCAGTTTTGATATATAGTGTTGGGCAGACCAATAGATGCATTGTTGTGCTTTTCAGCCGTGTAAAGGTTGATATAAATGGGAGTTGGCATCCAGTAGAACTGTACTGACAAGTATTAGGTATTGTTTCATAGATTGAACAATGCTAGAAGAGCCAAACAATATTTGCAGAATTCTCTTAATATGAACGACATCATTGTGTCCATAGTTTGCAACCTTCCTTTATCCATTTCCATAAAGTATTTCTGATTGTGATCAAAAGACAGTGTTCATTACAATTCCAATCATGTGGCATTCCTGAGTTGATGTGGAACTGACAGGCTGATGGTTCCATGTAAAGGTACTGTATAATGTGTCACCTCCTTTCTGTCAGGTTGCATACAATGCTAAATGCTGCAGGCAACTTACATTTCATCAAACAAACACCAAATAAAAGGCAGGGTTTTTTTGTTGCTATTTTTTCTTTTTGAAAACAATCTGCATGATCTGCTCTTGTCATACCTATTATCCCTTTAATGTTGTGCAAGTATGCTCCTTAGATTGAGGCCATTATTTTGGGCTCCAGAGACTTCCTATTATTATTATTGTCCATATTGTCCCCTTCTTTCTTTGCCAATGCTATGCTTTTCACCCTTGCTACACTTCAATGCATTGCAATTTAAATGGAGAACAATAAACCCAGTCTTCTTGGTTGACATTATTTGGCCAGCAGCTCCCTCTAGTGACGCATGTTCTATTTTATTTTTCTAGCCACCTCACTAAGGGCTTCAGATTTTCTACTCTGAGCTTAAAGAAACAATATAATAAATTCTACATATGGTGTGTGCACATGTCGCACATGCTTATAAAAAGCACAGTATGAAATATCAAGTATTTAAGCCTGAGATGCAATTGTTTGCTACCATGCCAGGAAGCACTTGGACAATGGACTGCTGGAGTGTTTAAAGTGATACTCCCCGGATGTAATACTAGACACTTGAATTTATATAACGTACAATGAAGTCTGCCGCCACATAAATCCTGACCACAAAAAAAAACAGGAGCCCCTGAGAACTTGTAACAACAATTTGCGAGCGATAAGCAAGGTTTAAAGAAATATCACATGACATTTATATTATTGGATTAAGCACTTGTGAGAACCTGGCATTATATTGCTTTTTTTTTTTTACCTTCTTTTGCCAAATTATTTATTTTGTTTGATGTAATGCAAATGGAATTGGCTCCCCATCCTAGTCTAAAACATTTACTTAACAGGCACTGCACATCGTTACTGCTGTCATATTGGTGTAGTGTTTTGGCAGGAGTGTAGTTATGTAGGAAAATGTATAGTACAGGTAAACAGGAGGGTTAATTAATTTAACTGTTTGAGATTATAAAAAAGTCACACATTCACATGTTCACTGTAAGGTAAGCAGCTCTGCACTGTAAATGTATTTTTTATTGCGTTCACTTCATACTCTTCAACTGTACCTCTGTCCTGCTGTGCTTATTTTATTAACCCGTGTCTTATAGGTCCGTTGGGACACTAAAGGACAATGTATGCACAGTTATGTGAATATAGAGAATGCATTTGTATGTTTAATAGGGTAGATTCAATGGCTCCCATTATTTACAGCACCCGGGACCTTAAAACAACCCCCCAATAGAATTAAAGCTACCACGCCCGTCAGGGCTAGTGGCTTCCCGCTAAAAAATGTTTTCTGTATTCAGGTTCCCGCGGCGATCCATGTCATTCTGGATCTTCAGCTTCAGGTACATGGAGAAAAATGAAACAAAACAATTCCACACTTGCACAAACAAACAAAAAAGTGTGTTCCTATCTTTTATGTGGAGAGTATACTCAGAGGTGTGGAAATATAAAAGACAGCAGGAGGCATCTGATTGGCCGACTGTCAGTCAACAAGAAACCACCCTGTCCCTGCCAGTGGTAGTTTTAAACCAGCCAGCAATAGGCTGGTTTGAATAGTAGGACTGGTACATGGAGGCTTTGGATTGGTGGTATACAAGGCACCATTTTTGTTTCACTTCCCATCCTCGTGGCTCTCAAAGGGTAGTTTTCTTTTCATTTTTTGTCGTAAAAATTTGATTTTTCCTCCTTACCTGGGCAAGAAAGAGGTGGGGGGGGGGGGGAAATGTAGGGATTAACGTATATTTATTTATTTAATTTATTGGGCCTGGCATTTGGTTAGCCCCTGGCACACGGGAGGGAGTATAATTTGTTTTATAAAGTCATGGTCTGCATAAACAATAGGTAACATTAAAAATAGATACCTATTTATTTACAAATGAGAAAGTATTGGCCAGGTATTTTAATGCATACAATATATCAGCAATGGAGATCCTCCTAAATTGTGTCTGCCAGTTATTTACTGAAAGAAATAGTAATCATTTAAACAAAGGCATCTGTTTGATAGTGTTTTCATTGTTCATTAAACAGGAGCTATGGATCTTCTAAAGTAGCAGCAGAAGCAGTGTTTTGCTAAAAGAATATGAATATGTGAACACAATCAAAATGGTTTTTATTATTAAATATTTTATTATGTTTTAATTTTCACTAACATCAGGTGTATTATTAATATGTTCCGTATGTACAAGCTACATCACCAGAATAGAAAGTATGGGAAAGTAATAGTGATAGGAATGTAATATTTCTGTTTTGCAATGTAATATGTTCTCACTTCTACAATTTGCATTTCAGTATTGCTGGGTAAAGATATAATGATGAAGTTGGTTATGTTATGGTGTTTTCCCATCAGTTTCAATTGCTGATTGTCCAATGACTTCAATGGAAAATCGGCTATATTCATTTGGCACCAGTTCCCATTACAACAATAGAATGTAGAATAGAAGTCAATAGAATGTCTAGAGAGGGGCTTAGGCATTCTAGCGAGTTCACATGTCACTAGGTCCAGATTTATAGTTTAATGTTAACACCATATTTGCAGCACATTTCTACTGAGGATCTCCCAGACTGTTATTATTGAACTTCACCAGGTTTCAGGTGCCTATGATTTTACTTGGTTCAATTAACACCAGTATCTTATTAATAAATGTTGATTCTATTTCTGACTGTGCAAATAAGATAAGAGGTTTCCATTCAGGTATATAGTGTGACAGAGAATGTGGTATAGAGGTAAATGGAAATGCCTGCTTTGGCAAGTTCTCCCCTCTCTTTTAAGAGTTAAATTTCCATGCAACGTATTGGACTGAGTAGTGGAGACTCTGTAAGTGAAGCCTGCCAATCACTTGGGCCTAATCAGCAATGTTTTAAAGACCAGCTTGGGTCACTTTACACTGTCTGTAATATTCCAGCCAAGGGAGCTGGACTGCTAAAAACTGAGGTTTGTCTGTTGCAATTATGCTTTTGTTTCCTTTTGTTTTGTGTTTATTGGTAATTGGGAAAGCCACTCAATGATAGATAGAAATTTCTGTTTTTTGTTAGTGCTCAAGAAATGGCAAGGCATTTTATAAACATGTTTTTGTTCATTTTTTTTTCACCTGCTGACATTTTAAAGAAAATAAAAGGATTAAACCTGAGTTTGGAATGTGTCCTGTGTTGCAGCTTGCCCTAGACTTGGTTATTTAGAGATTCCAGACAAAAACGCTTAACTACAAAGGGCATTTTGTCACAATAGTAAACAGTGAAACTATACATTGTGCTAGCTACATTGCTGACAAATGGATTGATTAACCCCTTCATGACGCAAGGTGCTTACGTCCCAAACGACGCAAGCACCAAAACGTCATAAATTGTTCCTGGCCACCGATCACAAGGTGATCGGTAGCCAGGAACACTATGGCAGAGACCCGATCAGGGTCTTAATAGACCCTGTGGGTCCCTGCCAAAATATCGCAAGACCTCCGGATGTCACGTGATTTAGAGAAATGTAGCCGGTGCTCGCTTTGAGCACCAGCTACATTTCCCCTGTCAGACTGAGGCCACTCAAAGTGGCCTCAGATGACAGGTGGGATCCCGCTGCAAGTGCCTGCAGCGGGATCCGAGAACAGCTCATCGCGGGGAGCTGCGATGAGCTGTTTAACAAAGGACGTACTATGCCGTCCTAACTTTTAGGCACTTAAAATTAGGACGGCATAGTACGTCCTAACGTCACGAAGGGGTTAAATCATAGTTTGCTTCCTGTTTGTACAATGTGGAAAGCAAGATTGTCCCAGCAAATCTGCTACTGTTGGTATAGTGGAATGTTTATGTCCTTCTTCCTTAAAGCATTTTTTTACGTAAGGGTCTATAGAGAGAAAAATTGCAGGGAGCTGAAATGGGAATTTCAAACTTTAGGCCAAAGTAGCTGAGTTCTAAAATGTCTACCATTCGACTGGAAGACCCTATACAGTTGACCCTATAGAGCACATTCAAATGCAGCTTTTGAAGCAGAGTCTGTATGAGAGTGCATTGCCAGTAAACCTACACAGACTGTGTATTTGCTCAGCTACACATGAGCTGGGTTCTGCATTGTGAGGCAGGAATGGTTCATTGTGCCACATACATATTTCGGTTAGACTGATAACATCAAAATAAGAATAAAATGGTATTAATATAATTTACAGACATATCATCATATAAGTATGTAAAGAATATGCCTTTCCATAATGTTATATATTATTAGACTGAGAAGTCTTGGTAGTGAAATGGAGTGGAATAGATTTTTGTTGTGGTTTTTCACTCTATCTGCATATGAATGGTGGATGCAAAGCTTTCATTGTAATGAGAATAATAGCTGATCTTAATTAACCATTATACCATAGCAACAAAACAAATCTTTTGCTTTCCCTAACTTACAATCGACCACCTCTTCAAAATCTGGAGCATTGAAGAAAAAAATCACAGTAGATCATTTTACTTTAAAAATGTACAATATTTTCATTTCTACTTGATTCCAGCACAGAATCTGTAATTGTGTTGTGTCCTGTTGGCTGCTTTCCCAGCAGAAGAATGGTCCGCATGAAAAGTGTTAACTGGGTACCAACTGAAGAGTTGCCAGTGGGATGCACAAAGCAATGCCTAGTGTCCTGGTTGTCTAGCAACTCCAACGTCTCTGTAATTATCTTCCCTCTGCAGCATTGGAGTCTTTAAATACAGACACTTTAAGGCTTTGCTCAGCACAGCAATAGCTTGTCCCAACAAGCATTCTGTGAAGACAAGCAAAGGCAGACCATTAATGCATAGAACTCAGAGACCTAATTGACACCTTCACTACTAAAATACACAGCCCATCAACGTCTGAGACTAACATGGTTACTAGCTGTGAAATTACATTGCCAATTTCTAACTAGTATCAGACAACCTCATCTTGCACAATACACTAACACTCTAGCACTAGAAGACCCCCTACATTGATTGGTATTTGGCTAAAATCCACGCAGCCCTTAATTATGCTCAATAGCTTTATCGTATAACAGTGTCTCAAAGGGCTCCTTTAATTGAGATTATTTGGGAAGAGTTGGTACTGAAAAGCAGGTGGGTAAAATGTAATTAGAGTTTTAGCTTACGTTTGTGTACATAAATCTGTAACTGTTACTATATTTAATTTCTTTGTTATGATACAAGATACCGTATTTATCGGCGTATAACACGCGCCGGCGTATAACACGCACCTCATTTTAAGAAGGAAATTTCAGGGAAAAAATCTTAAATTTCAAATAAAGAACTTTGAAGCCCAATATGCCATTTAATATGCCAGGATATTGCCCCCAATATGCCATTTTAATATGCCAGGATATTGCCCCCAATATGCCATTTTAATATGCCAGGATATTGCCCCCAATATGCCATTTTAAAATGCCAGGATATTGCCCCCAATATGGAATTTAATATGCCAGGATATTGCCCCCAATATGGAATTTAATATGCCAGGATATTGCCCCCAATATGCCATTTTAATATGCCAGGATATTGCCCCCAATATGCCATTTAATATGCCAGGATATTGCCCCCAATGTGCCATTTTAATATGCCAGGATATTGCCCCCAATGTGCCATTTTAATATGCCAGGATATTGCCCCCAATATGCCATTTAATATGCCAGGATATTGCCCCCAATATGTAATTTTAATATGCCAGGATATTGCCCCCAATATGCCATTTTAATATGCCAGGATATTGCCCCCAATATGCCATTTTAATATGCCAGGATATTGCCCCCAATATGCCATTTTAATATGCCAGGATATTGCCCCCAATATGCCAAATAATATGCCATGATATTGCCCCCAATATGCCAGGATATTGCCCCAAATATGCCATTTTAATATGCCAGGATATTGCCCCTTAGTATCACAACGCTTCCCTCACAGCCACGCAGCTTCAGAGCACCGGGGGACAGCGGGAACGAGGTAAGTTTTAGATTTTTTTTTTTTCCCCAGCCACCGATCGGCATATAACACGCACCCATCATTTGCTCCCTATTTTCAGGGAGAAAAAGTGCGTGTTATACGCCGATAAATACGGTAATTGTAATTTTCTTAAGAACTAAGTACTATAACATGTAGTGAAAACATTACATATATATATACTCAGCTCTGCACTTTCCTAGTGAAAATTATTCTGTATAGGTAAATGAAATTATAATCATACAACCTTCAGACTTGGAAGATATTGTATAACCATAGTGGTTCTCCAATATTTTGTAATACTTCTTCTCCATAAAAAGACTATGGTCTATAAAACGTATTGATGTAAGAATGTGCTATTAAATCAAAAGCTCATTTCATTTATTTTAATTAACTAACCCATTTTCCTTCAAAATAAGACATCACTTTTTCTCTCCATATTAGGTAGTTGGTGGCAAAACCATTCCTTGTATCTACATGTCTACTTTTTTTTTTAGTTTATCATATTAATGTGTGAATTGTAGTTGCTGTACATAGAGTAATATTCTTGGAAATGTCCCATTACCCTTGGTAAATGATCGATGCTGTTGCCAATGGCAAAAGAGCGTGTCACAAATGTCAAGCCTTCCTTAGGAGTGAGGCTTTCGTGATATCTGGCCCTTGATCAAACAAGGCAAATGACTCAGCAGCCAATTAAATGGGCCCCATCTGTTAACACAGTACCCTTTCATTGTCACAGAGAAAAATAATTATAGCATTAATGAATAATATCTAATGCATTCATTAGATTGCAGCATCCCATAAACAATAGAATAAAGTTTCATCGTTTTTTACTCCCTGAGTTATTATAAAGCTGACACATTAAACACTGCCATAAATAATTTGTAAAAACATATGTGCCTCTCAGAAGCACTGTATCTCACTGCAAATATCCTGTTTTACCATAATGCATCTAGCAAGATCTTCTGCAAGGAGACATTCCATTTCCCGTGTAAAAACCTCATGCCTCTGTTCTCTTATTTAGCAATCACTGGATGCGATCCCAAAACAAACAGGCTTAGCTTCAATGAATTCCATTATTCACCAAGAAGAACCTCTGACAACTGGGTAAAAAAGTGACATGCATAAATGTCATCAGAATCAGGCCAAAAGCTCACTTCATAAAAAAAAAACAGGTGGAAATACTGCAGGAAATTGTCAGATATACAAACTGGAATTAGCTTTGGCATCTTTATAAAGTGCCTGGCGCTGATTTCTGGAACTGTATCAAGACCAGTGAAAAATAGCCTCTCTCCTGTTATACGTTATGGTAGTGAACACTTCACCTTAGTTTTTGTGGTATGATTCACAGGATAATATAAAAATGGAGAATGCGAATGAAAAAAACTAATAATGCCGGCTCTAGAGAGATCTACATGTCATTATTTCAGCTGAAACATATGTCCCTTGCAGCGTTTATTTTTGCACAGAATCATCTATTGGGTATAGTTTAATAAAACAATAACTCTGACTCACCAAAATATCATCCTGACATGTCTGTTGGTGGTGAAAAATGCTTGAACACGTTCATAAGTTTAGTATTGAGAACAGGGTGACTGTTTCCAGTTAAACTTGAAGTTACTTTAATCTGTTATTTATAAAACAAAATTGCTGTGTCTTATGTACACCTTTTTTTACATCCTGTCACTTTGAGGTGCAGAAATGGAGCCTGTACCAAACATTGTTTGCTGGAGGCTGCGGGATACTTCTGAGGCACTTTTTATACAAGGGTTGTTCCAGTCCTCTTGGCGTCGGGGCATATGTCTGGCATTAGCATTATACATTGATGCATGTGACAATTTCATAGTGTATGTTTAACATGGTTGGTTATATTCATTCTATATGGTAATAAACTGGCTCTAGTGCCATCATTCATTTACATTAAGTACAATGCATCAAATATTGCCTCAAATATTTACTTTTAGGCTGTGTGAACCTAGAAGACTGGCTACCAACTCTGAACACAATATATGTCATGATGAAATCCTTAATACTTAGTAATAGAAGTCTGGCTACCAACTCTGAACACAATATATGTCATGATGAAATCCTTAATACTTAGTAATAGAAGTCTGGCTACCAACTCTGAACACAATATATGTCATGATGAAATCCTTAATACTTAGTAATAGAAGTCTGGCTACCAACTCTGAACACAATATATGTCATGATAAAATCCTTAATACTTAGTTTATGCCGTGAACGTATCCAACACTGTCATTAGGGGAGCACTGGCAAGTTTTGGAAAATACTAACCATAGGCTAGTGAAGTTGCAACATGGAAACAGCCAATACAGATAAAGTACAGAGGTTGACAGACAATACAATTGGATAGAAAGTGCTACATAATAGAGCTGAGGCAGTGGCCGGGGATTTAGGTCAATGGTATCTGTGGTAATGATGGTATCTGTGGTAATGATGGTATCTGTGGTAATGATGGTATCTGTGGTAATGATGGTAGCTGTGGTAATGATGGTAGCTGTGGTAATGATGGTAGCTGTGGAGGTTCATTGTGCTGTCCAGAGTTTCTGCAATCCTGGACACTCCTCTTCTCTTCAGCTGTTTCAAGTGATTCACGGATCCTAATTAGCAGCTAATTAGCAGTATATAAACCAGCCTTTGCTACACTCCAATGCTGCAACATAATTTCAGCCAGATCATTTGGTATCCTGCTTGTAGATTGTTCTCGGTCAGTATCCTCTCTGGTTGCATCTTCTGTGTTTCCTAAGCTGTTTGATATTTTGTTTCCCCTTGTATTTTTACTGGACCCTGGCCTTGGCGTGTTTGCTGCTGTGCCTGTGACCATGACCTTGGCTTGTTACTCATGCTGTCATTTGTTTATATTCTATATTTGTTGTCTTACCTGCATTTTTGTGTGCAGTGTATACTAGAATATATCACCTTCAAAAATAGGTAAGGGTTCTGCAAATGGCCACTCGAAGCCTTGTGGTCAACACCGTGTGGACAGTGGTCAGACATAATACAGATGCCCAGTATTATTGTGCCAGTCAGATGCCTGTAATATTGTGCCAGTCAGATGCCCAGTATTATTGTGCCAGTCAGAGCCCAGTAATATTGTGCCAGCCAGATGCCCAGTAATATTGTGCCAGCCAGATGCCCAGTAATATTGTGCCAGCCAGATACCTGTAATATTGTGCCAGTCAGATACCAGGAATATTGTGCCAGTCAGATACCAGGAATATTGTGCCAGTCAGATACCAGGAATATTGTGCCAGTCAGATACCAGGAATATTGTGCCTGTCAGATACCAGTATTATTGTGCTAGTCAGAGACCAGTAATATTGTGCCAGTCAGATGCCCAGTATTATTGTGCCAGTCAGAGCCCAGTAATATTGTGCCAGCCAGATGCCCAGTAATATTGTGCCAGCCAGATGCCCAGTAATATTGTGCCAGCCAGAGCCCAGTAATATTCTGCCATTCAGATGCCCAGTAATATAGTGCCAGTCAGAGCCCAGTAATATAGTGCCTGCCAGCCAGATGCCCAGTAATATTGTGCCAGCCAGAGCCCAGTAATATTCTGCCATTCAGATGCCCAGTAATATTTTGCCAGCCAGAGCCCAGTAATATTCTGCCATTCAGATGCCCAATATTATTCTGCCATTCAGATGCCCAGTAATAGTGCCAGCCAGAGCCCAGTAATATTCTGCCATTCAGATGCCCAGTAATATTCTGCCATTCAGATGCCCAGTATTATTGTGCCAGTCAGCCCCCCGCCCCCCCCCGTTCCCAAGTACTTACATGAACCTGCTCCGTGTCCCCCGCCGGATGTCTCCTCCGTGCAGTCTTCCCTCTTGCACGGAGGAGGGAAACAGTCACTGGATGTGACGCGACGTCACATCCAGCGTCAGTTTTTTTTTTTTCGGCCGTCGCATCCATCAGATGCGGCTTGCCGGAAAAAAGCGTTCACAAGCGCAATGCGCTGTGAACGCGGCAAGCAGGGCTGGGGGCCCACGGGACAGCTGCCTTGGGGCCCCCCAGGAGTAAATGGGCCCAGGACAGCTGCCCCGTTTGCCCCGCGTTAAAGACGGCCCTGCCTGACAGTGAGGTGCCTTGGGGCCCCCCAGGAGTAAATGGGCCCAGGGCAGCTGCCCCGTTTGCCCCGCATTAAAGACGGCCCTGCCTGACAGTGAGGTGGGGCAGTTTCATGTTCTTGTCTTGGGCACAAAAAGAGTTACGTATAGCTCGGAGAGAGCAGCCTGTGTCCTGTGTCCCCTGTCAGCCATCATCTGACTTAGTTTTAGACATGAGTTGGGGAGTTAGTAGTTGATTGCCAGGTAACCTGCATGGAGTCTATTGTACTGGACAGGAATAATCTAGTACAGTTTTTTTCAGTCACCCTCTATTTTTTACTTCTCACTTCCCATCAATTACCACCTACCTCATGTCATGCGAAATCTATTGTAGCAATTATGATTTACTCATCAGAGAAAAGAGTGATGGTAAGTGTAATAGAGAATTGTTAGCTCCAAGGGCATACAATTGTGTTTTCTTGTATAGAATAATGGGAATCTCACCCATGGTCTGTGCTGTTAGATTAAAAAAAAAAAACTCTGTTTCTTCCTGACAATTCTATGTTTTATTTTGTAAATCAGACAAGCTGTTCACAGAAACTTCTTTGGTTGCCAATAACACTGCTTAAAACCTTAAATCAACTCTGATATCTCCACTTTTCTTAAGTAGCTCTTTTGAAAGAAGCTTGACATTCCATATTAAGTATTTGAGCATCTCAGGGGTAAGAAAGGTATTGGCCTTTGCCAGTATGCTGAAAGGGTTAACATTTTAGACGTTTTACAAAGCTATTTCCCAATCCTTTAAATCAACATGTCTTATAAAATCATTGCCTGCTACAGTGACAAACTAACAAAACCTAAGCAGAAGATTGTAGAATATAATGTAAACTGCTATGCTCTAAGCTATTGGTATAGAACCAGAAAATCTACTTTTTCCCCACACAAGTTTGATACACAGTTAAATAGTAGTTTAGGTTGGAAATAATACTTGCATCCATTAAGTTCAAGCCTTTCCCTGTCCTTTTTTAGTGCTGTTGATCCAAAAGAAGGCACAAAAACCCAATTTGAAATTCTGATTTCAATAGGTAAATTATTCATTCTTGACTCCAAATGGCAAACAATCAGTTTTTTCCTTGGATCAACACTAAATAAATAGTAATGCCTATATTAACAACATGTCCCTATATGTTTTGCTTCAAAAAACCAAAAAGTATCCAGACCCCTTTTAAAGGTGTCTACTTAATTCAATAGCACCAACTCTTCAGGTAGCGAATTCCATAATTGTATTGTCCTTATTGTAACTGTTAACAAATTACCTCTTGTCCTTTTGTAATTAACAAGAAATGTTTAATTTCCTTTACTCATTTTGTATCTCTCTTCTGCACTTCTTCGAGTTCCATAATGTCCTTTTTGCAGACAAGGTGCCCAGAGGTGAACTGTATATTCAACGTGGAGTCATCTTAGCATGGATCTACAAAGAGGGAGAATAATATTTTCCTCCCTTGGGTTAAGACGTCGTTTAATCCATGCTAATAATTTACTGGCCTTTGCAGCCACCAGCTGGCACTGTGCATTACTGCTAAGTTGATTTGTCTATAATTACATCCCAATCATTTTCATTATTGGTTTTACCCAAAGAAGCACCATTTTTAAACTACATGTTGCATTTTTATTATTATACCCACAATGCATAACTTTACATTTATCTATATTGAATGTCATTTGCCATTTCCCTTCCCAATTACCCAATTTGTTCTCTTTCAATGAAGACACATTCAGTTCAGACTGTATTACCCTACTTAATTTTGTGTCATCAGAAATCACTGAGACATGGCTCTCTATGTCCACTTGTATATAGTCAATAAACGAAGAGTACACTCACAGAACTTGCCCCTGCATCCAGATTTCACTTACAGGACTTGCCCCTGCACCCAGAGTGCACTTACAGGACTTGCCCCTGCATCCAGATTGTATACACAGGAATTGCCCCAGCACCCAGATTGCACTCATATGAGTTGCCACTGCATTCAGATTGCACTCACAATATTGTCCATGCATCCAGACAACACTCACAGGACTTGCCCGTGCAATCAGGACTTGTCCCTGTACCCAAATTTCACTCACAGGGCTTGCCCCTGCACCCATGACTTACCCAAGCACACATAACTTACCCTAGCATGCAGGAGTTTCCCCAGTACCAAGATTGAACTAAAGACTTACAATCATAGAATGTGCTGGCAGATAAGAACCATTCGGTACATCTAGTCTGCCCAAGACTTGCCCCAGCTCCCAGGACTTACCCCCTGTACTTACTCCAAAATGTCCTCTCAGGACTTATCCCAGCACCAAGATTGCATTCACAGGGTATGCCCCAAGATGCTGATTAAACTTAGAGAAATTACCCCCAGTACGCAGCACTGACGTTGCGCTCCACAAAGTGGAGTCTGAGCGTTAGGTCACATGACTCCCAACACTCTGACATGCAGGGAGTGCTCCTTACTTCCCCTGCACAAAGCACACTGGCACACCTAGTTGCATCTCATTACGGCCACTGGTGTATACCATGTGGCTCTGTGTCACAACCTGGGAAAACAGACCAGGGAGGAGTCTCGTTGCAGGGCAGGGTGTGGGGTCTGTCTGCACCCCACGATGCATAACTGGGAAGGGCTGGTAGCTGTGACCGGGACTGAGACAGGACAAGTAACAGACTGGAACTGAGACAGGACGGGTAGCTGTGACCAAACTGAGACAGGACAGGTAGCTGTGACCAAACTGAGACAGGACAGGTAGCTGTGACCAAACTGAGACAGGACAGGTAGCTGTGACCAAACTGAGACAGGACAGGTAGCTGTGACCAAACTGAGACAGGACTGGTAGCTGCTGCAACAGGTTTGGAAACAGAGCAGTGTTATTCACCTGAATGGTATTATACCCTATGGTTGAGCCTCAGGTAAATGACCACCCAGGACTTGTACACTGACTGCAACCGCACACTGAAGCAGAGATACACAGGGAGTACTGGACGAGAAGGATAGTCAGCAGGCCGGGTCATACACGAAACAGGAACAAAGTACAACGTAGGAATTCAGAAGGCAAGGTCACTAGACAGGCAAAATGGTCGAGGCAGGCAGAAAACAGCGGAGTCAAAATCAAGCAGGAGTCAGAACCGGGAAATCAATAATCAATATATAAATGCTAGAACAAGAAACAAGGCACTATCACAGGCTGCAACCAAAGCAATGCAAAGGCACTGATTGCCATAAGCTGCAGGTTTAAATAGGGAAGGACTGAGGATAACGAGGCAGCTGACAACAGGAGTAGAATGGGAACACCACAATAGCGGCCACTAGAGGCTGAAGACAAAAACAGCCACAAACCCAGAATAACCGTGACACTCTGAAGCTTTATCTACCTTAACATAATTTGTTTTCTTGTCATCACATGTTTGCTGTTACTTTCCTGAAAAATTATCTTGTTTGTCCTTAAACATCAGGTCTTCCTTAGTATAAACGGAAGGAATTTTTAAAAAAAAAACTGCTTTCTCTCTGTCTCCACTAGTCATCATATCCATTTCAAATAAAGACCCAACAGTATCAGCCTTAATTTTTAAGTTTGTAGACATGTTATAGCCAAGTATTAATAAATTAGAAGAAAGACATAGATCACTATGATATCAGGATAGTCCATATGTCATTGGCGATGATTGGTTGACATAATAACTCCTTAAACATTTGTCTTATTCATTATGAAAGATTGTACTCAAAATAATTCTTGATGTACTGATAATAATTCAAATCACTGCCTTATAATCATTTTTGCCAAAAAGTAATAGAATGTGGATATCATAATTTGTCTTTTGATACTGACTACAGACCAGGGCTCATTTTATGTGATATATTCTAAACAGACTTAAAGGATCTCTGTCAAACTAATAATTGGTTATTCAGTGAATGAAGAGAATAATAATTTTGAAAAAGGGCTATAAATTGTTAGCAAAATTGCATACAGATACATTTCACAGGATAAACAATATTTAGGTGACAGAGTCTCTTAAGCAACGACGTATTGATAGGGTTAATTATTTATAAAATATCCATGACTGTAGTTTTTTGTTTGTCTAGTTCAATCAATACTGCACACAATTTAGGATTGTATAATTACAAAAAATGTACTATATTTGAAATATAATTGGCAAACCTAACAATAAGTATTAGCATCGATCTGTCTTGATGTATCTAAATAGTGATAATATTGGCAGACTTTGCCAGAAACTCTTGAAAGTATACAGTGTATCTCACCTTAGTACACAACCTCAATAAGTAGCTACAAGTTTCTTGTTTTTTTTTTTTTATTATTCTTTATCATACTTCACAAGCCTCTCTTCCTTTCAGAGCTTCAGAACCCTCCATTTTGAGGAGCTTATCAGCAGGGATAGCATAGTTGCCAACATTGGCTATGTTTCCAAGGACACATATTTGTTCCATATGCTGCAGAAAGACCATGCAAAGTGCAGCCCAGAAGTATGTGGTATGGATATTTGCACAGACAGAATCCAATTAATTAATCAGGATGGATATCTTATAGGAACTACCATGACTAGTTAATTGGATTGTGTCTGTGCATATATCCATCCTACACATTGTGAGGCTGCACTTTGCATGCTCTTTCTGCAGTGTGTGTAACAAATATGTTTCCCTGGAAACATGTCCGATGTTGGCAACTATGGGATTGACAACGGAATTGCTTGTGTTAGACATTTTCCGGGGTCTGTGGCAGACAATTTAATGATGTTCTTTGGATCTTCGCAGATCATTGGTGTCATTATAAAGCAGGGCTCGACAAACCCCGGGCGCCAGGTCGCCATGGCGACCTGGAAATTGAGCCTGGCGCCCGGGTGCCGTTACCTTAATGTTCCCCTTGCCGCTGCTATTCATTTTTTGCAGCGCGAGGGGGGAAGTCTGTGCGGATTGCACAGGCAGCAAGCTCCGCCCCCCTCGCGCAACGTGTGCGTGTGTGAGTGTTCAGCCGAAAGCGTAATGAGGATCGGCTGCGGCACGAATGTTCCCCCTCCCCAGCAATGAGGTAAGGCAGCAGGGAGGGGGAACATTCGTGCCGCAGCCGATCTTCATTGCTCTTTCGGCTAAGTGCTGGGTTGTCAAGAGACGACACCCAGCACTCAGAAGTTAAGAAGGGAAAAAAAAAACTTGTGTATATGTGAAGTGTGGGGGGGAGATGTATATGTGAAGGGGGGTATATATGTGAAGTGTGGGGGGGAGGTGTATATGTGAAGGGGGGGTATATATGTGTGAAGTGTGGGGGGAGGTGTATATGTGAAGGGGAGGGATGTATATGTGTGAAGTGTGGGGGGAGGTGTATATGTGAAGGGGAGGGATGTATATGTGAAGTGTGGGGGGGAGATGTATATGTGAAGGGGGGGTATATATGTGAAGTGTGGGGGGAGGTGTATATGTGTAGCGGGGGTATATATGTGTATATGTGAGGTGTGGGGGGAGGTGTATATGTGTATATGTGAAGTGTGTGTGTGTGTGTGTGTGTGTGTGTGTATTTGTGAAGTGGGTTGGTGTGTGTGGGGTGTATATGTGACGTGTGTTGGTGTGTGTGGGGTGTATATGTGACGTGGGTTGGTGTGTGTGGGGTGTATATGTGACGTGGGTTGGTGTGTGTGGGGTGTATATGTGACATGGGTTGGTGTGTGTGGGGTGTATATGTGACGTGGGTTGGCGTGTGTGGGGTGTATATGTGACGTGGGTTGGTGTGTGTGGGGTGTATATGTGACGTGGGTTGGTGTGTGTGTGTGTTTGCGTGATTGTCTGGCTCCTAAAAAATTTTGCTGGCTCCTAGAATAAAATTTAATTTGTCAAGCCCTGTTATAAAGAGAGTAGCTTATGAGTAAGCACTATATGCGCGAAACGCGTCAAGCTGAGCGACTGATTTCATTGTCAATCCCTTCACCTTTTTTTTCTGTGTTCATTTGCACAGATTAAAGTCATTTTTTTATTGACCACTGACCTTTGGTAGTGCTGTTTCTACTTCTCTTCATCGACATTGTATGGAGACGGTGCCCATCTC
Organism: Pelodytes ibericus; assembly: GCA_036172795.1. Lineage (NCBI taxonomy): Eukaryota > Metazoa > Chordata > Amphibia > Anura > Pelodytidae > Pelodytes > Pelodytes ibericus. Next base: position 119,660,140 of record CM069861.1, on the reverse strand, counting down.
TGCTTATCAGTGGCCCCTTTAAGATTGTAAGAGCCAGGCTTTTATAACATTTTGTTTATCATCCATCCGTTCTGTAGAATAACTTTTTTTTTCTCTTTCTAAATTAATAACCATAATAATGAAACAAACCATATTTTGTACAGAGCTCTGGATCTTGTGTTATGCTTAGTTATATTAAACATGTATCTCCCATACTAAATATCTTTAATAATATGTCACCCAAATTCCACATTACAAATATATTGAGGATCAGAGATTCTAAGAGTAGGTGATTTTGGTGTCTTCAGGCACCCATTTAGGCACCATTCATTCTCACGTCATTGACACCTTTTCAGTATTGGTAGGTATTTTGATTTTATACATGAATATAATTGCAGAATGTCTGTCAAAAGCAACACCAATTTTTTTTTTTTAAGCTTCAGGCAAAACAGACCCTATATTAACATATTCTACTTTCCATATCTATTCTTTTTGTTCTTGTACTAAACACATACCTAATGGGTTAGAAAGACATGAATATGAATGAGTTACGTTAACATAAAATGAACCCTCACCTTATGATTGATTAGGATTCATATATAACTGATAAACTAACCTCTGTAACATTACCTACATTAAGTCTAGCAGATAATTCAATATTCAGTTACTTTGTCATTTATTTGTATTTCTTCCCATTGCGATGTTTCATATATATTCTATGTGTTAATACAGTCCATTAACAAAGATAATGTAACCTGTCTCGCTCACCATGTGACTAATGTATACTTTCCTGACTAGCACGATTATTCCACTGTACTTTGAAGACACTAGCTAATGCAGGCTGGAATGCTCTCTGTTATTTAAAAACATAGGATGCTCTATGCTGTCCTAGCTGAATGGCCCAAATGGGATCCTACTTGTCAAATGAGGCTATTTTGCATGGCCTCAATCTGACAGGTTAAATGTAGCTGATGTCACAGTACGGGCCAGCTCCATTTTCCAGGTTTGGGCACGCCTCTGTGACATCACAAGTTATCTGGTCTCTGCCTCAGTGTCCCTTGCTACCGATTACTCAATGATTGGCACCAGAAATGCAAAATCAGTTTGGTGCTATTGGCCCAAAAGGGACCAAACAAATGCTGGTTGTTAAGGGATTACCACTCTACTTCCTTGCAGTAAGATATTATTGTTGCTGTTTGAGATAATTTTATTTTCCAAAGATTTTCAATTCACTTTCCTAAGCTATTCAACCTTTATTTATCCCTTAAGCCCTACCTATTACATTCAGTAAATAAAAAAAAACATCTCTTGTCTGACAATAACATCCCTTCATAATTAGGAAGTTGTTATTTTCCAGCCTGATTTACATATCATTAGTGTATTTAATAATGTTTGGGAAATCAAGAGGCTGGCCCACGTATTTATTTCATAATTAAATGTCGGTAGTGTGGCATTGTTTGTATTTTATCATTGCTGCATACTCCTTACATGTTTTTATTAACATTTTGGTAATCATTGCTATTCATACTTATTCCACAGATCTGTGCAGGTTAAATTTACATGACCTATAGTCACAGTGTCCAACGCTATTTCCTTAAATCACATAATTTTGGGACAATTGTTTGGTTCAGATACAAATTGCATTTGTGGAGTTCCAGAAATTAATTTTCTGAACAAACATGAGCAGACAACAAAAGCATGACATTGGCATCATTTGATTGCAAATGTTCCATTGTAGTAGATACCATGAGGTGATGTAATGTCTTATGTTAATACATAGCTTGCAATGCTGCTTACGCGATGTATACATATTCTTCTTTTAGATTTGCAAATGCTGTTTAGGTATCTTATGCAATATTCTTTCTATTATTTAACAGTATTTTTTTTTTCCATTCTTAAACTCTCCCCAAAATTTCATTATTTTAACATTTTTTACTATTAAACTATTCCACCTGTGTGTTACTATCATGATTCATTATAATTCTGAGTGTTTTGCACCCACGAAGTAACAGATATTTAAGTTAATATCAAGGTAAAAAAGTTAATTTTGATGAAAATGCAAAGACTACACAATGATAATCAATCCATCCTGCACTCCCAGGCATTACTGTAAAAGCGTTGTTCAACTACAAACTGCTTGTAATACCAGACTCTGTAAACTTGATTGGATTGACATAACTTCAGATCCAAATAGAATCCTAAGAAGGTTATACCTATATGAACAATTTTCAAGTCAACCTTTTTCTACATATTAATGAGGACTGTGCACCTAACTACTACCTCTTAGTTTATCTGGAACAATTTGTAAGTACTTACCTCAACTTGAAGTGTCCTCTTTGTAGTCTTCCGGGGGCCTGTGTCATTCTGGTGGGACTTTGGATGGTTTTTGTCCCTCCCAGTGTATGCACAGGGTGAATGAACTGGCTTCTTCATAGAAATAAAATGAGAGGCTTGGTTACTGTATAAATACATTTATTGATCACATAAATTCCAATGGTTGAGCACAAGTGGAAAAAGGAAAAATAGTCTCAAGTTTTATTTCAATACCACTTTTTCCATACCATCAATCCTGGTACTGTTGTGTGCCTGGGAGTCAACATAAAGTATCTACCAACATTTCCGCCCAGCTTTACTGGATGCTGGGGGTGTGGCTACGAGGGTGGAGCGTAAGTGGTACTGCGCATGTGTGGTAGCACTGTCACTTAAATAAACTGCCGTGTGCAAAGTATGATTTCAATCTATTTTGGTATTTATCTGATTATGTTGTCTGCTTAAGACAATCTCCAAATACTGTCACAAGGCCCAGTGGTCTAATTTAAACATTGGTTTTAGAATAATAATAGCATATTATCTTGCATATTAATTCAGTTATGGTTTTTATATTATTTTATCTAATGATGCACAGAAAAACATACTCATTCTTTGTTTAAAATCTTGATGTTTTTGCTTCCCACCGCCCCACCATAAGGCTTTATTCAATAAACAGGGAACTGTGATGAACCGACAAGAGAATTGCATACATCAGGCAATAACATGTAGACAAATCGTAAAAAAAATGCAGCTCCGCTATTAATGCCTGATTTTTGCAGATCTCTTTGTCTTTACTATAGACATTTACATTCAGTGTATAAAAAAATCAGATCTAAAAACAGTTATGATACATAAGAGATTTGTGAAAATTAGTAAAATTTGCAGTATATACATATATTCTGTGTACAAATGTCACTGTATAATGGGGTCTATACAACGACTCAACATAACGTATCCATGTCTTTTTATTCTACTACAGTCTATGTTATTCAATGACCACAGATAAATTACTCAGGTTATGGCCTTCCTCATCATGGGCTCAATGAAGCATGTTATACAAGAAAGCTCCATGGCCATTACTGTGTTAAGGAGCTAGTTTGGCGCTAAGGCAATAATGGCGTTTTAAAAAAAAAAAAACCCTTGTATTTCTATTACACAACAGCTAATTACAACATGTGCAGTAATATACCTCACACGTTACAATCTGCCAACCAATAGATTAGCACAACAACTAATACATTTGATTCGCATTAGCCAATAAACCTGCGTCCATGCCAAATTCAGATTTTAGTCAATCAGAAACTTCTACATGCCACAAACACACGCAAAATATGCACTGTAAAGGCCCCAAAATATGTTGTATCTTTCCTGTGATTAGACCTTTTGTGAGAAACCATACCTGCTCAGGAGTTGGAAGATTGGAATTCATAGCGGAGAGTAGCAGAGCAATATCAGTGAAATAGAGGAGTGATAGCGGTTAGATAGCAGGGCGACAATTGAGCGAGACTGAGAAACACACATTGCAGCACATACATATACACACACTACATTAATACACTTTTTACTTTTTTCTAGATTTGAAGAGGACCGAGAGAAGAAGTGGTAGTCAGGAGGCACAAGTTAGGAAAACAGGGAGAGGACCAGAGGTAGTAGCGTTAGAAGTGGAGTGCGTTAGAGGAGAGAGGAGGCCAGGGAGTCGGTATCATCCTGCTCAGGGGGAAACAGATCATGACCCAGAATTACAGTGGGGGAGGGATGAGAGGACAATGGGTACCAATTCCAATGAATTTTCCAATGAAACACCAAAAAAACAGGTCAGGAGAGAAAGGCCCGAAGAGCAACTGGGGGAGACCCACCACCCAATATCACCTACAGTGGATTGCAGCACTCTGCACTCACTGAGTGCTGAGTGGACCAGGTGATAGGGGACCCTGAATGCCTACATCAGAGGTATCATTAGAACAAAACCAGTTGGAACATGGCTGCAGCTGGTTGTAGGTGTGTATGGGTATAGGAGAAATTATGCATTTTCATTGGGTTTTGTGTGTGTTGGACTGATATGAGGTTAAATGTTGCAGGTAATGCCAGTATGCCCTGGTGTTTGGAGTTCATGGTATGTGTGGGCATGTTATTTTGGCATTCTGATTGCATGTGCAGGTGTATTTAAAATGGTGAAATACTTTATTTATGTTTATATTCTATGGTAGTACTACACATCCATGAGTTGTTTGTTTTAATTTTTAATGCACTCTTAAATTGTTTCTGATGAGCCAGAAGCACTTTACACCTAGTTTGATTGCCATTATGCTAATGGGCAAAAAAGTACCAATTTTATTTAATAAGGAGCTGGTGCTCATAGGGTCTCAACTCTTAAACTGTGCTAGCTACTAAAGAGCTTCCCACCATTTATAGACAGATATTACTGAAACATAAACAGAGAGAAAATTACACTACACACATATTTCTATAAATAATATACATATACTTTTAAATCATCATGTTGTGTGATTTGGTAAGTGTTTTTGTAAAATGATCATAACATGTACTTAATTGGCATTCCTATGATCATTACCAGTATATATAAATTAGTAACTGATTAAATGAATAGTCTCTTAATTTAATACTGGCAGATATAAGTCAGATAAGGAAGAATGTGAACAAACTATTTGTCATGATGTATTCTTAGAGAAAGATAAATGCACAGCACTTATAAAAACTTTCTAAATAGACAAATCAGTGAATACCCATGGGTGATAAATTAAATACAAGTTATCATAGTTAAATAAACAAGTAAGGAAATAAATTAAAAGGAAGAGTCAAGCATTTAAATTAATGAACTCTGGAAGAGTACTTTCTCAGAAAGATGAGAACAAATGTTGTGAAAGGGCAATACGATAATGGCTCTAGAAATAAGAAAGAAAAAAAGATCAGAAATTTAGTTTAGCATAACAAAATCTACCAGTACAATTTCAGGGAAAAGATTAGAAAAGCAATTCCTCTGGGAGAAAGACAAGCAACTTATTGCTGATAAGGGAAAGGCAAGTGTATTAAATAATTATCCTCTGTATAAGCTATGAATACTGTGTTGAAATAATTATATTATGAATATAATATTGTCTAATATTACAAAATACTATAATACAAAAGAAGACCAGTAGAAGCTTGTATAGTAACGTTTTATAAATGAGTACATAGACAAGATCCAAAATACGGGTCTAGGACACTTCTTCGCCGCATCTTCATCGCTGACAGTTCAGCGCGGCAGTTAGAATGCTGAACTGTCAGCAATGAAGAATAACGCGGCCGTTTCACCGCGGCTGCAGCTATGTAAGAGCTGACAGTTCAGCGCTGAACTGTCAGCTCTTACAAATCTAAAAGTAAAACTAAAATAACCCCCCTAATAAATGATTCCCCCCCCCAATAGTAACACTAAACACTAAACCCCAATACTAACACTAAAATTAACCCCAATACTAAAATTAACCCCCTAAACCCTACTACTAACCCTGACCCCTAATACTAACCCTAATACTAACCCCCGACCCCTAATACTAAAGTTAACCCCCTAAACCCCAATACTAACCCTAATACTAACCCCCGACCCCTAATACTAAAGTTAACCCCCTAAACCCCAATACTAAACCTAATACTAACCCTAATACTAACCCCCGACCCCTAATACTAAAGTTAACCCCCTAAACCCAAATACTAATCCCAATACTAACCCTAATACTAACCCCCGACCCCTAATACTAAAGTTAACCCCCTAAACCCTAATACTAACCCTAATACTAAGCCCCGACCACTAATACTAATATTAACCCCCTAAACCCTACTACTAACCCTATTAACCCCGACCCCTAATAGTAAAATTAACCCCTAACACTAAACACTAAACCTAATTCTAACCCCCTAAACCATAATTCTAAACAAACTAAAATCGGTAAAATACTTACCTTTAGCGATGAAATGTCCCGCGATGAAATCTCCAGCGACGATCTGTCTTGTGCTGTAGAGTCGGCGGTGAAGCGGCTGCGCGGAAGCAGCCGCGATGAAGTATCCCATCCCCCCAAAATACTGCTTATACAGGAGTTTACTAATGCAAGCAGTAAACATTTTGAGCTTTATTAAAAGTAGAATTGTGGGGTGTCAGCTCTTAAAAAGAGGCATAGCTGCAACCCACGGGTGAGAAAAAAAAAAAAATCACAAATAGTGGTGAACACAAAAGTACAAAATTAAGGGTGCGTTTTAATAAAAGATTCCATTCAACAATAGCATATTCAGACAAGCAGCAAAATGTGTACAGCAGAGAAATCTGGATGCACTGTGCCCACAGAATAACACACATCCAGCATTTCTCTGCTCTACACACATGAAACCAGCCCATTTATCTTGCTGCTTGTCTGAACATGTAAGATACCCTATATGTGGTTTGGTCTGTTCCTCGTGCAGAGGAGACTATCCAAGCATTTCGGGTCTGGACTGCCTTTATAGGTGGGATTAGTCTGATATGCTAATAGAGTGGTTTCCTCTGTAATGGAGTAAGAAAGAAAAAAATTATAATACCTTCCTATAGGACAGACTATAATAATGCTGTCCATTCTTGGTGAGTCTGTGCTCCCACACCCTTTTTTGTCTCCTGTACTTATGTATGCTGTTATTTCTGGCAACATTTGGAGCATTTCAAGATAACGGCTAAGAAGATTTCCTGCCGGAGGTTGGATTGTTGCATTTGGGGTGGCCCAAAATAAGTAAACAGCAGCAGACGCTAATAACACAGTCAAGATCCTAATAGCGAGATCTTGGAAGCAATCGGATTTCTTTACTAGAGAACAACTGGGAAAACAGGTTAAATATCAGCTAACAATGGAAAAAGGTCTAAGTTGGATAAGTCATATATCAATTAAAAAAAGAAACATGTGGGAGTTATGTATGGAGGAGCTCGACAAGGTTGAGTTATAACAGGAATGACAGACAATGGGCCCTGCACGTAAAACATATGAATAACATAAAATATATTTGTATATGTAGATATACAAAACCATAAAACCTATACTAAAAATATAAAGACAATAAAAGAATCTTAAAAACAGGATTTACACTCTGACTTCCCGAATGGCAAATCCCGTACCCAAGCCCCCCCCCCCCCAAGTGTCATTTGTCTGTTGTTGTTGTTTTTTTCTTCTCTTATTCTCCATGACATCCCACATAATAGAACTTAGGTTGAAAGAAGTCGATAATTGTGCATTGGGGATGCTCAAAGGTCTTTCTTTTTTTTTGTTTGTTGGTTTGTTTTTCTGTCTAATGTCCGTTTGCATAAATTAAATAGTACCACTCATATGAATGTATTACTTAGCATAATATTTCACGGATGATTTCGAAACACACGAAAGAGTTGAATACTCAAACAAAAGATTGTGTCTCAGAGTCTGAGTGTTTATTTAAAAAAAAAAAAAAGAAAATTTCCTATGTATTCACTCTCTTTATGCACTTGTTCAGTTTTCTTTGTGAGTGCCTATATGGGATGGTTTGGGCTCTATTTCACAATGTAAACTATGTTTGCCATTATTTTTCTTTCTTAAATATGTACCTGTATGAGAATAACGTAAGATTGACACTGGTACCATTAGGTTGTATGTGTTTCTACCTGTACATATACTCATATACATTGTTGGTGACTACTACATATATCTTTTATTGAAGCACACCTGCACTTTGTACTTTTGATTTTGAGCTATATATTAGGCTATCCAATTGGCCAGTAAACTTGCAGAATAAAAGGTATTTTGATTGTAACATCACTGTTTACATCTGTATGCAGTCTGTTTTGTAATGTAAGTATTTTTTGGTAGCATCCATGTATCCTGTATTTTATAAGTATTTACCAGGTGCATTGTGGGAATGTATTCTTCTTACAGTGATCCATATTATAATTTTATTAGGTTTTCACTCTCTCATCCAAGCCTCCGGGTCCTGGGTTCGCCTTGCCACTCAGGGTAGTGGATCTCAGGGTCTTAAGTTTACTCTGGATAAAGGTGAAGTCAGGTAGCTTAATATACCCATGTGGTGCATATAATGGATGGATGCCAGGAACTCTTCTTGGTGTCTTTAGCCTTGTGCAGCATATTTATTCAGCCCAACAGAACGACAACTCCAAAATAATAATATTGTAAAATAAATAAATAATAAATTATATAAAAATAAGAAGTTTTTCCGTTGAGGACCAGTGACATGTTATGTTTGTCTGTGGTCCTCTAGGGATATTTTTTTTTTTTTTTTGTTTTTTTTTTAAAGACGGCTAGTGGGGCAAGTAGTTTGCATTGAAGGTACCGCTATATTCAGAAGTTGCTGAATATATATTGGGGTTTTGTTTGTCAATAAAATAGAACAACCCCTTTAAATTCATACCTAAATTTCAAAGTGTGTGGAAATAAAACACATACAACATTATTATGCCAAAACTTGTCAAAGATTGGTGGTAAAATGGCTGAATGAAAAGTGTCAAACTACCCCAAGTTGAACATTCTGGGATGTCTTCTTTATAAAAATGTGTACATGTGGGGGGATATTCAGTGTTCATAACAGATATTGGTGTTACAATGTCACACACAATATTTGTTTTTAAAATGGTTTTGAAACAGCTATATGCTATTTGTATATATTCACCTATAACATGCAAAGAAAAGCAAAACATAATACAATAAATGATATGGACAAAATAATGGCATCAAAAGAAATGCCTTCTTGTCCTGAAAAAAACAATATCTAATTTATGTGGGTACAGCAACTGACAAAAAAGAAAATTAAAGCTAAACACCTTAGTGTTAAGTGTTAAACAGCCTCGGTCACTGACGCAAAACATTCCAAAAACAGTCCGGTCATGAAGGAGTCATTTATATTAATTATTTATATTTATATATTGTTTACACTTTTTCTTCCATTTCCATACAAACTTATATTTTTATTTTAATATGTATTTTTATTATCATCAACATGTATTATTAATACCACTCTATTGCTAGGTTTCCAAATGTGTCCACCCTTTTCCCATCCATTCCTTTTTGCAGGTTGTGGTTCACATCCTGGTACTTGTTTTTTATCGTGTAAATTGCATGACAGGAGCACGAAGGAAAACAAATCATTGCTTGACACGTTTGACAGAAACGTGCTTAATTGTAAGATTACGAATAGCACTTTTGTGCGAAACACGTCAAATGGTGGCTCCGTTTTTTTGCACCTATCATGTAATTTACACAGATTAAAGATCTTCGTGAAATATACCCTTTTGGAGTAATCGATTCATTTGTTGAGATAAGTAGTGCACTGGATCTTCATTTCTACTTATTCCATGAGTTGGATTCACTTCTCCTTCCATCTGTAACTTCCCGTTTTTAACCAGTTGGTTGATATTAATACTGCCTAGTGATTGTGCGCTCCATGTTTTTCTACATGCTTTAAATTATTTAATTTGTTTTGTTTAAGTCAGTTTGACATATTCATGTATTTCACATATTTGGGTAGGAGGTGTAGCTTTCTCTCCTGGGTTGGTACACAAACCACTAATTCTCATTTGATTAGTTAATTCTGTTAATTGCGCAGTTATGTGGGTGTGGCCTAGCACAATGTCCAATCACCTACAACTAGTGCTTAATGCTCAAAAAAACAGTGGCATCATTATATTCAAATTATCCAGAGATAACAATATTGGCAAACAACTCAACTTGTTATCTGATGACAAAGTAGTAAGACATGGAATTTAAAGAGTGATATTATCAGATAATTATCTTCAATTTACCAATACAAAAGTCAAAATATTGACCAACATCTATGAATGAGCATCAAAAATTCAGCACAGGATAACCACAAACCAATAGATCATCAGAAGCTTGAGTAGAATATAGGAATGCTACATTATGGGAAGTCACCATTATATTAACGTTTATTCATATAATGGCAACAATTTACATAGCAATAGATACATAGCATAGAGGGGGACAACATACTAAGGTAGACAAGCAAGAACAGACTGATAAATGAAGGCCCTGCTCGCAAGCCCACCAGCAAAAGTATTGTTTGGCAGAGGGCTGATTCCATGAGTACCAGTTTCTAATCCTTGAAAAACTTTAAAACAAAAGTGTTTAAAAAACCAAACTACTACTTGGAGTATTATAACAGGACATTAAAACCTTTGATGAATTACATGTGCAAACTCAAGGCTAAGCCTTAAATAAGTATACTTTTAAAGGGACAATATGGAAGCACTGGGTTCTTAAAATGTAAAGTTGAAGATGTTTGGAAAAATGTATATTATTTATTGAATTGATATTTGTTTATTGCAGCTCGATATTTTGATGTGTATTTCCTATTTAATATTGCATTACTTTCATACTGCACTATTTGCTCTTTGATGTCTTTCAAAGAGCAAGGAGCTGAAGTTTCCTTCATGACTTACGGTGAAGCACTATTCATTGATGTAAGACTATATGGCATTCATCCAGGGAGCAGGTTGTAACTAGTCATGTTTTTATGACTTTTATACATATGGACTGCACATGGATCAGTTCTCATTTTCTGCTCTATAAGATTATCATTAAGTTCCTTTCTATGTTCAGCAGAATATTTCTTGCACACTGAGCTGAATGTTTTCCAAGCTTATTTACATTAATATTTTACTACATTATAGTGGGATTTTAAAAGAAGGTATATTTGTTTAATGTATGTCCAAGTTTCATAAACAAAAGAAAGATACACATAAAAGTAGAATGATTTTATTTCCTAATGCAAAAAGGCACTTCTGCCCAACTAACATTGGAACACTAGATACTGTTAATAAAAAATATTGTACTTGTTAGTGTTTATTCTAATATAGAAGCACAAGTGAAATTTTAGTTGCTCCTATTGTGAGGATGAAATGGCATGCACTTTTGCTAGTACACTCCAGTTTATCCTCTGATCGACAGCTACCATGCTTCTATAGGAAGCAGGCAGCCGTCTGGTCGGCGACCGGCTCTCTCTGCTAGCTTCTGATCCTATGCAAAATTCTCCTAGCAATTCTCTCTTTATTGTGTACACCCTTATGACTGACCAGTATATCGAATTGTAGCAGCATCTCAAAATTTTAATTTTTATATTGTATAGTCTAAAATTAGGGTTTAAAAAAATAAAAATAAGCAATAATATTAATTAAATGGGATTTCAGTATATTTCACTTAGAAATGTGCAATGTGCTGATACTTACTTATTGCAAATCAGGACAAAGGCAAATGCTTGAACATTGTGAAGAAATATTTTTTAGACATTAAAGGCTGTTTTCATTGATAACTAGGAAAAGATCCATTGAAAAATAGTGAATTTTTTATGGGTCACGTTTTCCAGTCAAAACGAAAATTGTCCTTACAAATTGATTCATTTGATCATTAATGTTCACACTGATATGATAAGTCTGTTTACTTGTTCTGCCAAATAAAGGTAATTTTCTTAAATAAAATTGTAGAAAAAGTGAGAACAGAGGTGCCTGCAAAGATATATTAAAAGAAAATATGTAGTACAATTATATAATGCTTAAGACACTAGTGTTTACCCCCCAAAAAATAAAAAATGTGAAAGTCAAAAAAATGCTGCGCAAATCTACTTCTCAAATGAGACTTGACAATGGTTGTTTCAAATACATGAAAAAGAAAAAGAAATACAGAAAATCATGTGTAGCACAATGAAAAAATGTTGATCCTACAATCTCCACAATCCAATTGTGTTGTTCAGTCAGAGAAGGTAACATTCCCACTATGCTTTGAAGAGATCTCATGGAGCAAAATAACCGTATAACTTTGAGTGGTGCAGCGTCAGTATGGCGTTTTGCACTGAAATCCCGTTAAGTCTCTTTCGTATGCCCGTCGGCAGACTTCGCTTGGTTCCAGATAGGCTTCCCTTTGACATCAGATGTTCACACAACATTTTTTGTCTCTACAGACTTCTTCACGGTGTCAGTTTCTTACTTGGCTGCCAAATGTTCCCAAGAGCCAACTTGCCTACACAACTGCTGCCCCACTCAAGACAGCTTCCTCAATCGTGATAGTTCACCATATAATGTTCTTGCCCATCCTCTTGAGCACAATACCACAGGGCAGGGGTGTCTTTCACTTTCTGTGAGCACTTAATAGATTACATTTCTAATAATCCTCTGTCACCTTAAAATGCCGAAGGAAGCATATGAGAGAGATATTCCATTAACAGCCGAATGGCCACTGTTTGACACACCAGCCATTTCACCAAGGACTACAAAAGTACTGTTAAAAATATCAAATTAGCAGAGAAGATAGCATTTTGCTGGCTCTATGGGCGCGGCTTCATCAGGATAAATAATAATTAATGGAAACCACATGGTGATCTGTGTGGGGGATCTGGCCATTTCACTGAAGATCTGGCACTATGTTTCCCTGGTGTTACTTATTTCAGATGTATTAATACTTTTTTGGAAGAATCTGAGCTATTATCAAGATACCTACTATGTTATATGTTTGTGAGTGTATTTCATTTCACTTCATTTCAGTTCAATCACATTTAATGTATAACACTATGGTTGTATTTTTTAAGACACTCCATCTGATTCTGTGCACTTCTGATTTATTATTTTGAACCTTGAGGTTTAAACAGGCTCTGCCATCAAGGTATTTACCAACTGAGCTGTCTCATCACCTTGTCCAACATGATAGTAAGTCAATAAAAATTTCATAGGTTTCTTTTTACCTTAAACCTTTAGAATTGTAAGAATATATAAACCTAGACAAGACTTTTCCTTACAAGTACACCACAGCCCTAAAGGAACCAATAGTGAAGAACTATAGTCGATAGAGGAATTCACAGGACATGATAACATGTTAAAAGCAAAACAAAAACTCTTTTTTTAGTACACTCTCAAGGTTTCATTGTATCCATGTGTATGTAAAGAACAGTTATTCAGCAGCATAGTTAACAATTAATATACTGTCACTGTTATATTTCTCAAAATCATATGATCAGTACGACTTTAAAAAGATACAGAACTTTATTATCTATTTTCATGTGGTTAAAATCATTTTTTTCCAGAGATGGCATTCAGAGTATGTGCATAAAACATGGATTGTTGCAATTATTTTACTATGAAAACAACTTAACAAAGCCTAGACTTGTATCACTAAATATGTTTACACAGGAGCATTGCTTGTTATAGAATATAGATCAATGTTACATGATTTCTCTTTCTTCACTTTTTCTTTTTTTATGGACATCAAAGTGCTATGAACGATATAACTATTTATATTTATCTTCACAACCAAGCCAAGGCATCAGGCCTGTCCCTAGTTAATCACAATCCTCCTTTTGCTATTTTACATTAAAGAAATGCAATGAAGAAGCACAAAGCATGGCTTACAGTTAGGTAGAAAGTTGTATTTTGTTTACATTTTTGATAGTTGATAGCTGATAGTTTCAGATTATATTTCTTAAGTAAAACTACTGCATGTTTCAAATTCTGCTTTAAACTATTGACTACTCAGTAAGCCAAGTACACTAAAGAAGCTTGGGATTAAGAGCCTCTGTGGGGCTCAAAACGCGTAAGCGTGTTGGCATGCCTACTTTCCCGTTTGTATATCTTGCACTATTTTATATAAAAAAGAAGAATCATTCTGATAGAGGTTTGACAACTGACAACTTTTTTGTTGACCTATTGGATTTTGATTTCCTTCATCCAGTTTTTCCTTTGTGTGTATAAGACTGCTATAAAGCAGACCAAACCTTGATGATTTTGTTATTTGTTGAGGAAATATCAAAATATAACTGTTTGGCAAAGTTACAGTGTGGATTGTGGGAAAGGAACTCTAATGGATTGAGATGTGCAGCTACCACTCAGGTGGTGCACCCCTCTGATACACCGCCAAAAAATAATATGTAGTGAAAAGGAAGACAGAAGGTGCACACCAAAAATTAACTGATTACGTCACCGGAAGAGGAGGAGTAGGGCCACAAATGAAGATGGAGTCTTCGTCTAGCGATCCAGCATCCTGATCAAATGTTTTACACTTGCTGTTATTAACTGATATGTAAGCAGTTACTTATTTTATCTATTTAATATTTTGATACATTTCGAACATCTGACATCCACCCTTCCTTCCCCTTTCCTGCCGTCCACCTAAACAGTATTTTGAGAACTTTACTGCAGACCTGCATTGAATGCACCTTTACAGATCTGCATATATCGTGCCCAGAAATCCTCAGAGCCGGGTCACAGTGGCTCAAATATATGTGAGTGTAAATTGCATTAGAAGCGACTAGAAGTGCATTTTACTTTAAACCATCTGCGCTAAGAAGAACTTTTCTCTTTTCCTTTTATGTCACACGTATCGAACATGACAAGAACTGCTTGATAACTAAGACACGTTGTCTCTGTTAATTTTTGGTTAGCACCTTCTGTCATCCTTTTCACTATAATTGTTTTGCAGGCTATAATACATGGACAAATAAGTATGTATTTACATCTTTTAGTGATGTGGTTTTTCGCATTCAAAATATTATTTCATGTTATATTTAAGTCTGGTTAGAGTTCAATTAACAATATAAAAATATCAACCTATCAAGTTGAAAATAAGTTTGAGCTTAAAATAATTAAATCAATAATTAGTATAACATTGTTTAGCAGTGACACATTTATGACCTTATGTATTTTGCTATGAATAAATTTGAGCGCACTACTGGGAAAAATAGCATTTTTTTATTAAGGTGATAATAATAACAAGAAAAAAAGAGCATATATACTCTATAGTAACTTACAATAAAGATAATTTTAATATGTTGGTATCTAAATAAGGCTGTACAATTAGCTGCTCAGTGGGAGAGGGCAAAATGGAAGCAGTGCAGCCTAAAAGTATGTGGAGACACTTAATTACAGACATACACCATTGGACAATAATCCCCAAGTGTGTACATAATAAATGAGGCATAGAAATAATTACAGGAATAACACCATTAAAAAGCATCAGCAATGGACCTGCATCAGCAAATTACCAAAGATATTCACAATCAATGAAATCAGAAGAATCTTTGATGTATAAAGGATATTTAGTAGCATTGGGGGTCAAATACCAAATTCTAGAAATCTTGCATAGAATAATATGATGACTTTGTATAGTGGAACACAAAGTTCTTTCTGTTAATCACACACCCATACTCCTCTAAGATTCCAAAAAAGAAAATGGTCCTTGTAAGATTGTAATTCATAGTAGTCCCAGGTGACAAACTTGTTCAGTGGTCCCAAGTCAAAATAGTCCTAGTTAGACTGTAATTGGAAGTAGTCCAAAGTGCATTCGGACTGGAAATACTGCCTTTCATGGGCTGTCCTGTCTAGAGCCTTGTTAGTGGTGGCCCTGTCTTAGAGTCCTGTTATGGTTTAGTCCTGTGTTAGATCCCTATTACTAGCCTGTTACTTATTCAAGTTAAAAGGTTTGCCTGACCCATGCTTCTTTGTTAATTTGAGCTTCTGTTCTGGTCCATTTCTGGTTTCCTTCTGTTTATTGTTCCATTCTAGTCCAGGTTTTATCTGCCTCTCTCTCCCTTGTTATGTTTGTCTATTTAAATGTTTCCACAGCCATTTGTTCTGTTTCTTCAAGCTTCTAGTCTGTGCTGCTAGAGGTATGTTTCTATGTATTGGTGTCTGTGTAGTTTTAGTTATTCAATTATTAGTATATTGTTAGTTCTAGTGTTATGGACCTGCCATATGCTGTAGTACCTAGATGCTGCTTGGCAAGATTAAAATATTATGGCCATCATGTGCTACAAAACCCTCACCATTATCATCTCAGAGCATTAGGTTGGTTCCTATATTTATATTTGTACATTTGTTAGGTTCTCTAACCCCTCTTTCCCCCGAAGCACCTGAGGATCCAGCTCCTCTGTCCCAAATACCACTGCTGATCCTCTTTTAGAAGTGTCTGAGGATCCCAGCTCCTCACTGTCCTGCCCTTTGTTTGGTGTCCTGTATTTGTTTATGTCTATTTATGTCTCTTTGGTTCTGCAGTATTGTCTTTTGCCTTTACCCTACCCATGTATGTTTCAGTTCTGTCTTTACTCCTTTGTCTGTGCTTTAGCCCTGCACTCTGTATTCAGATCTGTTTCTGCCTCAGATTGCCTTTTGCTATGTCGCTCTGCTTAGGCTACATGTCCTAGCCTGCAACATCCTGCTTTCCTGATGAAGTTGTTGTGTTCCATGCCTGCTTCAGGATGACTGTCGGGTTTCTACAGTTTCTGCCTTGGTATACTGAATACAGCAGCTGCTACCTCAGGGCTCTGGTATGTGGCCTTAAGCACCAGGCCCTGTTACTCCACCTCTGTACTATAATGCCTGATTCCGGCATTTAGGGTTTAATGCCACCTGGACCCCATTTGTGACACCTATGATGAGTTTGAAGTAAAGTACCATCATATTCTGTAGCACCGTCCTATGGTCAAACAAAACAAACTGTTTGTAAATAACATAAATTTAGCCATATTTAGCCAAAAGGGAAGAAGGCACCTGATCAAGGGCTCACACAGACAGTTTTCAGTTCTTTTACATTTCATGGTTCTTTTTTCCATGAACATGTGTATTGTTACATACAAGGCAACTGAGGTTCCTAATAAAAAACTTATGTAATTATAATTTACCTTTGGTCGTATGTCATTTATATATATTCTACTAAATCTTTAAGCAGAATGCACACCTTATGTGTTGTAGACAACCCTAATCTGTTCTGAACTGCAACATGTATTCATGTAATGATTTATTAAAAAACAGTGACTAGAAATCAAATTATACCAACTATATCTCTTATTGTTCATTTGGAACTGCTGACATGCATAACTAAATGTAAAAAAAACATTAGCTATCAAATATTCAGGATTTATCTCTGCAAATGTTGGTGTTCTCACTTATGCTTTCATGCCTTTTAAAAGCAACTGCAATTGAGAACATGATGAGTGTTTATATTTGCAGCGTGGCTTTTACAATCAATTTTAATTTTTTTTTATGTGTATATTCCTTTCTGTGTTACTAAATTATTAAAGTCAATAACTTATTTAATTGGGCATCTTAGCTCGAAGGTCTTTCAAGATTAAACTGGAAAGTTGTATATTATGCATGGTGTACAAGCTTTACCATCCTCGATCATCAAACTGCATATTATAGAAAGGTTTGCTCATTTGTACCAAGTCAAGCTTAGGAAGGTGACACCCAGGTTTAGAACATAGAGCATCATGCAAGTCAATGTTTGCCATTATTGTCAATCAGTTCATTTGCAATGCTGACACATATAGACTCAGCTGATTTTTAGCTTAGTGCACAGTGGATTGACTAATGTTTGAGTTAGAAAGCAGTCTATAAATTGCTAAGCTACAATTGTATTGAATAAGTGTCCTAGGGCATCTACTGGGATCTTTAAAATCTATCATGACCCTTGGGTGATTCACATGATGTTACCTGTTCAAGAGAAGTTATTTAGTATTATGTGATCATAAAGTCACATAGATGGATGGAATTTCTGACTACTATATACATGCTGATGAATAATTAGAAGTCAAATAGTTATTATTTGGTTCTCCAGCAGTAAGGATGACATTACACTTTTAGATGTGCTGAAATTAAAGGAACATATTTAAATTAGTTAAGCTAAATGCACGAAAATGTTCAAATAATAGACAAGTTAGGAGACTTTGGCCAGTAGAGAGCTAGCACAGAGTTATACTTACATTTCATAGTACTAAATAAACCTTTAACTATTTTGAATAACTCAGTGCTTTAAAATGATATGTATTAACAGATAAACCAATCTACCTTGACTTGGCTTCATAAATAGTTTTTGACAGCGCAGTTCTCTGAATGTATCAGAGGATTAGGACACAATCATTGCAGTCCATAGCCCAGTGAAAAAGGAGTGTGTTCTGAAATCATGTGTTATATTTATTTCACTCTTTTTAATTGAGGCTATTGTTAATATATACATTGTATGATACTTCAAACAGACAAAATTAGACAAGTTGAGATTTGTATTTATCCACATCTAGTCAAATTAAGAAATTTCAGAGTCTTCAGATACCGGCTGCTCGATGACATGTATAGGTATATACAGTGGTGTATCTTGATTTTGTGCTGCCCTAGGCAGACAAAATCCGGGCACCCCCCTACCCAAGCTGCACACCCACGTTACACACCTAAGACATGCCCCAACATTCAGACTCACATCAAGCTCATACTCCCATCACACACACACACTCCCATCACACTCAGTCACACACTCCTACTCCCATCACACACACTCCGACTCCCATCACACTCAGTCGCACACACTGTCTCCCTTCACACACACTCTGACTCCCATCACACTCAGTCACACACTGTCTCCCATCACACACACTCTGACTCCCATCACACTCACTCTGACTCCCATCACACTCAGTCACACACACTGTCTCCCATCACACTCACTCGGACTCCCATCACACTCAGTCACACACACATGTCTCCCATCACACACACTCTGACTCCCATCACACACAGTCACACACACTCTGACTCCCATCACACTCAGTCACACACATGTCTCCCATCACACACACTCTGACTCCCATCACACTCAGTCACACACACTGTCTCCCATCACACACACTCTGACTCCCATCACACACACTCTGACTCCCATCACACTCAGTCACACACACTGTCTCCCATCACACACACTCTGACTCCCATCACACTCAGTCACACACACTGTCTCCCATCACACACACTCTGACTCCCATCACACTCAGTCACACACATGTCTCCCATCACACACACTCTGACTCCCATCACACTCAGTCACACACACTGTCTCCCATCACACACACTCTGACTCCCATCACACTCAGTCACACACATGTCTCCCATCACACACACTCTGACTCCCATCACACTCAGTCACACACATGTCTCCCATCACACACACTCTGACTCCCATCACACTCAGTCACACACACTGTCTCCCATCACACACACTCTGACTCCCATCACACTCACTCTGACTCCCATCACACTCACTCTGACTCCCATCACACTCAGTCAAACACACATGTCTCCCATCACACACACTCTGACTCCCATCACACTCAGTCACACACACTGTCTCCCATCACACACACTCTGACTCCCATCATACTCAGTCACACACACTGTCTCCCATCACACACACACTGTCTCCCATCACACACACTCTGACTCCTATCACACTCAGTCAAACACACTGTCTCCCATCACACACACTCTGACTCCCATCACACTCAGTCACACACACTGTCTCCCATCACACACACACTGTCTCCCATCACACTCACTCTGACTCCTATCACACTCAGTCACACACACTGTCTCCCATCACACACACTCTGACTCCCATCACACTCAGTCACACACATGTCTCCCATCACACACACTCTGACTCCCATCACACTCAGTCACACACACTGTCTCCCATCACACACACTCTGACTCCCATCATACTCAGTCACACACACTGTCTCCCATCACACACACATGTCTCCCATCACACACACTCTGACTCCCATCACACTCAGTCACACACATGTCTCCCATCACACACACTCTGACTCCCATCACACTCAGTCACACACACTGTCACCCATCACACACACTCTGACTCCCATCACACACACTCTGACTCCCATCACACTCACTCTGACTCCCATCACACTCAGTCACACACACTGTCTCCCATCACACTCACTCGGACTCCCATCACACTCAGTCACACACACTGTCTCACATCACACACACTCTGACTCCCATCACACTCAGTCACACACACTGTCTCCCATCACACACACTCTGACTCCCATCATACTCAGTCACACACACTGTCTCCCATCACACACACTCTGACTCCCATCACACTCACTCTGACTCCCATCACACTCAGTCACACACACTGTCTCCCATCACACTCACTCTGACTCCCATCACACTCAGTCACACACACACGTCTCCCATCACACACACTCTGACTCCCATCACACTCAGTCACACACACTGTCTCCCATCACACACACTCTGACTCCCATCATACTCAGTCACACACACTGTCTCCCATCACACACACTCTGACTCCCATCACACTCACTCTGACTCCTATCACACTCAGTCACACACACTGTCTCCCATCACACTCACTCTGACTCCCATCACACTCAGTCACACACACGTCTCCCATCACACACACTCTGACTCCCATCACACTCAGTCACACACACTGTCTCCCATCACACACACTCTGACTCCCATCATACTCAGTCACACACACTGTCTCCCATCACACACACATGTCTCCCATCACACACACTCTGACTCCCATCACACTCAGTCACACACATGTCTCCCATCACACACACTCTGACTCCCATCACACTCACTCTGACTCCCATCACACTCAGTCACACACACACATGTCTCCCATCACACACACTCTGACTCCCATCACACTCACTCTGACTCCCATCACACTCAGTCACACACACTGTCTCCCATCACACTCACTCTGACTCCCATCACACTCAGTCACACACACGTCTCCCATCACACACACTCTGACTCCCATCACACTCAGTCACACACACTGTCTCCCATCACACACACTCTGACTCCCATCATACTCAGTCACACACACTGTCTCCCATCACACACACTCTGACTCCCATCACACTCACTCTGACTCCTATCACACTCAGTCACACACACACTGTCTCCCATCACACACACTCTGACTCCCATCACACTCAGTCACACACATGTCTCCCATCACACACACATGTCTCCCATCACACACACTCTGACTCCCATCACACTCAGTCACACACATGTCTCCCATCACACACACTCTGACTCCCATCACACTCAGTCACACACACTGTCTCCCATCACACACACTCTGACTCCCATCACACTCACTCTGACTCCCATCACACTCACTCTGACTCCCATCACACTCAGTCACACACACACATGTCTCCCATCACACACACTCTGACTCCCATCACACTCAGTCACACACACTGTCTCCCATCACACACACTCTGACTCCCATCATACTCAGTCACACACACTGTCTCCCATCACACACACACTGTCTCCCATCACACACACTCTGACTCCCATCACACTCACTCTGACTCCTATCACACTCAGTCACACACACTGTCTCCCATCACACACACTCTGACTCCCATCACACTCAGTCACACACATGTCTCCCATCACACACACTCTGACTCCCATCACACTCAGTCACACACACTGTCTCCCATCACACACACTCTGACTCCCATCATACTCAGTCACACACACTGTCTCCCATCACACACACATGTCTCCCATCACACACACTCTGACTCCCATTACACTCAGTCACACACATGTCTCCCATCACACACACTCTGACTCCCATCACACTCAGTCACACACACTGTCTCCCATCACACACACTCTGACTCCCATCACACTCACTCTGACTCCCATCACACTCAGTCACACACACTGTCTCCCATCACACTCACTCGGACTCCCATCACACTCAGTCACACACACATGTCTCCCATCACACACACTCTGACTCCCATCACACACAGTCACACACACACTCTGACTCCCATCACACTCAGTCACACACATGTCTCCCACCACACACACTCTGACTCCCATCACACTCAGTCACACACACTGTCTCACATCACACACACTCTGACTCCCATCACACTCAGTCACACACACTGTCTCCCATCACACACACTCTGACTCCCATCATACTCAGTCACACACACTGTCTCCCATCACACACACTCTGACTCCCATCACACTCACTCTGACTCCCATCACACTCAGTCACACACACTGTCTCCCATCACACTCACTCTGACTCCCATCACACTCAGTCACACACACATGTCTCCCATCACACACACTCTGACTCCCATCACACTCAGTCACACACACTGTCTCCCATCACACACACTCTGACTCCCATCATACTCAGTCACACACACTGTCTCCCATCACACACACTCTGACTCCCATCATACTCAGTCACACACACTGTCTCCCATCACACACACATGTCTCCCATCACACACACTCTGACTCCCATTACACTCAGTCACACACATGTCTCCCATCACACACACTCTGACTCCCATCACACTCAGTCACACACACTGTCTCCCATCACACACACTCTGACTCCCATCACACTCACTCTGACTCCCATCACACTCAGTCGGACTCCCATCACACTCAGTCACACACACATGTCTCCCATCACACACACTCTGACTCCCATCACACTCAGTCACACACACTGTCTCCCATCACACACACACTGTCTCCCATCACACACACTCTGACTTCCATCACACTCACTCTGACTCCTATCACACTCAGTCACACACACTGTCTCCCATCACACACACTCTGACTCCCATCACACTCAGTCACACACACTGTCTCCCATCACACACACATGTCTCCCATCACACACACTCTGACTCCCATCACACTCAGTCACACACATGTCTCCCATCACACACACTCTGACTCCCATCACACTCAGTCACACACACTGTCTCCCATCACACACACTCTGACTCCCATCACACTCACTCTGACTCCCATCACACTCAGTCACACACACATGTCTCCCATCACACACACTCTGACTCCCATCACACACAGTCACACACACACTGTCTCCCATCACACACACTCTGACTCCCATCACACTCAGTCACACACATGTCTCCCATCACACACACTCTGACTCCCATCACACTCAGTCACACACACTGTCTCCCATCACACACACTCTGACTCCCATCACACTCAGTCACACACACTGTCTCCCATCACACACACTCTGACTCCCATCACACTCAGTCACACACACTGTCTCCCATCACACACACTCTGACTCCCATCATACTCAGTCACACACACTGTCTCCCATCACACACACACTGTCTCCCATCACACACACTCTGACTTCCATCACACTCACTCTGACTCCTATCACACTCAGTCACACACACTGTCTCCCATCACACACACTCTGACTCCCATCACACTCAGTCACACACACTGTCTCTCATCTCACACACTTTGACTCCCATCACACTCAGTCACACACACTGTCTCCCATCACACACACTCTGACTCCCATCACACTCAGTCACACACACTGTCTCCCATCACACACACTCTGACTCCCATCACACTCACTCTGACTCCCATCACACTCAGTCACACACACTGTCTCCCATCACACACACTCTGACTCCCATCATACTCAGTCACACACACTGTCTCCCATCACACACACTCTGACTCCCATCACACTCAGTCACACACATGTCTCCCATCACACACACTCTGACTCCCATCACACTCAGTCACACACACTGTCTCTCATCTCACACACTTTGACTCCCATCACACACACTCTGACTCCCATCACACTCAGTCACACACACTGTCTCCCATCACACTCAATCTGACTCCCATCACACTCAGTCACACACACATGTCTCCCATCACACACACTCTGACTCCCATCACACTCAGTTACACACACTGTCTCCCATCACACTCACTCTGACTCCTATCACACTCAGTCACACACACTGTCTCCCATCACACACACTCTGACTCCCATCACACTCAGTCACACACATGTCTCCCATCACACACACTCTGACTCCCATCACACTCAGTCACACACACTGTCTCCCATCACACACACTCTGACTCCCATCATACTCAGTCACACACACTGTCTCCCATCACACACACATGTCTCCCATCACACACACTCTGACTCCCATCACACTCAGTCACACACATGTCTCCCATCACACTCACTCTGACTCCCATCACACTCAGTCACACACACTGTCTCCCATCACACTCATTCGGACTCCCATCACACTCAGTCACACACACTGTCTCCCATCACACACACTCTGACTCCCATCACACTCAGTCACACACATGTCTCCCATCACACACACTCTGACTCCCATCACACTCAGTCACACACACTGTCTCCCATCACACACACTCTGACTCCCATCATACTCAGTCACACACACTGTCTCCCATCACACACACATGTCTCCCATCACACACACTCTGACTCCCATCACACTCAGTCACACACACTGTCTCCCATCACACACACTCTGACTCCCATCACCCTCAGTCACACACATGTCTCCCATCACACACACTCTGACTCCCATCACACTCAGTCACACACACTGTCTCCCATCACACACACTCTGACTCCCATCACACTCACTCTGACTCCCATCACACTCAGTCACACACACTGTCTCCCATCACACTCACTCGGACTCCCATCACACTCAGTCACACACACATGTCTCCCATCACACACACTCTGACTCCCATCACACACAGTCACACACACACTGTCTCCCATCACACACACTCTGACTCCCATCACACTCAGTCACACACATGTCTCCCATCACACTCACTCGGACTCCCATCACACTCAGTCACACACACATGTCTCCCATCACACACACTCTGACTCCCATCACACACAGTCACACACACACTGTCTCCCATCACACACACTCTGACTCCCATCACACTCAGTCACACACATGTCTCCCATCACACACACTCTGACTCCCATCACACTCAGTCACACACACTGTCTCACATCACACACACTCTGACTCCCATCACACTCAGTCACACACACTGTCTCCCATCACACACACACTGTCTCCCATCACACACACTCTGACTCCCATCACACACACTCTGACTCCCATCACACTCAGTCACACACACTGTCTCCCATCACACACACTCTGACTCCCATCACACTCAGTCACACACACTGTCTCCCATCACACACACTCTGACTCCCATCACACTCAGTCACACACATGTCTCCCATCACACACACTCTGACTCCCATCACACACACTCTGACTCCCATCACACACACTCTGACTCCCATCACACTCAGTCACTCACACTGTCTCTCATCTCACACACTTTGACTCCCATCACACTCAGTCACACACACTGTCTCCCATCACACACACTCTGACTCCCATCACACTCAGTCACACACATGTCTCCCATCACACACACTCTGACTCCCATCACACTCAGTCACACACACTGTCTCCCATCACACACACTCTGACTCCCATCACACTCAGTCACACACATGTCTCCCATCACACTCACTCTGACTCCCATCACACTCAGTCACACACACTGTCTCCCATCACACTCACTCGGACTCCCATCACACTCAGTCACACACATGTCTCCCATCACACACACTCTGACTCCCATCACACTCAGTCACACACACTGTCTCCCATCACACACACTCTGACTCCCATCACACTCACTCTGACTCCCATCACACTCAGTCACACACACTGTCTCCCATCACACTCACTCGGACTCCCATCACACTCAGTCACACACACATGTCTCCCATCACACACACTCTGACTCCCATCACACACAGTCACACACACACTGTCTCCCATCACACACACTCTGACTCCCATCACACTCAGTCACACACATGTCTCCCATCACACTCACTCGGACTCCCATCACACTCAGTCACACACACATGTCTCCCATCACACACACTCTGACTCCCATCACACACAGTCACACACACACTGTCTCCCATCACACACACTCTGACTCCCATCACACTCAGTCACACACATGTCTCCCATCACACACACTCTGACTCCCATCACACTCAGTCACACACACTGTCTCCCATCACACACACTCTGACTCCCATCACACTCAGTCACACACATGTCTCCCATCACACACACTCTGACTCCCATCACACACACTCTGACTCCCATCACACACACTCTGACTCCCATCACACTCAGTCACACACATGTCTCCCATCACACACACTCTGACTCCCATCACACTCAGTCACACACACTGTCTCCCATCACACACACTCTGACTCCCATCACACTCACTCTGACTCCCATCACACTCAGTCACACACACTGTCTCCCATCACACTCACTCGGACTCCCATCACACTCAGTCACACACACATGTCTCCCATCACACACACTCTGACTCCCATCACACACAGTCACACACACACTGTCTCCCATCACACACACTCTGACTCCCATCACACTCAGTCACACACATGTCTCCCATCACACTCACTCGGACTCCCATCACACTCAGTCACACACACATGTCTCCCATCACACACACTCTGACTCCCATCACACACAGTCACACACACACTGTCTCCCATCACACACACTCTGACTCCCATCACACTCAGTCACACACATGTCTCCCATCACACACACTCTGACTCCCATCACACTCAGTCACACACACTGTCTCCCATCACACACACTCTGACTCCCATCACACTCAGTCACACACATGTCTCCCATCACACACACTCTGACTCCCATCACACACACTCTGACTCCCATCACACACACTCTGACTCCCATCACACTCAGTCACTCACACTGTCTCTCATCTCACACACTTTGACTCCCATCACACTCAGTCACACACACTGTCTCCCATCACACACACTCTGACTCCCATCACACTCAGTCACACACATGTCTCCCATCACACACACTCTGACTCCCATCACACTCAGTCACACACACTGTCTCCCATCACACACACTCTGACTCCCATCACACTCAGTCACACACACTGTCTCCCATCACACACACTCTGACTCCCATCACACTCAGTCACACACATGTCTCCCATCACACACACTCTGACTCCCATCACACTCACTCGGACTCCCATCACACTCAGTCACACACTCTGACTCCCATCACACTCAGTCACACACACTGTCTCCCATCACACTCACTCTGACTCCCATCACACTCAGTCACACAGATGTCTCCCATCACACACACTCTGACTCCCATCATACACAGTCACACACACACTGTCTCCCATCACACACACTCTGACTCCCATCACACTCAGTCACACACACAGTCTCCCATCACACACACTCTGACTCCCATCACACTCAGACACACACACACACACACACACATACAGTCTCCCATCAGCACTTATCAGCACTTACCTTTCCCTGGCAGGCAGGCAGCATGGTCCCTCCATGTTGCCTGTTCGACTTCCCGGCGATTGTGCCGACAGGTCACGTGACCGGGCGCGCGTATGACGCCAGCGCGCCCGTCACGTGACTGTCGACACTTCCGTGTCGGCACACTGCACGGGGAGCCGAACAGGCAGCACGGAGGTTTCTCTGTTCTGCCTGTTCGGCTCCCCGTGCAGTTTTGCAGGCAGAGCGGAGGAGAGAGGGGATCTTCCGATCCCCTCTCACCTCCGTCTCTGCCTGCAAGCGCGGTCTTTTTTTTTTTTTTTTTAAAGGGCCGCGTTTTTTTTGTTTTGTTTTGTTTTCAGTGCTGGGGGGCGCTTCCGCCCCACAAAATTTGCCGCCCTAGGCATCCGCCTAAGATGCCTCGCGGTAAATACAGCACTGGGTATATAGCAAAGTATGTTATGTAGAATTTAATTCCTAGATAGAGGCAGCAGTAGTACTACATGTAATTCCATATAAGCTGAAACATGATACATGGAGGTGCACATCGGGAGTTGTTCGATCTACTAGTTGAAACATACCATCTGACTTAAGTCTTTATATAAGCTAGGATGACTGTGTGGTAACGTTCATCACTAACTGAACAAAGATTATCCAAAACAAGAACAAGTAGCAGTACCTATCATGGCTAAAATGGTGACGACAGTACCTCGCGTTCCATGAAACATACATTCCTTTATCTTGATTATGAACGAATTGCAAAGCAACCCAAATTCTTCCAGACAATTTTGTATTTCAATGTTATTTCATAGAATAAAGTAATAAGCTTTTAATTCAATTGCTTGCTCATACTAAGATAAGCTATAAATATATTGAAAAGAACAAAAGGCACATTGAAGCTTATGATTGATTTGCATCATAAGTATGACAAACCCTTTCAAAAGAATTGTCCTTTTGTGATTTAAAAATGGTAATCGTAGTCTGCACTTTTAAGATTATCATAATACTGAAATATGCATATTTTCATGTAATACCATCATGTATCTTCTAAGGCAGTGTTGTACATCTTTTTTTTTACCGTGGAGGACTGTATGGCATACAGACGTTTATGTTGGGTCTGAACATTAATTTCATGAGGTAAAACAAAAGTATTTATAGGTTTTTAGCCAGGGAAGAGGCCACATGTATCTGCAGCCTTGGGGGGGCCACGTCCAGCCCATGGGCCACTACTTAGAGTTCTAAAGTATAGATCAGAATCAACCTTTGTTGATCTAAACAAAAATATTTAATGAAAATGTAATAGGAATTGGATTCTTCAAATGCTTTATTTTTTTAGTTTGCTCAGTTTACTAATTCTGGTTTTATCTGA
The DNA here is from genome assembly GCA_036172795.1 of Pelodytes ibericus. Classification (NCBI taxonomy): domain Eukaryota; kingdom Metazoa; phylum Chordata; class Amphibia; order Anura; family Pelodytidae; genus Pelodytes; species Pelodytes ibericus. Next base: position 119,631,271 of record CM069861.1, on the reverse strand, counting down.
GAAATTTAGCAATGACATAAGTTGCATATAATATTATTTATACAGAAATATTATGGCCATGAGCACATGTACATAAGAAAAGGGTCAGTGTTTTACAAATCCATGCAAAAATTACTAAATAGTTTTTTAAATACTTTATAATAGAAATAATGTTAAAAGAAAATACTTTAGGCTCTACACAATTTACGATGAAAATAGTCCCGAAGTCCATAAAGATTCAGGGTACATCTGAAGCCAAATTATGAGCTACACAATATGCACAGATATCACCCGAATAGCCTCGCAGTTTGGCCATCTTAGTCGATTACGCAATGATTGGTTCCAAAACCAAATACAATCAGCAACACACCCAACCACCATTATGTCAGTTATATCCTATGGGAGATTTCGGACAGGAAAAAAAAATTGGAAGCGAAGCCAAAATCATACTGGATATAAAAACGAAATGCCTTAGGTAATAATCACAGATTCAATACAAATCATAGGTGCAATCAACTCTAACCCAAACACGTTCAAGTAATGTTTGAAAGTAATCCGCACATAGCCACACCACCATTTCTGAGCAGGATTATTGAAACATTTGTCTAGTCAGTTAGGTGGGTTAGTTGCAGAGCAGGGACTGATTAGAGTGATGTACAAAGAGGAGTGTGAGGATAGAGCTGAAAAACTCAGCCATATTTTGAAATACAAGCATGCTAAATTGGAAATAAAGAGTGCTTTATTAGAGGGTACTACTGCTCCTGTTGCACTTAACAGTGCTTCATCAGCACAGGTGGTTTTAAATCCCACTCTGGTGGTATACCAACTTAACTGGAGGGTTGCCCAGTATATCATGTATCATGCTGCTTCTCATCAGATGCTGGTGACTAAATCGCACTGTAGCGTCCTGTTAGTAGCTAGTGAACCCCTTGGCAGAGGGGAAGAGATGAGGTTGTCTTCCTGTCAGCTCAGTGTGCCTGTTACCATGGAGACACGCATATGTACACGTCTCCAACCCAGACAGGCAAGAAAGCGGGGGTGGTGATGGGAGACATAGAGCAGAGGTTGCTGGGAAAATAGTCAACTGTGCTTGTGCAAGACCGGTGCGGCCGCACCTTTCTATTCAGAGGACTGCCCCTTCCAAATATGTTGGGAGAAATGCTGCAGTGCACAGCAGAGGAAAAATAATTTTATATAATTTTCCATCATTATTCCAAATAAAATGTTAGGACATTATGTCACCTTAATGTCAAAATATCTTTATTATTTTAATACATTGTGTACATATATATTTGCATAACCACATTCCTTGGTTATATGTTTACATTGGATAAACTATTCTTTCCCATGTTATATGTTTGCTTCATGCATTTTTCACAGATTATTGTTCACAGATACTGCTAAGTAAAGCTACCTACTCTAGTTTGATGGGGGGGGGGGGGGAATGGGTGAACATACATAAGGATGCATGGAAGCAAAAGCAGAGAAGTTAGGGTAAGACCTATTAAAATTAGTAGCAAGAAAATGATAGAAATTTGGGATGTGTGATTGAGATGAACAGCTACTTAGGGTAAAAATGATAACATAGATTTGTTTTGCTTTTAATAACATAACTGGAAGAGCCACAATGTTTTTCCAATTTTATATTTTATATAAATTAGGCAGCATATGTAAAGTGTGTCTTATATAACTTCCATCCAACCTGCTACTGGTATATACTAAGAATTACAACAAATAACGGTCTGTAAACATAAAATCATCCTTCAAAGTAAAATATACAAAAAGTGTATTAAACAACACATACCGTATTTGCTCGATTATAAGACGACCCTGATTATAAGACGACCCCCCAAACTTTGGATATTCCATTAGGAAAAAAACTAAAAGCCTGAATATAAGACTACCCTATAGGAAAAAAGTTCAACTTGTATATATTCATATGTAAATTGCTTTTTTAATAAAAAATGATGATATCAAAAAATGTATTTCTAGTTTTTATTTCTTTTTATGTGCCAATGCTGCCTTTATCTTTCCCTTGCCCCCATTTTTCTCTCTCTCCCTCACTCCCCTTGTCTCTGTCTCTTAACCCCTTCCCTCCCCTTGTCTCTGTCTCTTAACCCCCTCACTCCCCTTGTCTCTGTCTCTTAACCCCTTCCCTCCCCTTGTCTCTGTCTCTTAACCCCCTCACTCCCCTTGTCTCTGTCTCTTAACCCCTTCCCTCCCCTTGTCTCTGTCTCTTAACCCCCTCCCTCCCCTTGACTCTGTCTCTGCCCCCCTCCCTCCCCCCTGTCTCTCTGTCCCCCTCCCTCCCCCTGTCTCTCTGCCCCCCTCCCTCCCTCCCCCTGTCTCTCTGCCCCCCCCCCCCTTACCTGTACTTCAATCCCTGGTGGCTAGTGGGGGCAGCCGGGGGATGTCTGCACGATACTTGCAGACATCCTCCATGCTGCCCGACACGGCAGTCTATTATGACGGACAGCTGTCCGTCATAATAGTCTGCCGTGTCGGGCAGCATGGAGGATATCTGCACGTATAGTGCAGACATCCCCCAGCTGCCCGATTGTCCCTGGTGCCTAGTGGGGCAGCAGAGGAAGTCTGCGCGATGAGAGCAGACCTCCCCTGCTGCCGCCCGGCACGCTCGCCGGGACTTCTGTGACGAAAGCGGAAGTTCCCGGCTTCTTCACAGAAGCCCCGGCGGTCGTGCCGGGCGGAAGCAGGGGAGTCTGCGCTCGTTGCGCAGACATCCCCTGCTGCTAGAGAGGGGGATCCAGGTCCCCTGCAGCTCTGCTGGGGACCTGGATCCATGTTTTATAATCTGACCTCAGTTTGAGGTCAGATTATAAGAAGACCTCGATTATAAGACGAGGGGTAGTTTTCAGATTTTTTTTTCTGAAAAAAACCTCGTCTTATAATCGAGCAAATACGGAACATACATTTACATACAAAACTGAATGCTCTGAAACCACTAGCTATAGAACTGGTGAGAAAAAAACATGCATATATGTGCTCTGTACAGGGTCTTGTGCAATATATGTATGTACACATTTCACATTTCATTTCTATAGTTATAATTTGCATTTTTCCTTTTTTTAATTCTTTTTTTTTCTTTCAAAATGACAATAAAACACATGAAACAAATAAATAATTCATATATATACATGCACATACAGTAATTAAAAAAAATCCAACAGATCACTAGCTTTAAAAAGGGAAATAGTCTATGTTCAACAAGTATTGCCAAGCCGAGAGAGACACTACGCAGTCAGATATCAATGTCAAGTTGACAGAGAATACATTTCATACCATTTTTGGCCAAAAATACCATATTTTATCAAAAGACTTTAAATTCTCATGAGCCATAGCAGTTCATCCATCCATCTTAATGACTTCTTACTTTTTTTTTGTAACTATATTTAAAGTTGGCTTTAAATAAACCAAAACAAAAACACTTCCCTATTTTGTGTCTCTATTCATGCCATTGTGCTTCTCTACATGGTTCTAGTCATGCAGTAAATATATCAAATTAAGATTACAATGTATAGCCATGTTGTTGTTGTCGTTTTTTTTTTTTATTCCAGCAGGGTTTGTAAGCACTGGGGGAATATTGACATCACTTACATTTCACTGCAGTATACAAACATCCTAATAAAGATTAATTGGTTTATTTTTAAAATGCAAGAGCACCATTAGAACAACCCTGGCTGTATTTCCAAGAAAAAGAAAAATGGCTATTACAAGCAATTTTTTTTAGTTACTTGTAATTCAGATTACAGCAGATTTAATACCAACAATTATAGCTAATATTTTGTGAGGCATCATTTCTATTTTGAGGTTAACTATTGTCAAGTGCAGGTTAGCATTGAAGAATGTTCTTTCTTATTGTGCTAGAATTATTTTATTTGCTAAATGTCCTTGCACCTGGAGCAAACAACTGTTTGTCATCATTTGATATTTGGATGCTTGCAGTAGATACTAAACTGATTTCTTTATGGTATTACTTATAGGTATATTGGTTCAATAATGCAGCAAACTAGAGTAGGCAGTTTTACTTAGCAGTGTCTGTGAAAAAAATAAATAAAGCAGAAATAAAACATGGGAAAGAATAGTGTATCCAATGAAAACAACCATTGTTTTTAAACATATAACCAAGCAACACAGTCAAAATGTTGTTATACAAATATATGCAACGTAGTAAATTAATAATGATGTTTTGACATTAAGGTGACATAATGTCCTTAAATGTTAATGGTAATATGTTTTTTGTTTGTTCTCACTGGATTTAAGAAAGTGTAGCATTGTCTTGTTTTTCATAGAAAATGATGTAGCATTATATTATAAATGCACTGCAGCATTATTACCAATATATTTTGGAACTGACAATACCGACAGATAAAAAAATGTAATCAAAATTACAAAGCAAGGAACTCCACTGGGGTTTGTCCTTTTTTCATGCTGTTTCAAGTAATAGATATCTTCACTGATGATGATGACAATGAGCTGAGAGTGATCATAGATGATGTTTTCCAAATCATTAGAGATGATATACTAGCAAGGCAGCAACCTGCTGACGCATGTTACTAGTACACTGGGCATTGTGTATGCCCTGTATTCTTCTGGTACACCAATATGTTGATTTTGTTTTTTTAAAGAAATGTCTATTTACAAAGTGTAATTAAAATTCAAACATATACATGTTTTAAATTTTTGTCATGGACAAGACCTCAAAGATTAAGGTGACATAGGTTGTGGGATGGCAGGCTCTATTTGATCACTGAATCAGAACCAATGAGGTTTTTTTTTTAGATGACTTTAACATTTCCCCTTGCCATCTACAAAGCCTACCATAGTAACTCATTAATTTTACTTCCTTCACTAACCACTCTATTTAATTATTTATAGTAAAACCCAGGTTATCCTGAAAATGATGATGACTGTCCCAAAGTCCTTCTCCTTCTATGACTTGTAATACAGAGACCTGTACAGTGCCAACACTGCTGATTAAAATTTGAGTAAATCTAAATCCAAAGATGATTTTTTTTCATACAAAAGTCATGCTGTGTGAGTATAACTCAGCTCTCTCAAAGCTAAGCAACATTATCTCACATACTTATTTTTTCTTATTTACTTAATTAGTAATTACTATCTACACATAGAGCATCTATAAGAGAAGATTGAGAATGTATTTAAGAAAGTGTATTTATAATCTGAATTTATAATATATATATATATATATTTTTTTTTTTTTTTTTTTTTTTATGTGTGTGTGTGTGTGTATCCACCAAGAACAGATATTTGAACTGGCTGTCCATGTATAAAATTGTGCATGGTATGATATATTAAATGTGTGAGTCAAATATCACACTAGTGATGATTTATCTGCATATAGTGCTACATAATAGCCATATGTAATTGAGCCTGCTTCGAGATAACACTTTAATGAATGTCTGTTCATCACGTTGAGTATGACTTTGGATTCTTTTTAATGTTGCAAATGAGCAAAAAGATTGACAATGTAGTGTGGTTTTCTGTATCCCCTGAAACAATGGAGACATTTAGTATATTATATATATTATATCTACAAAGCTCTATAGATAAACATGGTCTGTTTAGAAACTGATGCAATAAATATGGTATCTCATAAAATATAAAATGATCTTGTATCCCATTGGAAACAAGGATGTAGTGTGCCTTCAAGATTTATAAAACTTGGCTATTAATATCAAAACATGTCTTGTTATATGGGATCTGTTTTGTTTATCTATAAAGTTCTTTTTTTGTTTTTTTTGTTTTTTGGAAACTTACAATATTGTCCATACTGGACAAGCACAGCATGAATAATGAGTTAGCAGAAGTGTGGAAGTCAATAGCTAATGGCATTTATTTATACAGACAGTAGAAATATGATGTTCCGTCTACTGTTTTAAAGAGCATGGAGTTCCCACTGTTTTCCAGAACACAAGTCATTGGAGATATTTGCTTTCATCGTGTGTGCAAGCTGTTTTCAAGCCTAACAAATGCATTCTTCCTCTGCATACCTTCTACAACTTTCTAAATTAGAACTGAAATAAATGATGTTTTCTTCTGGTCTGTTGAGTTTCTACCAGAAATAATAAATATTCAGCATGCACAGATGGATGTCACAATATCATAATATCATGATAATTTTAGAAAGGTCAGTCTCACATCTTCTGATTTTAGGCAGATATCAAAAGATGAACCTCTACTTTTCACTATGTAAAAGATACACAGTAGTCCTTATGGTTGGGAATCAACACAGTAAAAGAGGAGAGTATATTTAAAAGAAAACAAACTACCACAACAAGAGGATATAATATTAAATTGGAAGGGCAATGATTTAAAATCAGGAAGTATTACTTCACTGAGAGGGTAGTGAATGTATGGAATAGCCTTCTAGCGGAAGTGGTAGAGGTAAGCACAGAGAAGGAGTTTAAGCATGTGTGGGATAGGCACAATGCTATCCTAGATCTAAAATAAGGCCAGGGACTAATGGACATATTTAGAAAATTGGGCAGACTAGATGGGTCAAATGGTTCTTATCTGCCGACACATTCTATGTTGGCACCACATTTACACCAATAAAATGTAATTTGGTGTGGTTTGTTCGGCTGTTGTTATTTTACTATGAAGTAAGTACCCAAATATCTCGCCCCAATTGGAAGAAAAGAAGATTTTCAAGTTGTCAAAAGTAGTAAGACAAAGTAGTGTGAATATAGTATAAGCATATTGTATAGAAGGCTGTCGTTAACTAACATTTCTAGTGTTCTTATTGATATTGCATTCTGTTGCACAAAATCCTGGAAGGTATTACACAGGAAACATTAAAAGAATCAACAACATTCCTCTAGTCTTAGTCTTATCTTATATTACTATGTTAGTCATGTTACACAGACTGACCATGGCACATATTGAGCTAGAATTGTATTTTAATCTCACTAGAAGTACTCTGGGTGACATTGATTGTTGTGTTAAAGTGCTCATACCTGAAGGACTGATGGAAAATCATACAGTGTGACAACTTAGAGGTCTATTCACCAAAAGGTGAGTTGAGATGTGATGAGATAAGTTATGGCGAGAAGAACATTTCATCTCACCAATGTAGCTATACATTGTGCAGGTACAAACCTGGTGCATTTCACCAGCTAAACTTACCAGGATTGTAACTGCACAATGTATAACTAAATTGGTGAGATGAAATGTTCATCGCACCTCAACTCATCTTTTAGTGAATAGATCCTGTAGTAATGCAAGACAGAAAACAGAGTCTACTTGGACTGGTGACATGAACTCTTTAGACTTTAACCCAATGGCACTTTACTGACACCCACAGTGACCTTTGTCATCCTGACATCTCACTTTCCTTTCTAACTTTTATATTTGATGTCACGCTAGAAAGTTTTACAACTTGTGATCTCAGAGCTTTGTATAAAGTACTACCTTATTTAAGTTTACTTGATGTATTTTGTGGGAATCTGTTTTAAACGTTGATCTATTTGCCCCTTTTTATTAATGTAGATGTGCAACACATTGAGCTATTTTATATACCATACATTCTTGGCTAATTATTCCTTTCTAGAATTTATATTCCTGATTAAGCCAGGCCCAAGAGACACAGTTGTGTTAATAATGGAAGCTGTTTATGGATAGTTTAATTCATTTGGTAGGCATGCAGAATATATAAAATATTATTTGCCAATGGCCTGTCAACTTACATGATTTCTGTGCTGGCTATTTATCAGCTACACACTGACACTTGTCATTCTCAACATCAAGTAAAAAAAAAAAAAAACCTGCCAGCATACCAAGAGAAATATTCTGAACTAAGGTGACATTGAGGGAATTCTGACATTAATTGCCTACAGCCTTGTGTAAATTAAATCGGCTATCAATATAAAGTATTCTCTGCTTAAACAGCACACCTTTTCCTTCCTCCTGTTTACTAAGCTTTCCACTTATCCCCCGGAGCCTTATCACTCCAATATCACACACAGTTCCAACATTATGAAAGCATTTGGTTTTTCATCGACAAATCATAGTGGAATAAAATAAGGTGTTTTCTGTGTAAAAAAATAATAGGAACACAGTTGAAACACAGCACAAAGAAGAGCCTGTCTTCCAGATCACAGAAAGATGATTTTGTTTATGTATGGTTTAAAAGAGTACAAACAAAATAGTTTGAAAAGCACTTTAGTGGGACATTTGGGGGCATATGATCTTCCATCAATCCATAATTATATCCATGTGCAATATGTTGCATAACACCTTGTTTTTGAGATATCGCTGATAATGGTGACAGTGGTTGTTTGTATGCCCCTAATATTTTTTTTGTAACTAACACCAAAATGACCAGGGCTGGGTAACAACAACAAAAAACAAGGAGCAAAGGTTTTTAAAAATCTTTACATCATTAAAGTTTGGTTGTAACCTCACCTCTTACATATTATAAACCAATGCAGATAAAGTGACAAGCGCTATATATAATGTGCAGACAAACAAATTATGCAGCAAACACTAGTGCATTTTCCTCCAATTAGCACAAAATAGTGAATATCGTGTAATAAAGTGTTGCGCAGGATATAATAAAATAAATACTTATCAGAGATATATAGGCGAAAATCCAGCCTTTTTTAGATGTATATAAAAGAGAAGAAAAAAATATATACAAAATTGTGCAGTATTGTGAATATAAGGAAAATAAATATCTCCCCCTAAAGAATTGTACTCACACTCTACAGAGCCTATAGGACCGGCTCTGGGTGTATAAGGCGTGCAGACTCTGAGTCCCAAAATCCCCACATCCACTGGATAGATAATCGATGGAATACTCGTGGAGCAGGACACAACAGGAGTGAGAAACAAACGTTGTAGTGTCAAATGTAAACAATTTTAATTCCCCCCCACATATAGCAGCTTACATAGAAGAAGTTAAAAAACGATATCCCATGTAAAAAACAGTTAAAAACAGCATAGGTAAAAAGCAGGCAGAGTCACCCAGCCGATCATATCACAGTCTCCATCCGTCACTTCATAGGAGCAGGCAGCAGCTGAAGTTTGTATAGGCAGCGTTCTGCTGGAGGAGCTGGTACTTCCTAGTTGCAAGTCTCGTCAATAGTGTCCTGCTCCACGAGTATTCCATCGATTATCTATCCAGTGGATGTGGGGATTTTGGGACTCAGAGTCTGCACGCCTTATACACCCAGAGCCGGTCCTATAGGCTCTGTAGAGTGTGAGTACAATTCTTTAGGGGGAGATATTTATTTTCCTTATATTCACAATACTGCACAATTTTGTATATATTTTTTTCTTCTCTTTTATATACATCTAAAAAAGGCTGGATTTTCGCCTATATATCTCTGATAAGTATTTATTTTATTATATCCTGCGCAACACTTTATTACACGATCTTACATATTATACTATGGTCCTTTTCTAACAATTGTAATACATGCTTGAAGTAGTTGTAGTTTGGTTCTAGAGATACTTTGGGCTGTTTCTCTGAATCTTAGTACATTGTCTCATCTTGCTGTGCTGCATACAATGTATGGGCATGTACATTATAAATGTGCAGTCTTTAGCAACACATAAGATCGTTACAATTAAATATACTAACATATGTTGTACATATATTAGTAGAATATTAAATAGGTATATAGCTTTTTTTTCTTGTAATACCCTTTGCTTACAGTATGTAGAGTAGAAGAATGTTGTGCTACATAAATATTGATGATAATAATACCAGACACTGGTATTTGGTAGTGAACTACACTCGGTATGAAATGCTATTAATCAATTTGCTTGACTCCCAAAATGAAGAGGGAGAGTGGAGATATTGTTAAAGGATAAAGATCAATACAATATTAATTGCGCTCTGTGCTGTTTACACTGAAATTTTGAAAGAAATGCAACTAAAACAAAGATATAATAGAGAATATCATGGATTCAACACACACAGTCAATTACTAGGAATACTTAAATATACTATGTGTCTATTTGAAGGAGGTGAAATACAAAGACAAATGTGTTATGTATAGGGGTTTTGGTGATTTATTTGCTTATCTGTAGTAATAACCTTTGCTATGTGTAGAAAGCAAACCATGCCTGCCTTCAAGCAAAGCTTTAATGAACATTGATCTCACGTCAGAGGTTTTTTGACAATCATCTTGGTTAAATTGAACTTTATAATTCAACCATTGCTCATCTCTAGGAAATTCAAAATCTTCTAGAACTTTTGAGAACATTAAAAATGTAATAACTTTGTAAGTGATATGCAACCAAAAGAAATAGCAACATAGTAAATGTGGTGGATACATTGCCATTCCCCTGAAGGTCTGAATGAACACTATATTTTATTATTTATACATGTTGTGTGTTTGTTTTATGATATTGATTTTTTTCCACCTGTGTTCTTGTTGTTTTTATTTCAGTATACATATTGTAACCTTTATTGTAACCTTGGGTCTATTATTATTGGAATGTTTTCTCAAAACCAGAAAATTGTACCATTAATGTAGTAGCATGAGTGATATGTTCACATTTTACAAATTAATTGAAAGTTAAATGCACAGAATATTTCTTTCTTTAAAAAAAGTTTACTTAGATTTTAGCTATTGAGTCAGGTGTAGTAGTTAACCAAATATAAAATATAAATGCACTTTATTCCATCTAAAACATACAATGGTGAGTAACAGCTAGACTATGCACCACTTTCCCAAGACTAACCTGAATCATAGTTTTCACAAAAAAGGCCTATCATAACCCAACACAACACAGAATGACCCATCCATGCAGGAGGTGATGGAGCAATAAGAGGTGTTAATTCAAAGAGAAACATTAGTCTGTAATATTACTACTAAAATAAAATGCTTTTGAAGTAAATGCAGGTGTTGCCTCATTCAGAACCAGCCTTAAGTGTTCAGGCACCCTGTGCGGGCCACTCCCTTTATGTATTTAAATGTTTCTATCATATTCCCCCTGTTATGTCTTTCCTCCAAGCTATACATGTTAAACTCTAAAAGAGACTCTATGCTCATGTCTGTCTCTTTCCTTTCCTTCAATGTATATCTCTCTGCCTTCCCATATTTGTCACTTTCCTCTTCCGTCCCTTGTCTGTTTCTCTCCAATCCCCCATTTCCTGTCTCTCTCCCCACCTACATGTCTGTCTGTCTGTCTCTCTCATCCTCCCGCCTATATCTGTTCTCTCTCCTCCTCCCCAAATCTGGTATCTCTTTCTCCCTTTCCATATCTGTTCTCTCCCCCCAAATCTGTTATCTCTCCTCCACCTCATATCGATTATCACCCCTTCCCCTCCCTACCTCTTTCCCTCTCCCCATATCTCTTATCTATCCTTCCCTTCCCCAAATCTCTTTCCCTCTCCCCATATCTCTTATCTCTCCTTCCCCTCCCCATACCTCTTTCCCTCTTCCCATATCTCTTTCCCTTCCCCTCTCCTACCCCATCTCTGTTCTCTCCTCCTCCTCCTCCCCATCTGTTTTCTCACCCCTCATCCCATTTCTGTTCTCTTCCCCATCTCTGTTCTCTGCCCCCTCCTCCCCATCTCTGTTCTCTCCCCCCTTCTCCACATCTCTATTCTCTCCCCTCCCGTTATCCCCTCCTCTGTTTTTCCCCCCTACCGTTATCCCCTTCGTTATTCTCTCCCCCCAGCTCCAATCTCGTCCCCTCCTCTTCTGTTCTCCCTCCCCCTCCCATTCTTAATAAAAGTGGGCAGCATAAGCTCCATGTGTAAAACACACAAGGAGCTGAGTAAGTGCTCTCTCACACCCCGCGCGTAGTGATGATGTGTGTTTAACACTCAGAGTTTATGCTGCCTGTGGCTCCCTTATGAAGCAGACACCGCTCTGCTTCACAGAGTGGTGGCGTAGCTTGCACCCGGTGAGGTCTGCCCCCTCCCCAAATCCTCCAATTAACTATGCAGAGGGCTGGTGAGGTGAGATTTTCTAAACTCCCCAGCCTGTGCCTCTACCGGTAAACTTTTTTTTTTTTTTCAAGTGGCGGCCCCTGGGGTGTTGCATCGCACAGGTTGCAAACCCCAAAGGCCACCTCTGGCTTTATTAAAATATCGAAATATACATTAGATCTGTGTAGTATCAAGAGGTTATCTGACAAAGGCATTGGCAATATTGTGTGAAATTTGTCCAAATTCAGTTAAAATTGGTTGGCGCTTAGCAGGCACAGAGAGGTTTTTGCATAAATGGCATGGGTGACCACACAATAGTTACCAGCATGGTAACCTTAATCTGAGCATCATGGGAAACATAGTTTAGAATAGCTAGTGTGCTAAATATTAGCCACCACTTTAATAATCTACAATTAACCACAACTACTATAGTGTCAAGCCAGTAATGGCTGCCTGTATATCCTTGAGAATGCAGTCAACAAAAAGGTAGTGTTTAGTGTAGTGTAGGCCTCCTTAGACCTAATCTATAGATAGCAACAATTTCTAGGATTTTCATCCAGCAATATGGCAAAGTAATGTTAGTATTTGTTCTATAGATGTAGGCCCCCACAAGCTCTTCTACAGTTAATTGCATATCCCAGGATGATCAACTAGCAATGTTACTGGCTCAACATCATGGCAATTGCAGTAAACAAAAGTTAATGTAGTATGTATATACTCACTCACGAGAAGCGAGATTTTAACCTGAGCCACACCTTGTCATACAGGAAAAAAATCACCTAGATATTATGTGCACAGTGAATGTAGAGAATGAAAAATTATCTAGAAATTGTGTTAGCAGAATTGCCATCAAATGCATAAATGAAGGCAAAAAATGATGGGCATTATAAAGGGATAAAGGGAGCCTAAGTTGCAAGTGTCAGGAGAAAAAAGGTGCAATGACTGTTATCATATTTATAAGAGTCATTCTACCTGTTTAACACATCCCAAAAAATTTTGCTTTTGAAATTGCAACTATTCCATACACAGGTTGGCAGAGACTTGGAGTTTTAGGCACATTTTTGCTTCTTTTTTATATAAATGGGAAGCATTGGTACAAACAGCACCAGAGCAATCAAGAAGTTCGGAATTGGGTCAGGTAGCGCAGACTCCTGAAACTATTCGGCACAATTTCTGTGTACTCCATGTTTATACATCCCCCATTGTATTCTAAAGGGTCTACTCAATAAAGAGAGAACTACTGGGAATTGAGATGGGAATGTAAAATTTTGCTGATATAGCTGAGTTGGAAGAATCCTCTAATGCAGCTGAATAGGTTGGTATTTATTTTTTTTTGCCAGTTGCAGAGGGCAATAACTACAAGTAGCGTGTTACTACCGGTATTTCAAAACCTTTTTATTTTTTCAAAATAAGTGATAGTGACATTTTTTTATATCTGTCTTAAATCCCTAAATCACCCCCCACATGCACATATTTTTCAAAAGTAAACAACCCAGGGTATGTAACTTGGGTTATTTTGACACTTTTCATGCAGTGATTAGCAGACTTTTTCATTTTTAATAAAATATCCCAAGAGGACCACTGATAGTCCTAACATATCACTGGTCCTCTATGGAATAACTTTTTTTATTTCACGTATAACATGAAAAAAAAGGTGTTATTTAAAAAAAAAGCCTGGTGGGGTACTTGGGGAACCATGGGCAGACTGCTATAACTATAATTAGCCTTTACCTGCCCCATGATCGCTGTGGCACTTGCATTGACAGCTATAAACTTCCTGTCACTATGAATGGCTGTCACAGTGACCAGATGCTTCTGGGGGACCTCAGCAGGCATAGCTGAAGTGCCTCGGTATCGAGACACTTAGCCATGTAAGTTTTACTGTGATCGGACCTCCGTGACGGTCTTTGACAGTAATCAATCTTTATCATCAAGAAGAACAAGGAGTCCTGGAAGTGATGATTAATCCATCACTGAACCCTGATCTCAGCAACAGAGAATCTGTTTGGAATTACATGAAGAGAGAGAAGCAACTGAAGCTCAACATCATGGGGATTGATCTTGAGAACTGTGTTTTCTCCAAGTTGTTTGGAAAATCTTCCATTAAGTTCCTTAAAAAAACTGTGTGCAAGTGTACCTAGAAGAATTCATGCTGATTTTAAAGCAATCGGTGGTCACACCAAATATTGATTTGATTTAGCTTATATGTGTGTGTATATATGTGTGTATATATATCTAATAAATAAATGTGTGTTAGGTATTCACTTATGTGAACTTTATGATATTTAAGTCCAATCAGCATGGTAATTTTTTTTTAAAAACTTCATATATTTAGCTGTTGGGGTCAGTATATTAAAATTAAGTAATATTTAGTGTTAGACATCATTAGGGATGGAAGAAAAAGCCTATATGTATATTCTAAATTACTTCAAGAGAAAACCTCTCCATTCCATTGTATGTATAATTATTATGTCTGAACTCTGCAACTCTGTGAAATATGTTACTACTTTATAAATAAATTATAACAATACAGATTCTCTGGTAAAAAAAAATAATTAGGAAGTGCTTCTGAAGATGAAATTAAATTGCTGTAAGCTGTAACATGTCCCCAGTTGTTGATGCAATCCCTTCTCAGCATTCATTTTAAACCCTGTGGCCCTTGCATTTGTAAGAAGAGGACAATAGAACTATAGAAATTAAGATGATTTTTTAATAAAATAATTTGGTGCAAGCAAATATGGGCTGTTATGAAATGCACATTTAAATGTAGTTGTGTGGCGTCCTGTTTTAAATAATACAGCACTGATTATGACTTACTGCGCTTGATTGATTGGTATGAAGCTTGGGTCATTGTCATCATGGTTCTGTGATGATTTGGAGAGTTGTTAAAAGAGAGAGGCAATTTAAAGCCTTGTAACAAAATGAGATAAATCAAATGAGATGCAGCATTTGTGAAGAATAATTGGGGATGTATCTTTTGAACCTTCAAAAAGGTTGCTCATGTGTGAACAAAGAAAACTAAGCAAAAGCAAAGTGGTTTAATGATGAGCCAGCCTAAAGTAACTCGATTTCTGTAAGTCTACAAAATTGTGATGTAAAGAAGAGAAGGCCACATTGAAAAAAAGCCTGTAAAGAAGAGAACTGAATTACTGTAATTACGGTATACGTTATATGCAATCACTGTGCTTTAATGTATGGACTGTATTAAAATAAAGTAGAAAGGAATTTAATTAAAATCGTAATCTTAATTATAATAAATTACCAAGTGGAGCCTTAGTAAAATCAGGAAAAAAAGCAGTTTGATATATTGAAATCATAGTTGTGCATGGCAACTGTTGACATTTTTAAGAGACTGCAGTAGAGCACGGTTGGATAACTGGATTCAGAGACACCGAAGAATGTACACTGTGAATGCGGTAGATAAAATTACCTCTTTAAAGGGACAGTCTAGTCCCCAAACTCACCTTGGTGCAAGTTGAAGACCATGGCTTGTATAGAGCACAGGCTTTTTTCCGGTGTAATTTGATGCAGGCATTTTGCATAAATCACATTTTTAATATTTTACTCAAGCCCTCCCCCTGTGATTACTCTGCATGTTTACAGCAGGAGCGGCAGCACCGATTATATAGACACTGAGAATATAATGTTTTGTTTTATTTAGTCACTTCCTGTGCTGCTGCAAAATAATGCATTGTATGGATTATACGTGACCTTGCTCTTGTACACAGTAGGATCAGTAGAGTAACATAATATTCCATTCATTTGAATGAAATTATTCTCATTGGTTCCTGCAGCAAAAAAAAAAGGAAATTTACTTTTACTCAGGTAGTGTGGGCACTCTTTCTTGCAAACTGCTGTAATTTCACAAATTTGTCTAACTGTAAGCTTTTTATATTTTAAGGCATTCAAAATGTAAAACATGCATTTTAAAGTACTTTGAAAGCACATTAAGATGCATTAACATTTGGAAGATGGATTTTTGGCACCAGACAGTACCTTTAAGTAGGTGCTATGAAAAGTATTTAATCTCAAGTAAGAATGAAACATTTTATTGGACTGTTGCAGTGAGTTTTTCTAGGACCACCTTATCCAATGCGCAATGTTGGCATTTGCCTAGGTTCCTCAAGTTAAGACGGCCCTGAGTGTTTCAAAAATGAATGCAAACATTTCGTTATATGTGCATCAATTCAGTCCTGCTGATCGGGGGAAACTTCACCGTGGAAAGTATAAGATGTCGCTATTGTAAAAGTAATGATTACATCTGAACAAGGCCGAAATACGAAATTACTCATTAAATTCGGCCATTTCAATTCTCTAGCTTTTATGTGGATGTATATGAATTTTATACTACGATTTTATTGTATAATATGATTTTATGATGGTTTTAATTGTATGTTATATATATATATATATATATATAAATATATATATATATATATATATATATATATATATACATTATAATATATAACACTAATATATATATATATATATATATATATTTAGATTTTTTAAGTAGTTTTTTAAACATATATTTTATTAGATTTTTTTATAAAGTTTATTTACTTAGGGGTCATTTGGTGGGAGTTCAGAGGATTTCAGCTGTTTTTGCTGTAGCCTAAATCATCCCATTGGCTGCTATTTCGGTTGGCACAACTTAAGATGCGTTCGACTGCCAAAATATCAGACCTGAAATCGATCATAATGACTGATTTGTAGGTAATTTGTGTGATACCCAAATGGCCTGATTTTCAGCACCGTTCGTATCACCAACACGCTTAGAATATAGCTAAATTTAAGAGATACAATTGTAGCTACCTGAATTAACCCCAGTTAATGTTCTGATTATTTTATAATAAAGGTAGTTGTTCTCTTAACCACCTAGTGATCCTTAGGAGTAAAACACAATAAGTAGGATTTTGTGTTCCTGATGTCAGTATCCAGCACTAGTGATGTCACAGGGATGTGCTTGAACTCAGAAATGTAGGCTCAGAGCAGTTTGCCTAAACATCAAATGATCATCAGTTACATTTATCCTGTTAGAGTGAGGTGACTATAAGTCATCTGACAGAGAGGGTCCCATTGTGGATCCCACCAGTAGGGGACTGTGATGTGCCATTGTTAGTAGGACCTGCTATACCATCTGCATGGTCTTTTAGAGCCATGTCTTTGAGGATGGCATGGCATGTTCATCTGCAGAAAGGGGTTTATGATGTATTGTTTTTGGATAAAAGGGCAAGTAAAAGAGCTTTGAGATAGGGCAGAATAAAGCTTTAACGATAGCTGTCAGTCTTGATAGTATAAAGGTTGCCTTTGAAAGAAAGTTCCTGAATAATATTGATAGCGCTGTCTTTTGAGAAGCTAAGCTGTATCGAGTCTGTCTGTGATAAGCAAATGTGTTAAACATAACAACTTTTCACAACAAAGATTGTGAGTAGCATTAATCTAGATAACTCTTCATTAGCCAGTCAAAAAGTTACGATTTGGTGTAAAGCATTTGCTTTGAATGTTCCTCTTAATTCTTTAATATGACATTTAAAGGGTTACATTGTACTGGCGACATGGGTTTAAAAAGAACAAAGGCTAAAATTTCAAGAATAGTCAACGGTTTTCATTACTGTAATGCATTTCAAGGTGCCATTTGCTGAAGCCTGAGCCCAGGAGCTATTGTGCAGTAGTTTAAATTAAAAAAAGCAATTATTTCAAGTACAAAATCTTCCAAACAAAGCTCTATTTTCTGAAACCCTCTTACTACTCAAATGTTCTCCTGTATGCATATCAGATCAATATATTCCACCCATAAGTAAGTGGCAAAACACCTAAATATATTAAAAAAAATACAGAGTTTAATTTATGTAATGGATGCAGAATTAGTTCAGAGTTAAAAATACAAAAACAATGTTTTTTGTGTTAGTTTTATAAAACCAGGAATGTATGGCAACCTGTGGACAACAATTCTCATGACTTACTGTTCTCAATTTAAACCCTATGTGTTCATCTTTTTATATGTGGCGATATGAAAAACTAGGCAAGATAAAAAAAAAAAACAACAAGTGATAATAGTAATCAGTAAAAACTGCATGTCTGAGTAAAAGCATGGTGCCAGTAAATATACGTCTTTGCCTAATATAATGCTTGAAAAATAATAATGTCACATTCAAATTATCGGTATGTAGAAAGCAAATATTAGTTTTGGTGTACCTGCAGAGTATCTGTAGTATCAGACAGGATATAAAATGAGTGGGAACATGTAAGTATACATGTTTGTAATGATCCACTGACTTACTGTGGTTGTCTTTACCATAAATACCTTCTGTTGTCTGTGCATGTACCATTGTTCCAAATCATGTGTGTAATTTGCCAGAGACCTACCCCTACTGAGGAATTCCACCCAGTTTCGAATTTTCCCCATTGAAAGTAATGGGAGGCAAAATAATAATAAATTTTGAGACAAAGTCAAACTCAGGTGCCAAATTTGACTTAGTCTCAAAAATAGCTTTGATCATTTCACTTCCCATTACTTTCAATGGGGGAGCATCAAACCTGTGTTTCTTTTCTAAGTCAAGCTCACGTGCTGAATTTGATTTCGTCTCAAAATGAAAGTCGTCCTCCAAAGTCGAAATTTAAGTAAATAGACCCATAAGAGTGGGTTTTTCGGCCACTTCACCTCTATCCCAGGCTATGTTAGATGCATTATTTTGTACAGCATCCATATGCATTTTCACTATTCATTTAGATGGTAATTTGGGGCATTAGTGTCCTTTAGGCTTAACTTGCATACTAGTCTTATAGTGGCCAATATGTTGATTAAAAATCACAAAGCACTGATATATTTAACAGAATACACTGACATCAGACCAGAGACATGAAGGGTCATTCAGGTATGTTATGTCATAAAACCTGTGCATTAGTAAATCTCTGCTTACTTACAATTGAATACAACGTGGCACTGCATTGTTCAGACCTTAGCTGTGTATTAGTTTCATGTCAGTAGTGCAGTAATATGTAAAGGAATTTTCTTTGATATGAATTCACAGTTCCCTTTTTTTTGCATCTGCCATGTAAATGCTGTAATAGAACATATGAATCCTTAATAAGCCCAAAATCATGGCTTTGAAAGTATTTTCAATTTGACCAAAGCTCATAATTGCATTGCCTTATGACAGCACTCCTGTTCAGAGCCAGAGAAGTCTGGTTTCTTAATTGGATGCCCATCTGGTTCCAGTTCAGAAATAGTAATTGTTCTCTAGAAACTTGGCAAACAAGCTGGCAAAGGTCAAAATAAAACATAAAAGACATTGTGCAATTTTACTATAAATATAGGGGATATTTTGGGAAACATTCTTTAAATCCAGATTAGTTTTAGCACATCATTGACTAAATCTCTATTTGGCATTTCACTGGAGTTAATTGTGCATGTTTTATTAACATCATAAACGATAATTTTGCAAAATATGTTGTGTTTTTTAATTAGGGTCAGCAAGTACAGAGTGGACTCGGTGCCCAAAAAGGGGAAAAGGTAAATAACAATTTGGTTATGAACAATTGTACACGCATTATATTTTATGTATTCTTCTTACCTGTCTGTTATGTCTTTTTTTTTTTTTTTTTTTAAAGATGCACAGTCCACTGTAATAGTGTCTTTATTTTCTTTTACTTGCCCTTTTACTCCAGGTGGTTATGTGCCTGTGAGTAAAATCATGCTGTAAATCAGTACTGAATCAAGGCCCGCCATAGACACAGCTGTTGCTATCATTATCATGCATTTCACAGACTAGAAGAGCTTGCAGTGCTAATCATTTTTTTACAAATTTCTCTACAAGTGAAATAATCTTTGTTTGTTAACACCATTTTTATATCAGCGTACATACCATATATACATATAAGAAACATTGCAAGATTTGCCAAAATCTAATCAACATTTTTTTTGCGGAACCTTTGATTTGAAGGTCATTCAAACAAGATAAGTTAATAACATGAAAATGATGACATAGGAATATTCCATAGTATTTGCCCCAATGATAGGAAAACTATATTAGAATTCAGAATTATTAGGACATTCTAAGCATTCTTGTTGAAATAAGCATAATCATTTTATACTGTCCCTAAATAAGCTAGTAATTTGAATATACAAAAGCAAGCCCCAAGGTTATTTCAAAGGTTAATTAAAGTTAATTAAGATACCAGCAGTGTTAAAAAATGTTTATGTTAAGTATTCAAATAGTAACTATCTCATATTTATTTGTTTAGGTTTACTGACTGATTCTGAATATTTTAGAGTTTGTCCCTCAATGAATTCTTTGTGTTGCAGTTTAATGGCAATATGCTGTTGGTATTTCTCTGTCCTGTGAGTTGAAATAAAAGGTTATTAATAATATGCACAGCACCTGCTGGTATCGAATCATATGCTGTGTTGTTTTAAGCAGACTCCCATCAACAGTTGGGCGTCTGCAACCCCCAAAAAGTGATAGCATATATGTTGCTTTCATCTTCATTATATACAATTTTACAGTTATGGAACATGATAGCTACTATCAGTATATAGTCAGACACAGATGTGGGACAATATACAGTTAGCCAGATGGGAAAGAGTATAATTGCAATTAGTATATAGTTAGACACTGCCACTAGTGCAATACAGCTCCCATCACTTTAAAGTCCAATGTACAATATAGTCCTCATCACACACCATGATTCTTTTTACTCCACCAGTATCAGAGTACTTTTCACCCCATTTTCCTGTCACCTAGCATTACAATTGCCACTTGCCCCTCATGATTGTAAAAAAGAGGGTAGCCATCTTCCTGACTTCCTCCTAATGTGTGGCTGCAAGTATACAGGTGGAGACTTAATGCAAGTTTACAGCCTTATGATAGCATGACCAATATTAGATTGGAGGGGAAGACTGGGGTGGTGTCATGTCCTGGCCACTTTAAAGATGACCTTTCAGATGGGTACTTTGTGTTTTTGAGTATTTGGGCAAGGCCTATAAGGCAAGGGCTATAAAAGGCTTTTAGTTTGATGTTAGATTAATCGTTTGTCTTTATTATGTCAAGCTATTCAGATCAAATTGTACAGATCCAACAATTGCTAATATAGGGAAAAGAGATAATTTAATGTAAAACAAGATCCTGGAGTGACGATCATTGACTTGATATGGAGTAGGGTACACCAAATACACTCACATATTATCCATATGATCTCTGGACAAGGGATGTAATAAATCTACATTTCTATTATGAACATACAATGCTGAATTCTGGAACATGTCTTCATATCCCAAGTCATATCAAATTTACCTATTCATATGAAACATTTTTTGTTAGATTTGTTTTCTCCCAAATATGTCATTCCAGAGCACTTGAAGCAAGGATTTCATTTAAATTGTAAAATAACTGTAGTAAGCTAGTTTTGATAAATTGTTTCCCAAACATTTTGTCTTTCATACTGTTCTAAACAGAAGTGTAAGGATATATCAGCAAACTAATTTATTTTACATGAAAAAAATAAAGTGGATGTCCAACTCCATAAATTACATTTTTGCAGCTTTTATCTCTCACAAGCTGTTATCATAAAGCCATTCATGCTGTGGTGTAACTCATATGATTCACTCTATCTATACTCATATTTCCAATATGCAAGAGACCCATATACTTTAAAAGTCTGAGAAATTGAAAAATAGCTATGTTAAGGAGACCCTGTCACCTAAACATTGTTTGCACTGTTAATAGAGATCATAAAATAACATTTATAGCAAATTCATGGATTAAGTGAAAACACATTTTAAATATGCCTGTGTTGTCTTCTGGTTATGACCTAATTATTTGGCCCCACCTGCAAATAGAGTTACATAAAATGAGTACTGTCACAATGTTTTTTTTATCAGTTAAAATACAATTTTCTCTTTATCGTCGCCTTTTATTCGCCTTCTTTCATAAACAAGGACGTTTCAAAGCCACCCCATTCTTTTTAATGGCAGTGTACACTGATCAGCCATAACGTTATGACCAATTTCCATTAACGATTGTACATGGTCTGCAACAATGATTAGGCAGGTGGTACATGTCAAAATAACATCCACATGAATGGCAGGACCCAATGTTTCTCAGCAGAACATTGCCCAAAGCATCACACTGCCTCCGCCAGCTTGCCACCGGTCAGTAGTCATAATGGTATGGCTAATCAGTGTATATGCATATATCAAATGCAATGCATAAGGAGGAAACAAACTACATTATAAACATGATGGTGGAGTAATTCAATGCTTTGTTTAGTCCATTTGGTTATAAAGTCTGTAAATCCAACGCGATTCCAGACATATATATTCATATACATTCTTCTGACGTTTTGAATACATTTATCAATCAACATGAATGCCCAGTGGTCAGAATTCTCTCCATGGCGAGCCTTTACATGTCTAGGTATGGACACTTCAATCATAACAGTGGTAATATTGAACTGTTCAAGGACACCTCTGATGTCTTGCCCACATATTGTTTGCTACATGTACATTTGTTGTGATAAACTACATATATTGACTGGCAGTGAATAAATTCATGTATCTGAAACTCTTCACCAGAAAAAGAAGAGATAGTTGATTTGGTAGGTCTTGCGTATATACAGGCTTTGCAGGTGCAACACATCTAAGTTACCTAAATGGGGAGTGAGACAATTGTTTAGGCTGTTTCTCTAAATGACCATGAACTAATCAATCCCACAAATGTAGTCGCCATCTTGCTGTAATTGTTGGATGACTTGTTAGTCTATCATTTAAAAAGTTGCCAGTAGCAATTTGTGACAAGCATTTTTTTTTTTTAATAGATGTAATTATTCACCAGCCATCATCAAAGGTGGCAATGCACCATCCTGATGTTTCTTTTTCTTTTATTATTACCACTTGGAATCTCCAATTCTTAAGCCAGTTGTCGTTTAGTATCTAACGCACGTTTGTACGCTCTGGTGAGGCACCTCTAAGGGTAGACAAAAACAAAGATTTGGGAGCGGACAAAGGGCTCAAATAGCCCTCCCTATAAGTTGTAACCTACTCAGGAGAAGCATCATCATTTTTGGTCACTTGTACCATTACAGAGGAGATCTCTCCATTAGCATATCAGACTGGTGCCACCCATAAGTACAGTCCAGATCCAAAATGCCCAGCAAGTCTCCTTTGCACGAGGGACACAGCAACCACAGAAATTGGAAGAATTGATAATATTGTTTATGAGGAATTTCTCTTTTATATGTTGATTACAATACATTGGGGTTGACAGTCTTGATGGTGTGTCCTGCATTCTTCGTTTTGTTTTACCCTTTTATACCTAATTATATTGATTTTAATTAATTAATGATTAAAATCTAAGTTATATATAATATATATATATATATATAATTGAAAATTTACTCATAAATATTGTCAAATTATATATTATCAATCTTTATCTAAATTAAAGAGTTCTTTAAGATAGCACCCTAACAAGGAAGCTATACATTATTAGTGGAGGTTCATTGCTATTAAAAATGTCATCATATTAACGTTTGTATTATCTGATAATGTTCCTTTAAGACCTTACAGTGTGGATTTAAAGCAAGAAACACAAGAGACGTAAAACTACAGAAACCAACACAACTGGGAAGAATGATTGCATTATCAGTCTCATCTCTATTACATTTACTGCTTGTTTTCTAACAAATGTATAGCTAGAATAGCTTATAATTTGTTCTGTGCAAGAGGTTGATTATTATTTAATGTGTCGTTTACTCTTGCTTTGTGTAGTAAACTCATCCTCATTATAGAAATTACAGTGCTTATCATCTCTGCTCCTGTTCTACGGAAAAGCATTAGTTTTATGCTCTTTTGTAAGATGTAAGCTTGTGGACACTTGGTAAATGTTGTTGTATATATATATATTTTTTTGTGCCTAGCTTATTCCAGTTGTTTTCTTATTGTTTTGATTTGTAGGGAGACATTGGTCCAGGAGGATTGCCTGGCCTGCCAGGATTGGTAATTATATAACAGTTCAAATTAGGTTTCAAATTGTACAGCATGTGAAGTTGTTGCCATAAAATCCATAAGGTTTAGTGCCCAGCCAGCAGAGAGGCAGGAACAAAGCTAATAAATTCAGGCAAATGGCTTTCTGTAAAATCATTATTTTCAAACAAAATAGCCTAGTGTGGATGCTGATCTGCATGGTTCATGATCATAAAAACATAAAAAAAAACGATGTTCTTTCTTAGGAAGAGTAAATATACTACTGTCAAATTCCCTGATGATATTTACAGCTAATGTAACGTATGCATGTAAGACTTTAGTAGTAAATATTTGCACGTGGGGAATTGACTATTGATTAATGAATTGAAAAGTAGGTCTAGAGAAAAATTATTTTTAGAATATTGTAGTGTTCTCCTGTACAATTCTAGGTCATTAATAGCCTCTTCGATAGGGTAGCCATGCAACCTCTTTTACCCAGACATGTCTTCTTTTTGATGCCTTAAATGTCTACCCAGCGGGTTTTTTAACTTTTAATAAATGTCCCACTTAGGCTGCCTCATGCTCTCTTCAAATCAGAGCATTGGGGGTCACGTGACCTTCCGATGCTCAGACTACTCAGAGGCATAGAGCAGGCCTTGTTTTGGGGGTAAGTGCTTGGTGCAATCTACGCATTGGTGTAAGTCCATGGTGCAATGTGAGTGCTGGGGGCAAATCCTTGGTGCAATGTGGGTGCTGGGTGTAAGTACTCACTAGATTATGGGAACTTGGGGTATGTCTTTAGTGCAATGTGGGTGCTAGGGACAAGTCCTTGTTCAAAATGGGTGCTGGGGGTAAGTTGTTGGTGCAATGTGGGTTCTGGGGGCAAGTATTTGTTGCAATCTGATACAAGTCCTGTGAGTGGAATGTGTGCTCTGGGTGCAATGGCAAGAAATGTGGGAGCTATAATGAAAGGAGGGCATGAGAAATGGGGCAGTGGAAGTAAATCAAAATGAGGAATTAATTTTGGTTCAAAACTATTTTATTATCTGATATCTATACCTTACCACCCCCTGTGACTGGTGGAGAGGGCTGTGTGTCACATTGTCTCGTCACCAGGACATGGCAATGCTATGCTAGCATAATTTAAACAATATCATACTGAACTAGTAGAAAGGATTTTATAAAGACTGTGCATATCGGTCTATATCAACTATTAGTTTTGATCTGAATAGAGAATATTTGTTTTCAGATTTACTGTAACTGGTGTTGGCATCCAGTAGTGGTAGAAGGTAGAAATCAGGGCTAAAAACTCTGTTAGGGTTAGTAATAACCAGAACACGGCACAATGGAGGGGTTTCACAGCAGAAAATAGCAGAAAACTAGTTTTATATTTAGAAGTAGAGCCAATGTACACATTAGAGCCAAAAGATACCACTTAGAAAATTCATGGGGGCCACTTATAATGTCTTCTTCATATATTGAAAAAGAAAGAAAAACAGTAAGTTTGTGCAAGGCCAACTTCAGGGGTTGACACGTCGCCCCGAGAAAAAAAAAAAGATATTGCTGGCAGTGATGCTTGCAGTGGAGATCAAAATAACTACCCTCACCAGCCCCCTGCTGCCTAGTAGGAAGCATGGTGTCTGAATGCTCCCCATCCTCGCCACGGTTCCTGTGGTCTTCCAGCACTCAGACCACGAGAGCAGCATGAAAGGCACCATGGTAGGTTGTCTGTGTGTTTGGACAACTCTCAGACACCATGTTGCCTGCCACTAGACACCAAGGAGCTGTAGGTGCTGGCTGGAGTAAGTCCTGGTGTTCTTAAGTAGTTCCTGGGTTTGCAATGTGGGTGATGGGGCATATGGTGGGGTAAGTCCTAAGTGTGCAATGCAGGTGATATGGCATGTCCTGAGGTGCTGGGTTAAGTCCTTGCTGTGCATTGTGAGTGATGGGGCATGTCCTGTAGATGCAAAGTGGGTGCTGGCTGGGGTAAGTCCTAGGTGTGTCATGTTGGTCCTGGGTGTGCAAGGTTGTGCAATGTGGAGGTGGGAGCCCTAATCGTTTGGTCTGTTAGGGTCCCACAATTTGTGATGGCAACCCTTGGTTTTCATATATATATATATATATATATATATATATATGCAAAACAGAACAGAACAAAGCAGCAACTGCTTAGCCCACATTAAAGGAAGACATACAGGACTAAGTATAAAGTATAACGTTAATCATGCTATATTTAATCAACTAGGACATACATAAGAAAAGGGAATAGATCATTACAAGATCAGAACATGGAGGATAAACCTAATGTGTTTTTCGACATATTTGTAATACTGTATTAACTTATAAACACAAATATACCAAGCTAAACTAAAAGTAAATCCTGACACCATTTAGATGCTAATCAACTGCTTGTGTGAAAATGAGCAGGCAAACAGACATCTTCTAAAGGCATATTAAAAGGTAGCTAAAATATGATGCTGGCTGTGACGGGCTGCTACAGCAGTGTGCCAATTCTGTGCTTACCGCCACACTGGGACCTCCATGTTGGCAGTAACGATATGTTAAGCCTATCTGTATTTCATGCAATTTCCATCTGGCGTGAATTCCCAGACAAAACACATTATTGAGATCTCTTCTGTTTAAAATTGGTTTTATCAGGTCCACTATCCAATTTGATGGTCAGGCTTATTTAGAGGCACTGAGAAAATTGGTCCCTGTAGCTTTCTCATTGCATAATAATTACAAAATTATATGAGGCTTAACTGATCTGCATAACTTGTGGATTTGAGTCAAAAGTGAAAAACTTTTTGCTTCCAATGATTCAAGTGCATAATGAGGTATTGTTCGTTTTTGGTAGACTGTGGCACTGCATGAAGGAACCTATCAGATGATTATATTTTTTAATGTCTATAGAGCATAATTCAGTTAGCAAAATTTCACAGCTTGTTCATGGATAATTGCCATCTAAAAGTGCATATAATTACAATATGAAAAAAGCCTAAATGTTTTGGAAGAAGAATAATAGATGATAGAAGAAAAGAAAAGTACAAGATAGCATGATGCACCCCATTTCTGAATCCTATGTGCGAGGCATGCTGGGAAGATGGCTGAAATTATGAATTTCTTTTGTCAGAGAAGTTAGGGAGGATGGTAGACCTGTTAAATGGAGCACCACGTGAAAATATGCCTGCATATGAAGCCGCTCATGTCTAATATTCAGAAGTTAATTAATATTGGCTTTTACACTGTTATATCTATGTAATTTGTAGATAAATGTGTTTTTACATAAAAAAAATATGTAAAATGTATCTGTTTCAGGAAGTATCAATCTAGGTTTTTTTTCTAACCAATAGTTTTACTCGCAAGATAAGCCAACTTAATGATACCACGACATTTCCTAAAAATGTATGTACTGTTGATGATTGTGCATGTAACTATAAATGCACAAGATTGTGATATGTTTGAATCATTGTTAGATGTGGTATTATAACGTAAATGCTTCATGTTTACAGGTTAATACTGTCTCAAAAGGTGAAAAGGGTGATCAAGTAAGTATATCAGATACTTCTTCTATCAATTACCTTCTACCTTCAGTTGCAGTATGTGAAAAGGTGTAGGCTGTAAATCCTGTGGCTGTATTGTGCATCAGAAAGAATCACCACTGGGTACCAGAAGCACTTAACCAAAAATGTTGGCCAGTTCCCTCAGTGTAGTACTTCCCTCAATCACAGATTGCTAGGTTGGAAACTGTTTGTCACAGGAGAGCATTTTCTCACTGTCACAATCTTTAGACACTGCTATGTAATTACTCTTATTCTACATAGAAACATAGAATGCGATGGCAGACAAGAACCATTCGGCCCATCAAGTTTGGCCAATTTTCTAAATACTTTTATTAGTCCCCAGTTCCCTATCTTATTGCTAAGATAGCCTTGTGCCTATCCCACGCATGCTTAAAATCCTTGACTGTTTTTACCTCTACCACTTCTGCTGGAAGGCTATTCCATACATCCACTACCCTCTCAGTAAAGTAATACTTGTAATTTAAAACACATTTTTCTCACCAGTTTTGCTAACACCATTATAGATCATTTCCAATAATTTTTGTATTCTCTAAATGCGCAGTAAAAACAATATTTAGGTGGTACCGTCCCTTTAACTGTATGATTTATATTTGTGCTTAACAAATATTCATGAACGAGGAAATTGCTGGGAATTTACAAGGGAATTTCAAACGTTAAGCCAAAGTAACTGAATTGGAGAATTTTTCTAACTTTGATACTTTGGCCTTACATTTGAAATTCCATTTTTAAGTCCCTCTTTCATCAATAAAGCCCTTAGCCATCTCTGTATCTTCCCCTGTTTCATGTGCTAGTAAAACATTTTTTTTATTTTAGTGCATA
The DNA here is from genome assembly GCA_036172795.1 of Pelodytes ibericus. NCBI lineage: Eukaryota > Metazoa > Chordata > Amphibia > Anura > Pelodytidae > Pelodytes > Pelodytes ibericus. The sequence continues at coordinate 119,602,992 of CM069861.1, read as the reverse complement.
TATGTAAGCTGGAATATCCACTGTGATAGAGCAGTAGAGGTTGCTATAACCTCTAATTGAAACAAATTACACGCAAATTTGTATCATTATTCAACAAATTATAAATGATGGCAGCAGTAAAATGTCCACATTTCTGATTTATGATTCTACACAAAAATGTACAACCAGCCTTTACTCATAATGCATAGAATCATAGCTTTTCATTTCTTCAATTAAATGTGGGTAATATATACACATTTTTTCGATATGTTTGTGACAATCGTAGTTTGCTTAGTTTCCCTTTTTTTAACCAATTGTTTGTGATGTCTGCTCTGTTACTATCAATCACATTGTTCTTTTGTTTTTAACTTTAATGTATCCAAATAAACAAATAATTAGCATCCGAATATGAAATGTTTATTTTTTTTTCAGGGTGAAATTGGAATTAAAGGAGAGCAAGGATCCAAGGTTACATATTTAACTGTTTTGACATTGACTATTGTATAACAGACACTAGTGCTTGTGTTTAGAAAGTATATACGAAGTCAGATGCTTTCCTTGGGATGGAGACAGTACTCCAGTAAGGGGCCTGACGCAGTTGCTGAAACTAGAGGCCCTGTCATTGATGTCCATGGGCTCTTCCGGCTAATGGACTGCACCAATATGGTAGAACAGGGAACACTCGATTTGATGAAGGCAAAATGAATTTTATGATGCTTTAGTTCAGCACTTTACTAGATAATTTTGACTCTCCAAGCTTCACATAATAGCCAGGCAGCCTAATGAGACGAGCAAGAGGAAATGCATATGTGACCTGAAAAGGACATGGACTTGATGCACAGAGGTGGGGGATTATGGGAAGAAGATCAAAGAAGGACAGCGAGGGAATATGTGGGATAAGAAAAATTGCTAGTGTGTGGCTTTGGTTGTTGAGGGGACCCAGGATATTCATTTAGTGTTGAACAAATCTAGCCTAAAAAGTCAACTTCTCCCGCAAATGATGATGGTCTACACATGTAAAATACAAAGTAGTCCAAGAAGCCGCAACCCCCTCTTTCCAACTCTTTTTTTTAACTCTTTTTTCCCAGGTTAATTTCTTAAATACTATAAAAATGCAAGATCTGTATCAGTTCATGTCATGTTTAGTTAAAATATGTTCTATATTATCATTTACTTTCTCAATTTTGCCTGAAGATATCTAGTGATATCTAATCATCTAATATGTATATGAAATAAATGGCCAGTAAGGTATATGGATGTAGGCAGCCTCTTAATGAATAAGACATCAAGGGACATTTGTACTGAATTCTAAATACTCACTCAGTTGCATCTTCATTGGACATGTTCTTTAACTACTGACATGAAAAAGCGTAATCAATACTTGCGGAATATTGTGCAATGCTGAAGGATGATCTGAAAGTCAGAGTAAATCACAGATCCTTATCATTCCACATCTTCATAAATATGGCCATCCTGTATAATGTAGAACCTTCAGTGATTGAACATATTTGTCTCAATGGTTGTTATGTTCTATGAAAGGCGCCATAAGATGTTGTTTATCTATTTATTAACTTCTCCAACAGGTATATTTTGATGTGTATGTAGTAAAACCACTATAACTCTTTAGGTCATAGACTCTGTCCTTCTTTGCAATTATTAATTTTGGCAATATTTATTTATAGTCTATAAATCTGTAAACTGCTTTGAACCTTGTAACAGTGCAAAACTAGATTTAGCAAATCCAGAAGTGTTTTTTTTTTGTTTTTTTTTAACAATTTTATTATTTTCTTTTTGTTACTACAATCATTTCTTAACGTGTGCCTCCATCCGCTGAGTACTGCCACTGAGTAATCTAATCCTCTTGCTGCCAAGATCATTTAGTTGTCCATTCCCAGCTGCACTCTTTAATATAATTTATGACATTTGCATATTACACAGAATCCCAATCATTAACCTTCCAAATTCCCTGACATTGTTGTTTGTACATATACAGTTATATTTTATTAAAAATAATGTACTTTCTATTTTTATCAAATTGCATACTTCTTTAAGAAATGGATAGCATAGATTAATAGTAACAGCAGCATCTCTTTAAAACGATAGAAATATTTATGCACGGAACCTGTGTAAAGGCAAAGTCATATAACATGATCTAGTTATAGTTTTTTTGCAGAGAGGAAGCAACTGTGTAGTAGGTATTTACAATAAATATATTATTTGATAAAATTATTCAAAACAAGAAAAACAAGAGACAATTTGTAGTTGATCATTTTTATTGTATGTCAGTATTTCTTATGTTTAGATGTGCTTCAAATATATCTTTTGTATTTTTAGCATAAATGATACATATTATTTAAAACAGACTTGAATAGTCCTATACCCTACTTTGTTTGCTTCTTTATATGTAAAATCAACCTCCTATATACTTTTTTGTCCTTAAGAAACAAAGCAAGTATATCACTGGACCCTAGTTTATCAATGGAAAATTCAACTGCATATTTATGCGAACTATACTGCCTAAAATTAAACAGAAAAAATAATGAGGCATTTCCTTTAAATTCTTTCTAAGGGTGAACATGGAGATCCAGGATTACCAGGATTTGCTGGAGCTCCAGGCTCACAGGTATCATTTCAAATGTAGTTTCGGTGTTTTCCAGGCTTTTCTTGCACAATGAGATTATTAATGAAAACCAGGGATCACCGCAGCCTTGTAATTACTTCTGTAGAAAATCCAATAACAGGTTCATAGACTCCTTCCGTAAGTTCGGGGTATTAAAAACCACATGTGGCATAGCAGTTAAAAAGCTGTTTGATAGGAGCTGGATTTTTTTTGCAGCATATTTTGGTTGGCATAAATACATAAAGCTTTGCTTTATTAAACATCAACATTAAATATGTTTTCTTTGTACATATTGGAAGATCTTGACAAAAATCTATTTCCATATTTACATTTTTCTGCCATTTTCTAGGGTTCAAAAGGAGAACCAGGGCCAACTGGACAACAGGGAGCACCAGGGGATGTGGTATGTGCAGTGTCATCATGTATATTAGAACATACATTTCAAGAGACTACCTGCTTTTTTAATAATGTATTTTACCTGTTACCCCTCTGCTGTTAAGTGAAGGATCAGTTTCTTTGTGGGGAACACTTACACTGTTGCCCCTTCTCTTTCCAGTTTTGAGGCATGTCTCGTTAGTGTGGGAAGTTTCAAAGCCTTCAGTAACTTGCCTGTGTTAGTGTATATCCTTGGTTGGGCTTCTTTATTAGTACTCCTAAGTGTGCCTGTGTTTTGACCCAGCTTATCCTGACTTTGCTACTTTCTCCCCTCCTGACCTCAGTTTGTGATCCTCTGCTGTATCACAGAGTGCACCAAATAAAAATACGACAAAACACATTTTTTGGAGGGAGACATACAACTTTTACTTGCTGCTCTGTATAATGTATAATATCTATATGTTCAGAAGTTAATCAATTCATTAATCCACGTAGGTCATCTTGGATACGATGTGAGCACTCAGGGGTTTATTCAAGTAACTCTGAATTTTGGCCTGATTCAGAGCATGGGGTAGTCCCAAGTTCCCCAATACATGCTATGGGAGGTTTCAGAGATTGAAAAAAATAGCTGTAAACTAATAAAAATTCTAACTAAATGTACCAAACCTTTCATAGGAAATAGGCCCATGTTAAAAAAATGAATACAAATTATTGTTGCAATCAACTTTCAGCCAATCCGTGTTGTTTTTCTTTTATATTACTGCCACCTACTGAGTGACTTGGGTATTGCCACATTTCTCCTGTTTCCATTTAATTAATTGTATCCTGTTTTGTTTATTTTGTATACAGGGTACATTAGACTACACTCTCTTTAGTAGTTGGCTACACTCACATGTTAAGTAGCTTTTTACTATGTCAGTTTAGGTACTTTTAATCTTGTAATTACCACTGACATGCTTTGTATTTGTATTCTGTAATTAATCATGTTACATGTGTGCCTGTCTCCTCTGGGGATATTTAATTGTATTTGGTTCCAGGGAAGCAAGGCCTACGATTAAATATGAACCACAGACGAAATGCGTCAGGCTGACTTGGATATTGATTTTCCATGATTTTACAGTTTTGAAAATTAATGTTAAGTTGGTGTTCTTCATATGGATTTGAAAGTGGGCTATCTCTACATGTTTTGCTTTATTACTGTAATGGTCAAGTTGGGGACCCAAGCCCAGCAGCGAAGCGATGTTGAAATTGCAACAGGGTACTTTGCTCCATCTATTGCATTTATTATTTGAGGAATATAAGTCTAGATTATGTGCTCAGATGCATTATGCGCAAGACCACCATTTTAGAGCCAGAGTTGAAGCCAGCAGCATACAAAAAAAATGTATTGGGGTTATTAAATTGTGTATTGAATATGTGTGTATTTTGTTAAATGATGTTGATTAATGATGTAATTGCACCATTAATCTGGTAGTAGCATATATATATTGTTTTACATCAAATCATGATTTTTTTTTAAATTCAAATGTTTTTACAGCACAAAAAAAAAAAATACCATGACATTACCATTTTTTATTTGATCTTTATTTATTCTAATGGTATTTTATTTTTTACTTCTGGGGCATTTTTTGGAGAATTTGAGAGCACCTCACAATAGCCAAAGTCCTCCCGTTGACTTATATGGGAGCACTCAAAGCTACCATTTTGGTCTTCCATACTTTGGGGAAGTTGGACTGCCAAAATGTCACCCCCGAAATTGATCGTAATGGCCAATTAACGGGCCAATTCAGAATTATATTGGTGATTCCCGAATGGTTCTCAGAATAGATATCCTGTAAAACGGTTGGTGTTGAACTATGTCTGTAAACTTGTAGGATCAAAAGTAGTTGTATAATTACCATTCTTTACCAAACACAAAGCGCAGAACATGTACAGATATCTATATCATCTCAGAGGAAGGCTTCTAATTAAGTAATGGTCTGGACATAGGCTATATTGAACCTTCATTATTCTGTTGTGGGAGCACGTTTAGGCCAAACATGCAGCCATGATGAAGGGTAGTGTGGTGCACTTACCTTACATTTTTAAGAGAATTGTTCAGTGTTCAGATATGAACACGGAACAGACTGTCGCCTGAGTGGCCTATGAATCTTGTTATACTGGATTGCTCTGAAGCACAGCAAGCAGCTACATTTCATCAGAGATGGAGAAATGGCATCTGCATCTGTTGCCATCTGGCTGAGTTTGGGAATAAAAGTATTAATATTTCATGCCAATGCAAACGTACTTCTTAGTAATAATTTAATCCAGGCATATGAAAATGATTGTAAAATGTCTAATTACTTGTAAACCCCCTTGGGTTCTGCTTTCCAGTCTAGAGTATAATCTTGCACATGTTAAATTCTGTTCACAGATATTTTTCAAATGGAATCATGTAATTCTTAGCATTTGTAGCAGCCAATATTATCTAATCCTGTTCCTGGCTTCTGTATTTTTTATAGAATTGTCTATTGCCTGCTGCCAGGCATGACCTTTGCCTGTATCCTAATTAAAATATTTGCCTATTGGTGGGAATGATGTGCACTGTCACCAGCATTAATTTGTTGTGGATATCATGATGGGACATTTTTTGGATGTGTGGCCATAATTGCGTTTTGCCAGGACAGAAGAGAGGATCTGAAGCCTGTGACTGGAGGAACAATTCTATTCCTTGGCTAGTCATATTGTTAGCAGTACTGCATTATCTTGGCAAGCATTAATTCCAGACTGAATCTGGGAATGTTGTTGGTAACAGTCAGTTATAATAAACATAGTACCATAATCTATTGCAACAGACCTTGGTCTCCAGAGTTCAGGGTTACATTTCCTTTCCAGGCTGCAGAGATACCTAAAGATCTTGTGACCACTGACTGCACTCATGTTGCGCTGAGGTCAACATCACTCAGGAAGGAACAATATCAGAACCCGAAGCATTGGTTCGTGGGTAATATACTATTGCACCAACATAACTATTGCACTAGCTATTTCATCTGTACCCATTACACTAATAAATGTCTCATGCCATGTCTTACAGATGACAAGGGACATGGATAGTCTCCTTGGCTCAGGAATCCACAGACCACAACAGAACACAGATAAAACAATGCCCAAGCATGGGACAAAGTCTGTGATTGTATGCACTTTTGGCATGTTAAAATCTTGCTTCCTGTGCCTTGATATATCTTGTGGGTATCTGTTGTACCCTCTGATGAAGACATTAAATATAATCATCTCCTGTTGTGTATTGCATAACATCGGTCTGCTCCACCTTGCACCTATAATTGGGGGTGGTGATTAGTTGCCAAGGAGAAAATGTTTCATGATCTTGATGTGGATCAGGCTTCCAAAAAACATGGCACAGCTGATGGCCATGCACTTCACTGAAAGTTTACAACCTAATATCTAACCATGTTGTGAACACATTTCATACAGCTGCCTATTCAAATCACATCTACCTTTCATTCAAAGAATGCGCCGTCAAAATTATGTTCACCTTTCTGCTGGCACACAATTCCCCTCCTTCAGATGAGGTATGTAAAGCTGGTTTGACTAATTGACTGTTGGTTATGTATTTTTTTCTTGTTGATCTCTTTCTTCTTCTCTTGCTGATCTTTTTCCTTCTTCTCTTGAGCATCTCTGATGTCTGCACCTTTGATTAGATTGCATCCACTTCTGGAGATGCCAGGAGGGGTGAGTGATGTGCATTTCACCTTTGTAAACTCTAATTGTGAAATGGCTCCCTAATTTAATTAAACTGCTAAATGGTGAAAGGTAAGTGTTAACAAAAACTGGACTACAAGGGACAGTGGGTAAGTGACACACAATGCGCATGTTCTGAGTAAATACAGTTTGAAATGTTACCCATATTACCAAAAATATAATACATTGTATTTATATATGCCTATTATATGATGTAGTCATACCTTTTATGATACACTTATAGGTGATTAATCTGAACTATTCACCTTTCCATTCCTCTCGCAGATGCGACTTCAGCTACAGCCTTACTTATACACCCATGGAGGTTGTGCTCCTGATGTGCCGGGCAGATCTTTACCACTAGGATCCACTACCCTCAGGAGGATGCTCGCCTCCATAGCTGTATCTGCAAAACAAGGAGATATTTAGTACATTGCAAGATAGATTGAAGTTATTCCATTCATTTCACTTTCACATGCAGCATTTGCAGACTCCTTAAAACTGTTATCTCTAATGCCAATTAAATACTTTTGTTGAATATAAATGTTGTGTCTGCATTTATTCTAGCTTTTAAATCAATGTTGGCTTTAGAGTACATGAAAGCTTACTTAACTTACTCAACTTATGTGTGTAGTGCAATTTAACGTGACGCCTGTAGTATAGCATGATTAAGAGGAGTTAAGAGTAAAAACCTGTAGATAGGTGTTTAATGATCAGTAGTTAGAAGTGTGTTTTGAAGCAATTTGGGACAATAATTGGTTTTCTGTGCTGTTTTGGCTACATATTGTAGTCATACTTATCTGTGGTTGACCCCACCTGGCTCGATCTCTTTTAAGTTACAGCCCACTATATCAAGTGTTTGATCACTGTATCATTCAAGAGAAGGTTGTATTGGATATTTACCATTCACCATAAAAAAATACAATATACAACGTCTTCTCTTAATCATGGTAATATATACCACGGTGACTGAACATTTTAAAGAAATCTTTTGAGTACACATTTTTTTAGTATATCTAATAAAATTTAAAAGACAAATAAAGTTTCTTTAACTTTTGTTTCCTTCACGTATATGGCGCATGCTGACACTGGCCATCCAGATCATGGAAGTGGTCCAAATTCAGCTGATATTCGGAGCTCCAGAAAATGCATGAGTAGATCTCTGCTAGAAAACTTAGATGGAGTATCAAAAGCAGTGATATTATTATTATTATTCCTTACCAAATACATGCAAGTGTAGATATAGAAATGTCTTGCAAAATTCACTGCTCCAAACCTCCCTTTGATTTTACTTATTTGCAAGAGGATCAGTCGGAAGCTAGTAACTGCCTTAATGTGTTTTTTTTTTTGGGGGGGGGGGTGTGGGGTTGGCATCAGTGATTGGAGGATTATAATATTTATGGGATATAACTGCACGTTTGTTGAGCATCCCCATTTTTATCTATGGGAGACCACTGATTGTCTCTCACTGGATGCTTGAGCGCTGATGTCATTGTGTACTGGATCAATCCCCAGGGAAAAGCTTGCAAAAGGCATGTTTTCAAGTTAAGAATAGCAAAAAATGTAATGCAAAAATTGTAATAATGAAATGCATATTTATTTGTTCAACAAAAGCATGAGATGCTTTGATCACACTCACTGGAGCAAGTCTAGGCTGTATAAAAGTACCTTACTGAACACATGTTTATTAACATAGCCACATTGTAACACAAGACCAGGAAATGAAGCTTAGCAAAATGCTAGTCAAGTGGGACTTGTTTTGATTTAAAAAAATGTTTCGTGTAAACCTTCATATAGCAGACAATACCTAACCACATTTCTAATGTTGTTGAAGAAGAAGTAATTTCAACATCTGAAAACTTTAAAAAAATTGTACTGTTTTGCTGATTTTGTCACTTGTTAAATGTCTAGCATTTCTTATGTAGAAGATATCATTGGTTAAATAAAAAATGGTAAACGCTAAAAAGTAGGAGATTATGCTTCCTGTATGTTCAAAAGGGGCTTGGTCTGACATTGGTCTATCAAACTGTCAGTATGACAGATAAGCCTTTGTTATTGCCTCTACTGGCACAGTGCCATTTTGACAGGCCACTTCTACAAGTGGATACTGGAGAAGAATGAGTGTCAATGATCTTACTTACTAACCTACTATATCAGTGGTATGTTCTGAGCAAAACAAGTCAGGAAAACAAGGTAAACATTTATTAATAGGTTTTGAAGTCTGTCACCCTCCTGGAAAAAGGGGTCTGCTAGTCACTCTACTGGTTAAGTATGAAGACCCAGATACAGCAGAGATGGAAGATCCTTTAGGAAATAATTATATGTCTCACTGGAGACAATATCGGAGTATTTTACCTGACAATCACTTTCCTCCAGTTGTTGAGACCCAAGACGTGTGTGGCCACCAGACTTTGATAATCCTCCAGCACAATACCAATGTCCAGAATGACATTGCAGCATGAATGGAGGCAGAATTGGATTCAGGAATTTCAAGAGCAAATGGATGGAAACACAGCATAATCAAGATGCACCAAGGTCAGGGACAGGTGAAAAACAGTGAACATACAGGCCAACATCATGTTTGTGCAGCAAGCAACTCATGCCAAAATTAGCACAAGATATTTAAGCAAAGATATCAACAAAATACCTGGGAAACAAGAGAAACTAAACAGCTAACTCTGTGCTAAGTCAATAGTTATTGTCTAATGATGAGGCCCATAGATGGTGACTCATGGTAGGTTATACACGTATTTATACTGTCTTTTTGTGATTTTGAAAGAGGAGCCAGTATTCATTGAGAAAGATAGTTGTGCTGGCAGAATTCTTGGATTGACTCCATTTTGAGACAGCCAAGAAAGGAACGTTTGCCAAAAGAGCTACAATGGTTGAAAAAGACTATAATAAGTATGGAGGTTCAAAACATTTAATTTTTTTTACACCAAATAGGATAGAAATTCAGCTCTCAAGAGAAAATGTGGTTTTGTTTCTGGGGATATTGGGAAACTAGTGAATACACATATATTTTCAGCATCCTTAAATGCAGGCACAGGTAAATGCAAATAATATTATTTGGGTGAAGATGCAACATCTGTGAGGCATCAACAAAGATGATCAAAAGTTGCCAATGTTAGTGGTCAATAGGTGAATAGTTTTGTTATTAATGGCAAGAGTTTAGTACTGTACCATTGAAAAAGGTTCCACCAGCCAAAATGTTGAGAAACTGATACCCTTGATTTGAAACCCTGAGCTTGTGTCTGTCATCTTGTCGGGTAAAGTATTGCAATTAGCTTGTTTCATGTTTTTGTCTTTATAATGCTTTCACTATGTATGACTTTTAGATCCTTTCTGTGTAAACTATATTTATATGTACTATTGTCTATGGGAAGTATTTTGTTACCTATGACCTGTGAATCTATAGTTCATCAAACACATTGAAATAAAAAGCCTTGAAGATGCATACTAAATTATGAATTATTTGTCATTTGTTAAAGCCTTTACGCAAACGATAAGAACAGAATAGTTTTGTAAAGAATTCCGTTTACAGAACACAGCTAATTTTATCTTGTGATTTAGATGGAAAAACATTTATGTTAGATATCCATAATAAAATAGTATATCAGGATTACAGTAAAAGCTTATTGCTACCTAGAGCATAAACTGTTGGTCTTAAACTTTTAGTACAGAAAATGGAAATCAATAGTAATCCAAAGTCAAGGCTAGAGGAGAAATCCAATGATTGAGTTAAAGCATTAGAAAAATATGTAAAAGAAAATAAATTAAATAAAATCAATTCATAATGTAGTATTTAGGACTTTCCATTTACTACTATTTCCTCCCGCCTATTCGCTAACGTTTATATATTTAATTCTGATTCAATGTATGAAATAACACATCGGTATTTGATTATGCTTTTCACAAAAATAGCATAATCACACTTTTTTTTTTTTAAAACAGGGATTGCCTGGAGAACATGGTATTCCTGGAAAACAGGGTAGTAAGGGAGAAAAGGTAAGATTTTGTATTAGATGTCTAATGATATCTAATAGGATATGATCTGTCACTGTGTTTTGGTTGTTTTGGTATAATTTCCTTACAGACATCAAAAGTTGTAAAAATGAATTTTTACAACTCAGGTACTTTGGTTTTCATTTTTAAATTTCCATTCCCTGCAGATTACTCTTTGTTGAGTAGAGCCTTAAGGTTAGATTATTTCAAAAAGCATAGGTAGAGGAGTTACATTTTATATGTAACAATTATGGATTATGTAAGTCATTACAGAAAATGTGACTACCGCTTTTAATTGCAAAAGGTGTAATTTAGTTGATGTCTTCTGTGCAGGGATAGGTACCAACATTGTTCATGGTTAACATATACTAGATGTTGTCATGGACAAGTTAATGATGTTCTATGGGCCTTCACAAATCTTGCCACAGACACTGTAGATCTTGCCCATACCTACTTATGTGGCTCTGCAACTATCTCTACATGATTTTTCAAAACTATAGTACATTGTGGATTAGTAAAAGAAGAACAGGGAAGTTCTATGACGTTTACATAAACATCTGAACTTCTTCTTCTGAGTATTACTGAACAATAATATTAATATAGATACGTTAAGGTTAACATATATAGATATGATGCTATTAAACATACCGTTTCATCAGTTATACATGCTCTAAATTACAAAACAGGATATGTAATGCAACTGAAAGAAATGGTTTTATAAAATGGAAAATATCATGGTATGATTCGAAACAATGTACTGTTTTTAGCAAATGTTTTTATTTCAAATTCTTACAATGTTTAATATTTGCCACATTTAAGTACTACTTTGTAGTATTATTAATGTAATATTTAACATAGTGTACAAGGTTAAAGCATATGAGCTAATATAAATTGCGTAATAGATATAACCCTTTTAAAATGTTTTGCATTGCAAAATTAATTAAACATACTACATTATTTATATTTTTCCATGTTGGAATGTACCAGCAATATTATCATTTTCAAACATGGCCAGTGTTTGGTCTGCATAGGTAATGTGCATTTTGGTCTACACAAGTAATGTGAATTTACTGCAGGAGTTTACATATTTCAATACAAAAATGATGGTCAATTTGCCTTCTTCTGAAACAATGTGATTTAGTGGGATATTTTTCACAGGGAGAGACTGGAGGCATTATAGGTCCCCCTGGTCCTCCAGGCCCAAAAGGAGAGACAGGACCACCAGGACTTGGCTTACCAGGTGCACCGGTAAGAAAACATTATTTTGTTTTTACATATGATATGTACCACTATCTGATATTTTTATTTCTGTGAGTATCTGTTCCTTGGCAGGCCCACCATTATCAATCCCTATGTGATCAAATAATGATCTGGAGGGAAGCTAAGAATGATAAAGGAGGGTATATTTTGGGCTGAGAAGAGAGAGATCTGAGTCTGAGGATTACAAGTGGGATGTGTATGGCAGATGATTAGGACAAGAGAGGATATGACATTTGATAAGGACAAAAAGTGTTATTGCAGGCAGGGCCAGCCTCAGGTGTTCTGCTGGCCACCTCTGTGGTGCACTCCCAAAAAAGTGCCAGGTGTAGCACTCCACCGTATCCCATATAATAACGCCAGAAAAAAATATCGATCACACCATTACATAGGGTGTTTATCACCAAAGTGGCGTGGCAATGTTTCAACCCTGCTGGGTTTTTGCCACACCAATGGTGGTAATAAACAACCCACTTGATGCAGCGCTGTGTGATAAATCAAGCTGTAAAGAATAGAGACACAGAGTTCAACCCCAGCAGATAGTAAAACATTGGCAACATAACACATTCTCTACATTAGAAGTGTTTTGTACCAATCAATACAATGTTATAAAACATCAGCCTGTGTTTTTCTTAAGATTCATTCCTGTTTGCATCACTAAAAATACTTCCCTGTTCTATTGTCTATTGCACCTCTGATTTCCTGTGTTAACGTGTACCATTTCGATATGTGGGGCTTGGGATCTACAGACTAACATCTAATCTAAATAATAAGAAATGGTGCAGGTGCCTGGATGATATTTCATTCGAACTGAGACAAAATATAAAATACAACAATTTTAATTTTGCCATAAAAATAACAATATAAATATACATATATATATATATATATATATATATCAAAACAACACACAAGTGAAAACGTGCGCTGTGACCCAACACTTCAAAACACACAACTCAGGAAAAATAAATAATAAATTGTTACCCTTAAAGTAAATCAGCCTTAAAGTAAATCAGCTCAATATTCAATCCGAAGGGAAAAAAATAAAATAAAACAAAACAGAACAGAAATAATATAGTGTAGTATATCACATAAAAGTGCTGATAACAAATAATAAGTGAGAACACACTCACATCTTCCTGAGCAGAGATCTGCTCAGTCTATACAGCATCCAGGTAGCCCACCAAGGGGTTAAAGATCCAACTGGTTCACAGAGGAATCCTATGCAGCTTATTCAGGGTAGCAGACCCAGAAGGTACTCCCAGCAGTAGTATATGAGAGGGTAAGGAGGAGACTATTTAGCTTCAACGATTTTAATACCAATAAAAACATATAAAGAATCTTACATTCAAAGATCCACTTGAACAATACATATATAGAGTCCCAGTAGCAGTCTCCTCTTGTCCACAACACGTTTCACCCCCAAAGTAGGGCTTTTTCAAGTGTGACACTTGTGTGTTGTTTTGATTTGTTTATTGCCAGGAGTGAGACACTGGTAGAATTTGCTGCAGCTGTTTCCACCACAATTGGGCGCAGTGTGTTTCTCTCTTGTTTCTTATATATATATATATTTATATTATATTGTTCAACCAAAGAGTTACAATTTGTAGACTGTTATGATATACACATTTCTGTTTTGACAGTCATCTTATTTAACATATTAACCTATTTTAGGGACCAAGTGGAACATCTGGGACATCAGGACCAAGAGGCCCCAAGGTAAAATATATTTTGAGTTATTCAGTAATTGTTTCAAGTAAACACTCTATCCATTTGTTTTCATAATATACCTCTTTTCAGCTAGACTATTTAACTCAAGAGGCTTGCATTAATTCATTAAGTAGGAGCATTCACATTCAGCTTTAAAGATACAGTATTTATGTGTGAATACAGCAAGGTAACGCATGTTATCAATTTAGCTGCTCGCTGTAAACAACTTGAAGCACTTCTCCTCTCTTTTGAAAGAGATGGAGAAAAGAGAGCTAGAAAGAAAGGAACAGAGGGGTGAGCCAAAAGTCAGAGGTACATGCAGAAAGTGCTTGAAATATTCACACAGGAAGATAATAGATAATAGATAATCACTTACATTCCCAATATAGAGGCAAACAGAGTAATGATGAAGCATTAATGGAAAATGCACACCACTTATGATATTCCTCGTGCCAGATGAAACAGAGAAAATTGCCTCTGCAGACCACAATAGACACTAATTACTAATTACATTAAGTAATGCCACTGTTGTATTATACATAAAGATATAGTACTGGCTGGGAAATACAAAACAGCAGGCTCGTATACCAACTTACTTTTATTTAAAAAAAAATCTACTTTTTCATGTTATTACATACTATCCTTGTGCAGATTTCAAGCAATCTCAAATGTTTGCCACTTTCATCTCATAGACCTTTATTTTCTGCACCCATTTCTGTTGAAAAATAAATAAATGTATATAATATTTAGCAACATTTTGATTGGTCAGAGGCACAGAAGTAGCTGAAGTTTTGGCTATCGAGGTGGGGTATTACTTGCAAGTACCAAGTGACTTTATGGCCACTTGATGTTCTATGTAATTTGGTAAGTCATCTAAATAATAATACAGTATTTTATTTACAAAAACTAATATATAAACACATTTTCAAAAGTTGAAACATATTTATTTTTGTTATTGCCCTGAAGCTCTGTGATACACTCATACACACTAAAGGGTCAACCAAATATGCACTGATGATCAACACCACATCCCATTGGTGACATATCAATACCCAAATGCTGAGCTACCAAGGTAGCCCTGATGTGCCTCAATCTTTTGCAATACGGACATCATAGCCGATTCCAATCTGATATCTGCTGAAACCACATGCAGCCGAAACATGTCGGAATCGAATTGGTAGCCTCAACACCCCCTTATATGCCATAGGATATTTCACGCAGAAATAATAGCCTGGAAATGCCAAAAATAATTTGAAATCCTACCAAAATAAACCAAAACACCCATAGAAAATGGATTAGCAGCCAGCAGGTAGCAAAAAACAAAGTAAAAAGAAAAATCCAGATGGGAAGCAGGGAGGACCAGGACAGTGATAGCAGGAGAGGGAGGAAGTCAAGGTCCATATGGTACCAGCAAAGATCCTTTGATCAAATATTTTAATGGATATTTTATATGATAATTTATATTAAGGCATATATGTAGGCATGTATATATGGGGAAAAAAGTAGATTCAAATCTTTTGTAGAGTACTTTAGAGGGCTTTAAAGTTAAATTCTCCAGCAAAAATCTGGAGAACGGAAATGGGCAAACTCTGCCTATGTTGCCCGAATTCAGAGCGTGATCGGAAGTGATCAGTGCATGTTGGGTAGTCAAAAAATCTATGATTGTCATGGCAAAAATGTCCTGATCTGAATGCCTTCAGTGCTTCAGTTTCCGAACCGCCCAAACAGCCAATTTGGACCCAAATTCATGAATATTAAGTAGCCACATTTCGGAGATTTGTGAAATTCAGTTTACGTGCCTGACCCGAATTAATGTCAGGACATATAGATGAATATTAGGTCGACCCTTAAATATTATGTTATGAAACAAACGGCCCCAGACAGAAAAAGTGACATAAGGATTTGGGTCAAAAACAAGAGCTTATTCTCATTAAGAGGAATACTTGGGAGGTACGTTGTATGCCTTTGATGAAGTATTTAATTGCTCCAGAAGTTTAATTTAACATTATCTACAGATTTTTGGGTGCAATGCCAGAGATGCAACATTTGGTTGTGTTATACTATGGGTAACATAACCAAGAGGGATTCTTGTAATGTTTATACAGCTGACAATAATACATCTAAATTAAAAATAACAAGCAGGCCTTTCTCCAGTGAGATGCAAAAATAGTATTTGTACAACTGTCAATCAAAGAGAAGCTTGGCACAGGCTTGCAAGTCTTTACAAAACACGACTGATTGTCTTTCAATCACAATAACAGTGAGTACTATTTTCTGGCCTTAATAAAGGACCTTTTCTGTTTCTGCATTGTTTTGGAGAGCAGCCTGTTTGTCTTCTGTATTGTTTTGGAGTGTTATTGACAACTTCCAGGCAAGCACCCTACAATTTGGGATAAAGCTGCAAGTAATGTATCATCTGTTTTTCCAAATAACAGTAGTGTAAACTAAATTGCTTCCATTAATAATGTAAGCAGCAATGCCTTCAGGATATGAAAAGGAAAATGGACAAAAGGCACAAAGACTTGTTTAACTATTTAATTGATAATTATTAAGCCTTATTATCAGCCAACCAAACTGGATTATACATCTAACACTGTGAAGCACAAATTGAACTAAAATGTATGATTTCTTTGACATGCTAGGTGTTTATACATTTACTGTTCTTTAAACAATAGTGTTTGAAGTGAGACCATATTTATCCATGTTACTAAAATCTCCAAACCGAATATCTCATTTTGCCCTATGAACCAGTAATGCCACAGTTTTGGCAGCATCAGATTTTTAGTTAATGATTTACTGGATGGCTCAACTGCTTTTCATAAAGAGAATAAATACAAGGTTTTTATGTAAAGAAGTTCATAATATTTGATTTAGAACTAGTGTTACATACCTCCCAACTCTTGCCAGCAGCAAATCTGGATGCCAGGGGAGCAGAGCTTGGGAGGTCAAGTGTAAGCGTACTTGGCGCATGCTCACTCTTGCGCATGCACAGTAAGCAGTCTCCAGTGTCACTTACAGAGGTAGAGCTCAGCATGACAGCGGGAGTGCCTCCCAAACACTGTCCTATGCAAAGGAGGGAGGCATGGTACTAGTTTTCTGTAATGATATATTACTAATGATTCACAATGGCTACATGTTTTTAAAGAATAATAAAATTGCAAGATAGCATTAAAATTTATAAAAAACAATTGAAAGGGTTTGTTAAAATCAGGGCAGGCTGGCAACTGTTGGCCCAGGGGGTAAAAACAATTTAGTTCATCAGTCCACCTGATATTATCAGAGATAGACGTACATAGAAATGCAAGACAGATTTGCTGACAGATAAGGTACACAGATTGATAGACAGGCAAGACAATTAAATAGAAAGATTTAAAGTTAATAAATAACTGATTTATTTAGTAGTGAAAAGTTGTTCAGCATATTGATGAGCGAGCAGCCTGGGGGACAGTTACCCCCTTGCCACCCTTGCCAACCCTACCCTGATTAACATAGAAATATTCCTTATTCCCTACAGAATGCAAATAACTTGCCTATTGAGTTCAGTGACATTAAAAAAATGTCCTCTTATCTTTTCATTACATATATATATAGAACAAACATTCCCATCTACAATTCTGGTTTGCACCAGCATGTCCATTATTTTAAGGGCAGATAATATTAAAAAGTGAGAGTTTATCACTAACTAAAAACAGCGAGCCTTGCTTAATAAATGTTATTACTTTATACTGAAGTAAGGCAGGGGAACAATAATAATAGGAGCAGAGAGATAAAATGGATAGTCAGGAGAGATAGCATTAGACAAAAGGGAAGAAATAACATAGAAAGAAGGAGAGATTAACAGATAGAGGAGAAGGAACTGCGTGTAGGCCATAGGAATTAGGTTAGACTTATTATGTGTGGGGTCAAGAGAAGAAAATGAGAGCATACAGGAAATAAAAGAAGATGTGGTTGATGAGAAATCACCAAAATCATGAAAGGAAGAATCAAGATTGAAAATGATTTGGCAGATGAAGCATATAAGATGATATGTATGAAAGTTGATGAAATGTAAAATATTGTGTGGTACTTAAAAATATGGTCCTATTTACTTACCATGAACTGAAAAAATCAGACATTAATAGTAGAGTTGGAAAGATAGACAAGATGGGTATCAATGCCTCATATTTGTTCTACACCAGCAGTTCACTTGTAAATTCCATAATGATAGAAAACAAGTGGGCTAATATTTGTCTCTTAATATTATCATTTCAATATCATATTATTTACAAACCGATGGAAATTTTGTTATTAACATGTATTTGCTGAATGCATACTTCTGTCTTTATTATTTTTAATGTAAGAAATATGTAATAACATACTTAGTATTGTCCGTGACATCATTCCACATCTGTACAGATGTCCTTTTGAAACTATTTCTACCTCAAACATTTAAAAATCCAATTCTATGATGAAAAAAGCAATTTATTTGACAATAACTATATTACATGTTTGTAGAATACAGTCAATTCACTAAAAAGGTTAACCAGCAATAATACACTATATTGACAAAAATATTGGTTAATCCAGCAATAATACACTATAGCGACAAAAATATTGGGACACCTAACCAGGGCCGGACTGGGGATAAAAACCAGCCCTGGAAATAATTGTATACCAGCCCCATAGCATAACAATATTAAACCAGCCACATAGCATGACATCATTATACCAGCCTAGGGTTGCCACCTTTTCCACAAAAAAATACCAGCCTGGCTACTGCCTCCATAGACTTAACATTGGCAGCAAGCTATATTTTTACCGGCCTGCCAGTAAAATACTGGCTGGGTGGCAACCCTATACCAGCCCCATTTATACCAGAGAAAAAATTCCAAAGCACATTTGAAGAGTGTATTATTTATAGATAAAACTGATATAGGGAAATATATACCTCCAGTATGTAAACAAGGTTATATCAAACACAGTGCCCTAATATAATCCTCATGCACATTGCCATATATAAGTACCCCAGTATGTAAACAAGGTTATAGAAATTGCCCTGTGCATGTGGTATATATCAGGGCAGTGTATGAGATTTAAAACTAAATTTTTAACATACTGGATATTTTTGATTTACCCCAGCACGCAGACATCCCTCACAGAACGTGCCCAACCCATGGCCTATCCCAGCACTCATATTGAATTCACAGGACTTGCCCCAGGCAGGACTGACCCTAGCACATAGATTGCACTCACAGGACTTGCCCCAGCCAGGACTTACCCTAGCAGATAGATTTCACTCACAGGACTTATCACAGCATGCAGATTGCACTCACAAGATTTACCACAGAACTCATATTGCACTCACAGGACTTGCCCCAGCACCTCAGAAAGCTGATTGCAGTTACATGACATGCTCCAGCACAGAAGAAGGCTCCAGCATATTGTAGGAGGGAAACTGCTACTTTTCCTGATATTGTTTGCTATTTTGACATAAACTCTTACAGACAGCCACACTTACACACACACACACAGTCACACACACATACAGAAATACACACACACTTACACGCACACTTAGATGCACTTACACAGACACACCTACAGTCACACTTACAGACATACACACAGTCACAATTGCAGACACACACAGTCACACTTACACACAGTAACATGTACACTGTCACATATGCAGACACACTTACATATACACACTGATTTTTTTTTTCTTTTTAATGCTGTTTGAAGGGAGGTGGCTGGTTCAGACCAGGCAGTGAACACACATGCAGAAATACACACACTTACACACAGTTACACTTACATACAGTCACACTTACACACAGTCACACTTACACACAGTCACAGTCATACAGACAAAAAGTTACATATTCACACTTACAGATACACTTATCACCTACATCTGCCGCTCAGACAGTCTCCGGGGAAGTTAAGGGGGGGGGGGGGGCAGAGCACTCTTAAAGCGGCCCCGGTGGCTGCGTTCTTAAAGTGGCCACCGCAGCCGAGTTATTAAAGCGGCCACCGCGGCCGTGTTCTTAAAGCCTGATAAATATAATCATGCCTTATGTCAAGCCCCTCTCTCCCCCACTTCCACTTTATTTTATGTTAAAATAATGCCACTGCCATTTTATATTTTGCTGACCTGATATTCAAAAATAAATATAATATAAAGTGAGTAATCAATTCCTTAATACTGAAAATGCCATTTATTATAGAAAGTCGCATCAGTGGAAATATATTGGAGATACATCAAGTATTAACTATATGGATCAGAAATATATTGAAAACACTCAATTGTAATTAACTGTGAATAATAAAACAGCACCCTTATCAGCCTGTTTTATTAGTCACAGTTAATTACAATTGAGTGTTTTCAATATATCTCTATAATATAGTATTTTTATAGTGTTTTTTAAACAATTGGCACCTGCAAAATCTTGCCTGGGCAGTTCCCGCACCGCTCTGCTCATCAGGCACTGTGAGCAAAGGGAAGTGGCTGATGAGCGTGTAGTGTGGGAAAGAGCGCCGCCGGATATGACGTCATTTTTGCATTTCCGGCGGCAACGGTGAGAGAGGAGGATTATGCGATCGGGCAAGGGAGGAAGAAACAAATCTTTCCTTCCTTGTGGCTGATCGCGTAGGTTAAAAAAAAATCTTTGCTCCTTTGCGGTCGGCCGCGTGGAGGAGACAAAAAAATGTGTTCCATTGCGGCCAGTCAGAGTCACCGCTGAAAGCAGCCCCATGGCTGGCGGCCTACCGGGAAATTTCCCGTTATCCCTGTAGGCCAGTCCGGCTCTGCACCTAACCATTATACTTAATCATTATACCACCAGGGACTTTTATGACCTTGCACCAATTCTAAATTCATAGACCTTAATATTTAGTTGGTTCCCCCTTTGCAGCCATAACAGAACACTCTTCTGGAAAGGCTTTCCACAAGAGAGTGTTTCTGTGGGTATTTTTGCAAATTTATCCAATAGAGCATTTGTGAGGTAAAGTAGTGATGTTGGACGAGAACGCATGGCTTGCAATCTCCATTCCAGTTCATCTCAAATTTGTTTGAGGCCAGGGCTCTGTACAGCCCAGTCATGTTCTTCCACACCAAATTCATCCAAACAAGTCTTTATGGACCTAGCTTTGTGCACTGGGACACTGTCAAGCCCCTGACTAGATGCTTTATGTCAGGGACAGGTCCAGGAGGTTATGGGACTCTGAGCACCCGATGCAGGATTTCAATGTTCTGGAAATGGAGACACAGGGCCTGGTGCTGGGTAACTGCAATCCGTCAGTGGTTTGAGACCCCCAAGTTCATGCAGCCACGTTCCCAGGCACTGTGAAGCAACTGTGGAATCCAGTGATACCTAGGGGATAACTGAAGGGATCCTGCAAACATCCTGCAGCAAGCATGGAGTATAACTAGAACAGGTTAGCAGGATGTAGCAGGATAAAGCAAAGAGATGAGCCAAGCAGAGCAAAACAAGTACGAAGGAACTGAGACAGAGCAGAGCAGAAATACATAGTGCAGGGCTGCAGGACGGAGCAAGGTGCAAAGGGAGAACTAAAGCAGACAAGGAACGGCAAAGGATAAGGCATAACACAGAACAACGTAAAGAGGACAGGGTAAGGGCTAAAGGAACACAAGGGATGGAGTGAGGAGCTGGGATCCTCAGACACTTCACAAGGGGAACCAAGCTGGACATGGGGTTAGGATAGAGGAGCTGAGATCCTCAGGTACTTCAGGGAGAGAGGATAAGGGAACACACACTGAATAACAACTGAATATCAAACTAATAACAATACATAGACATACAAACAGAGAAAATACGTGCAGAGCTGAAGAAAGCAAACAGAGTAAACGGGTGTGGTTGCATTTATAGAGGAACTAAGCAAGAGGAAACAAAGAAAACCTGGAAAGGAGCAATAGAGTAACAGAGAGCAAGAAAACCAGAAATTGATCAGAGCAGAAACTAAAGTAAAAGGAACATGAGAGTTTAATAGAGTACTGAGATAGGTCTGAGATAATACAGGGAAACAGGATACCGGGCATAAGAGCAGACAAAGCCTACAATTACATGAGCAACCTCCAGAGGAGACCAGCGCTACTGCTTTGCTGGATTACTTCTTTAAGGGAACAGAAGTTATCACGGAGTGCTCACAGGTAGGGGTTACTCCTGAACAGGGCAGGATCCGGACTGTAGCCGGATTGGGAAGGTGCCACTCTGGGGGAGTACCAGTCGGTGACCAAGCAAGGGAAGTGTTGCCACTCTGTGGGGGATACTACTATGTGGCTGAGCTATAGAGGGATGCCACTCTGTGGGGCATACTACTATGTGGCCGAGCTAGAGAGGGGTGCCACACTGTGGGGGATACCACTGTATGGCCGAGCTAGAGATTGATGCCACTATGTGACCGAGCAAGGGAAGGGATGGACAAGGTACAGGTATGCAAAACAAAGGCAGGAACAAGCATAGGTAATAAGCAAGACCAGAGAGGAAAGCAAAAGCAGGAACGAGCATAGGAAATAAAAAAACGAGAAAAGCAAAAGTATACTGAGATCACTGGAACAGCTTGGATGAGTCTGAAAACTGGGTGAGGCCTTACAGGCACAGTTATGCTGGCATAGAAAAGGCCCTTCCACAAATTGTTCCCACAAAGTTAATTGGATAGCATTGTCCAAAAGGTGAAGCATTAAGATTTCCCTTGACTGGAAGTAAGAGATCTTGTCCAACCCATGAAAAACATCCCCATACCATTATCCCTCCTGCATCAAACTTTACAGCTGGCAGAACACAGTGCTAATGTTCTCCTGCATCTGCCAAACCCAGACTTGCAGATTGTCAAACATTGAAGACTCCACAGTAAACATTTCCACCTTTCAGAGTCCAGTGGTGGCATGCTTTTACATCCGATGCTTGGCATTGTGTTTGGCAATGTGAGGCCTGACTGCAAATGCTCGGCCATTGAAACCCATTCCATGAAGCTCCTACCATACAGTTTTTGTGATTGAGACACCTGAATTCAATAATTAAATGGTGTGTCCAAATACTTTTGTCCATATAGTGTAGCTGTGTTGAAAACGAAGGTGAATCGGATAACTTTTCCAACTCTGCTACTTTGGCATTCTATTTAGAATATTTGTTGTCCATTTGCTGCAATTAGTGTGCCATAGGTTAACATTTACAATGTGTGCTTAAGTGTATATGTTTAGCATTTTACCAACAGCTGTCGTAAAGTATTTTTGTAGCAGATTTTGAATGCACACATATCATTGACAGCCAATGACCTTCTTAATTTGTACTACCATTTTTATTCTCATAAACATTAAATTATACTAACTATAGTATATTAACAGGGAGAAAGGGGATTGCCTGGCGTTCAAGGATCTCCTGGAGAGGTTGGACCACCAGGGATTGGTATTGATGGCCCTCAAGTAAGTAGATCATTCATGTAAATATAAATCGGCTGAACTGCTTAAAATGTTACAAATGTCTGTAGTAAATAAAGAAATACCTCAAGCAAGTCATAGATATTGCTTATCAGCTGAAGATAGCTTCACTGTGAAGGATGGCAATTAAGGAAAGCAACATCTGTACAGGTCATATTTCTTTTTAGCTGTCTTAGCTTGTAAGTCATTGCTCTTACCATCTGTTCTTTGATGAAGGACCTGAGGAGATGAAAAATCATGTACTTGGCCTCACAGTCCACAGACCATGCACATTTCTGTACCCTAGATCTGGTGGACCCAATGCTCAGATTTTGGTTCAATGAAAAGGTTTAATAAAAAGGGATAGTGCTTGCTATTCCATTCCACAATTAGTTACAAGTAGCACAATGATGTCACATAGTATGGTATAAAGAACTGCTGACACAGTCACACCTAACCAATATTCTAATGCAATCTTAAATTTGGTCTTTTTCAAGGGACCACGGGGTGAATCTGGTGATCAAGGAATACAGGTAAATTCAAAAGAGCAGATTGCAACAAGAAAGTAATTTTATATTGTTACCCCTCCAGATTGTGTAAGAGGATGTTCAGTATAATAAGTGCACATAGTTCCAACATATAAACTTACTGACGAAGTGCTCAGTCAGCAGGTACCTGTGTATATAGCCCTGATAGTAAGATAGTTCAAAAAATAACAAAAATGTAAAGTTAATTTAAAAAAATGGGTTTGCTATAACCTCCAACAACCACTGGAGAGGTAGCTTATGCTCCCCCTCCACATTTAAACCGTGTGTGGGAGTTTGGGTGAGGTTAAAGCAGTTTTTTGTTAATCTTGAAGACTCCCACCTATGTTATTTTGTTATGTTAGGGATTTATTGTTATTGTTAATTGGTTAATATTTCAAAAGTCCTTAAATTATTCCCTTACGATTCCAAATGCAGATAACGTTGATTTTATTTAGGGAATGTACGTGCTACTGATGTAAAAATGATGACTGTGGTGTTAGATTCAGTTGTTATAAGGACATATTAATTATTTCTCTTTAAATTAGTCAAATGTCGGGGAATGTTCAGTGATTTGCTTGCTTTTTAAAGCAGACCCAAACATAAGATTTGTCACAATGAGTGATTAAAGGGTGGGCACACAGGTTTGCCTGTGTTATTGAAAGCATGGAGCTGTTTTTTCTCAAGCTTGTGTTATGTTCACAATACTAAATCTGTTCTTTAGACCAACATTGAAAATTATTGTAATACGTTAATTTAATTATAGACACAGGGTTTGGGGTTTTTTAAAATGTACCTACAAGGTCTGACTTGCATCTACAATATACAACTATTGTGATTTTTATTAGGGTCCCCGCGGACTGCCAGGAGTTCCGGGACTTCCTGGAGCAGAAGTGAGTACAATATAGTTTTCTTAAAGATACATACATGCAAATAAACAACGTAAAATATATAATGTATGTCTGGGTGTTTTGAATACATGTTATCATAGCACGCTATTCGTATACAAATTCTATTGCTAGATAAAGAACCTTTTGCATGCCTGGGATTGAGGGAAACTATTAACTTAAAGTCTTAACAAACTAGACAGGACTTCATACTAAAAAGATTGTTTTTATTAAATTTGATGCTATCCTATCACGGTATAACTAAACGTTTATTTGCAGTTAAGAGAAACTGTCAAAAAATGTATGTTGTATTCATCCATGTAAATGCTGTTGATGTTTATGTTATTGTAAAAAAGGATGCAGAAAGCTGCATAAAATCAACTATATATATTTTGATTTAACTTTGCCAACTGTGTAATGGATGCCACTAATATGAATATTTAGGTATTCTATATATATATATAATACTTACAGCTAGATGAAAATGTGACATTACAGCAGTTTTCTATAAACAAGGACTGCACACACTAGCTGAGTAAATGTAAATTTCCTTTTTTTTTTGCTGCACGAACAAATGAGAACTATGCCATTCAAATGAATGGCATTTCCTGTCTCTCTAGTTATGTCATTAGACAATGTGTTGCACTGTTAAGAGATCCTGCTGTGTACACAATGTATTCAATTCCAGGAGAACAGGAAGTGACTCAATAATACACAAATTTAAATCCTCAGTGTCAATATAATCAGTGCTGCCACACCTGTTGTAAACATGCATAGTAATCACTGGGGAAGGCTTCAATCAAATATTAAAAATGTGATTTATGCAGAATGCCTGCATGAAATCACACTGGGGAAAAAAATCCTGTGCACTATACAAGCAGTAATCTTCATCTTGCACTAAAGTGAGTTTGGGCACTAGACTGTCCCTTTAAGTGCATCTGC
Organism: Pelodytes ibericus; assembly: GCA_036172795.1. Lineage (NCBI taxonomy): Eukaryota > Metazoa > Chordata > Amphibia > Anura > Pelodytidae > Pelodytes > Pelodytes ibericus. The sequence continues at coordinate 119,577,537 of CM069861.1, read as the reverse complement.
TTAGAAAGCAGTTATGTTACAATGTAATGTTTATAAAATATTTTTTAACAAATGGAGCTGTAAGAACTAGTGTTATTTGTTGGATTATATTCTAATATCTGGAAGTTGACATCAAGTTTATCTTTAAGCTATTGCATATACTTGTGTTCCCATATAGCATGTAATATCTTGTATAACATGATCTTATTTTCAGCATAGCAAAAAGTAAACTACAGTGCTGATATTTTATAAGGATGTTTGTTTATATTTGCAGGGGGTCCCTGGAAGAGATGGAAGACCCGGCCCACCAGGTCTCCCAGGTGACCCAGTATGTGAACACATGTAGATTGTTAAGAGATTGCCGTTATCAAGCTTGGAAATTCTCTTTATTATAATATTCCTGAGGGCTTTTAGACATCTGTACTGTGTACTGGCATCTGAGTAACATGGATAGTGCCTCTAATACTTAGTAGAGATAGGATTAACACCAAGCTGGTATTTTACCAGCGGTGTGGTAAAAAATTGGCATCAGCCCAATGTAAACTCTATGATGGCAACTGCATGGCCAGTATTTTCTTTTGATGAATATGTGTCTAAGTATAGCCCACTGATAATTTGCTCATTAATATGCCACTGATAATTTGCTCATCAATAGCCACTGATAATTTGTCCATTAATAGCCCACTGATAATTTTGTCCATTAATAGCCCACTGATATTTTGTCCATTAATAGTCCAATGTTAATATGTCCATTAATAACCACTGATAATTTGTCAATTATTAGCCCAATGATAATTTGTCCATTATTAGCCCAATGATAATTTGTCCATTATTAGCCCAATGATAATTTGTCCATTAATAGCCCACTGATAATATGTCCTTTAATAGCCCAATGATAATTTGTCATTTAATAGCCCGATGTCCTTTAGGATCCACTGACAATATGTCTATTAAAAGCAACAGACCCATCCCCCCCTTCCCCAGTACTTACCTGGATGCAGCTCGTCTCCTCCGCAAGGTTTTAGAAAATACAGCCACCGGATATGGCATGACGTCATTTCTGCCGGCTGCTGCCTGATGTTGATTGTCTCCGTGTGAGACAGTCACACAGGCAGTGGGGGCCCACAGGGCAGCTGCTTTGGGCCTCCAGGAATGAATGGGCCCTGGGCAGCTGCCATGTTTGCCTACTTTTTTTGTGTGTTTTTTTTAAAGGGCCAGAGCCAGAGAGGGCCTCCTAGCCCCGCCGGGCCCGGGATGGGTGTATCGCCCATCCCCCCCTTATGGCGGCCCTGAGTGAGCTCAGAGCGCACTGCTTTTCAAATAAATGACTGTCCAAACCTAGTGTAAAGTCCAGTCTTTGTTTATAAACAGAGCTGTGAAACCATCTTTGGTTCATCAAAAAATATATAAACTCACTATTTAGTTATTCTTATTAGAATTTGTATGTGCATTTTATAATCTCATGTTTTTTCAAACAGCCATGTCATTTTGGCATCTGGCAATTGAGATTTGAAGAGTGTATTTAATGATTGGGCTTCTTAGGCACAGTTTCTTTAATTAGCTGAAATAGCAGTTCTTTTGGTTGCATTTGGTGAACAGGTCACATGTTGTCACAGGAGGCAGTAACCAGTTAAATTGCCTTACAAGCTTTGATTCAAGCGAGAAATTAAAAGTTTTCACTTTGATACACATCTTAATTTAATTAGCTTTTATTTATGTAATCTTAAATCAAATTCAGTATTTTCTAACCGGCTGCAAATCATTTCATTAATGCAATATAAACTATTATTTGGAATGTTGATATTTATTTATACTCGATGATGCATAGTACACCTTTTATAAAGTGTAGACATGGCTGGCACATACTTCTGAACACTTTAGAATTAGGTCACAGAATGTAGAAAAAACGCATAACCAATTCTTTAGCCAATCCACTAAACAGTCTACTCCTTATGTGCAGACATTCGGCACCGAAATGGTGGTTCCGAAGTCCAGACTGATTTGGAACACACCAGGAACACAAAATTTGAGCTACCAATCCACAATGTGCTTCTGAATCTCCCAGCACCGGATACAGCTGAAATGCACCGAAACTAAGTGATAGACTTCTGTGGGAAAAATAAGTGACAGACTTCTATGGGGAGGAGCTCAGCTATTACAGAAATAATTTAAGTCCTCCAAAATTGCCTCGAAACTATAATTTTTTTAAAAATCTGTAAAAAAAAAAAAAAATTATAAAATAAAAATCACACATGATTTAAATACATTAGAATAAATAACATAAACATAGCATAAAAATGTAAAAGTGTTTGATGTAAATATACTATTTATATATAAATTCAGGGATATTGACTAGCCACATTTAGTAGAGTTATGAAATTTGGTTAAAGTTCTGAATGTAGTTCTGGACTAATCCGTATTTATTGAGTTGACCTGTATATCTGTTTATCTTGATGACCACATCTTTAATGATGCCGGTCATTAATGCACTATAACATGTAACATGTTCCCTCTATCATTTCGTTATCCTTGTTTTAGATTGCCCTTCCACTCCTGGGTGACATCGGAGCTATACTAAAGGTAATTGCTGTCTGTTTAATTAATGCTAATTGGAATGCTTTTGTTTCTAAGTTAAATTGGCACTAAAGTATTTTTTAACTTTTGCTTCTGACTTAGTGGCACTTCTATAGTGTAAACCTGAAATTTGGCCTTAGCCATAAATACTGGTGTATATTATGGTCTGCTTCTCAGATCAGACAAAGATGATCTGCATGCTCAGCCAATCAGAGCGGGTCCTGTCACGTCCAGGTTCTGCAGAGCGAGACTCTTGTTTTTACATATTGTCAGAAGACTGAATTAGGATGCCTGTTATTGATCACATAGGTAAATGAAGAACTCTCACTGTGCTACCATTGAGTAAATGGAGCAACCTGCATGCTTCACGGTGAAGAATGGAGGCTGCATGGTGTCAGCATCAAATGGCATGTATCTTAAAAGACACATGCAATTTAGTCCCTTGTGTTTCCAGAACAGAAGCAAAAGTGGAAAAGAAAATGTTAAATTGCTCTTGAAAGGATGGAGTAAACCCAAAATTGAGTTTTAATCAGACTGAAGATCAGTTTTCTTGATTAAAATGCCTTGTGAACAATTCTCCGGGATGCACTGTTGAAAATCTCTTTTTGATATATGTTTATAACATACTATATTGATATTGAGAAGATACCTCTCTCTCTCTCTCTCTCTCTCTCTCTCTCTCTCTCTCTCTCTCTCTCTCTCTCTCACTACTGTTATCAGTAGACAGTCTGGATGAGGAGAAAAGTTAGATACTCTGCTAGAGCAAGAAAAAGCTAATGTGACAATGAAAAGTCAGGATTTTTAGGAGACTTTAAAATGTTTTGCCTAATGCAAACTGGAATGGCTTCCTTAAGAACATACTGTTCAGTTTAGTACAAAAGAAAAAAAAGGAAAATGAGCTAGGGTAGAAAAAAAAGACAGATTGTGCACCATTCAAAAGAAATTAAGCCCTAGTCTTTCCAAATCCAGGGGCTATAATTTGATGACAACTCTGTCAGCACCATGGCAGCAGTGAGAGCCATCAATCGCACACAGCCAATTGCATGGAAGGAGATGAGCATGGTTGTGTGTTCAGAGAGACCCATGCTGCACACCAATCAGTGCTGCCTGTGGCAGAAAACCAGCTCAGCAACATGGCAACCCGGAAGACTCTGTCAGACATCCAAAATGACATTGTTACTGCCTCTGTATTGTGTTCAGTAAGATTATCATTGAAAAACTATTTTAATCAGACAATTGGCCATCTGCCTGATTTAAAATTTGTTTTTGAAGGTTTAGTCACTCTTTAAGTATGTGTAGCAAAAACAGCTAGCGCACCTAATCAGAAGGAAATCTGTGAAGGAAGTGAACAGCAGCACCTATATATGGGTGACTCCCCAAAATCCTCTAAAAAACCGAACACACAAAATACCAAATAATAAGTGCTCCGTGTCCACACTTCACTAACACACAATGTGTTATCACACAATAGGCATATAGTACTTATAATGTACTTATACTTTCAAAGGATGTGTTTTAGTTACCTTATAATAGAAAACACAATCTAATATAACAATACAGAGTGCAGAATGTTTTGTTGTGTGTGTGAAGTGACAAAAGAAGGTGAGGGGCAAAGGTTTAAAAGTAATATCTGGAAGTAGTGGATGCATGGAATAGCCTTCCAGCGGAAGTGGCATAGGTTAATACAGTGAAGGAATTTAAGCATGCATGGGATAGGCATGAAGTTATTTTAGATATAAGGTAGGGCCAGGGACTAATAAAAGTATTTAGAATATTGTGTAGACTAGATGGACCGAATTGTTCTTCTTTGTCGACACAATATATGGTCCAATAAATGAGTGTGACATTCTAACATACTATTGTCATTTCACACACACAACAAAACATACTGCACTATTATTATTGAAGTGTGGATATAGCTTACTTATTATTTTGTGTGCTCTTTAAAGGGACACTAAACGTTTTTTTTTCACTTGTGCTTCTAATATAGAAGCACAGGTGAAAAGTTAGTTGTCCCTAGTATGAGGATAAATTGGCGTGTACTTTTGATAGTACACGCCAGTTTATCCTCTGATCGACAGCTGCCATGCTTCCATAGGAAATAGCTAGCCATCTGGTCAGCGACTGCCCCTCGCTTTTGCATCGGATCAACTAGGTCCCCACTGCTCATGCCATGCAAAAATGAGGATCTCTCTTTGTGCTAGCAGCCAGAGACCCTCGCTTTCGTATGTCAGAGAGGGGCAAACCCCAGCTCTGATTGGCTGTGCGCGTGCTGACAAATGTCAGGGACAACCAGGAACTCTTGTGTCTCGCATGTGAGACAGCAGTTAGTAAACCTGCGTGTATCCTTTAAAATACACGTTGGGTTTACTTACAAGCCCCAGGAAATGTTTTGTTTAACCCTTGCTTCCTTCAAGGAAGCAAGAGTTAAACAATGTTTAATGCTTATTTAAGTATGCAAGGAATAAGCATAATACTATCCTGTAAGTAACAAGATGAAGACCAAATAATGTATAAGGATAGCAATTACATGCTATAAAACAATTGATGTTACTATTGTAAGGACCCACAAACTGACTGTAGTAGGAATTTATATATTCCCTTACCAACATTGCTATAATGTAATTTTATTTTGTAGCTCACACTTAACAATGCAATTAAATAAAACAATAGATGTAAAATGCCAAACTGTCCATCAAACAACATAGGATGTGTTTTCCATAGAATGTGTGCAGCCAATGCCATGTTGGAGGTCCAGGAAGCAGTGGTATCAAAGGAGACAAAGGGTCAGCTGGAAGCCATGGTCTCGATGGTGTGAAGGTAAGATGTTGTAAACAGATAAAACTATGGGATTTATTCATGAGAGAATTTCAGGGTATGGAGAAGGGAATTTCAAACTTAAGGGGAAATGATTCCTTTTTTCCAACTTGACTACTTTGGCCTGAAGTTTACAATTCCAATCCCGATTTCCTGCAGATCTCACTTTCATGAATAAAGCTTGATGTGTGTTGACAAATGACTAACAAGTAATGCGGAAACGTCCAAGTGTATCCTAATAGCCACAATTTGGGAAACGATAAAGACAAATGAAATAATGACATTAGTAGTCATATATTAAAATCTAAAAACACATTTCTTCACATTGCCAACAAGCTCAGAACGGCAGGTTCCCAATGAGCTAGGCATCATGCAAAGCCTTTAAGCTGCAATGGGGTAGGCCAGTTACAAAATTATTTTGTTGTTCACTGGTCTTTGCAATGTGGACACCATTGGCTATGCCCTACCTTCAAATTGAGTCATTACTTTAGGGTATACTCTATAAGAGAGAACTGCAGGGACTTGCAGGGGAATCTGGTGAGAATTTCAAACTTAAGGCCAAAGTACTGAGTTGGGAAAATTCTCCCATTCAGCTACATTGGCCTAAATTTTGAAATTCCCATCTCAGTTCCCTGCAGTTCTCTCTTTGAGTAGGCCCTATATAATTCTAAGTATGTTATTCTGTTCTAAGCTAAGAATGGAGTTTGGGCTCAGTAACCTCTCTAAGTTTCCATTGGTTTCCATGGTTACTATTTTAGCACTTTTTCCTGAATTACCACCTTTTTTGTCTTGATAAAGCAGCCCTAGGTGTAGCCACAGACTCTCAGTTGATGGGTGATGTAGTCAATATTCTTGCTTGTCTGAAAACATAAATCTGCCATACTGGAATATTATCATATTAATTCATCCAAAATTAGCTTCAGTGCTTTATTGTTGTATATTATATTAAAGTAAAATATGTATAACAGTTTCCAAGATTTATGTGCTGGACAAACAATGCTAAATGAACTGTATTACATCCAGTCAACATTTTTGCTTATTTAATATTCTCAGAATTGCATTACTGAAATCAAATTACAACAAAGAGCAACTTCACATATACATTCCCAGCAGAAAATGAAAAGCAATGAACTGTGAACACAGGTCACAATTAACAAAAAAATATTCAATACCCTATCTAGAATAAAGTTATATAGTAAATAGCTGACTTTACAATCCCCTTCAGGTTACATATCTAGCAATTGGATTTCTTTATATTATTATTATTATTATTAATATTATTATTGTGATGGACATTTATTTATATAGTGTCATCAGGTTTGGTGCTTTAAGGAATATATGTCTTTTGGTGAAATGTTATATATAAGCAGATTCAAATTTTTGAAGCTCACTAAAAATATCCTGGAGTGTTTATATAATTTAAGGCAGGACACTCTTCATCTTAAATTGTCAAACCTGCCCCATAACACTGTTCTTCTATTAAAACCAAGAAAGATACATGTAGACATTCTCCTTTTCAAACGAGACCATCCAGGAGATGTTACTATTGAATAATATTATAACAAATTCAATGACTGTATTTACTTTAATAATTTGTTCTTTAGTGTTTTTGGATAATGCATTCTGTGGTTACTTTTTGGAATATACCTAGGTGGGATATATCCCACCGAGTGCTTCCCATCCACTCTACTGTTACTACAACTTCGATCCCTCTGACCTCTTCAATCCCTTATGTGTCTCATGGACCCCATTCCCTCTAGACTGTAAGCTTACGAGCAGGGTTCTCTACCTCATGTACCAGTCTGTTCTAGTTTGTCTAACTTAGTTTGTAGTTCCCTTCTATGCTCTGTACCAAGCGCTAAGAAAATTGTTGCCGCTGTACACATAAATGTTAATATAATGTAATATACCTACCTAATCCTGGATAGAAGAGACAAGGTGCTGGAAACATTATTTGTGTTAAGAAAACATTTTCCAAACCACACCATTACCAATCTGTACAATTGATTCAAGGCTATATGGATCCATGGATTTATGTCACAGCAGATCTACAAACACACATCTCATACTCAAACTAAGCATACCCAACAACTATGCCGCTCCTTCTATCCAATCCCTTTATATTTTGTTTTCTGAAATGTTTGCTCTATGTGCATGAGTGCTTATCTCTAGTTACATCTCTTTGCTCTTACTGAAACCTGGCTTTATGCTTCTGACACCTCCTCTGCAGCCTTGGTGAGTCATTGTGCCCTGCTGTTCAATGATTCCTACAGATTTGGTCTGTACTTCAGTGTTCTTTCATCTTATTCTTCCATTTCCTTCACTTGTTACAGGGTCCTTTGCTCTCTCAAAATATCCTTATTGCAATGTTTATGAAGATGGCCATGTGTTTTATCTCCTCTTTTTTTAGCGTTTGGGCTTTATCATTCTCTAAACCCTTTTTTCCCCCTGTATTAGACCACTTGCCTCAGTAAAGCAGTATTAGTTTTAACATGTGCTATATATATATATATATATATATATATATATATATATATATATATATATATATGTTAAACCTCTCTTAACGACTTGCTGTTAAATTTCCATAAACAACAGACAACTTTTTTATTTGCTAAAGCTCTTTTGAGTTAATGGAATGGCATACAACCCATAGTATTTTGTGATAGAAATGTTGGTTTTAACATGTGTTGTTTTATTTTAATGCAAGATATAAAATTGCAAAACTGCTGATAACCGTACCATCAGTATATATAACACAATAAGGTACATAATGCAGACCCTAGTATCACACACACTCGATATTTGTTATTCTTTATTGCATTGTGGGTAGCTTAACAGAGCTGGTTTGGATGTTTATCTCTGTTAGCATCATTACCTTACAAACATATATGATTGTAAATTACATCTATCTTCACTCAAATATAAATTAAGCAAAAAGGTTTCTGCAGCAGTATATATGGGTTCATGGGTGCCCCCACGAACATCTATATTTTGTAATTCCAATCCTAATTACGTGGATTTTGATAATGGCAACATTTGTATTAAAATGGTTAAAATTAGCTATGTTTTTATACTGTGGACACATGTGAAAATTATTCTTGCGCGTTACCATTCATCTGGTATTTCTGTAAATCAGTCGCCAGCGGGGGAAAAAAAATCAATTAATTTGGTGACAAAAGCAGCATAACAACTATAAAATGCTACCCACTGAAATGCATTGAGGTTTCTCAATAAAGCAGATTTTATGACTGAATAGTTTTGAAGTCAATTGACTCGGCTTCTTGTCATACAAATCGTACAATAAATAAGCGCAGAAACACGTTGTGTGGGGGAAAACAAGCTTGTTGAGGGAAGGGGTGAGGGCATACATTATGAACCTTTTTACATCAGTTTCAATGCCACTGAACAACATTTTTAATAAAGGGAAAGCATGTTGGTACCTGTGCAGAGGTGAAAATTATACATACACCTTTCATGAAGCACTGTGAATGGCTGTTTTCATTGTGTACTATAGGGAAATTGTATATTGTGGCAATTATGCAAAAGACTAAATATTGTAACTTTAATAATACACAGCTGAATTGGTTGTGTTAATTCTCAATTCTTCTTTTTTTTCTATATCGTCCTATTCAAGTGTATTTGGCTCAAATAGAGAGTCCGTTATCCTAAGGGATGCTGACAAGATAATTACTCTCAAATGGGAGCTACTGACGTACAATAAAATGTAGCATTTCATAGAAGTTGTAGTGTTTTTCCGCCAGCATTCATTTATGAGCCTTTCATTTCCCCAAGACAGTATTTTATTCATTATTTTCTCTGTTGTGGTATATACCAGTATACCTGATCCATACAGTTAAGTTCCAGCTATATCACCAACTTGAAGTTCAGGTTAAGTGGAGATTATTGTAACACAGCCATAATAAAGGGAAGAGTTTAATTTTTTTTTCATTTCTGTTATAATAAAACATAATATATATTTAAGTATATGCCGTGTCTATAATGTGTATTGTTAAATTATTTAACAAATTTGTTGTCTTTTTCTACCATAAATTATATTATTTTAGGGTGATCCTGGTCCAAGAGGCCCATCTGGAATACCAGGTAAAGAAGGGCCAAAGGTAAGCTAATGATGTGAGTACTAACATGTTATTATTTAAACACAAAAGACATTCATTAATAACATTATTTTTATTATGATTTTTCAAAGCATTTATGCAGGATTTATAATATTTAATGAGAATTATATTCTGAAAACACAATAAGCGGTTTTTCTTTTTTTTGGACTATCTATTACAACAATGCATACGGTAACTCAGTATCAATAAAGCATTGTCAGCCGTTAAGGTGACTAACTAAGCAGACTTGGTTACTTCCCAGGGTCACTGGCAGAGCGTGGTGCTCTGCATTGAACTACATCAAGCAGTAGAAGGTCAGGCAAATTAAGTGTAGAGATGGAGAGACAGTGGTATGACACTCTGGAGCATTAGGTACTCAATGTGTTGTGTCCCCTTGCAGCATACACAGAAAGTTTATATCTCATTGCTTCAAGAAACAGATGTACTACATAAATAAAGCCACGCTTACAAAATAAGTTAAGATCTGTTTATTTTCTTGCATTTTAGCAAGCTTGTATTTTACATACCAGTCATTTAAAGGGGCACTATTATGAAAACAGCATGATCCCAATAAAAAAAAATCTCAATTATTATCTGTCTGTTGCAAATAATAGTTTAAACAGAATTATTTAGTAGGCTATTCACTGCCAGCGAATTACAAAGATTAAGCATTAATTGGAACAGGTTTTGAGGTAGATGGCGCTAGACAGAATGTTGCACAAGCAGCAACTTGTCTAGCAGCTATCCCACAATGCTGCAACAGGGTACATAGACAAAAAATACAAAAAGTGACAGTGCGCTATACGTGCTGTGAAGTGACAATATCAATAACACAGTGATTCTACTGTGCAAAATATACAATGTATACCCCGTGAGGCAAATACCGAGATTAATAGTGCAAATATAAAGGCATGAAGCACTCACATATAGTCCCTATATTGTTGGGACAACATAGAAATCATCTGGAGCATCAGCAGGTACAAACAAACTGGAACATAGAAGATAAAAGTAGATTCTGCTAACAACACTCATTGGAGATTTTACCAGAATCTACTTTTATCTTCTATGTTCCAGTTTGTTTGTACCTGCTGATGCTCCAGATCCTAAGTGTAAGACATTTTATGCACTTTATATTAAATTCCATTGTTATTCCCTAAAAATATCTCTTATTCTTTGGAGGTTGAAGGAATTCAGAAAAGGAGCTGTTGCGTACTTTCTATGTTGTCCCAACAATATAGGGACTATATGTGAGTGCTTCATGCCTTTATATTTGCACTATTAATCTCGGTATTTGCCTCACGGGGTATACATTGTATATTTTGCACAGTAGAATCACTGTGTTATTGATATTGTCACTTCACAGCACGTATAGCGCACTGTCACTTTTTGTATTTTTTGTCAAAGATTAAGCATTATTAGCTAAGTCACAACTTGCCTATTTTTCCAACTTGACTATCAATGCCTGATCTTTTTAGTTCACTTGTGACTTTTAGTGGATAGCCCCTTTAGCTGATTAAATAACTAACCCACTTATGGGAGGGCTGGCAAGGGGCGCAGGAGGGCAATTGCCCCCAAGCTGCTCTATAATCTCACTCAATGGGATGAGGCCACACCACTTTTCACATTTATATGCCCCAGTCGTTAACACTTTCAATATTTCTATCCAATTGTCTTGTCGTTCTATCATTCTCTCTATGTTATCGGTCAGCTATTATGTCTATCTGTTTCTGTAACTAATCTGTAAGTATATCAGTCTGTCTATCTATCAGTGTCTGTACATTCTGTCAGCTACGCATCTTGCATGTTTATTTGTGTCTATCTCTGATTATATCAGGTGGGCTAATGCTGGGCAACTAAATTGGTTTATGCCCCGGGCCAGCAGTTGCCAGCCATCCCATGAACCCACTCCTCTAACTCATTCTCCAGTTCTTAATTGTATACTATGTAATAAAGCAAGTGATTGTGCTTTATCGATGCTGTTTGGTTCAAAGATTCACATTAATCATTCTTAAAGACAGAGTTTTATTTACCAATGAATTATTGTCTCTATATATTGTATTAATTAAACAATAAACAAATATATATTTCAGGGGTAAGTAAAATACAACTATTTTAAGTACATATCTGCCTAAACAAAACAAGAAAAACAAGATAATGCTTGGTCCAGGGATTGTACGTGTATGAATACCATATGACAGATTCTCTTGTTACACTGCATGCTGCAGAAATATATATTCTACAGTTCATTTGAAGCAATGCAGTTAGCAGAGCTTGAAATGAAATACAAGGTTTGCTGTGTTGTCTGATTTTGTATTAATGCATATTTTTTTTCTAGGGTGTAAAAGGAGAACGTGGCTTTCCAGGCCTATCTGGAGAGAAAGGTGACCAGGTAATATTATTTTACAAGCTTGATTTGAATATTCTGCACCAGAACACTGCAAAATGTAAAGGGTAATAGAAAATCCATGGAATAATAGATGTGACTTATTTACAGAGGTTTCTTCATGTTGATCAATAACATAGGCTTAAAAAATGAGATTTTTTATTTAGATCCAAAAGCTACAAAGGGAAAATACAAACTAGCGCATACAATACAGCGTGAGAGTGTGTGTCGCTTTCTTCTAGATTCAGTCTTCTAGGACAGTAAGGAAACGCTAACTGTTTATATAAGAAAAAGTTATGTATTTATGTAAGCAAAGGGTTTCAGAATTTTATGCAGCACCTGTGCATAACACAAGCGCAAAAATAACCTTCTGTGCTCCATGAGCAATGACAACACAATATTTATGTGTATATGCTGTAATTGTGTAGATATAAAACACACGCATAGTTTAAACAAGGATACCAGGTTGTTATCCATATAAAACATTTCAGAAAACTCACTTCCTGTAAAAAAATATAAAACCTGCAGAAATGTAACCTCTGTATAATAGCAATAGCCTGGGAAGTTGGTAAAGCAAACAGAAGAGAGTTGGACCTCTTACCAGAAGGCAGAAGCGGACTAAATAATATATATATATATATATATATATATATATTTTTTTTATATATATATATATATATATATATATATATATATATATATATATATATACACAGTGGATATAAAAAGTCTACACACCCCTGTTAAAATGTCAGGTTTCTGTGCTGTAAAAAAATGAGACAAAGATAAATTATTTCAGAACTTTTTCCACTTTTAATGTGACCTATAAACTGTACAACTCAAGTTGAAAAATAAACTGAAATCTTTTAGGTAGAGGGAAGAAAAAATATAAAAATAAAATAATGTGGTTGCATAAGTGTACACACCCTCTTATAACTGGGGATGTAGCTGTGTTCAGAATTAAGCAATCACATTCCAAATCATGTTAAATAGGAGTCAGCATACACCTGCCATCATTCAAAGTTCCTCTGATTAACCCCAAATAAAGTTCAGCTGCTCTAGTTGGTTTTTCCTGAAATGTACTTATTCGCATGTCACAGCAAAAGCCATGGTCCACAGAGAGCTTCCAAAGCATCAGAGGGATCTCATTGTTAAAAGGTATCAGTCAGGAGAAGGGTACAAAATAATTTCCAAGGCATTAGATATACCATGGAACACAGTGAAGACAGTCATCATGAAGTGGAGAAAATATGGCACAACAGTGACATTACCAAGAACTGGAGCTCCCTCCAAAATTGATGAAAAGAAGAGAAGAAAACTGGTCTGGGAGGCTACCAAGAGGCCTACAGCAACATTAAATGAGCTGCAGGAATATCTGGCAAGTACTGGCTGTGTGGTACATGTGACAACAATCTCCCGTATTCTTCATATGTCTGGCTATGGGGTAGAGTGGCAAGACGAAAGCCTTTTCTTACAAAGAAAAACATCCAAGCCAGGTTACATTTTGCAAAAACACATCTGAAGTCTCCCAAAAGCATGTGGGAAAAGGTGTTATGGTCTGATGAAACCAAGGTTGAACTTTTTGGCGATAATTCCAAAAGATATGTTTGGCGCAAAAACAACACTGCACATCACCAAAAGAACACCATACCCACAGTGAAGCATGGTGGGGGCAGCATCATGCTTTGGGGCTGTTTGGAACTGGGGCCTTAGTTAAGATACAGGGAATTATGAACAGTTCCAAATACCAGTCAATATTGGCACAAAACCTTCAGGCTTCTGCTAGAAAGCTGAACATGAAGAGGAACTTCATCTTTCAGCATGACAATGACCCAAAGCATACATCCAAATCAACAAAGGAATGGATTCACCAGAAGAAGATTAAAGTTTTGGAATGGCCCAGCCAGAGCCCAGACATGAATCCGATTGAAAATCTGTGGGGTGATCTGAAGAGGGCTGTGCACAGGAGATGCCCTCGCAATTTGACAGATTTGGAGTGTTTTTGCAAAGAAGAGTAGGCAAATCTTGCCAAGTCAAAATGTGCCATGCTGATAGACTCAAACCCAAAAAGACTGAGTGCTGTAATAAAATCAAAAGGTGCTTCAACAAAGTATTGGTTTAAGGGTGTGCACACTTATGCAACCACATTATTTTATTTTTATATTTTTTCTTCCCTCTATCTAAAAGATTTCAGTTTTTTTTTCAATTGAGTTGTACAGTTTATAGGTCACATTAAAGGTGGAAAAAGTTCTGAAATGATTTATCTTTGTCTCATTTTTTTACAGCACAGAAACCTGACATTTTAACAGGGGTGTGTAGACTTTTTTTATCCACTGTGTATATATATAATAGTTTTATATGGGAGTGGTGGAGAAAGGAAGACACCCAGAAAAATGGAAACAGGGTGAAATGTCTGATGTACTGTAGCAAGTGAAAAATGTCAAGCATTTCACTTTCCTTCCAACCTACTATTTGATTCGCCTTGTATTTGTATTTGTTTGTATTTGTTTGTTGTTTTTAGTTTCTTTCTGGGAAATTAGCAGCCTTCAGTTACTTTTGACATTAAGGTTTACTCAATCAGCTCCAATATGGCCCAAAGTCGAAGAGTATTCCGGTGTAGCCCAATATGGCCAAATGCCATTTAGGTTACAAACCCCCCAAACCCCCCCCCCCCCCCCCCCCCAAGTTGTCCTGAATATTTCAGACAGTTGAGTTCACCAGGTTTTAGATGGAGAATTGAACAGTAAAGTATTGAGTACTTAAAGTAAAAATATTTAAAACACACATATTTATAAACTGCACAGTTGGCCCACTGCAGTCAGGTAGGTAATTTTTTCCTGGCATCAGCCAAACACTCACTCACCCTTCAGACCGCCAAACAGTGAAGACACCACAGAACATGTTTCCACTGTGCTTTACACCACTCGTTACAACGCTTACTATAATACTTGGTGATGTGAGAATTGCATACAGCTGCTCATCAATAGAAACATATTACATGAAACTGCTGCTGCAAAGGGTTTGTGCTGATATTAATGCCAGTAAAAGTTTGGAACTGTTCAGCTATTGAATCGGCTGAGCATTGGCAAAGTTTACTCACCATGCACCTCAGCAGTCGGTGACCCTACTCTTTGGTCTCCCACAGGGCCGCCACCAGGAATTTCAGGGCCCCTTACTGAACAAATTACCTGGGCCCCCTACCCCCCTACAAGCATGTTATACCGGTCTGCTGTAATATGGAGGGTGGTTTGGAGCAGTTGGTCAATATGTCAGTAATATTTTGCCACTCAATATGCCATTCTTTTGCCATTTAATATGCCATTCTTTTGCCATTTAAAATGCCAGGATTTTGCCCCTCAATGTGCCATTCTTTTCCCATTTAATATGCCAGTATTTTTCTCCTCAATATGCCATTTAATATGCCAGTATTTTTGCCAATTAATATGCCAATATTTTTGCCAATTAATATGCCAGTATTTTGCCCCTCAATATGCCAGGATTTAGCCATTTAATATGCCAGGATTTAGCCCTTCAATATGCCAGGATTTTGGCACTCAATATGCCAATTAATATACCAGGATTTTGCCAATTAATATGCCAGGCGTTATGCCAATTAATATGCCAGGATTATGACAATTAATATGCCAGTGTTGTGCCAATTAATATGCCAGGATTTTGCCCCTCAGTATGCTCGCTATGACACCCTCCTCCCCCCCTTTCCCAGCCAGTACTTACCTCCTTACTTCTGTC
Source organism: Pelodytes ibericus (assembly GCA_036172795.1). Classification (NCBI taxonomy): domain Eukaryota; kingdom Metazoa; phylum Chordata; class Amphibia; order Anura; family Pelodytidae; genus Pelodytes; species Pelodytes ibericus. Next base: position 119,561,916 of record CM069861.1, on the reverse strand, counting down.
TCCCGGTGCAGGTCCCCGGCTGTGAGGGAAGCGTTGCGTGCTCCCCTCCAGCCATGCAGATTCAATAAAGTTTGTTCAAAAAAAAATGCGACCAGAGTTACTCGGGCCAGTATCACCAGTATTGCCCGTCACCCCCTGATGGCGGGCCTGGTCTCCCACCTCATAGCTGAGTTGCTGCTGTTCTTAATTGCTTCTGCTTTCCAATAATGTGACTTGCAGTTGACCGTGGAATATGTAGCAGGGATGAAATTTCATGAACTGACTTATTACAATGGTGGTATCCTATCACTGTACCATCCTTTATTTTATTTTTTTACAGATTTTTTAAAATAAAATGTTGGGCCATTTTGGAGGGCTTGGCTATTTCAGTTATACCCAAAGTCCTTCCGCTGACTTATATGGGAGGGGCTATTTCTTTAATAGCCGAGGTCCTCACAAAATGGCCCCAAAATAAGCCAAAGTACTCCCCATAGAAGTCTAGGGGGTAGACCTTAAGCTACCATTTCAATAGCCAAACTGTGGAGTAGCCCGAATTTGAATTGGAGCTACCTGAAACTACCCTATGGACTATCTTAGTAAGGCATATCCTGAAATATAATATATATTCCCGTAAAAAAACAAACGTGCCCATCCCAATAAATGTATACTAAACCTGAACGCAAGCGAATATTACTAATTGGGAAGGACATTGCCACAACTTCATTGAACGTTAACAATATAAAACTGGTAACTTCACACTTAATCAGTTACAAACCTATAGGTTTCTGACTTTCCTTGTTGGAGGGCAGTTTTTCCCAACAGTAAATAGTTCAAATTACTTGGCTACTGTAGGACCAGACATGTGGGCGGTCAGTAGACCTATAACAAATATCATTGGTCATGAATCACCAAGACAAAAAAAATAAATTAAATAAAAGGGAAGGGTTCTTTCCAGCTGCATTGGTAGGAAAATATATAGATGTTTTGTGGAAGTATATGTCTCAATCGATATTGTGTGACAGCATCATGACATCACAGTAGTCCACTTATACTAAAAGGGATTTATAATTTAAACCAAATATGACAAACAAACCATTAATTAGGATACCTCAACGGAATCAAAAAATTCCACTCATGGGACTGTTTTGACTAAGTTAGGAAATGTGTAAAAATGTACAAAAAAAGCATCTAGCCTATAAAATATGCATTGTATCTTAGGCACAAGGTTATGAATATATTGGTGTTGGACTATAGTCCATTCTTTTCTGTGCAGAATACTACTTAATATATTCTTCTTTTTTAGGGTATGCAAGGCATTCCCGGGTTATCTGGAGCCATGGGACCACCTGGGCCCCCAGTAAGTATGATGGCCACCATGGTGTTAATCATAAAAACCTGCAAAATCATAGTACAAAGCATTGATTGCTATAGTTGACAAGGAAACAATTATTTCCTGTAGCTGATGTTTATTCCCAAGGATATCATTCATCTAAAAGAAATGAGTTTCTAAACACTTGAAATAGAAATCGCTTGGGTTTTAGATTTCCCATATTGCTTCTTTATCCTGTAATAGTTATGTTAGTCCAATCCAAGGTATACCAATCTAGCATCAGTGGCTGGAAGTTGTTACAGACATACATATTGTATCTTTTATATGTTTATTTATGGTTTCCCGCCTATTTAAAACGGATTTGTGGATTTAGTTAATTTTTTTCTAACATATATAAATCTATAAGTTAGTCTGTGTTTTCTATTGCCCAATCAAATGATATGTAGCTCTATTATTTTTGAAAAATGTAAAATCATATTATATGGTGACATTTAGCTTTGTTCTTCATCATAGTGGGTGGTCTACATTAAATCAGTTTATTAAAGCACTAAAGTTGCCTCAGGCCCATAAGATGAAAACAAGCATCTGGGAAATCTTTGTCATAAATGGAGTGACATTATAATTACATTCTATGTAATTTTCAGCTCTCACAGAGTCTATATACACTAAATAGAATTATATGTTTAATAATCATTTATTAATATGACTTTAATTTCAGTCACAATTATATAATTTAGAAATAGTTATGCACTAGTACATGCCTAGGTTTTTCCAGGGCTAAATTTAGACTCCTGGGTACAATGGGGGCTATTTACATGAGGACTGAGGTAAAGATAATACTAATTCTTATCTGGCTGCCTTGGTAGGTAATAAAAAAACCAGTGCTAAGTGTACCTCATAGGATTTCCAATCATGGTGTCATCATCACAGTAACATTACAGTTAGAGTTGCCACATTTTCCACAGAAAAAAAAACGGTCTTGCTATTGTCTCCATAGACTTAACATTGGCAGCAAGCCATACTTTTACTGGCTAGCTGGTCAAATACCGGCTGGGTGGCAACCCTAATTACAGTAAACAAATTGCACCATTTTCAGAGTAATAATCAATCATGGTTTTATCACAATCAGCCAACTGGCAGATTACCGCTACTTCCTGTCCCAAGTCCTTGCAATTCTCTCGTAATGGTCTAGATCCTAATGTTTAAATCAGAAGAAGAAACCACCCCTGAGTTGAATGGTATTGGATTTTGAGGACATATAAGGCAAATATTATGGAATATGTGACGTGCATACCTTCACATATTCCATAGCTGCACAATTTAGGAGGTCTGGTCATGGGACACTGGGATTAGGGGGCAAATGTAGATGTGCCAGCTCTATTATGTGCATCCATGTTTGCAACGTTTTATTTCCTTTTCTCCAGTGTCACTATTTCTGTAAAGAACCTGTCAAGACAGGAGTAAGGATCACAAATAACGTATGTCCTGTCAGATACAGGACAGTGGAAGGCATGAGTATTGTTGTTGCTTCAAACAGAACAGATGGGGACCAATAAGCAAGAGTAAATGTACACATATGAGTAGTGTAACCATGCTACATATATCAGTATTTGGGAAGAAAGGAACAATTCATATTTTTATGACTCTTAATATCCTAACACCAGTGATCACTATTGTTTGACATGAGTATAAATGTCTGCATTTTCAATGATGTCCGGTGATAAAACAAGAGAGAGAGTGCATTTTTGACAATGCAATCTTTGATAATTGTAGGCCCATAATATTAGACACTTCTGAGCAGCTCTGCGTGAATATCTTGTATAACTATTTATTTCAAGGGTGGATGAAAATCAAATGCAAACCAAATGATCAATGGTTTCTGATAATTAACTTGGCACTTTACTGAACAATGTTCACGTTATGTTATTAAAGCAAATACTAATTAATTTCTCCTTTAATGTGTTTAATTCAAATGATAAGAGGACTGCGATAAATCAGATATATTAATGCAGCATGGCTTGCTTTGTCTTGATGTTCTTTCTGTTCAAGACCTCAATTTAATAAGGTGTCAATGCTAAGGTAACATTTATTCTAAGAAACAATGGGATTATTAAATGTCTTGTACAAAAGCAGGTATGTGCAATTTATTTAACGAATGTGATTGCTCTCACTTCAGAATACCTGGTACGGCTTGCATGATTCTGGGCAATTAATGTAGAGTTTATTTGTACAGAAGTAATGTAGACCTAAGAGGAAGATCAAGGGCCTAGTAAAAGCCGATTGTATTTAATTTACCACTTACCATGGCATTAGGAAATACATATACATATTGGGTGAAGTAAGAAGTTATACATCCTTTCTAAGTGGGGATATGAAGTAAATAGGTGGGTTATTCTTTTCTACATCAGTTAAAAAGCTAATAGTAAACAGTGGGAATACATTTGATTTGATATGAAGCTGTAATACAATGTTTTTACATTTTGATATGAACATCAATTAGCTGTGAGATTTAATATGTGAATGAAAAATAATTTGCTTGGAGCATCCTTATTCCATTGGGACAGTTGTTCCTCACTGAGACTGTGCTGTAATACAATTGATCTTGCAGTTAAGATAAAATATAAAATGATACCTCTGCATCATCAGCTTGGACTAGTGTGCTCATTAAGGCACCATGGCACAGAGATTTAGACTAGGGTGACTACATTGCTGTTTTACTCAGGGATGTTAACCCCTTAGTGACAGAGTTCTATGCCGCCTGAGATGTGCCGTGAAGACCAGAATTCCATTATTTTTGTCATACATTTGTTTAACTGTGATTTTCTTTCTTTGTGTTGAGTACACCCACACAAGATATATTTCATTTTTTAAAGGACAGATGGGGTTTTCTTTTGATACTATTATTTTCATCATGTGATATAATTTACTATTTAAAAAAAATGAAAATATGACCTGATTTTTTTAAAAACAATTACAAATGGTAAAAAATACCCCATCTATATAGTTTCTAATATTTGTGCTGAGTTTTAAAAAAACACCAATGTTATCAGGTTGTTTGTGTTTTATTTCAAGTAATAGGGCAATAACCAATAGTAGTGTTATTTTGTTTTCTAAGCATTTTCTTCTACAGTAATTTTTACCCTAACCCTAAATTTAACCCTAACCCTAAATCTACACCCAGCCCTTAATCTTACCCTTGTACTAATGCTAATTCTTTCCCTAACCCACCTGACCCAGCCCTTAATCTTACCCTTGTACTAATGCTAATTCTTTCCCTAACCCACCTGTAACCCTAACCATAATTGTAACCCTAACCTTAATTGTAACTAGGGTAATTGTCTCTAGGGGCAGTCAAGCAACACATTCAGAGCGACAGAAGAGATTTTTTTTTATCACTTCCGTCACTCTCTGCTGGGCACGCCTTATAAGAGGAGTGTGCTCCTTTTCAGTATGGCACCCGTGATCACGGTGCCCTGGGGGGCAGACACGGGTGTTGCATGATGCCTTGATGGATGTATCATTGCAAAACCTTTAACACATAGGCAGTGAAAGCTGATCACTGCATATGTGAGTTTGAACGCATACGACCACATTTGCGGTGATCGTATGAGCGGGGAGGGGTGGGGGGTCCCGAAAAAGCCTCTGAGAATAGCTGCCAGCTATTAGTGCAACACTACATGAAAACTCAGGACACATATATACCATACCTCCACTGTGCTCATCCATCGGTGCAATTACTGCAGGTGGTGATCTGTGGACCGCACCGCGCTTTTAGGGAGAAAGCTCCCTCAATCAGCACCTCTAATCCCTTGCTCCTGAGAATGGTGCACCCATTGTACCCACCCATAATCGGCCCTGGGCGGGACAGCAGGACAGAGCCCCAAAAACAGGACTGCCCTGCCCAAAACGGGGCAGTTGGGAGGTATGTATATACATCCTCATGGTCCTCAAGGACCATGCATTGCAGGACAGATATATATGTCCAGGTGCGTTAAGGGCTGCCCTGAGCACACTGAAAAATGCAGATCATCTGCATGTTACTGTTTACAAGTATACCATGTGGTCAGCCTTCAATGTACCACTAGGAGAAAACAAGGTAAAAGGACTTAGACCTGCTGAAAACTACTGTACTTCAAGCAACAGTTCAAAATGGTTGGACCACAACTTGACATTTGTCATTTCCACAAAGTGATTAACATATTTCTGTTATAGTTATCACACAGCCTCTTTTTTGCTGTCAGAAAGGGGAAATAGTTACTGGAGGCCAGTCAAAGTCAACGAAGGCAATAGCATGGCTGGTATTTCTTTAATTTTTTTTAACAAAAGGCAACCCTAAATTCTGTCTGATCCAATATGACAGGTATATTTTTAGTGCAGTATAGTTTATTTGGCATTGTGCCTGGGAATCTGAACCATTACTGGTGTTGATTGTGCAGTCTGTTCAGGCCTACTGAAAATACTTTTTGTCAACTTGACTATTCATTGATTTGATTTGAGGAACACTGAGAAGTGCATTGTTGATTTATGTGGGTGGGTTGATTGCTGATATGAAGTGTTATATTATATTATGGGATAAGCCATAAAGACCCGTGGAGAGGGATTCAAATTATGTGCACTTTTTTACAAACTTCACAATTTGGTAACAATTCTACATTGTCACTTCGGTTCATTTTTTTCTTTTACTGACATATGATTGATCGAAAAAGGAATTATTTTAGTTAACAGCTGCACTGATTGAATCTGTGTTGTCACCTTTAACTAAAAGAATGATATGATAGTGACTCGCATGCATTCATTTTAAAGCAGATGATTAGATCACATTTAGAGTATGTTTTAAACCATTGAGTGCATAAGAACTGACAGTCTGTTTCTCAGGATTCTGACATTGAAGGCTTTCATGCAAATCTGCTATATTGATTGAATTAATTTAGTCCATCTGGTCATTTTAATTGAAAGTGAAGAAAAGAATGACCTTGAAATTTAAATGTTCATCAATGCTGGAAATCAAAAGGCCACTGAGATTATAATTTGCATTTTAATCTGACTTTCCAGGAGTAGCCAGTAGCAACATGCCATTGCAGTTGCCAGGATATTTAATGCAGGTCGTGCTGAGATTCACTAAATAAATACAAATATTTTATTCCTGATTGTTACATACTTATCAGTTTTAAATGAATCTCTCCATTTTTTGTGGCACCATCATATTCGCTTGTGCTGTACAATAGACAAACAAAGCCAACTGGTACTTGAGGGTACAGTTAATTTAGACATTGGAACAAAAGGGTATAAGTGCAATTGACCGATGTGCCACTGCCACTCTTCCATATCGAAAAAGAAGGTAGAGTGCCAGCTGTGTAGTTAACTTGTATTTGCGTTTATTATATGAAAAAATATATATGTGTGAATAAGACATATTAGGATTGGACCAGTCAAGGGTAGGAAATGTACATATGCATGGCTTTAGTAAGGGATGTCAATCAGTTAGGAATTTGAAAGGGTATTCCAACTATTAGAATCTGTATTAATCGAATGGTAGGCATTCCATAAAATGGTGCAAGCCATACAGAAGCCTTGTGTAGTAAATAGATAGATGGAAATGGAGTCAGACAATAAAAGCATTGACAGAATGATGAGGTCAAGGCCAGCTCTAGCATTTGCGAGACTGGGTACAGTGTAATTTGTGCAGCTGTTTTTTTAAACCTTCTATGGTGAAGTCTTGGGTGACCATACAGGTAAAATGTGTACAGGCTGAGTATCCCTTATCCAAAAATCAGTTATCCAAAATTATCTGTTATCAATTTTGAGGGGGGTTCTGACACAGGTCGCAAATTCCACACACGTCTGTCAGAATGCAAAACAGTTTATTCATCATACAGCCCCCTTAAGCTGTGATTTAGCTTTCCCATGCATGCACAGATTTCCCCACACAAGCATGCCCACTAAGTGTGCAGGCCTGACCCGCCGATGGCAAGTTCCAAACAATGTCTCATATCACAGATATATCACAGTAAAAGTGAGTTATTTGCGCTATGCAGTATTTGCACTGAGTGCTGAGAGGCGTTAATATATTATATTGATGAAAATTATTCGTTATCCAAAATACTTCTGCAATTTGGATAAGGGATAATCAACCTGTCTATGAGTCCCTACAATAAATGAAGAATAAATTAATCAGCACATTTGCAGGGATAGGCACCAAAATCATGCTCATCAATGCTCATGATGGACATTTTTGCTGGAGTTTGTGGTGGAAATATAATTGTATTCTCCAGACCTTCACAGACTACTTCTGTCCTTGTATGGACACTTTGCCTATCACTGCACATTAGAGTGGGTGTTACTAATGTAACCCTCGTTGTAGATACGCTCACACATACTCCACATTACTGTGAGTTGTGTTGCAATGCTATATGAAACACTCAAGCATACCACACATTCGTTTGAGCTGTGGCAATGTAACACAAACATTGAGGGCAGTACAATATGTACTCAATAATAAGCAGAAAGGTATGCTGCTGTGATGCTGCATGAAATGTTTAACATTTTCCCTTATCTGTGGTAATTACAATCCAAAAATGAAAACAAAACAAACTCAGATTGAATGTAGCCAGTGTCACCAGACACTATATTGTATGCAATAAGGGAAAGTAGGACTGACACAAACACAAATGTTTCAGGAGCATTTGTGTTATTGTCAGTTATTCTGCTATTTTTTGCATTAAATATAGTGGAGTCTATTCAATGACCTGAGTTAATTTATCTCATGTTATTGAGTCCCATAAACTGCAATAAAAAAATTTGAGTTAACTGATATTTTGTGTCATCGAACCATCGTGTTCAGTGTCTCTTATATGCATTTGTTATTTATTTATTCATTTTTGAGCTGTGGAAATCTGTGATACACTCACACACTGCACATAGTGCTGCAATATATGTTGATGTAGGTCTTATACTCACAAACATGGTACAGGATAGCTTTCATCATTATAGTTAGACAGTTATTCTCCAACCATGATACATATCCACTGTGCACTACTTGACCTATCTTGCCCAGTTGGTAACAACCAGGGTACCAGTGGTCGGTTGAGAGAACAGAAGAAGAGCCAAGTTGTCCTGGGCTGTAATCTAAGACAGCAGACTACAGGTAACAGAGGTAGCATTTTGGGAAGTGTAAATGCTGGAGGGAGGGAAGTATTATACATGTTATATATGTTCTCTCCCATATGATAACATTTGTAAGATAAACATGACAACTTTTCTCTGCACCTCATTGTAATATTTTGAAAGATATATATGACTTGACGTGTAGTACTAACGTAAATATGAAGGACCATCAAAGTATTGTATTCTGCATTGTTTGATGGCAGTAGTCTGTTTCAGACTGTCAGTTGGATTTGTCTTCAGATAGGGATATAAAGGAGCTTCTGACATATGGCTCTCTCCTTAAATTGAGTGATGCATTTCTCACCCTGACTGTGCACTCTTTCTTTAATGTATGACTGACAGACTGTTTGACACTGAAAATGTGCAATGGGTGGAGTCTGTCTGTAACTAACTGTGTAATCTATGTGTCATGTTAACATTTTATTTTTTTCTGGCATTGTATTCAGCATTTTTATGTTTTTAAATAGAACCAGTTTGGCCCACCAAGTCTGCCTATAAGGAAATCTTAGACTTATTGTATTTATTTGTTCTACATGACGTAGGGGTCTTCATTAAGAATATAATTATGGTGCCTTGATAAATAAGTTGCAAAAATAAGATGTTTGCCATTGACTTGTCTGCAAAAAAAACAAAACACACGTACAGTTCCTCTTCAAGCTAAAAAATGTTTCCACTATTTTATTAATTGTACCCTAAGTGGCCATCTCTATCAACCACAAATTAATAACCAGAATGGCTCTTACAGCCAACGTATCTTACCTTACTCCTCCCTTTTCTGATTCAACTCATATGTATGTATGTTTAGCCATTTTTTTTAAAGAACACACAACTTTTATGAATTATACATATAGCTACTAAGCACTGTTTATTCAGTCTACAACATATTTGTCATGTTTGAACATTTATAGAGGAATAATACAGGCTTATGTGACTTGAAATGCTACCTTAGGTTCCCATGCAGATAAATTAAGCTATATATACAATTTTTTTAAAAATACATTCCTATAAGCAGGAACTCTTCCAAACAAGAGGTCCAAGTGGACATGTGGGGAGAAAGATAAAGGATACAAAGAAAGGCACATAATACTGTAAACAGTTACAGAGGGAAATCAATTAATTAGTCAAGTAGTAACTATGGGGCCCACCCCTTGATTGATTAATTAATTAGTTACTCCAGGACACATTTGCATTCTACATTCTGCAGGGGACATATAAATGTCCAGCAAAAATCTGTCTAACCATAAAATAAACTGGTGTTGGCCAAAACCTGCAGATGTGTGCTCTGTGTCCTGTTGGAGGTCACGTTTCATTTTGAGATTTAAGTAAAATTTTGACTTAGAAAAAAAAAACCAAGTTCGAATCTCCCCCATTGAACGTAATGGAAGGTGAAATGAGACAAAGTTAGATTTGGAATCTAAGTTTTTCTTAATCTCAAAAATAACTTCAATCATTTTGCCTCCCATTACTTTCAGTGGGGACGATTCAAGCCTGTTTTTATTTTTTGGAAGTCAAAGAAAAAATGAAAGTTGAGCTCCAAAGTTGAATTTTAATGAATAGACCCAAGAATGGTCCTTCAACTATTAATACATAATAATACATGAAAAAAAATGCATTTAATTATCAGCTTTAATATGTCTGAAAGAGTTTTTCAGGGCAGGAGTGATTTTATTTTAATGGTTGTACCTTTTAACCTGTATTGAGTGCAAGTGAGAATTGTGATTATCTTACAGACTGGGGACAGTTTTGCTGCTTACTTTCGGGGGATCATAATTTTTGCAGGGAAAGGATTTTTTTTTAAATTATTTTTATACATTTTTTTACTTTTTCATTTTAATTCTCCTGCACTTAATAAGAGAATTGAAATGGCCATAATGCTGCGAATTTGAATGCCTCTGAAGCTTCATTTTCCAAACAACCTGAACTGACGATTCTGATTCGAATTGCAGCATACTGAGAAGCCACATATCGTGGATACATTTGTCTTGGCTAACGTGTCCTATCCGACTTCAACTTCGGAAGAGATCGGTGCATATATGGTAGATCCTTATGTATTGTTCTATAGAAATGCGTTACAATGACATACATAAATAAATAAATATATGTCTGAGCGGCTCAGCAGTAGTGGGAAATTAAAAATGCCATTGAGTATATAATTGTTGTTAATCTGAATTTCCAACAGTCATTTAACACTCCAATCATTCGTTTTTAATCTAATGTTATTACTGGATTAGTATTTAAACTGTATTGAAGCCTCCTTATTCAAGGAATCTTTTACACTTATTCAGAACTAGAGACAAAAAAATGGCTAGAGTTACTTAGATAAAAATGTAATGCAGTTAAAAAAGGATGTAATCTCTTCCCCCACTAATAACATGAAAGCGGTAGAAATGTGACTGGACTTTTTTAAATTGCTCACAGCTTTTGATCTAATACGGGTTGGTCTGCCTCTCAATTAAGATGAGAAAGGTACAAGCAGCTAGCTTACCCTCAGGCAAAAACCTTAACATTGTTATCTAGTGAAATGGGAATCCATATATCCCCTAAGCACACTTTATTCAGTCTATAACATATTTGTCATTATTGCAAATTTATTGAGGAATAACACAGGCTTATGTTACTTGCAATGGTTCCCACATGGATAAATGAAACTATATATATATATATATATATATATATATATATATATATATATATATATATATATATATATATACAAAATAAAAAAATACGATCCTGCTAGCAGGAACCCTTCCAGGGACACCTCAATCCCCTATATCAAAGACAAACATCAAGCAATTAATAAAGGAGATATTCAAGTGGACATGTTGGGGAAAAGACAAAAATACAGGTACATAGTATAACACTGTATAGAATATAAAAACAGTTACACTTTATTAGAAATGCACTCACACAGCATAAATGCACTGACAACCAGCTCAAATGCTAATAAGGGTTACCAGTAGCCACACTCCGGCTGAATGGTTGTACAGGGAAAACACAGGATAAACTCACAAGATGTTAATGGCTCCAGGGAATATACAAAGGTCTGAGAGGTTCTGAATAGACAATAGTCTTATAAAAACCAAATCTCACCCCCACCCTACACGTTTCGTTCCACAGGTGGAATATACAAAACCTAAAAAACAAAATTACAATATATACTCCTACTTCCTTCCCCACTATCCAATCCCAGCTCCTTCTCTATAAACTTATGCATTTAAACAGAGACACGTTATCAGAGTAGCGGTCATGTGAGCGGACTGGACTTACACTGCGATGCGCACTGTATAGCCTCTGCAGCCAGATATTATTGGTACCAAGTCCCCTGAAAGGATGGAAATTGTTTTTAAAAGCATGAATGAATTTATAGAAAATAAGCTACACTCCTAATGAAAATGAACGCTAAACCATTTTTTCATTAGGACAGAGCTGGTATTGGAAAGTGGGGGAGAGAGGAAGGGTATATGAACAAAATGCATAGAGTTCAAGTGGATATCTATTTTTTATAACGCAATTGGTTATTCTGGTACCCAAATCTGCCTTCATACCCAGGACCTCACAGACTTTTGTAAATACTTTGGAGCCATTAATATGTTGTACCAGAGAGTTTTTACTGCATTTTCTCTGTGTAACCATCCGGCCTTATTAGCTCTTGAGCTGGTTCTCACCGCATTTATGCTGTGTGATTTTTTTTAAATAAAGTGTAACTAATTTTATATTGTATACAGTGTTACACTATGTGTCTTTCTTTTTTCTTTTCTCCCACATTTCCATTTGAGACTCTGCAAAGACACTCTTTATTTTATGAAGGAGTTATCCGCAAGTGGAGTCTTGTTTGGTATTGGTAAATGAAACCGTAGCAAAATATGTTCATATGTGTATATTTCATCACATGACCCCCTAACTGTCACACTTTAGGGACAAGAATTTGCTGTAAGCCAGAAAATCCCAGTTTGGGACTATTGTGCCACTCTCATGGTTTCATCCTCCAATAAAACTTTTCACCACAAGTAATCCGGCAATAAAACCGGTATTGACACATAGCAGATGGAAAGGGTCTCCAGTTACTCTTGGATTTTGGTTCATCCTCTAATGACCCAAATGGTTGGGTCATCATAGGGGAAACCGTTCTGTTCAAGTGCAGAACATTTAATCACCACACACGAAATGTGGTTAATCAGTGTATAGAATGATGCTTGGCAATGCAACCACACATGCAAGGTCAGTTGCTATCTGCCAATGCAACACATTCTTAGCTGCACTGGTACACTTCGTGATAGCATTTACCATTCGCTCTCATAGATTATTCCCCTACCAACCCACATTGGGAGATATGCATACAGTTCTCTTAGAGCATGCTTCCTTTATCTAGCAGGTTTATCATATCCACAGGTTACTGGACTGTATGCAACAAAAACCAAACTCACTTAGTGACTGCATTTTGCTAGTGTCTGCAGTTAAAATGCTTTTTGGGGACATTTTTTACAAGCAGACGAAAACAATTTTTTAAAATGATTTCACTTACAAAAAAGTACACATATGAGTTTTTATTGGTATACATTTAATAGTTAAGAGGAATTTTGATGTCTCTAATGTGAGGCTGAATTGTATGTAGTAATGGGATGTATAATTTCAGTGTTTGTGTGTCAAGGATCTAAACTGGAACACTGGGGTCTAGGACACTTCCTTGCGTCCGTTTCACCGTGGCAGTTTCAGCGATGACATTTCGGCACAGCTGTTTTGGTTCTGCACTGTCAGCAACAAATACTAACCCCCACTAATACAATAACCCAAAACAAACAAGTGAATTTGTGCACTTCCCAAAACACTACACACTGTTATTTACCATTTTTGGAGGCAATATTCTCCGTATAGTGGAAAGGGCAGAAAAAACTAAAAATTAACAATATAGTGTAGTATGTTTAAACAAATTGGTGAACCAATAAAATGAATATGAGGGTTTCACTCACATCTTCCTGAGCAGTACCCTGCTCGGTTTCATGGGTATCCGGGAGCCCCTCTAGGGGTCTTGAATTCTCAGATGTTACCAGATATCCCCAGAGGACATGAAAAATAGGACAGGGGAGGAAGGATTGTGTCTATTATATGTACCAGGAGTGAAGCACTGGTTGTGTTTTTGTGCAGCTACTCCTTTCACAGTCAAGGCGCAGTGTACTCTATTCTGTTTATTAATATAATAACCCCCTTACCCTAAAAGTACCACTAAACCCCAAACCATAACTCTCAAACTAACCCCGAACACCAGTATAAATCCTAATACTAACCCCTAATTCTAATACCCTAATACTAACCCTAACAACCTAATTCTAACCCTAAACAAGCCCTACAACTAACCTGCACCACCTAATACGAACAATCCTCGACAGAGCAACTGATAGCGATTGTCTGTCAGGCGCTCAAACTCCCGTAATGAATAAGTGTCCAAGTCTGCAACCAGAGGGATCCATTTTTTTCTCATGTATTCACAAGCCATTTCTAGATTCATAGACACTAATTAATTCAACAAACTGAAAATATAAATGTGACTTAGTAAGCAGAATTTGAACAACCAGCAAATACTAAATATAAAATAATATTAATTCTAGATGACACAAGTAGAATTATTTAAATAGTCAATGTTGTTAATAGAACTATTTGCTTTAAATTCCTAATAATTAAAATGATTGTTGACAAACACATCATTGTCGCTTTTGTGCAATTTTCTCTACTTAGCATAAATCATTGCTAAAACGTTGTACTTTTAGTTGACAGTACATATCCTTAAGTCTTTGCAGATATGTATGCTAAATAAAAATGATAATCATATGCACATTTCAATTGAAGCAGCAACGTGAACCTTTCACTATATCAACATACACCAGGTAGGGTCTTTACATTTGATCTGCCAAGGTGAAAAAGCAACCACAAACAGCATTGTACACTCTCAATCTGTGAGGCTTATCAGTAGAATGCAGCTGTTTTATCAGTCAGAAAGGGAAGATGCTTCTTGGGAGACTTAATTGGGTTAGTCTGACCTCGAAAAGTACAACTTTTCTAAACAAATTGGTTGTGCAAAGATTTTTATTGTTGTTTACAAACCCAATTTATTGGTTCTTTTTTACAGGGACACTTTGGAAGACCTGGACATCCAGGAACTGCAGGGCCCAGAGGAGAAAAGGTATATACAATACTTGACTGTTTTAAGGAATACAAATGCATGCTTCATGAGAACATAGCTCTGTTATGTCAGCAAGCTCAGTTATTTACAAAAAGCTTACAAAAACATAATGCATCATAAAATGAAAATAGATGAGTATGAATTTGTATACTGGTAAATATATTGCCATCTAGCAACCCTAGTAATATTTTACCAGCAGGCCAGTAAAACATTGGTGTGATGTAATGTTAAATCTATGGATGCAATGGCATAGCCATTTTATTTAAAAAGGGGACAACCCTAGTAATCTTGATTTGTTTTACCTCAACTGAGATAACATCGGAATTTTCATCCTAAAATATAAACACCCACCTGTTTTCTTATTTTTTTGTTTTTTTTTTAAAACCTGCAAATGCCTTTCAAGATAATGAGCTATAGTATATATTGGCATAAATGTATCTGAATATACATAATTAAACTACTTTTTCTTCTGATACAATCACAGGGTAGTGAAGGATCTCCTGGCAGACCTGGACCTCCTGGGCCTCCTGTGAGTAAATTGAACTTTTCTCATGGAAGGATATTGAACGTATTTATCAGATTATCACATATTTGGGCAGAACTGCTGATCGTAATCAAGTTCCTGATTGTAATCAAGTTCCTGATTGTGATGTCAAACAAAAACACTGGCTCTTAATAGGCAAAAGCTGTCATATTGCATATTCATGTAGTCAAGGCAGACTTGTATATTATTTATTTATTTATTTATTTATTTAGAAAGTGTTTTACCAGGAAAAATACATTGAGATTTCTCTCGTTTTCAAGTATGTCCTGGATACCCAGTCCAGAAGGGAGTTACACAGAGTTACACATTTAACAGTCGATTCAAAAATACATACATACATATATTAAACAAGTTGGAAGGGGAACATACAGGGTAAATCATTATTGATAAAAAAAAAGGAACAACATGTACAGTATACGAAAGAGTTTGTAAACTAATAACAGGTACAATCTGTTTTGAGGATTTGGGAGATACTTATTTTCAGGGATCTTAGAGTAGATGATGATTTAGCAGAAACAGGAAGGCTATTCCACATATGAGGAGCTCTGAAAGAGAACGCACCTCTACCTACTTCCTTTTTGAAGTGGGGAATCGCTTGTGAAGGTTTGGTGCAGGATCTGAGATTGTGGGATGTGCAGGGAGTAAGAGCGAGCATGCCGCTCAGGTAGGGGGGGAGCGTTCCAGAGAAGTGGTTATGCACTAAGCAAGCTAGGTGGAGAGCACGCCTGGAGGCAAGCGTCAGCCAATTTAACTCTTTTAACATTTTACAGTGGTGCGTGTTATAATCACACTGTAGCGCAAAACGACACAATGTATTGTACATAGTGTCGAGTTTACCGAGATGGGTCTGCGGGGCAGAATCATACACAACATCTCCATAATCTAAGATCGGCATTAACATTTGCTGCACAATACGTTTCCTTACCGTGGAATCTAGGTTAGATTTGGTTCTATACAGAAAGCCGATCCTAGGATATAGCTTTGACACAAGCTTATCAATATGGAGACCAAAAGATAGGTTTGGATCTAGCCACATGCCAAGATACTTATATGAGTTTACCTGGGTCAGGTTATAACTGGTTTTGGTCTTGATGGTTAATTGAGGATTGTTTAATTTAAGTAGTTTGGCATTTGTCCCAAACAACATGGACACAGTTTTTTCAGCATTGACGAATAATTTGTTGTTAGCTATCCAATTTTCAACTTTAGAAAACTGATCCTGTAGCACGGACTCCACTTGCGATAGTTGAGTACCGCAAGTATAAATGACCGTATCATCAGCATACATAAGCACATGAGCCAGGTCACACACCGAGGGTAGATCATTTATAAATAGCGAGAATAGCAGAGGCCCAAGAACAGATCCTTGAGACACTCCACACTTGATTGGCAACGTGAGGGAGGCAGTATCAGCCATGGACACATGTATTATTTAGTTTAAGAATAAAAGGTAATATTCAAATACAAAAACAGCTCCACTTTGAGAGTAAACCACATTAACGTGATACAAATGTCTACTGAAACCCCATTGGTGCTTGAAGGTGTATGGCTCCGACACCACTCGGATTCTTTCAATTCTTGTCAATATATTAAATATTCATAGTTTTAAAAAACTACGATTGTGGTTAAGCAAAGGCCACTTAACACGTTTTCCTTGTTGTAGCTTTTCCACTGTGATTATTTAGCACTTCACCACTGATGCTATTGACTTTCTAGTTTACATGACACTAAACATGTAGGAAAACATAGTGTAATATCCAGATTGAGATCTCTCATCAGTATATCTTTTCCCCAAGTTGAGAGTCCCCACTAAATATTGATGTCGTAGCACACTCCCAAAAAAAGTAAACACTTCCTTGAATTCATTTTAAGTAGGTTCTAGCTGTGTGTGACAGCTCTTGTGTTGCAGATAATACGCACGCATTTGTTTTTTTATATATAAGTATAAAACCATTACTATAACTTTAGAACAGTTTTTTTTTCTTCTGTTACAACTTTTGTAAGTTCTACAATGTGTGTGACAGCTCTTATGGTGCACATAATGAACAATTATTTGTTTTTTATACAAGTATAGAAAGATTACTTTAGAACATATTATTCTTCTGTTACCTTTGAAAATATATAATGGCATATATAACTGAGACACATTAATGTTTTTACCTACAATGCTGAAATGTGTTCTCTTGAATCTGAAATTTGCTATATCTAACGTGGTCTTTGCAGATTCTACCTTGCTCCTTTGCTAAGGTTATGGGGCATTATAGCAGGAAGCATAACTTATTATTTTGTCTAGAGCATAGTCTACTTTATGTGCCAACCACACAATTAACTTTATTTGCCAACTATAAAGATCATGTTAATTGCCAATAATACAGTCAAAGTTAGTTGACAACTATACAAATTACCATAATGGATGACCAGTGTTAATTAATTGTGAACTGTACAGTGTACATTTAGTGTCAACCATATAGTCTATTATTAATTATCAACTGCACAGTCCACATTAGTTGCCAAATGTACAATCTACCTTAATTACTATTTAGTACCAGACATTAGCCAGCAGACATCAAAAGCATCTACAGTCATGGGAAAAAGAAAATACACCTTCTTTGAATTGTATCGTTTTACATAACAATCATTTGTTCTTTAACCCCTTTGTGACGTTGGGACGTTCTATGCCGTCCTGACTTTAAGTGCCTTAAAGTCGTTAGGACGGCATAGTACGTCCTGTACTAAACAGCTCATCGCGGCTCCCCGCGATGAGCTGTTTTCGGATCCCGCTGCAGGCACTTACAGCGGGATCCCACCTGTCAGATGAGGCCACTTTGAGTGGCCTCAGTCTGACAGGGAAAATGTAGCCGGTGCTCAAAGCGAGCACCGGCTACATTTCTCTAAATTGTTCTGTGCCCGAACTTTTTTGCGATTTTTTTGGCAGGGACCCGCAGGGTCTATTAAGACCCTGATTGGGTCTCTGCCAGAGTGTTCCTGGCTACCGATCAGCTTGTGATCGGTGGCCAGGAACAAATCGTGACGTTTTGGTGCTTGCGTCGTTTGGGACGCAAGCACCATGCGTCACGAAGGGGTTAAAATTAGGTAAATCCAGTCTCAGATAAACAACAACACATGACATATTACACAGTGTCATGATTTATTTAATAAAAATATAGCCAAAATGGAGAAGCTATGTGTGAAAAACAAAGTACACCGTATGAGTCAATAGCTTGTAGAATTACCATTAGCAGCAATAACTTGAAGTAATCGTTTCTGTATGACTTTATCAGTCATTGTGGAATTTTGTCCCACTTCTCTTTATAACGTTGCTTCAGTTCATTAAGGTTTGCTGGCATTTATCTATGCACAGCTCTCTTAAGGTTCTACCACAGCATTTCAATCGGGTTGACATCTGGACTTTAACTGGGCAATTGCAACAACTTGATTCTTTTCTTTTCGGCCATTCTGTTGTTAATTTATTGGTGTGCTTGGGATCATTGCTTTAACTGTTGAACAGATGGCCTCACATTTTACTCTAGAATACTTTGGTATACAGAGGAGTTCATGGTCGACTCAATGACTGCAAGATTCCCAGGTCATGTGGCTGTAAAACAAGCCCAAATCATCACCCCTTAAATTTACTTAAATTTACTCTCCTCATTTATTGTGTTTATTCATATTATCCTGCCATCCATGGACCAAGTACAGTATATATATCTATATACTTCTGGAGATACGGTCTCCAGTACTGCGTACAATACTCCAAGTGAGTTCTCACCAGGGCTCTGTACAAAAGCATGAGCACTTCCCTATTTCTACTGCTAATACCTCTACCAATACAAACAAACATTGTGTAAGCATTTGCTGTTGCTCTGCTACATTGTTAATTGTACAAACACACCACTGTGTATTATTATGAAATTGAAATATACTTACATTCAGTGCTGAATAAATTTGGGTATCATGGCAATCTCATGGAAGCATAAAAAAACATAATAGTGTGACTCTGTTTAAGCATTTCAATGCACTGTTAAATGCTCTGGGAGACCCATGTTAGGCTTCTGGATAAACAGGATTTTGGATGGCTCCGAGATAGAAAGAGATACATATAACAGGGAGATATAATAGTTTAATACCATACCTGCTGATATATAAAGCTGCAGAGTTGATCGCTCAGGAATACAGGTAAAAACGCTATGTTAATTCAACTGCAGATGCCTTGGAAGCCATGTTTTCCATTTACACAGTCTGCTTCCTGTCCCAACATAATAACCAAAATGCACTACATTGTCTGTTTACCTTTAAGTCCTCTGAAATAATTACCCCTAAATCCCTCTCCTCATATGTTGTGTATGTTTTAACACATATTCTATATACATTCTTTGGATTTTACACCTAACATGTATTATCTTGCACTCATCCACAACTTACCAGTTGCCACAGCTTTGACCAATTTACTAGTCAATCTAAATCATTTGCCATTTTTATTATTCCTCCAGGAACATCAACCCTTTGGCAAATATTTGTGTCATCATCAAAAAAGACATACCTTACCATCAAGAGCTTCTGCAATATCACTAATCAATGTATTAAAGAGAATGGGCCCAAATACAGATCCCTACTGGTAACAGGACAGTGCTCTGATTATACTGCATTGACTACAACCCTCTGTTTCTGTTACTCAACTATTGCCTAATCTATTCAATAATATTTGAATCAAAACTCAAGATTACAGCCATATTGCAGTCTAAGCAATGTCTACTGCACCACCCTGATCTATTATTTTTATCAACCAACCAAAATAAAAATCAATAAGATTAGTTTGGCATGATCTCTATATAGCAACTCTTGTCATCTAACTTTGGCAATTAGGTAGTTTGCTTTTTCAAATCACTTAGTGAAAAAATATATAATGTCCAGGCTAAAGTATTGTGCAATCAATTTCTAAATTATAATTTTTCTTTAAATGTATATATCATCCATATAACTTGTTGTTGACTCTGATAGGTGTTCACGCTTGATATAAATGTTTCCTAGTGAAACCAATCAACTTTCTTGGAAATAACTACCACCTCCTACATCATGGCTGCTTTTTCTGCCAACATGGCAGCAGAGATGGATGCTCCCGCGAATTCTCTCTAATCCACAAATGCTGATTTTGCAATCAGACAGTGTTTAGCGTGTGATCTACACACTAAGTGTTGTGGGTCCTTGGGATTGTATCCGCTGCCATCTTTCTCAATTAGGACCGCTACGCCTTTGCCATCGAGGTACTATGCAAAGGCTTTGAAGAATGTTATAAAAACCTCAATAAAAAGATTTTTATCTTTAATAAAGTTATACCTTGTGATTTTTATTTTACATGTACACTTACAATTAATCAGTAGGGCAGTATAAATAAATCAAATTTATATCCTCTCCTTTTCAGTGGGATGAATTACTTTGTCCATCTAACTACAAGCATTTTAAAGGTTGAAAATGAAAATCACTATTGCAGCACACTGTCTGCAATCAGAACAAGCGTAACAGCTGGCGTTTTATAACTTGCATATTGTTAATTCTTTGGTTAAATATGTACTTTGTTCATGCCTAATTATTCTCTACTCTATACTAAGCCCGTCCACCTCCCGTATTCTCCTCACATCTCACACTGCACGTTAAATTTATGCCAGACATGTCGGAAGTAGAAAAGAGAAACCTCTCAGAGGATCTGAGTTGTGCATGAGCTTTTATCACTCTGTGTTCAAAAGAATGAAACAAGCTCCAAACTTTAACACAACGTTCAATATAGATTATCTTGTAGATGTTTGTCAGCTGGGATGGTGGCGCAAAACAATTCTTGGCTCTAGGATAATTCTTCATAATGTTCCTGGGTACAGAAGATATTTCTTTGATGTTTATATAAGTGATCAGCTTGCATAGTGATTGAATATAGAATGCACTGAGACATAATGTGCGGGAGCAGTGATAGGTTGTTCTTTCTTAACTGTAGTGTACTGACTGGAATAAATATTGCACTTATTAAGACATCAGTATAGCCATCAATGCCCATTGTAAATATTACAATTAATGACAGTTCAGTGCCTTGGGTGCTCTTTCTAATGATTTAACCAGTTTGTCAGATCATCATCACAGTAAATAAACCGTGATTTGTTTCAGAGAGCTATAGAATCCGAAGGCAAGCAATTCTTTGCCTGATCTAATAAATTAGCTGTAGTTATTTTACCCCAGTTCCACATTAGCAATTAGCTGTAAAGATGGTGTATCCGATTATCAGACATACACTTGCCAATATAATGTCCTATATATAAAACAGACTTGTCCCACTTGTGAGCAACAGTCAAGATGGATAGGTTTTACAGTATAAGCATATCATGTTATATATTTCATTTTACTGCATTACTACCCCACATCTCTGAATACTGTGATCTTCCCCACTGAAGAGGTGTTTTTAATTTGTCTTTGGGTCCACTAGCTGATTAAGGCCTCATTTCTAGCCATCAAAAATACTTGATGTTTTTATCAAAGGCATACGTATTCTTTTATTTCCGCACCTGCTATAGTATTCGCAAAACACTTAGACATAATTGTCATTTGCTATCTCATTACTTTTTACCATTTAAAGTTAAAGAAATGATCATGTATGCTGCACGAGAATTCCCCAAAAAATATGAAAAATGTACAGAGATAAAGATAAAACTACAAAGAGCTATTGTACAAATTAAAAAAAAGAGCTTAGATAAAGGAACATTGAGTATAAATGGGAGTTCCCTGTTAGCATAATAATTTGGTTGCAGGTTCATGAGTTACATAACATTTTCCATAATCTGTAAAATGAATTACAAGTAATAGATAGAGATTCAGTTTGAGTGAAGTTGTGTTTGAAGGCTACAAATTGCAGGGGAAGTGTAATTAGAGTGGATGGGTCTTGGGACACAGGCCTGGGGGGGACATAGTGGGGAGAAGGAAAGGTTATTTTTTGTTTTTGATAATACTACACAGTTTGATATTTAGCATATTAAATGTGTGCAGTGCCCAGTACATTAACGCATTTGGAAGTATATATATGTATATATACGTCCTCCGTTTACATGTAGTGTTGCGCTTCTTAGCGCAACACTACATGCCTGTAGCTATTCCCAGAGGCTGCTTCGGATCCGAAGCAGCCTCTGAGAGTGCCTTCAGCCCACTCCGATACATGCATGCTCCTCCAATACAGCGTGCCCAGCACAGAGCGATGGAAGAGAGAAAAAAAATATCTCTTCCGTCGCTCTGAAACCGCTACTTGACTGCCCCTACAGGCAGTTAGACAGTAATACAGTTAAAATTAGAAAATAAAATAAATAAATTAAATAAAATAAATAAATAAATGGAAAAAGCTAACCTAGATCTAGGGTTAGGGTCATAAATAGGGTTATAATTAAGCTTACAGGGGGGTTCGGGTGAGTACAAGGGTTAGATTAAGGGGTTCGGGTATGTAACGGACCGTCTACCGGACGAAGTAGACCCTCTGTCCGTTGTGGGAAATCACCTCCTTAGCCCCCACTTACAGCTCAGCATTCGCCCAGCAAGTCTTTCCTGGACCCTTGCTCTTTGTACCCAAATAGACAGGACATCTAGCAGTTAGGTACAGCAAGATTAAACAACTCCTTTATTTGTGTAACAACACAGACTTATAAAAAGACATACACATGACATTAGTATACAATGGGGGGGGGGGGGGGATGGAACTAAACATAGTTCTCCAACTAACTGGGGCTAGGAAAACATTAGAGATTCAGACTGCAAACCAAATAGGAATTAACATAGAGTGAGTAGACATAATTACAATCAGGGCCGGCCTTAGGGGTGTGCGACCTGTGCGAGCGCACAGGGCGCAACACCCCAGGGGGCGCCTGCCCGGCCGGTATAAAGAAAAAAAAAAAAGTGTAAAAAAAAAAAAAAAAGCCGGTAGAGGCACTGGCTGGGGGAGATCAAACGATCCCCCCTCACCAGCCCTCTGCTCGGCATGCTGTGCTGGGTCCGGGGAGGGGGCGGAGCTAACCGGCACAGCGGTGTAGCTCCGCCCCCACCCCGTGAAGCAGATGCTGCTCTGCTTCCCGGGGTGGGGGCGGAGCTACACCGCTGTGCCGGTTAGCTCCGCCCCCTCCCTGGATCCACCTTTTCAGGCAAAGGTAAGAGGGGGGGGGGAGAGAGAGAGAGACAGAACAGGGGTTAGGGGGGAGAGAGACAGACAGAACAGGGGGAGGGGAGAGAGAGACAGACAGAACAGGGGGAGGGGAGAGAGAGACATACAGAACAGGGGTTAGGGGGGAGAGAGACAGACAGAACAGGGGGAGGGGAGAGAGAGACAGACAGAACAGGGGTTAGGGGGGAGAGACAGAACAGGGGGAGGGGAGAGAGAGACAGACAGAACAGGGGCAGGCGGGAGAGATAGAACAGGGGTTAGGGGGGAGAGACAGACAGAACAGGGGTTAGGGGGGAGAGAGACAGACAGAACAGGGGGAGGGGGGAGAGAGAAAGACAGAACAGGGGCAGGCGGGAGAGATAGAACAGGGGTTAGGGGGGAGAGAGACAGACAGAACAGGGGGAGGGGGGAGAGAGACAGACAGAACAGGGGCAGGCGGGAGAGATAGAACAGGGGTTAGGGGGGAGAGAGACAGACAGAACAGGGGGAGGGGGGAGAGAGACAGACAGAACAGGGGTTAGGGGGGAGGGGGGAGAGAGAGAACAGGGCTAGAGAGAGAGAACAGGGGAGGGGTGGGAGAGAGACAGACAGAAAAGGGGCAGGGGGTAGAGTCAGAACTGGGGGAGAGAGAGACAGAACAGGGGACGGGGGAGAGAGACAGAACAGGGGACGGGGGAGAGAGACAGAACAGGGGACGGGGGAGAGAGACAGAACAGGGGACGGGGGGGAGAGAGACAGAACGGGGCGGGGGGGAGAGAGACAGAACGGGGCGGGGGGGAGAGAGACAGAACAGGGGACTGGGGGAGAGAGACAGAATAGGGGACGGGGGGAAAGAGACAGAACAGAGGGAGAGAGAGAGAGACAGACATGGCAAGGAAGAGGAAAGGGACAAACATGGGAAGGGAGAGAGACACAAAGATAGGGGGGTGAAAGAGACGGGGGGGGGGCGCCACGGGGGAAGCCCGCACAGGGCGCCGGAACACTTAAGGCCGGCCCTGATTACAATACACACAGTAATGTACACAACATAATCAGTTTACCAGTAAATCCAGTTGATACAGAACAATGGATGTTGGAGTAAACTATTGGAGTCACTGTCACATTATAAACAGAATATAACTAACTAACAATTTTAACGTATAGAGTTATGGTACAAAAGCCAGGGTCCATAATCTACAGGGAGGTGTTTGGCCCTCAGGCCCCTCCAAGAACCCCAGTCAGGCAGGCTGTCAGAATTCACTTCGTGACAGGGTAGATTTAGGGTTAGGGTGAATTTAGAGTTGGGGTAAATTTAGGGTTGGGGTTAAAAGGTCACTGTAGAAGAAAATGGTTAGAAAACAAAATAAAACACTAATATTGTTTATTGCCCTATTAGTTGAAATAAAACATAGACAAACATGGAAACATTGGTATTTCTAAACTCAGGACAAATAGTAGGAATATATAGATGGGGTCTTTTTTAACATTTGTAATTGTTTAAAAAAAATCAGGTCAAAGTTAGAAGAAGTGGTTTTTTTTGGCATATTTTCATCATATTTTATATTTTTTTTAATAGTAAATTATATCATATGATGAAAATAATAGTATCAAATTAAAGCCCTATCCATCCTTTAAAAAATGATATATAATTTGTGTAGGTGGACTAAACACAAAGAAAGAAAGAAATTCACAGTTCAGTAAACGTATGACAAAAATAATGGAATTCTGGTCTTCAAGGTACATCAAATGCAGCATAGCACTCGGTCACTAAGGGGTTAATTCATTCAGAATATTACAAAGGTATGATCGGTATATCAGAGTAATACTCTACACATATGGTAATTGTGTGGTATACATGCTTGGGTGTTAAGAAAAATATATATTATAACGGCAACAAGGGAAAAGAGAAAATATGTTTTCCTAGTTTTGTTACTTTGTAAGTGTGACTCTATGTGTGTATGTAAGAGTTTATGTCTGTGTGTGTAAGTGTGACTATGTGTGTGTGTGTGTAAGTGTGACTATGTGAGTGTGTATGCATTTAATGTGAGGTGTTTTTTATGAGTTTTATTGCTGGGGAATCTGTGACACACTCACACATTACTGTGAGTTTTATACATATATATATATATATATATATATATATATATATATATATATATATTTATCTATATATGTGTGTGTGTACACACATATGGATGTGTGTGTATATATAATTTTTATTTTTCATGAAACATGAATGCGGCCCACTCACATACTCAATACATTTGCGGTGAAGTGGCCCACTGCAGAACAAACTTGGACACCCCTGGCTTAAGGTAATAAAATCATACATTCTTCCTAAATAGATATCTATATTTAGACTAGTCCCGCAATGATTTCCCAGGGATTGGTTAAAGCAAATTCTAAATATTTTGTCAACTATATCTGACTGGAGAAAAAAAACAAGGATTAGTGTCACCACAGTCAGGCCCGTCATCAGGGGACCAAACTTTATTTTCCACTAAAGTTTGAAATTCCCATCAGAATTTCTAGCAATTCCCTCTTTATTGAGTAATCCTTATATTAAAATTATAATGTAATATTAGCTTATTAGCAAAACACCCTTCCCAAGCCCATTTCATGAATAGTATGTAACTATCAATATAAAAAGTTGCACAAAGTTATCCTGTGAGCTTTGTAACACTGTATTTGAGCAGAAAATAACTATTTGTTCTTTTGTAGAAAATACATGTGCACATATTTAGATGCATTATGCCTGGAAAAATTCTACTGATATTGGATCAAAACGCTGATCAAGGTCCCATTTCAAGAGATCAAAATGCAATTGTAACACATGTGATGTTTTTATACTTTATGTTCATACTTGCTGTAGTATTTGCTACACTTGCCTCATTACTATTTATGCATATTAAAATGGAACATGCTACATCTATTAGGTAAACACTTGAGAGTTGATATAACACCTTGTATGTGTTGTGGCATTGTATTTAAAGGGATTCTGTCAACCTAATCATTGCTTAGGTGATATTTAGGTTGACCTGTTGAGTCCCTTTAAGCAGAAAACAAAGTTGTTCATTTTGTAGGATAGTCAGTCTCATATATTTATATGCATTGTGTCTGGAAAAGGACACATTGGCCAGACATTATTCATCAGGGTTTGAATGTTAACAGAAGGCATCTTTTGTATAATTCCAATTTGGTAAGTGTTAAAGAGCCTACATAAGATCTTCATACCTTACTCTTTTCTTATAGACGATTGTACTCACTATGTTGACCTACCTAGATAATAGAACACGAAAAAATAATAACAGCATAAAAATATGAGCTGCATTACAAAGAAACTCCATTCTGTTTATCTACATTTTTCTTCTTTTGAAATTGTTTCAAGAATAATGCAGACAGAAGACTAATAACTCATGGATGCTTTGTTGACTAAAGATAAAAGCAAGAAAAATGTCTTGGATGTTCTGCATTTGCCAGCTAGTCTTAACCATGCTATCTGGTGCTCAGAACCCTGATTTATTCTTATAAACAATGACTTCATCTTCATAGTCAGTTGTGAGGAATCAATATATTGAGTCAGGTATGACAAATATGTATTCTCAAACAAATGGCACTTTTTTTTTTACATTTTTTATCGAAAGCTTATTTGTTCATGGATCGGTAGTGGTAAATCAAAGTCTGATTGCGTGCTGTGCATTGGATGGCGTCGTTTGCAACGGCCTACCAGAAATTAGCCAACCAGTGATTAATGTGATTTGCATAACAGAAGCATGCAGAGAGATTAGTAAAAAAAAATAAAAATGCTGCAAAACCGCTTCCAAACTATCAATCAAAAGTATTGTGATTTATAGAAAATGTTTTATTATTTTTAGTAAGTGACCAATAAATTTGAATGTATAATGTGTTCAATGGGACGCTTTGAAAATTGCATTCAGAAGGAGTTTGAGTTGTTAGTGTTCACAACATCAAAACTGGAACATTCCTTGGATTTCATATCAAACAATAATAACAGAATTTGAAATGTAATTAAGGTTTATCTATGAGGATTATCGAACTGTCCTCATATTAGTCTATAAAAACATGTCAGAAATTATTTATAGTGTAACTAATATATCGCATAGCAATTGAAAAATTACTGATTATGTTTAAATCTATTCAGCAGGCTGTAAAAAACTGAGTCTTTAAAAACAAAAACAAATTGGTGTGTCTTATAATGTTTCTGTGGATATGGGGGCATATTACATAAACTTCCTTGTACAACTGAATGCTGGGAGCAGTACCTCAAGCTCAGTAAATACAAGATTTTGAATGGCTGCTCAAGTAGCTTTTTCTTTTAAAATATAGCTGTCTACAGGTCGATGCACTTTCAAATGTGACCACCATTGCTTTATACTGGTTAATTTAATAGTTATTCAGTTATGTTCCTGGTATCAGAAAGGCTTCTCATCGAGTGCAGTAGGTCCACACTACTATTTTTGTAGGTGTGCTATGGAAGAGGTAACTAAATGTAACATGTAAATGGCTAAACACCAGGCGTGTATCCTATGTGTGCTAGGTGTGCACACATAGGATACGATCCGGCGTTGTATTTCCGGGGTTTGTCTGCTGTCTAGTCGAAGCAGGAAATAGAGCCGAGAGGCCGACTGCATCAGTGAATTCGGCATCAGAGTCACTCACTCTGTTTCCAATTCGACCAGCATGAAGAGTATACGAAGTTTGTTTTTTGTATACTTTTTGTGCTAGTCAAATTGTCAACAGAATGAGGGACTCTGATGCCGTATTCGCTGCTGTCGTCGGCTACTCAGTTTTTTTTTTGTGTAGGTGAGCATATGCCCCTGGTATACCCCATTAATTATAGGTGACTAAACCTAAAAACAAAATCTCTCTTCATTAAGGAGACGTCGTCTAATGGTACACGATTACACAATTGCTAACAGTCCAGTTTTGTTTGGGTTATGTCTCATTAAATTTGCGACTGTTCCAAAAGAAATACTGTCTATACATAATGAGGTGCACAGACAGCATTGAGTTTAAGCCGTGTATTAGACTTTGGTGCCGCTGTTTCTTTTTGTTTCCTTTTCATCCTTTTGAACGAAAACTAAATTAGTTTCATCCAAAACAAATTGTGTTAGTTGATGCATTCCTTTCAGACTAAATTCATCCATTGTTTTAATTCAGTTTATTTCAGGCCCATTTCGACAGCAAAATGAACCATGATGTTAGTTGGATAGTGACTTTCCTTATTTAGCATTTTTTGGTGGGTGCTTGGTCTCTATTACCTTATATTATAGGGCTACACTGTCACTATAGGGAATTCTTAAAAAATGGTTATCAAAAAGTAATATGCTACTTTTACTTATTGCCTTGTAACTTGCAAAACATGGTGATTCTAAAGCCAAGACACATACTAGAATCTATTTAGTAGATTTTTTCATTATCTTTTATGTAGAAGAGTAAAAGTAATATTTCCATCATATTTTAATATATTTTTATAGTAAATTATCTAACATGATCAAAATAATGGTATCAAAAAAAGCCATTCTTATCCTGAAAAAGTGATGAATAATTTGTGTGGGTGCATTAAATGAGAGACGAAAATTACAAGTAAACACTTCAGAAGTGTTAAAACAGTTATTGCTATGGATGGGTTAATACAGAATGTTTGTTTTTTAGGTGATGGAGCATCTACTGCATTTGTGTCTGGGATATACAATTGTCTGGTTATTATAGCTGATATTATTATTGTTATAGGAAACCAAATCAATAGAATGTCAGTGTTTTGGCATTAAAACAGAAAAGGGAGGGTTCAAATGTAATTGAGTAATTTGATCATTGCTTGTCAATAGCCAAAAAAACGAAATGTATAGTTATTAACTTACATTTGTGCATATTTCAGATCAACCATTTGTTTGCTCTTATTATATGAATTATAAAAGCCCTTTTCTACATAAAATATACTGTATGCAAACTAACCTCTAGCAGATTTGACATACATTTAACTACACATCCTGTGTATATAGGTGTTGGTCATAGGCAAGGAAGGTACATATGTGCTTGTATCAAATTGTGTGGATGCCATGTAACACTGTATGTTTTCTTCTGAAGGGCATGCCCATTACAGAAAGAAATGGGATGGGAAGCCTTTATAAATTACAGGTATGATATTGTAGCTAATAATGTACACTGCCTTAATGGTTAAATGAAATGTTGTGCACATCATACAAATAACCATATGTATCTTCTAGGCAGCTGCTTCTGCTAACTACCCTGGACCACCTGGCCCTCCTGTAAGTATCTAGTGTGTCTAATTGCTACTGAGTTAAAAATATCTGAGCGCTAACACAGTGTTAATGAGGTGCAGGTTCACATCTAAACCAGGTAAAAATGCAATCATTAGCTGCCTCTTCCTCATCATCTAGTGGCCTCAGTGAATAAGTAGGAGCATCTCCTTATGGCTGGTGATTTACGTCAATGCTCCTCAACCTTGTCTCACCCATGGCCCTGCAAAGCTCTTTCCAGAATTCCACAGCACACCACAAGCAAAGACATATAATGAAAGAAAGCACGTTGTTTTCATTTTAATTATGGGGCCAACAAGATCTAAATCATTTTATGAAACGCCTAATTAAAAGAACATATTAATGGTCAGCCTCTTGAATAAAATAAAAACTAAAAAATATTTTCATGGTTTAGTTAGAAGACAGCAGCACATTGCCCTCCTTATGGTAGCCCTTCTCCTGCCATTCACAAGAGGTAGTAAGGTATTGTTATTGGTTAATAAACTTTTATTTGTTTATTTTTAGGTTTCTTTAAAATTCCTTCCTTGGTTTTATTTCCTTCCTCTGCCCCTTTCAATCCATTTCTCCTGCCTTCCTTATTGCCCCCACATCCCTTTCAGTTGTACCCACAGCACCTAATTGCACCCATATAACTTGCCATTGCACAAACTTGAAGCACGCACATTGCACACATAGAACTTGCCCCAGCACCCAGATTGTACTCACAGGACTTGCCCCGGCACCCAGAACTTACCTGCACAAAGATTGCACTCACTTGTACCCAGGACTTGACCATGCACATAGGGCTTACCCCAATACCCAGGGCTTTGCCTCAGCACCTGGATTGCACCCAGAATGATGTACACAGACATCACAGACACATTTAAAATATATTTGTCTTAAGATATGCATTGTAATTCTACTAACACATTGTACACACAATTTTGATTGTTTCAATGTTCTACATTCATAGTGAAAACAATGTTTAGGTGAAAATGTTCCTTCAAAAAACCTGGTGAAAGTCCCCTGATGATGCTGAGCACTAAAGAAATTGTCTTGTGTTGTCTCTCATTTCTTAATATGTTTGTGTATTGTCTTTATTTACCTTTTATATGTGATCTATTTTCAATGTGGTCTATTTACTAAACAGTGAATTGTAGTTAACTTGACACCAATAAAGACCAAAATGTATGTCTGTCGATGTGTTCAAGCCTTGACAAAAACTCCTCAGTGGGTTGAAACGTCACTTGTCTCTATGGAAAAATGCTCCATTTTCACTTTTCGATGTGGGTGAGACCTCGACCATGTCACTTTTGAT
Source organism: Pelodytes ibericus (assembly GCA_036172795.1). NCBI lineage: Eukaryota > Metazoa > Chordata > Amphibia > Anura > Pelodytidae > Pelodytes > Pelodytes ibericus. The sequence continues at coordinate 119,530,964 of CM069861.1, read as the reverse complement.
GTGCGGTTCCACACATTATTTTGTGACCATTTTCGACAGGACCAGTTTGATTTCTTAAGGGCTACTTTATAATGATGCAATGATTAAAAAGTACTAACCTCGTGAATTGCTCCAGAGGGCTACCTTTTCTCTATTTGAGCTTTGTGTACATACCATTATGGAATTAAAAATATACTCCAACATTAATAACTGTAAATTCATAGGTTATAGAATCATCTGTATGTGTCTAATGTCCTTTTGTTCTTGCATTTAGGGCCCAAAGGGTGATCAAGGACCCATGGTAAGCAGCATAAATTAAAATTGTAATCATAATACTATTCATGAAACTGAAAGGTAACATGCTACATCTTTGTCACTGGAGGGCTACCACGATTTGGGCTAATTTCCCAAACGGGCTGTGATCACTGTTAATCCTGCCAGTCAATTCCCCAACATATCGGACAAGACTGGTCGTGTTGGTAAAACTAGATGCACACTTTATTAGCACAGAACATAGAGAATATATACTGTACAACATCCAGATAACCGGGATTAAACAATAGGATTTAAAGGGATTAGATTTAGCATACAGAAGAAACAGATAATTGAATGTGGTGCCATTAACATAACTGGTCGCTGTGGGTACCATGTCTTGTTATTCAGCCTTAAGTTAAACAACATTTGGTACATTTAACAAGAAACAAAAACTGTCTGTGCATCTCACCCTTATAAAGTTGGTTATATGAATTGGCCCAAGTACAATCAAACTCACCAGCCATGTGAAGGCACACTCTCAATAGGGTGAGGACCTAACCTTACCTACTATACAGTCAGGATACCAAAACCTTATTAATGTGTTGGAGGAGGTGCAATTAAGCTTCTTCCCTCTTATCCCTGGTGAGCAAGCTGGAACCAGACAAAACGGAGCCAACAAGCTTAACAATGTGCAAGCAGGGAAAAGTATGATGTAGGTGCGCTGAGCTTTTTGTAGACTCAAACTGTTTGGTAGGCCTCGTTTACACATGTATATTATTTGAGCCTGTGACAAGCTTAGCATACCAACATCTTTTTTTTCCCTGGTACATTTAAGCTGAGCTCAGATGTTCACTGTGGATGACAATGGGCTTTTTAATTAACTTGGCAGTATCCTTTGGCAGAGTCTTTGCTGAGTAAAGTTGATCAGTCCCTCAGCATGGATGTGTTATAGAATTATCAACTCTGTCAATTGGCCAATGTTACTGAATTGGCCTCACTTTTACAACTTAGTTGCCAACTTATCACAAATAGTGGAACTAGTTAGGCTTTATTTTGAGGCCATAAGATTCCAGGACTCTCCTATACTGTTTGTTCTCAAATGCCCCTAAATATCATTAATATGTTATTTACTTTTTATAAACTTGGTAATATTCTATTAGTCTATTTTCCACTTCAGATGGTAGCCTTTTTAAGCACATTGCTATATAAAACCTTTTGAAATAATAAATACACTTTAAATAGTAATATCAAATAAATAATGACTACTCAAAAATACACCCAAACTGAATACCTTAAAAAAATGTATGTATACAATGTAACCTAGCTTGTCTTGTAAGATATTAGTGTATATGTATCTATATCTCTATATCTATCTATCTATCTATATATACATATATATATATATATATATATATATATATATATATATATATATATATATAAATATACACACGTATACATAAATAGATATATATATGCAAACGTATAAATATGTATATATATATATGGTAATATCCCTCTAAAATAAAGGCTCCTAGCTGTACAAATCCTAGCATTAAAAAATGGATATGCAGTATTTTAATTACAGTGAAGCAACTCATATATGTCTATTACTAAATATGTTAATTCCTCTTAAACCGCCTCTTTTGAAATCAATAAAATTGATAGGGTACCATTATTGAAGAGAGAAATGTAACATTTGCAAAAAAAAAAAAAAAATGAAATTGCTCCTAGCTATTTAGATAAGTTACATGCTAACCATCTGATCTGCAAGTGCAAACCTATTCTAACTCATTTTACAACAGCAGCTTAGAGGCACATGGTGTTCCTGCAAATTAAAATGAAAAATCTGAGCAATTGAACACACAGGCAAGCAAAGCATAAAAATAATTAAAAGAACACTTACAGTTTGATGGTCTGTTATTCTAGTCTTACTGCTACTGGTTCATTTTTTATAGGCCAACGGTTTCTGTCTTCTGAAGGCTCCATGCTTCAAAGGTGGATTTTATACATAAAATAAAAATGATCCATAACAGGCTTTTTGTTTAACACATTTAAGGTTAAACATTATACATAGCACACAGATTCACACTGATGCATCTACTAACAAGTACCTGTATGTTTTTGTTACAAACGTTCACCCACCTCACCAGCATATTGTGTAAATTTAGTAAGGCATCCTACTTCATACTGCTAATTATTAGTCAACCTGAAAGGGACTTCAGTGCTTATTTTCACTTTTGTGCACTAAGTAGCCCATTTACCTGAAGAACTTGTCTCTCCATTTGTTCGAACAGGTACCAGTGAATAGAGATTCTTGCACATGCTTAATAGTGGTTCCACTCATTTCAGTGAAAACATTACAAAGCATGGGCGGGCCCAAGTCTCTCCATTCGCTTCCATGGAGAGGCCTACAGTGCGCATGTGGGTGGGACCAAGGAGGAGTACTAGGAGGCTGCAAAGCCTTTTTAATTTGAATAAACTACTGATTATTGTTAAGCATTTTAATATACATGGTTAGAATAGACCATTTTTGGCTATACAATTCCTTTAAGAGTTGACATTTCAAGGACTAAATGTCACCACCTAATGCATTAACTGTTTGTATTTGTGAAGACTAATTTACATAAAGCATTTATCCCTATTCTGTTGACCAATAGGTTAATATTAACCCCACTGATTGCTTAAAACAAGTGCCTAACATCTTTATTCCCATCATTTACCAAACTCGTCTTAATTGTGCATTTATTGCTGCTTAAAACCCTTCCTCTTTAACTTACAAGCAGGAGTGTTGTTGAGTTGATTTAACTTTACAATATTTCCATGTGAAAATAAATAGGAAAAATTAGCCTTTAACGATTGCTTTGCTTAGGTAGAGATAAAAATGAGTTCACGCTTCATAGCATTTCCCATATTCCCTGTCTAGAGGTGCATGCATTCACATCATATTTCAAACAGGTCTGATGCCCTCTTATCCCATGCTTTGGGTAATGCAGTATTTTAACACTGCATCATTACTGTGTTTTATTATACCTATTTATCCTGGAGAAAAGTGAATCTGTTATACCTTTTATAACTTTTATTATATCCAAGTGAAAATTATTCATAGATGTTGTTGTGCAAGATCATAAATTTGGCATCTTCAGAATCTGTATGTATATAAAGAAACAGAAGACGTTTATGGCAATTATGTTTTATGACCTTTAAAAGTCTTCTATTAAAAAAAATATGCAGAGAATAATTAAAAATGTCAGTCAAGCATTAGGCTCTTTAATCGTGTGACCTACAGTAGTGTTGTCCATTGAGCACAGGACTATACTCTTTCTAGGCTTAACAAGGAATACAGGCTATACATGGTGTTTTTATATGTGGCAACTGTAAAACTAGCTACGTGTGTCTGTTATATAACGAGGTATTGCTTTGTGATATTGTTATGTATTTTATTGTTCCAGGGTGAAGCAGGCCCAATGGGATTGCCAGGCTTGGAAGGCCTCCCAGGGGAGAAGGTATGACAGAATAGTTTCTTTTGTTCTACACCTACTTTTCTGCAGGTTTTCTGCATCTTTTTTTCCCCCTCATTCCTTTAATAGTGACAAATGTTTTCTGTTTGTCGTTCCGCATTTATCAGTCACTCAGGTGCTGATGCCTATTGCTACACAGGCTGATTTATACCCACAAATTGAAGCTGCACTCAGTGTGTTGTCTCGGATGCAGTCAAACTGTAGGTCTATTCAACAGAGCATAAATCTATCTCTCTGTTTCAAATAAAAGGCAAAAAAACTATACTAACTCATTTCCATATTTCCATAATCATATTACAGCCTAGGATAGACTGCGCATACAAATAAGCTGCATGCCTTCATGACTTTGATGCAAACAGATGGATAGGTACAATTATCCATGAGAGTAAATCCATCATTGTACATATGTGCGAACGCTTAGATATAGAAAGACTTCATTTTCTGCTCCATCTCCAAGGAGCCATGAGGATTGAAAGCCTCAAAGGTCCGCCAGAGAATGCAGCAGAGACAAAGGAGTTAATTGTCTTTAAATTTATTCCGTGTTTTAATACGTTTTCTTTTAGATCCACCTTGATAGAGCCATATATTTGCTTGTTTTGAGTATTGATTATGATAAATCAGTTACTTTAGTAAGCTTAAGCTTTGCACATTAAAGGCATAAAGCAGAATTCTGTGGTAATTCAGCCAGAACATTCCGCTGGTTTCAGTGTTGTTTGCCCACTTTTACAACGAGGTATACAATATTAAGCTTTAGGAAAATGCCCCTATTTTAATAGCCAAATTGTTTTACACGTCTCATAATATCGATTTCTATTGACCTTACAATCTTTGTGAAGGTTTTAAATATTTTATTATGTAGCTCTTCTAAGTAAGTGTTTACATTTTGTTTATACTATTTGGTTGTGAGTATTGGCAAAGACGTTAAGGGGCTTGACTAGACTTGTTTTACGCATTCGTTTCAGTGAGCCAAAAATGCTTTGCTAATGTAATTATGAGATCGGTTAATAGTATTTACATATGAACAGAGAGACTACAGACAATGAATAAAAAATAATGAAAACGGCAATATTAAATTATTATTATGGTTCAGTGAGTTCAGTACAGTCTGAATTGAGTCTACCAGTGTCTGAAAATCAAACACCTCCCAACAATCAGGCTTCTTTGCAAATTGCTAGGACCGTCTATTGGTGAAATGATATCGTTATTACATACATTTATCCAGAAAATTCCATTTAGACATAAAATAGTGCAGCATGTTAAGGCACAGAGTGGTCCCAAAAATGGATATCTCCCAAGCTGAATGCACATAATTCAGACTAAGGTAACCAGGTTCATAGATATCTCACTTTGAATGCAGTACTCTTCAATAGGCTGTAAGTAAGTGTTGTGTCAGAATAGGATCCAAATACCCACTCTGGTCACCAATACGTATAAAGAAAATGACAACTGCACGATGCTTCCACAAAAAAAAAAAAAAATATATATATAAAAAAAATATCATCCAAACACAAAACATTACTTTTACTCTAAAATACATTTTATAGATATTCTCCCTTGTGCCTGGAGGGTAGATTAAAAAAAAAAAACACTTAATATGTTATAGCACCGAACTAGAAAGCTCTACTATACATTTAAAGGTACAGAGCACAAAAGCTATTTGTTTATTCTAGATTGCATCAAAGCTTCAAACACAGTAGGTAATGTGTTGCAATTTATCCTGTGCATACTCATTTCCATACTACCACAATTGTAATGAGATGAAGAAACCTGCAAGGTAATATAAATAATCTGAAAAAGTACAAAGAGAGTGACATCAAGTCATAGCATTGGCATTGTGAATTGATTCAGTATTGCATTCCGTCCCCTGAGGTTCACTTATCCTTGTGCAATAATGTTTACCTATCACTGGAACAAAGACATAATAGAGGTTTTAGACTGGGGAGATTAGGATTGTCAGATGGATTAGCTAATGAATTATATTCTTGACTAAGCGTTGACAAAATGCATAAGACAAACGGCTGTTCTTTGAGCCATAAATATATCATTTGTCTCTTCGGTTTCATAAATAAACCATGTGGTAGATTGCTAAACATGACTGTGTGTATATTTTCTGTCCTAGGGAGATCGAGGACAAATTGGTCCACCAGGAATTGCCGGGATACCAGTGAGTGTTTTTGGCAGCTGTAAATTCAATAGTGAACAATGCTGAAAATTACAGTCTTTATTCTACATTTATATTAACCACCACACATGCACACTTAGAACGCTAGCTTGTTTACCTAGTATTTATTTATACTTCTTTCAAAATCCAAATAATATATGATAATATTTGCAAATAATATGTTATAAATAACTATGTTTGGTGTTACACTTATTTCTACATGCTGGTAAAAAAAAGCATAATATAGATAACATAAGGTGTTAAGATTTTCCCATTTCATGTCATGGAAATATGTTACTGCTTGGACTGTATGCATAAGGACTATACCACTACATAGCAAAATTGAAATCCTGATAGATAACACCGATTTCCACAGAATTTTGTGCAGAGCAGTGAAAATCATTGTGATTAAGCTAGCAATTGACCCATCCAAGGTAATATAAGACTATGATTATATTCTAAACTGTAGGCAACCTTCATGGAATGATGCTGCCTAGCCTACGTTAGAACAACTAAATATATTAAATGTAGAAAAGGGATTGCCTCTGGCATGCTCAAGTCTATAATAATAGCACAGTGACCATTTTGTTACTTAGGGCTGTGTTAGGTTGGTTATCCACTATGGTACTAAAAAGGTTAACATGCTCAATCATTCATAAGAGCAACCTAATCATTTTACATCCTTGAGTTATCTGATATGCATCTGGTATGGTTGTTGTAGCATAGAAAAATATTATTACATTTTGTAAGCATAGGTAAATTTGGGATTTCCAAAAACAGGATAGATGCAAATAGATACAGGGAGGGCAACCATGTAAGCAGATATTTAGGATGCCAAGTGTTCCATGTGGTGTAAATACATATGTGAACATATCAATTGGTTTCCAAAATACATGCTTACATTGCTTGATTTTTTTCACTTAGGACCCTAATGAGATGCAAGTGTTACTCTGGATCAAAAGAAGATATATAATGCAAATTTGTATTAAAAAATACATAGTATAAAGTAAAATGCCCCATCATTGATTATAATATTCATTTTGTGTCAGGGTGTTTTTAGGGTGTTTTACTGACAAATAAATAAATAGTTTATTATTTATTTTTTATACAGGTTGAGTACCCAAAATACCTTATCCAAAATGATCCATAATCCCTCCAAATATTTCAGATTTTCCCACAAGTTGCAAACTCTACACACACCTCTCAGAATGCATGCGCACAACAGTTTATTCAGCGTCCAGCCCACTTAAACAGCGATATAGCTTTTCCTTGCATGGCCAGATTCCGCCACGCCCACAAAGTATAATGCAATGGCGCGTGTGCAGGCCTGATGCACATATGGCAGGTCCCAATGATGCCTCATATCACAGCTTCTTCACAGTGAATTTATATGCTGTATATAGTATTTATATTGATACTACCAGGGCCGGCCTTAGGGGTGTGCGACCACCCAGGGGGTGCCAGAGGAGGCACCTGTCTACTGGCGCCTCCTCTGCCTCCCATGCAACAAGTAAAAAAAAAAATTATAAGTGAGGTGCCCATCATCCGATCAGCACCATCACTAGAAGCATGCAGCCCGTGAGTAACGGGGAGCTGCACGCTCTCGCCTAGCTGTGTGGGTCAAGCAGCAGATCTCCTCTGGCAGAGACCTGCTGCTGTCAATCATCCCAAGGCCAATCAAAGGGGAGCAGGGAATATGCGTCATCAAATCCCTGCCCCTAGCCCTGATTGCGGAGAGCCTGGATGGAGGGAGCAGGTCTCTGCAAGAGAGAGACCAGCAGCTCCCTCCATACCACAGCCACCCCAGGAGCATGCCCCCACAGACCACCAGTGACTGGATGAGCCTCCTCCCAGGCCATAAAGGTAGGATCCTGGGAGGGAGGCTAATACTAGAATTACTTTTTTATTATAAAAAAATAAAATCTTCTGTGGACTACGCTTCCAATGATGCTCAGCCAGAATCATGGTGGACACCTGGCTGAGCATCATGGGAATTGTAGTCTAAACCTAACATATGCAGTCATATAAAGTTGACTGCACTTCCCATCATGCTCAGCCAGCATCATGGAAGCAGTATGTGCTGAGCCTTATGGGAACTGTAGTTAACAGGAGATGGTGAGACAGGTGTTAGTTCTGGGCTGAGTATCATTGGAATTATAGTTCACAGCTAACATCTGCATCTTTATCTACTTTTGACTGCACTTCCCATGTGACTCAGCCAGTATCATGGCAGCAGTATGGCTGGCTGAGCGTCATGGGAACTGTAGTTAACAGCAGGTGGTGGGCCAGGTGTTAGACTGGACTATAACCTAAGGCCTGCCCTGGATACTACTGTATTTCATAAGTGCTGAGAGCCTTTAATAGATCGTATTGCTGAAAATGATCCGTTATCCAAAATGGTCCATTATCTGAAATGCTCAGTTATCTGAAATACTTGTGGGCCTAAGCATTTTGGATAAGGGATATTCAACATTATCTGTATTGAATATCACTTATTTGTACAGTTAAATAAATTCCCTTTCTTTTTCTCAACAACAAATATACACACATTTTAAATTAATTTAAATTAAATGAAATTCAACTGAAATTCTCCATGTGGCCTTTAAATAAAGGAGTGTTTTGCACTCTACATTTCCTACTGTGAAATACAACAGTCTTCTGCTTACAAAGTATTCTTCATAAGAACATCACTACCCATAGTCTGCTGGATATAAGCACTGTAATTTGAAATATCTTAAGTCCTGTCAAGTAATGGAAAATGTTACAAAATGCTCTTTCAAATGAGAGCAACTTATATTTTAGGTATAGTTTCTGAATAAACCTTGAGAATGATTTTGTAAATAGCCCGTCACATATTGATGACAAGCATTCCGAATCCTAACGCTGCAATCTTTGTGACAGAATCCATGTTAAAATGACATTCAGCCCATATCGTTGACTGGAATTGTATCTTCTGTTTATCCAATTTATTATATGACAGAAGATTGAATAAAGCAGGTTTGAAGAATTTGTGAAAGGCGCTCATGGGTCCTTGGCTACTGACGAGCTTTGAAGAGGATATTGCAGGACATCTAACAATCTTTTCTGTTATAGTTTGACAACTAAGACTTGAAAGTTGAAATAGTGTATACTGATTATGTAGTCTGTTTGTACTGCTCATGGGCACGTTATTTTTCTTTAAAAACAAAACATTGAGAAGCATATGTGAAGTCTTTGGCCATGAAAACAGAGGTTGGCCATCTACGCCTGCTTTTCATTGTAACCGCAGACTGTCTCTCCCAATCAAGCTCATGAAGATATAATTAAATTGGATTTTGTCATTCTCTTTACTGGAAAAGAAAAATTGGATTTAATCATAAGAGTCTTCACATCACATAGTGCAACAGAAATTACACTACTTGGTTTCGGCTTGTTGTGTCCGAGATGATGGATGAAGGTAATCTGGTTGATGCTTATCAGTGGGATGATAGCATTCACCTGAGACCTTAATGCTCCATGTGACTTAACCTCTAGCCAAAGAAGAGATCAGCATCAACATGGCTGATATTCTCTTTACAGTGTTGGTGCAAGAGTAGCAGGGGCAATATGGACAGGGATCAGCAAATAAGCTTAATTGTCAAAATAAAAAAAGGAAAATGTTTAATATTTTAAATAGTCCATTTCTGACCGGATAAATTAAATAATAAAAGCACATTCATAGTGACTGTATAGGCTTACTCTATAAATAAAATAAACTGTTTTGAAAACCGAAGTGTATTCATTTTGTGTGTCATTTTTATTATGTCTAGTCACTATTTATTTTGTCTTCAGCCAACGTAGAGTTATCTCTTTGAAACGGTGACTCTTTATTTCTCATATGGTGCTTTAATTTGGTATCAAAGATTAAATTGTCTGCAGCAATGATAATAAAACATGCACTTTATTGTAATTTTTTTTGGCTAACAAGACAGCTCCGATGAAAAACAGTCACAAATGAAATGTGTGTTATGTACCATAACACAATTTGATTAAAACATTTTTCTTCGTTTTAACAGGGGAGAAATGGAGCTCCTGGTCCACCAGGGATTCCAGGTGAACCAGTAAGTATGCATATTAAATCTACTTTGCTACATAAGATTCCAGAGTATTGAAAAGACAGGCATTTCAAAGCTCCGAGAACTGTCACTGCTGATCTCAATTTGGTAGCTGTGCTTCCCTGAGGTACAAAGTATAGGTGATTTGAAACCTGAGAATCCCAAGAAAATATAGACACATTTCTTACAGCATTATCGAAGAGACCCAAGGGAACAAAGCCATATGTGTATGCTTGTGCTGCATGTTAATACAGCCAGGATACACAATTAACATTGCAAGTGAATAAATAGTTATTTTTACAGCAATTTTGAAAACACAAAAGTTTCCATTATGTGTTGTGTCTTAATTACCCCTTGTGCTGTTAGATAAGTCAAAGACTCAATTTTCACCATGCAAAATGCATTTTGTAAGCAGAAAATGAAATGTTTTACAAGCCTTGTCGTAATAGATACAAGTTAACAAATGTGGTTAAATTGGGATAAGACACAATTATATATTTGTTCACCACACATGAGCAGTTAAGTCAATAAATATATTTTAATGAGTTTTAAGATTGCTACCTTTGGCGTATTTTTATTGTGACTATTATGCTACTAATGTTCTTTAACCTGTTCCTATAGAAACAATACAATGTTAAGAGAGCGTGTGTGTCATAGCTAGGTGTCACAATGATAAAACATACTGACATGATTTTCTCTGAAGCAAGTAGTAGGTGTTTCCAGGTATTTGGGCCTTACATATGCTGCACCTGTCATAGTCCAGTCAACAAGTATTACATAAAGAAAAATAATCCAGGCTACCCAAGTGAGGGGAACGGCCACAGGTGAATTAGATCCCTGCTTTTCAGTCTCTGGTGCCAATTGCAGGTGTGGGACTCACACCAATAAGCACTGAAAATAGACGAAGATGCAAAGATGGCACTCACTAGGCCATTAGGTGGTAACAGAGGTGTTTTAATTAGTGAGTACAAAAATCAAGCATCAGACTTAGTGGGGGTAGTGCAAACCAGGAATTCAAGCTTGACGCGAAGTATTACATTCCTTATTTAAAAATTCATTGTCATGGGTTTAGTCCTCAAAATAACATAACACCACATTAAAATAAAGTTTGTCTCCTAACAGTCACTTTTTTCTCATTGACTTTCGTAAAACACATTTCTGACATATTCTTGTCAACAAGAAGCATCCAAAAAACTGTAGGGTAATGTCATTTGCACAGCAGTGACATCTTGGCTTCTTTTGTAAAATAGAGCGGCAAGCATGCAATAAAATATCTGAGTAAATTGGATGTACAAAGCCAGGAAAACAAAGTAGTTTATGATGCAGTCTGTGCTGGATTGGATCCCCACTGTTAGCCTAGGGAGACCTTTGGACAATTGTTAATGGATGCATTTAAAGGTACAATAATTGGTTAGGCTTTAAAAGAAAAACTAAATAAAACAAAGGAAAACAAAATAATGAGAACAATAAAAGTTGACCAAAATACTAGTAAAGTGCCATTGACCTTATAGCCTGGTGTTCTTTTATACAGCTGTCTTAAATCGCTTAAATAAACCTGTTCCCTATGATGTGGCTGCAAAATGCAGATCTTTTATTTAGACACTGGACATGCACCTGATGAACTCAAGCAATCAAACAATTAAAGGGACACTGCCCTGTAATTCTGATTATTTTATTTAACTTAACACTAATCATACAGTTTTGATATTCATTTACATAGTTGTGAAATGTTTGTCAATTGTAAGTGTCTCACATTGTGACATCACATGAAGCCCCATCTTACACTCAGCATAGTGGGATCTCCCCTATTTTAATGTAAAATAAGGCACAAGTAATTGAGCGTTTAGTTGTAACGTAAATAGCTTTCACTACAGTGGTGGGAATGGCCTGTTTTAAACTCTGAAGCCTTTATATTATAATAGATTCCAGGTTCTCTCGCCGGAGTTAAAGCTCTGCTACTCATCTTGCTTCTTACATTGACAATATAAATAGTGATATAATGCATAACTGTATAATCTCAGTGTCCATGGAACAGATTTATTCTGCACTTACTTTGCAGAATACTTTTTAGCACACTGATTCCAAATATGGCACCATGATTTATCTGTGGAACTTCATTGTAAGCTGTCCTTCTAATTCACCAATATTAAACTTTTGTTTGTTTTGTTTATATCTTTATTTTTGTGTAAATGCATTATTATTCATCTAAAATAATCATACATCTACTGCATATTTTGACACAATATTTGTTATCATATGTCATAGGGTGACCGAGGTCCAGTAGGAGATATTGGTTTTCCTGGACCTGAAGGACCACCTGGACCACCAGTAAGTAATAAGTGTATTTGTTTTAAATTAATAGAAAAATTATTAGAAACATCAATCAAATAATATTCTATTACTCATCAAAGAATATCAAGACATAACGATTTATTTAAAAAACAAGAGATGATGCTGCAGGAAAATATTCATAAAAAGCATTACATAATAGCCCTCAAACGGTCAGTTCAGATAAAGAGGGTCCCAAAACCTAGCTGTGGAACTGCTGGATTACAGTGAATTTTTCAATAGCTATCCATATTAGGGTTGAGGATTTCACTGACTTGCACACAATGTTACAGTCAAGGTTAATCACAGTCCACGCACCTCCTTGCAGTTATGCAGTCTAGACCTTATTTGTTGAATAGAGGAAGATTGCACTACAGATCAATAGTGCACTGTCAATTAACCTAATATTTGTATTACCTATAAAGTTATATGGAGAATGGAAAATAATGACAGAAGCACCACATGAAAAAGGTCTGTTGAAGTAACACAACCACAACTTCAAACTTGGCTACAAAGGTGTCATACTACAATAGGAGTCATACTAGCTCCACATATGTGTCAGTTATAAAACGTCTGACAATTAGCACTTTGAGATCTTTCTAAACAAGCAACATTAGGCAACTTACAGAGGCTAAGTGTTCATATTCTAAATTACATTGATCACACTAAGTGCTAAATCATTTACTTTGTCTAGGGAAGTCTCAAAATTCATATGCAAAACACTGACAAACGTCAGGAAAGATGAACTGTGGAAATATTTGGACTCTTAAAGAGATTGCTACTAAATTCTATGAAAGTACAGTGTCAACAATTAAACACAGAACCAAATCAGTATCTTTAACAATGCCTTTATATCACGAGATGCAGCTTTTTATTCATGGACACAAAACATGGCCTCCTAAAAATAAAAAAGTAACAGTGTCTGATGAATCATCTTCCACCCTATTTCCTACTTTTAGATGGATTTACGTTTGCCTTCGACCCACAATGCTCGCTGTCAGCATACCGTTGCCATTATAGTGCATAATGTTGACAGAAACAACCATCATTTTAATATATTCTTTGTTTTATGTAAGTGACTCATATCTTCCAAAGAAAACAGGCTAAAAAATAATATTCTGTGAACATGTGCTTTCTTTTTTATGTGTACAGAACTAGAACTGAATGATGCTGAACACATTGTCCGCCCACATAGAGCACATTTTCAAAACACTCACTTGCCTCCAAAAACTTAGCCTGACTCATATTTTATGTATCAACAGCATTATTCATGTGTTTTAAAATCATTTAGAAGGTGTGCATACTTGACAGAAGAAAATAGCTTCTGATTTTACTCATAAAACTTCAATAGTGCGCTAAGCATCCAAAAAAACTATTTCAGAAAGAATTTGCACACAAAAAATTGAAATTAAAAATTCTGAATAGATAATGCTAGATGACCACAAGTTGAATTCATGCAAAATGTGCTCTGTTTTACACTACTCTGTGACTAAACATCTTGTCATCCTGCCTTATGCATCTGGTTCTCCAAAGGAAAAAAATCACCTGTGCTCATGCAAGTATATCTGAAAAACAGCACCAGTAGGTTTGCTTGAGAAGTGAGGTACTAAACACTGATATGGCAAACCTAATGGATATCTAATGCAAATCTGTATCATGTTTCCCATGTATCCTATCCTCTTTCAGGCAGTTGAACATAGTAGTTGTGGATGTTCACACGTAGAAGCTGTCTGCTTTGTGTACACTGAGGCACCGTGCACGTATTTCCTCCTAATTTCTCACATCCAGATAAAATGATATTATAAAAATCTAAAAGGTTATTGTCCTTTCCAACACATTCTTTGTGCAAAACTTCAGCAGCAACTTCCTGATATGTCCCTTGCAGCTATTAAAATAACACCAACAACATCCCAATCGTCTTGTTTGACACTTATTCCTCAAATGCCTGAATGTCACGTAGGAATTGATTTGTATCCCACAATCTCTAATTAATGTTACTGTGGGAAGTTGCATTTTTTTCTCTCTCAGTAGGTTAGAGAAACCTATATTTTGGCTTCAGTCTATATTTTTTCCCTCCCTTTTGTCAACAACCTGTTTTGAATATGAATGTGTAATCATTTCTTTTTTTTTTTTTTTTTAAATCTGTCCTTTTGTAAGAGCATTGAATTTGCTTCATTACCTATCATCCTGGCCTGTGTGTGTCATTTGTTTTCCTTTTGAAACAAACAAGCAAATTCACCAGATTGCATGCTCCTGTTATAGACATAGTATGAAAAACATTTTTCCGTGGAGCATGGATCAATATCACATTTCAATTAGGCAACACAAAGAAACACACTCTACCAGCTGAGAAACAGGTGCTCAAATTGCACAAAACCCTCCAGAAAAGCAGAGGGATTTTTTTTTTTTTTGATCAGTGTTATCCAGTCATACAGTCACAATACAATGATAAATTGTTCTCTTTCTAATCTTTGAAATGATGTAGGAGATAGGTTCTGTGAAATTTAATGCATTTACATGGGCCTGTTTATGACCAGCAACTCCCAGTCACAAAGTAGGTGAGCCTACTTGACTAGACATTTGGCTTGTATCCCAGATTTTTCCTTCTCATCTATGTTTGATCCCATCTGACATCTTGTCAGCTGGGGACATTGTTACTTCACCTGTTTACTATGGCTATTGTGCTGGGAATATACACAGAAAATTTCAATGAACAGCAACATAAAATGTCTCTCTAAAACAGGCAAGCTGCCTTTACATGATGCAATAAACTGGAAATAGTGTGGAAGTGGCACTGCCATATTTTATTATAGAAATCTGTGTTCTTATTATTTGGGACAGTGGCTCACTTCACTATAATGTGCTTATAGCGCAAGTACTGGCAAATTCTCAGGGGCAAAGTAAAGGGGTTTGTGTAGATATGGCGTACTTTTTCTAGTGTGGCATTGATAAATATATGGAATCATGATTAAGGTGACTGAAAAATGGATATCAGAATCACAATTTTCAAAAGGTTGATGGCCTGCCCTGGAAAGGCCCATATAGTCACTTAAAGGGACACTAGAATGAAATATTTTATTATCAGCTTTACGTTTAAGTACAAATATAAATTATGGTTATGATCTAAGAATAATGTAAATGTCATGTTTATTACATAATAGTACAAAGCTAATAATGATCTCTGTTTTGTATGATGAAAAGACAAATCCTACATACAATAGCTTAACCAGGGACATCTTTTACATTACTGTGAATCAGCTGACCCGTTAAAACCTCTGTAGAATAAAAATCTGACGTCTGTATTGCTCTGTTGTGGTTATGGTTTTGGATGCATTAGTGGGTGTCACCCAAAGACAAACAGATTTGTTTTAGTGCGACTGTGCCCAGATGGCATTTGAGCAGCAAATTACAGACGCTTTTTATTATCCTATATATTTATTATCCCACTTCACTTTCTAGATATTGTGCAAATACTAACATGTAAAATATACTTTTTTAGAGCATGTTGTAGATTTGGCATTGGAGGAATTATTGAGCATCACCAAATACAAACAGATATGTTTTAGTGCGAGTATGGAAGATTGCACACTACACCTATTTTACTATGGACTAAAACATTAAAAAGTGTACAATATAGTAACATGTTCTTGTATTTGTTTTCCTGTGATCTACAGATTTTTTTTCCCCTCTACGATAGGACTGCTTTGTAATATGCTGCCTTGCAGTAGGTTCCTTAGAGAGTATGCACTAAAGCAGTTAATGCTGTAGCAACTAGCCTACATCAGCAATAGGCAGGAAGAAAATATTAAAATGACAATCTGTACACTGTGTATATTATTATTCTTGTTTGTACAGATAACTAGCATCTCCAAGGCAGAGCTATCTACGGTGGATTCTGCAGTTGCAAAATTGCAAAGAGCTTAACATTGGTGTGATGATGAAGTCACTGCCACTTAACTATTGAAAGCAGTAAAACTCAGGAACCTTACATTTCTTATTTAGTCCACAAGCGTATCAATTGATGATTTAATAGGAGAAAGTTGCAATGAACTTTGATTCCACGGTGTTCTGGCTTTTGCAGACATTCACTTTATAGCTTTTAAAATGTGAAGGTAAATTAATCTTAAATCCAATACTACCATCTAGTGGCCGTCCCTGTGCATTTTCACACTGCATTGTTACATAATGCACTATGCATTTTTCCCACCCTGATAAAATCTTGCATTCTTTGAAAAAAGGGAAGTCCAAACAGCATCTATATCCTCCTCTCGTATCTCTCATGTGTACAGTGACATGCAATATGTGTACTTGCAAATGTGTTCTTATTTAGAAGTAAAGCTGTGTTCGGAACCTGTGAATAACACGTCTTAATATTTTCAGAATTCATACTAATAAAGTATAACAAGTCTACTAAATATGTTTTAATATAAGAAACTGCACTTACTGAGGTACCTCTAGTATATCTGTTGCAGCAAATGCACGAAATCATGATTGAAGAAACGTACTGAAGTGATTATAGGGTTAGTTATGTGAAATTTGTCATTATTCATTCAAACTGAGTATTGACTGAACATTTCACATCACTAGCATTATAATCTCACTGCATAGCTGCTAGCCTTTTCAAGATGGTAAAACTACTTGATATGTTTGATCAACATCCTAATGGGATCCCCTATTTTAACACTAATAATGTGAATAGCAGGAAATTGAGAAAGGACTTTCAAGGCTAAGGCCACAGTAGCCGAGCTGGAAAAATTCTCTCATTCAGTTGAAAAAATTCAGTTGAATGGGAGAATGTTTCCAACTCGGCTACTTTGGCCTTAACTTTGAATTTTCCTTCTCAATTCCCTTCTCTCATAGGTTATCGAACAAACAAAATAATACAAAATATAAAACCTGAAGGCACCTAGGTTTAAATTAAGACTTACACAGGGTGAAATCAGGTTGTTCAGTATAAGACAGTATACACAGATTAGTGCCAAATTAGATCTGGATCGGGCACTTCGCTATTAAAAGCATACTATTTATGTGTCGAACACGCTCCGAATTCAGACAACATACATGAAATTCCCTCATTTCAATTCTCCAAATTTGAGTTGGAGGATTGAACAGAAAAGTGTAGAAGAATTAAAGGTAACATATTTTAAAAAAAATGTATTTAATTCATGTGTGATTTATTTATCTTTTTACATTTTTTATAGACCATTTTTTTGTATATTTTGTGGCCATTTCAGGAGGGCTTTGGCTATTCCGGCTCTAGCCGGAGTCCTCCCTTTGACTTCTATGGGAGAACTCTGACTATTTTCGTAATAGCCGGGGTCCTCCAAAAATGGCCCCAAAATAAGCCGAGGTCCCCCTCATACAAGATTATAGGGAGGTCCGAGGCTACCACTTTGTTTTGGTTCAATTTGGCTGCATTTGGCATTGTGAGATTTAGGTGTAGCATCAGCTGTGATGTCTAGGTTTGCCACCTTTTTGTCAAATAAATACCGGCCTTGGTACTGTCTTCATAGACTTAACATTGGCCTGATGACAATTTTTTACCGGCCTGCAGGTAAAATACCGACCAGGTGGCAACCCTAATGATGTCCGAAGTGCAGATGAGGAGACGCATCGGGACATACTAGTGAAACTCGAATTTCAGTTTTCCGATGTGTCCCGGATCAGTCCAGACTTTGAAAGCAGCGTTTTGGAGCCAAATGTTAGCACATACTGAGTAGACCCTTTATATTTGCTTGCAAAGTCAGGTTTGTTTCTCTCTGAGAACTGTCCATGGTGCTGCATTTGCAATATAATATAGCTGCAACTGGTTTATACACAACACTTGCAAGATAGGTTTTCTCACATATCATTTCTCAACCAGATCATTTGCCAGGTAGCAGACACTTTCACTTTTGGTTTGCTAAAGGTTTAATAGTGGAAAAATATTCATTCTACTGGTATCCATGATGATTGCTGTATGGCATTCCAAACACACCTCTAGCTAGTAGGAGATGCTTATCTTTTGACAGCTCTTGGTTGTGTGAGGTGCTATTGAGGCAGCCACTCACATGTAGCAGAGAGGACCAGAGTCTCCAACAGCTCTGTGAGCTTCCACAAAGATGAGCCCCATGAAAAGGCAGATGCTTAATCTTTGTGTTTTCCAACACCTAGCTTCAATATCTTTTGAACGATGCACACTAAGAACCTTGTTGAAAAGGTAATTATAATGCATTAAAAGGTTAAATAGCACATCTGCCGGATTATAAATTACATTTGCTCTCTGTCATCATTCATTCCATTCTGGAAACTCAGTTGGGTCTGTTCTGTAGACAAACAGCTGAATAGCAAAAACCAGGCATTAATAGTTAAGTTGGCAAAATTTAAAAATGGCTGTTAATGCCTGGTTTACACTATTGTCAGTTCATCATAATTTACTATTTAGTGAGTCATCTTCTATAGCAGTATTTTAAAGGAATGGTAGGGGATACATACAAGAACAGCAATGCAAACCTATACAGGAGAGTAATTATTTAATGAATGGGTCACAATTTGGAAATAAACTATACAACTCTTATGACTCATATTTGCTGCAGGTTAAAAGAAATATCACTGTGTACTGATGTCTGTCTCTATGGCTTCCTGGTATTTGATTAGCATATAGTGCATTGGGCTACAGAGAGATTGGGGTATAATTATAATATAGGACCAAACATAGCGTCTGAAAATCAATGTGTGATGTTTCTTAATGTATTTTTTTTTTAGCAGTGTTTGTATCCGCTTTGGAACTTCCAGACTTTGATAGATAAGCTTCCATTATAACCCTTACTGGGTACACAGTGTGCTCTTTCTCAAACCTTGATGAGGAAGGAGAACTGATGATCTAAAACTCATGTGCTGCTATGCTATGCAATTCAAGTACTAAAATCCCATATATCATTTCTAGGGAAGAAACGGAAATGATGGATTACCAGGTTCACTGGTGAGTCATGTTTAATTTCATTGCTTGTAATAACTTCAGTGAACAAACAATAACATTTCTGTTTGCAATGTTTGATTTTTTTTTTTTTTTACCTTTCCAAATCTTTGCAATCAACAATAAATTATCCTTGCTGTTCTTTATTTCAGGGAGTCTCTGGACGGCCAGGTGACAGAGGTCCAAAAGGAGAACGTGTATGTTTTCTCTCTTTCTCTTCTTTTTTTCTTTTTTTGAATACAGATTGTCAAAGGTAGATTAAGAGAGTAAACCCATGGCATGTTGATAATTTAATATTTTTATTTGCATTATTATATTGTATTTATTATATAGGTCACATATCGCAAAACATATGTGTGCATATATATATACATATTGTATATTGTAAATTGCACATACTGCAAAATTGCTTATAAAATATATATATATATATATATATATATATATATATATATATATATATAGTATATCTATATATATGTATGCCATCCTATCTTTTTTAAATCCACTTTTTATGTTAAATAACATATTTATTTAACACATTTTATAAGTATGTGATCATTAATATTGGCATAAATATCTATTTCTTTGTTATAAAGTATCACCAGAGATGCATGTTACATTACAGTTGACAATGCAGTTTAACAATGCATATATGCCAAGAAAATAGTTAGACATTAAAACAAAAGAAGTATAAAATGTGATATACCCAGGTATTCAGACACTAGAGCAGACAAATACCAGTGAGCTCAATCCTTATGTGAGTCCCATGGAACGTGCACTATAAATGGAGTATTGGCAGTTTTACGTTAGGATAAGGTACAGATTTCATCACTGCATATGATCACTATTGGATTCTTGTTTATGCTGCAGTCATACAGTTCAGTAGTTTGATTTCAGGACTTAGAGACACACTGGAAGAAAGCTTAGGGCCAAAGGGTGCAGTAGAGATGAAAGAAGCAAAGTCACTATACCCAGAGAATAGAACCCATGTAGGTGCATGGTGGACTGCATCTAGAACACTTCATTACAGCAGTTTCAGCGCTGAACTGTCAGCAGTGAAAGGCAACGTGGCTATTTCGTTGAACTGTCAGCGCTTACACATACAGTAACCCCCCCTATTAAATTAATCCCCACCAAAAGTTACCCAGAACCCTAATACTAACCCCCAAGCCCAAATACTAACCCCTAATACTAACCCTAACCCCTAATACTAACACTACTCCCTAACAATAAGCCCTAATACTAAAACCTAACCCCTAATACTAATAATACTCCCCTTGTAAGCGATGCCGCAGTTAACTACCCCGCAATGAACTCCTGCGATTACCTTGTTGCGGTGAAGCTGTTGCATTTAAGCAGCCGCGGAGAACCATCCCATCCCCTGGTGGACTATCACAGTGGATTTGCAGGATAGGAAGATAATTAGAAAAATGTCAGGAGATAAATGTAACTATTCTTATTGTTTCTAGTTAAATAGCATAAGTGATTTAACTGATGTATGGGCAGTATGTTTTTATATATATGTACTCTCAGTGGGTAACTGATACCATAGAAATGCAGCTTTTGTTCTTAATAGACTTTTCTACTGAAGCTTCGTTCCATGCTAAATACAGCTGTGTATTTTATAAATTACATCACTGAGTCACTAAGAGGTTCATGAGTAGGGTTTGACCTTTGCAATATTCCATTTCTTCAGAAGTCGTTAACTATGATGCAATGAAATATGAAATGTGATTTATATCTTATTTGATTACATTAATTTGTTACTTTTTTTTGGGGGGGGGGGAATGTTGTTTGAGTTGCCTGATTTATTTATTTATTTTGACAATGATGTTGGTAGAGATGGATGATCTAAATTAGAAAGCTTAGTGACTCCCTGGGCTCCAATTCATGACTCATTAATTCATGACATTGAGCACACTGATGCATATGTAATTAGCAGTGTTTGTGTATCCCTAGTGTTGATGGTTCTGTTAGCCTTTGTACACAGTAGTCTCCAGGATAAATACACCTTACCTCATCACAAAATATCAAAGTAGCTGATCTGTGCAGCAGTGAAATAGCTACAGGTGATCTCAATGCAGGCTACAATCTTGAAAAATGTATTGCTTGAGACAAACATAACATATTCTCCAACTGATTAATTATCATGAAGGTACCATACATGTCAAATCATTTTACATTTGGGAAAAGTGAGATTTAACAAGGAGTGTTGCATACTATACAGAGTTATAGATGCTACAAATTCAAAGTATTTATATATATATATATATATATATATATATATATATATATATATACACACAAAAATTCTAAGTATTTATATGTATGTGTATATATATACAGGGAGTGCAGAATTATTAGGCAAATGAGTATTTTGACCACATCATCCTCTTTATGCATGTTGTCTTACTCCAAGCTGTATAGGCTCGAAAGCCTACTACCAATTAAGCATATTAGGTGATGTGCATCTCTGTAATGAGAAGGGGTGTGGTCTAATGACATCAACACCCTATATCAGGTGTGCATAATTATTAGGCAACTTCCTTTCCTTTGGCAAAATGGGTCAAAAGAAGGACTTGACAGGCTCAGAAAAGTAAAAAATAGTGAGATATCTTGCAGAGGGATACAGCACTCTTAAAATTGCAAAGCTTCTGAAGCGTGATCATCGAACAATCAAGCGTTTCATTCAAAATAGTCAACAGGACACACAAGCTGAAACGTCAAGACTGGGACCAAGAAATATCTCAAGACTGATTTTTCTAAGGTTTTATGGACTGATGAAATGAGAGTGAGTCTTGATGGGCCAGATGGATGGGCCCGTGGCTGGATTGGTAAAGGGCAGAGAGCTCCAGTCCGACTCAGACGCCAGCAAGGTGGAGGTGGAGTACTGGTTTGGGCTGGTATCATTCAAAGATGAGCTTGTGGGGCCTTTTCGGGTTGAGGATGGAGTCAAGCTCAACTCCCAGTCCTACTGCCAGTTCCTGGAAGACACCTTCTTCAAGCAGTGGTACAGGAAGAAGTCTGCATCCTTCAAGAAAAACATGATTTTCATGCAGGACAATGCTCCATCACACGCGTCCAAGTACTCCACAACGTGGCTGGCAAGAAAGGGTATAAAAGAAGAAAATCTAATGACATGGCCTCCTTGTTCACCTGATCTGAACCCCATTGAGAACCTGTAGTCCATCATCAAATGTGAGATTTACAAGGAGGGAAAACAGTACACCTCTCTGAACAGTGTCTGGGAGGCTGTGGTTGCTGCTGCACGCAATGTTGATGGTGAACAGATCAAAACACTGACAGAATCCATGGATGGCAGGCTTTTGAGTGTCCTTGCAAAGAAAGGTGGATATATTGGTCACTGATTTGTTTTTGTTTTGTTTTTGAATGTCAGAAATGTATATTTGTGAATGTTGAGATGTTATATTGGTTTCACTGGTAAAAATAAATAATTTAAATGGGTATATATTTGTTTTTTGTTAAGTTGCCTAATAATTATGCACAGTAATAGTCACCTGCACACACAGATATCCCCCTAAAATAGCTAAAACTAAAAACAAACTAAAAACTACTTCCAAAAATATTCAGATTTGATATTAATGAGTTTTTTGGGTTCATTGAGAACATGGTTGTTGTTCAATAATAAAATGAATCCTCAAAAATACAACTTGCCTAATAATTCTGCACTCCCTGTATATATATATATATATAACTCTTTCTTCCCCTAAGTACTTGGCGACACATTTTGTGGTCATATCAAACCTGTAGTTTTTGTTTCATATTTTAACAAAGATTACGAACACCTTTTTTTAGTCTTTGCTCATCTGTAGCATGAATTTTAGCCACTGCAAAAAGTCACTTAGACTGAGCTTTAGTAGGACTAGGCTGATGTAAATGAAAAAAAAGTGTGCTATTTATTAAGTTGAATCCTTATTAAATGTAATACATACCCAGGTTTTAGCTCAAATTAGTTGGAACTTTTTTCTAAAGTTCAGGTAAGCACTATAGCCCTTCACAAACTCACCTCAAGACAGCTCTTTCGTTCTTCCACATTTACAAGTTCCCTTTACCCTAGTTGATTATATTAGATTGTTAGTGAGCACACCCGCATGTGACTGAAACCACAGGGTACTAAGAAAACAAGTGATGGAGTAAGAGTGAAGAAACACAAGCAAACCTAGTTCATACTTACTACTAATCAAAATGGCAGCCTCTGAGACTAGTCTCACTTTTACTTCCTGTTTTGCATTAAACCACTCTCTATTAATGAAACCCTAATTAATTTAATACGGTTAACTTCAATTTTGGTTGACTCTATATGGAAACACAAGAAATTGCAACATGAAGGACTGCATGGCTGCTGGGGAAGGTAAAAGGGGACATGGTCTATTGTGAGGGTAGTATAAGTACTAAGGTTAAAGCGGGGCTCTTCCTTTTCAAATCTACTAGCAAGCTGTTAACTTCCTGTTTGAGGTGCTGTGAAGAGAATGTCTGATTCCGTAGAAATTGAAACTTTTGCGAGGGAAGAAGGTGAATGGCTGCGGACAGCACTTGGGGCTCCAAGTGTCGTACTCCCCCGTTTTCATCAGTACAGATGCCTCAGCGGCTGGTTCGTCATTCTTGCCCACCTACTAGGCTCAGTCCCAGTGTTCATGAAGGAGGAAGACGGAGATTATCTTCCCCTTCACTTCGGTGTTCGCGTTCATCCTATTCTCGTGGGAGAACCTTAGCTGCTGTGCCTGCTGGAGTACTTAATTCTCTTTAGCCCGATACTGCTGCAGTACTTAACTCTCTTTAGCCCGATACGATACTGCAGAGTATGGCAGTGACTAGTATGGCTCTCTGGCAGTGACTAGGTCTGGAAGCCACCAAGGACGTTTGGCAGACAGTGTTAGCTCTCCTCCTGCTGCCGTTACATCCATGGCTGTGGATGAAAGGTTCATGTTGACTGGGGCCTTGAGAGAAGTTGATGTAAGGTCTTCTTCCACTTGGGCTTCCATTTTCCGGGACTTATTGGGGAATGGCAGGGTTGCCCCTGCAGACTACATTTTCACCAGTGAGGCTGGTACCTTGGTACAGTCAGGCCTCTCTTCTCCTGAGCATACTCCATTAAGCAATGAGGTGGGTTTTATACAGGCCCCTCCCTGGGTGCTAGGGGTTCTATATGGCCTGCACAGGCTGGCTCCTCCACTTTAATTAATCCTGTATAGGCTTCTACACATCAAAGCAGGGAACATGGCAACGGGATGAGTGACAAGGGGGGACAAATTGATGAGACCACTGTTCTGTTTTCCACAGATTACCTGCCGAAAATTTTTCTGGTCCAGTATTGGACCCTGTTGTTCCTAGTATGGCTACACCTCTAGTTAGCTCTCAGGCCTATACAGGTGGTGAGTATGGTTGTGTTGGGGCTTGGAGCACACAAGGGGATATTTTTGGTATTTTAAAGAAATTGGTGTCTCGCTTGGAGGGACAGGATTTGTCCCCTGCTACTTTGAGTCGGGCGGTGCCTCCGTTTCTTTCACCAGCCAGTGGGGTTTCTAGGTCAAAATTTTTCTTCTGTGGGATTACCATGTTAAGTATGCAACTGTCAGCTGATATCAAAGAAAAGATCTGGAGGAATAAGTTTGTGGACCTTTGGTCTTTCCTGATCAGGTGTCTGTGGATAAGGAGTGTAGGATTAGCACTGGTGAGGATAGGAAAGCAAAAGTGGCACAGACATTCGGCAATTGGCTTAAAGCCTTTTGATTTTAGCTTCTACAATTGGGGAACATTTTCCGGTGAAATGTTATGAATTGTCTGTGTATGCTGTCCTCATTTGGGGTGCATGCAAAATCTATGGGGGTTCTGCTTGATGGCGTTATGATGAGGAATTTTGTCATAAGCTTGCCATATCGCATGAAATAGGTTGGAATATGAAAGCTACTGATTTATGGATGCACCTTATGATGGCACAAAAACTTTTGCCCTTTCATTAATGGGCTAGCTCTGGGACCCCTGCAGGGCCAGCCACAAAGAAGGTTGGTTTCTGTTGGGCTTCAAACATGAATGTTTCTCCTGCGGTGGCATGCATTCAGTATTGCAGTGTTTCCAAAAAAATCTAGACCATCAATACCACGATTCACTGGGTCAGAGGGTGGATAAGGGGAGGTCCCCGTGAACATTCTCGAGATACAAAGGTGGTTAGAGCATTACCCCAGAAGGTCAGAGTTTCTATTAATTTATAAATGTTTTAAAGACAGTTTTTATATTCCTTTCAAATTCAGGGAAGAGGGATGTTTTGCAGGCAATTTGCAATCTGTTAAGGGTAAGGAAGAGGTTGTTATTGTCAAATTGCTGATAGAAGTGCTCTTAGGTAGATTGGTGAGTCCCTCCATTCTTGAATTGCATATTTCCCCATTAGGGGTTGTTCCTAAAAAGGATCCTGGTAAATTTATCTTAATTCATCATCTTTCCTATCCCTCTGGAAGTTCAGTTAACGATGGGATATGTAAGGAGGATGTATTGTGTTTCATATGCATCTTTTGACATGGCCCTAAAATTAGTACGGTCTGCTGTAAGAATGCATTATTAGCAAAGACAGACATTGAAGGAGCGTTACGTTTATTGCCCATTCATCCAGATTGTCAACACCTTTTAGGATGTTGCTTTAATGGACAATATTTGGAAGATAGATGCTTCCCAATGGGATTCTCCATTTCGTGTATTTTGAAACTTTCAGTTACTTTTTGGAGTGGGTGGTACACTTTGAAACAGGTTTCCCTTCAGTTACTCATTATTTGGATGATTTTTTTGTTTGTTGGGCCAGCGTCTGATTCCGCCTGCGTGTCTTTGCTGCATACATTCCTTTCCATCGCTAATGAATTTGGGGTGCCGGTAGCTAATGATAGAAAAACTGAGGGACTAGTTACTTCGCTTTCATTTTTAGGTGTCAAAATATATACTGTTGACATGGGTTTCGTTTGCCATCTGACAAGTTGTCTTCTTTATCAGTTTTGATTGATAGGGCTGTAGGAGCTTGCAAGATTACCTTGAGGCTCCTTCAGTTATTGCTTGGGTCCTTATATTTTGCTTAAAGAATAATGTTTATGGGCTGGGAGGGGGGTTTAGTCGTTGCCTATCCTGGGCAATGACTGGCCTTAAAAATTCTAATAATTTCATACGAGTCACTAAGATTGTTATGTTTGGTGGTCATTTTTGTCAAACTATAATGGGAGATCGTGTTGGCAGGAGGCAGCTTATTCTAATGGGGACTTGGAATTGTTTACTGATGCAGCGGGATCAGTAGGTTTAGGTGCATTTTTTGCTGGTTGTTGGTGTGCTTCCTCCTGGCCTGAAGTTTGGCATTCTGTGAGTTTAACTTGAAAAGAACTTGACTTGGCATTTTTTTGGGGGAGCATCACTAGTATGTAAATTGGTAGCTCCTAGTAGATTTAAAGACGGGGTCTAGCTACAAGATGCAATGTGCAAGGCAGAGGTCGCTGGGTGGTAATTGATCACATTGGAGGCAAAAAGTTGCCCAGTTGCAGTGATTTAGAATTATTGTTTTTTTCGGAAACTCAATAG
The DNA here is from genome assembly GCA_036172795.1 of Pelodytes ibericus. NCBI lineage: Eukaryota > Metazoa > Chordata > Amphibia > Anura > Pelodytidae > Pelodytes > Pelodytes ibericus. Next base: position 119,504,120 of record CM069861.1, on the reverse strand, counting down.
CCAGCTTTAGGCGCATTCCAATGGTTCTCCTTTAACTAGGTTTCAGTTTACAGCGGTGTTTCAGATGATTTAGTTTTTTTGTGGACTTTCGGTGAAGGATTTTGGTACTCATTCTTTTCGGATTAGAGAAGCTACAAAGGCATCTCATGCTGGGTTATCAGAAAGGGAATTAATGAGGTTGGGAAGGTGGTCTTCCTGGAGGAACTGGTCATATGTTCGTCCTCATTTGGTTTAGTTTTATTTCAGATCATTCCCCCCTTTGCCTCTGGATTGTGGTGCATTTGTTTATTCATTGGGCTGAGCGTCGAGCTGATATTCGTCCTAATGGTAGATGTTTAGGATTTCACGAATTACAAGTGGATTGGCATGGTGTTTGAGGGCTTGCTAGAGTTATTTATCCTGAAAGGTAATCAGCTGAAACCTGACATTCTGATATGACATGCAGGTGGGAATGATTTTGGTCAGCTGAAGACGACTTACCTCATTAATTGCATTAAATATGATATCACAAAATGCTCTGCCACGTTGTTGCCTTGTGTGATCGTGTAGTCAGAGATAGTTCCTTTGTTTGTTAGTTTGTTTTGGAGGGCAGCGTGTTCTTTCAAGGCTGTTGAGAAGGCTTGACGGTGTCAACGCTATTTGGAAGGGAAAAATGCTCCCCTACTTTGTGCAGATAGTGTTTATCTGAACAATATAGGTTTAGATATTTTTCTGAATGGTTTTCAAGATGCTATTGAACAGGCACTGTCTATGCTTGGGTGGGGGCGGCATACTTCCTAGGAGTCGGAAGATCTTGCGGTGGCAGAATGTGACCTTGCCAGGTAAGAGATTATTTACATGTACCCTGCTTAAAGCAGGGGCGGGCATCGGTTCACACCAACAGTTTCCGTGGCTGGCATATGGTTAATGTTTATAATTGGGGTTTATGTTAAAATTAAATGTTCAGTATGTTAAGGATTTATGATGAATTATATTAATGTATTTCGTGGTGTGTTCTTGCAAGGTAGGATTATTTATAATTTGTTAATAAAGCTATGACCATTCCCACCCTTGCACAGTGTCTGTCTGTTTATTTTAGTTGGTCCCCCCCCCCCCCCCTTTTTTTATTACCTCCTCCAGCAGCCAAGAGTAGGACAGAATTATTAACAAAGCACTGCATGGCTGCTGGGGTAGGTAAAAGGGGCATGGTCTAATGTGAGGGGAGTATAAGTACTAAGGTTAAGGCGGGGCTCTTCCTTTTCAAATATACTAGCAAGCTGTTAACTCCATCCCTCCCCCCTATTGTATAGAGATTTTCAATGTCTGTAATTTATTCTATATTTGTTTTACTGTCGCTGCTTGGCGGAATGTGACCTTGCTCATTAAAGGATTATTTACATGCACCCTGCTTAAAGCAGGGTCGGGCATCAGTACACTCCCGCAGTTTCCGTGGCTGGCTTATGGTTAATGTTTATAATTGGGGTCTATGTTAATATGAAATTTTCAGTATGTTAAGGATTTATGATGAATTATATTAAAGTATTTTGTAGTGTGTTCTGGCAAGGTATGATTATTTATCATTTGTTAATCAAGCTGTGACCATTCCCACCCTTGCATAGTGTCTGTCTGTTTATTTAAGTTGGTTTCCCCCCTTTTTATTACCTCCTCCAGCAGCCATGAACATATGCTATTTACTGCATATTAACTCAAAATGTGAAAGAAAAAAGACCCTATAACATGCAGAGATGCAATCATTTGTGAGCTATGTTGCTGTAATATATATTAACTTACATTGTTTATAGTACCATGTGCCAGCATTAATAAATGTACTTTTTTTTTCCTTCTTTTCTTTTACTATATAAACGCTAAAAGTGTTGCATTTTAATAGAATGTATACTACTGTTTAAAAGTTTGGGGTCACTTAGAAATGGCATTGTTTTGAAAGAAAAGCTAATTTTGTCCATTAAAATCAGAAATACAGTGTTAAAGTTAAAAATGACAATTGTAGCTGGAAATGGGTGATTTTTAATGGAATAATTACATAGGCTTATAGAGGCCCATCAGCATCAGCAACCATCACTTCTATGTTCCAGTGACATGTTGTGTTCGCTAATCCAAGTTTATCACATGAAAAAGCCAATGGATCACTAGAAAAACCTTTTGCAATTAAGTTAGCACAACTGAAGACTTGTGCTAACTAAAGAACCAATAAAATTGACCTTCTTTAGACTAGTTGAGTGTCTGGAGCATGAACTTTTGTGAGTTCACAGGCTCAGAATAGCCAGAAACAAAAACACATTTTCTGACATTAGTCAGTCTGTTCTTGTTCTGAGAAATGAATGCTATTCTAACTGAGAAATTGCCAAGAACCTGAAGATCTCATCCAACCATCACTGTGGTACTATACCCTTCACAGAACAGCTCAAACTGGCTTTAACCAGAATAGAAAGATAAGTAGGAGGCCCCAGTGCAAAATGAGCAAGAGGACAAGTTCATTATAGAGTCTAGTTTGAGAAACAGACACCTCACAGATCCTCAACTAGTAGCTTCATTAAAAAGTACCTGCAAAACACTGGTCTCAACTTCAACATTGGAGAGGCGACTCTGGGATGCTGGCCTTCTAGGCAAAGTTGCAAGGAAAACTACATATCACAGAGTGGCCAATAAAAATAAAAGCTAAAGATGGCAGTCACAGGACAGAAGAAGATTGGAAAACAGTGTCATAGATGGACAAATCTAAGTTTGAGATGTTCGGATCAAAAAGAAGAACATTCGTGAGATGCAGACCCAATGAAAAAAGCTGGAGTGGTTGATGACAGCTGTAAACCATGGTGGAGGCAGTGTGTTGGTCTGGGGTTGGTTTTGTGGTGATGAAGTGGGAGACTTGTACAGGGTAAAAGGGATCTTGAAGATGGAAGGCTATCACTCTAATTTTCAATGCCTTGCCATTCACTGTCGATGGTGCTTAATTTGAGCCAATTTCCTCCTATAACAGCACAATGACCCAAAGCACAGCTCCAAAAGTTATCAGCTGGTATTCTGTGTGTTAATGTGACCGATTATCACCCTAATTGAGCTGTCGTGGGAGCAACTTAACCGTATGGTACGTAAGAAGTGCCCATAAAGCAGATCCAACTTATGGAATCATATGGTAATTACCTCAACACACTGACAACTTGAATGCAAAAAGGTCTGCAAGGCTGTAATTACTGCAAATGGAGAATTCTTTGACAAAAACAAAGTTTGAAGTAAGCTATTTTTATTTAAATTAAAAAAGCATTATTTCTAACCTTGTCAATGTCTTGATTTTATTTATTTTGCAACTCATTCGATTTCTAAGTGACCTCAAATTTTTGAAGAATAATGAACATAAGTTGTTTGTTATGTGTGTGTGTGCTCCTGGAATTGCTACAAAATGCAGACAATATCTGCAAGCCACATATATAAAATAACTTCTCCTGCGTGCTCCATTGCATCAGTACTATACGAGCCTTCATTGTTGTTATTATTTTTATTATTGTATATATTGATTTTATTGAAGTTGTATGTCCATCCAGAACCAAACATAACTGTTATTTTGCTGCTGGATGGCAATTCAGAAACAATTCGCAAGCAAAATCTGACAAAAATAAAACTATGAAACAGTTTTTTACTGAGCTCGGTAATAACAAAGTTGTTGACTGAATGTAACGTTCCATAAAGACAGAATGAGCAATAGATCACCAGAGCAGGAGCACAGTGTTCCATACGGGACATAAAACACCAGAAAGGCTTAGACCAAAGGCTTGTTTGCCATTTAAGTACTTTCCAAGTGAAGTAAAAAAAAAACATTGCAGTGGCTTTACTGATAATTAAGAACTTTAGAACCAGACAATAGTCACTTCCATATAGGGATGCATTCAATAAAAGCTACTCTCGTGATGCATGATTATAAAACATCCCTAGATGCAGCACTTACATGTGACCTTTCAATGCTACCATTATTTTACTATTGTCTTCTGCACTGTGTATGTAAAAATATTTGTTTTCAAGTATATTCAGCTTCAGGCAGGCATATTAGTGATGCAGATGAAACAAAAAGTTGCTGTAGTACCTTATTTATTGCACTAACCTTTCATTGCAAGATGGGCCTACAAGAGCAACATCCTTCTTTTCTCAATACAAGTATGAGGCTAGTGCAAGTGAAAACAAAGGAGATTAGATCCAAATAAAGGTTAATACTTATACCCTTTGCGCTTGTTGGGCGTTCTATGCCATCCTACTTTGTACTGCCTAAAGGCTAGTAGGACGGCATAGAACGTTCTGTATTAAACAGCTCATCGTGTCTACCCGGGAGGAGCTGTGTGCGTATCCCACTGCAGGGACTTGCAGCGGGGTCCCCACTGTCAGGACTCTGACACAGAAAATTTAGCCAAGTCTTAAAGTGAGCATTGGCTGCATTTTACAGCAAAACGCTGCAGGACAGCATAGAGCGCCCTGGCGCGATGAGCTATGCTGAGGATCACCAGTGTCAAATGAGGCCACTTCGAGTGTCCGCTACATTTCTGGCAACCCTGAAGTTCGGGCACTCACTGTCGGCAGGGACTGACAGGGTCTATAGAGCCTATTTTACCCATGTTATTATATATTCCATCCACAGATAGTGTAGATGAAAAAAGAGATTTCTCAACACAAATATATTAGCACTGGTGGTTTTACTCTTAAATAATTCAAGCTTAGTACATGTACCAGTTACTATGTCAATTTTTATAATTAAAAATGTACATTTTAAGCATTTTGTTCCACGATTTGTTCCCCATACTCCAGCTTTGCTCATCACTCACAACATATTAGGGTCTATTTACTAGCTGGTGTGAGCAGACAGGGGAATTGCAAAACTCAAGCCAAAATAAATAATAGTCTAATTTGCATTTTATTGCAATTCAGCTATTTTGATATTAATTTTTTGCAATTCCCTTGTCAGTTCACTTGTTTAATTAATAGACTCTGCTTTCTTACATGATGGCTAAAAATCTTGTTAATAATGTTTCACATAATTATGAGTTGACCTAGTCCTGACCATATGTCACATTTAAGCTACCCTTACCACACCAGCATCTCATTATACTTGTTCCTATTATCTACATTTCTTTCTAACATAACTGACTTATTAACCGTGGTTCAATCTTTCCTGGTAATTGGTTTATAGACAGAAGTTAGGAAAGTTCCTATTGGGTCAGTTGAAGGAAGATCTCACACAAGATTCTAAACAACATGTCTGCACCCTGATAAGAGCTTAACAAGCAAAGAAGGCTCAATAAATTACTTTATTTGTATTTTTTCATGAAAGCAGTTTTATTACAAATATCTACACTTAATGCAGTATTTCATTTAAACAGAACTTATTTTTTTTGATGACACTTGTCCCTGAAGCTCAAAGAACTATAAGGTAGACAACGCTTAATAACCTACGCCATGAAGCAGAAGCCAGTTCAGTAGAGTCCCAAATGAGCCTTTAATCACTTGTTATTCCATATGATTGTACATCCACAAAGGTGAAGCAGATCCAAATTGACAAACAAGGTCTCTCTGTACAGAAAAACACAGCAGCTTCAGCTATATATATGTTCAGCCTCTCATAGCTCAGTGAGGTACAGCTGGTAGACCTATCCACAATGGGCCCATGGTTGGAAAAGTCAATAAAACAATGTAAATAAGCAGTCATAGGCTTCTTGGTGAGGTCTCTTACATTTCTTTGAGCTTATTTACATACTCCCAAGGGCCCTGATTCTATACATACTGAGGATATAAAGTCTTGTTTCATATCGTTACTTCCTGTCCTCCTCAAATTGAGTCTATTGAGTGGCCTATAAGTGACCTTGCTCTTGTACACAGTAGGATCTCTTAACAGTGCAGCACATTGTCTGATGACATCACTAGAGAGACAGGATATGCCATTCATTTGAATGGCCTTATTCGCATTGGTTCCTGCAACAAAAATGACTTTTACACATCTAGTAAGGGCAGTCCTGGTATTTTATATTTTAAGAAATGCAAAATGTGACATGCGTTTTAAAGTACTTTGAAAGCACATCAATATGCATTAATATTTGGAAGATGCATTTTGGGCACTAGACAGTCCCTTTAATGTATAAAATAAAATGTTTTGGGGTTTTTTCATCTTGTCGCCTATCTAAAATCACCATGCAGCTCCATAGGCAAACCAGTTTCTAACAACCATATGGTTAATTTATATATGGTGCCCCATGGGTGCAATTCTGTTGGCTTAAGAGAGCTTGTTATAGTTCACATTTACACTGTAAACACTATGTGTAAGACAAAATGTTCTGAAAGTACTATAAGGTGCATAGGATTTTATTTTGCTAAAATGTAAAGCTTTAGGAACCAAATATGCTGTCTTTAAAAATTGGAAAAAATTAAATAGCAATTTTACATAAAACAAATTAAGAGTGGTCTAATTTTTATTGTTATTCCACCCTGAAGGTCACCCTTGGTAATTTTACAACTGCCTGCATCCCTGTGCTGTGTAGTAGGTTTCTTTGCCATTTACAGCTTTAACCATCAATACTATTTTTTGTTTGTAGGATGTGGATTTCAAACCAGAAATTATTCCGGGGCTTCACCCTTTCAGTTCTGGAAAGTAGAATACACATATCTGGCACTTGATTTTCTAAAGATTTTTGGAAATAATGTGCATTGCATTCTGCTTGCAGGTTTTCAATGTTTAATCTTAAAAATAATATTGCTCTTCAAATACTATAGATTGAGTCAGTCAATATAAATGTAGCATTATCGTTGGAAAATACTATTGAACCATCCTGTTGGATGATTGGAAATGTTATCTTTGAAAGTCCAGTAAGCAGCAACTTTGCTAAATATCTTGGAAATGAGTTGTTCCCAGAGCTAATTATAGCACAGTGCAGATGATCCTTTATTTCAGATTGTGTGACAAGATAAGTAACGTTGCAGGATTGCTGCTTGAAGCTAAGAAAGCTGTACTGAATTTGCTCATGTTTTGTTTAATGTGGATTGATAAGTCATGGTGAATATGGATTAGGTTATTATTATAAATATGAAAATATGTTATTAGGTGAAAACTGTGTCCGTTTAAGACTAATTATAAATCAAATCACCTCTTTTCCTGTTTCTTTTCAAGTCATTGTATATGTGTAGTACATCTGTAAATATGAATTAAAATATCAGTAGCCAAATTTATAGTGAGCCATTTTGTGTCCTAAAATGGTACTTTGAGGAGTAATGTTCCACTGGTTTCTATGGTGATATTTAGAAACTTTGCCTCAGAGATGCATTTTATAAATGTAGGCCAACATTATAAGCTATTTAATAGTAGACTATTTGTTGACTAGGGTGTGTTTTGCCTGTGATGGAATATTGTCTATATTTACTGGTTGTATAATTTTTGTTTATATTATTTATATTTTAAGGGAGATCCAGGAATTCCGGGTGACCAAGGTCCTCAAGGAGAACGAGGAAAACCTGGTGTTACAGGAGAAAAGGGAGATATGGGACCCATTGGACCACATGGTCCATCAGGAGACAGAGGGCACCCAGGACTGCCAGGCAATGATGGCCACCCTGGCCCCCCTGGACCTCCTGGAGCTTCAGTTACACTGGTAAATGTCTGTCTTGAGCATTATTAAAAGAATATTTCACCTTTTAATAGCAATGCTTATAGACAATGCATACTGCAGGGCTCTTAAAACACCATAGCCTTACAGGGTTAAACACATTCCTTATTGATTGGCAATATCGTTGACAACAATGAAATATGCTATTAATGCAAATGGAATGTTATAATTTTGGTAACTAGTGTTTGAGCATTTGCACTTCACTACATGCAAACTTATTTTTGTAATTCTGCTAATATTTTTGGTTTGATTGGTACACCTCAGAGACTAGAAAGGGCAAACACTTATTATAAGTTAACCACCATACTCTGTTTGAGATGTTATAAAGGGTATTATATATTAAGAGCAATTTAGTGACAAAAAGCCCATGGAATGTTACAATATGCTCTATAATAGCTCTTAATACTTTAGCCTTGTTATGTTTCAAAAACTGGCTACTTTTTTTTATATATATATTTATTTAGTTAGTTAGTTTAGAAGGTGAAAATGTCCCAAATATAAAACGTGTGTTGAAATGTAGAAGAAGGAGAAGAACAATCAGAAGGGATTGAATCTTCTTTTATTAAGACAAAATGAAGTGTTAAAAGTATAGTTACAAGGTAAAATAATGAATTACTTTGACACAATGCTACTTGATGTGAAGAATAACATAGCCATGCAGTGACCCAAAGAAGTAGGTAAGTATATATTGAATAGCTGTTTATCTCACTTTTTCATGCCTTTATTTTATCTTAGCACCCTCCTGATTTTAAAATCTTAATTGATAGCAAAACATCTCAACAATAATACCTTTTATGTATCACATATTGTTGACTCAGGCAGCTCCAGTTTTTGGCACTGAAATGGTGCCTCCGAATGGTGTTTGAAATATGTTAAATTTAATTGTCCTACTCTTTTCTATTCAATTCTCCAACTAAAATCTGAAGAGTTGAAATGTGCAAATTTGCTTATGTTTCCCAAATTCAGGATGTGTTTTTGAGTAACCTGCACATATTGGGTAGCAGTAAATCTATGGTTTTCAGAGCAAAATTGTCCTGATCCTAATGCATTCGGTGCTTGGGTTTCCAAACTTGCCAAACAGCCAATTCAGACCAAAATCCAGGGATACTGAGTAGCTGGAATTCACCAGTATCTGAAATTGAGCTAACTTGCCCAATCTTACCCCATTTTGAGCTGAATTGCAGCTACTTGAGTCAACCCAACAATTAAATGACATGACCTCTAGCAATAAACATTTGTTTCTAAGATGTAAAATGTTATGTCAATCCAAGGTATCTAGATTGTAAGTATCTATTTGCAATATGAATAATGAATGTAATCTACTTAAAGTAAATTACTTTTATTAATTACCCACTATAAACATGCTGCTAATTGGGTGTATGCTTATTGGAGAGAGCCAGGGAAGAATGTTTGCATCAAACATCATTGAGATTGTAGAAATGGGGAGAATGGAACAGGTGCTCCCAGCATAAACATAAGTACTCATACTAAGTAAAAAATTGGGCAGACTAGATGGACCGAATGGTTCTTATCTGCCGACACATTCTATGTTTCTATGTTTCTATAATAACTTTTATTAGTTGATTTAAAATGTTCTCAAACAAACACATAATAATAGGTCTTCAAAAGAAATAATGAAAGAAATGAAAAGTGGAAAAAAAATATCTAATGAATAAAGAATAAAAAAAAAAGAAAGAGTTAAAACCAAAAAAGATCTTGGTTGTTGGAGCTAGATTTAAATAGCATCAAATTTGGAAAATGAGGTATACTTGACAACAAATTCAAATTACTATAGTGTGAACATAAGAGATGGGGGTGAATCCTGAGGCAAGTGAGTTCTCCCTCTTTAGAAAAAAAAAATAGGACCCCAGTAAGTCTAGACAGTTTGACCTGAATATAAGGATTCCCCGCTTGACTGAAAAATGAGAGTAAATAAAGAAATAATAAGTTAGAAATAAATCCCTGTGCGTGTTGAAAATTGCTTGTAAATTATTTGCTCATGAATTAGGTGGTTTGTTGCTTAGGTTGTTTCTTGCTCCTAAGTAATAACAGACTTTTAGGACACTAAACAAACAATTGGTTTGAATATTATGTGTCAACAAGGAAGCAAAGGTTAAACAGGTTGGTATGTCCCTTTAAATATGCTTTGTCAAATGTTGTTATCCAGCTCAAATGAATGAGACAACAGGACTATTACTTGGGAGAAGTAGTTGTTTTCTTCAAAGAAGAATTACTTTAGCATATTAATCAACAAAATTCCTGTAGCTAAATATATCTAAGTGTTAAAGTAAATTCTGATATAAAGTTTTCTGCTAACAAAACAAAGCAAACTAGGTGAGCCAAGTGGTTCTAGTCTGCTGCCAAATCCTGTGGCACAGGAGATTTATCAAGCTAAGAGAAATTATGCAGTTCACAAAACTTTCCAAATTAATTTATGGAATCGATTTATCAAGCACAGAGATTTTCTGAGACCCCTTGGAGCAAATGATATATACTACAGTGTCCTGTATTTACATTCTTGACAAAATAATATCTATTTTTGTAATTATTGTTATTATTTGGAAGGTGTCAATGCAAACTATATGCCTCCATCTGCTTCTAATCTGACTCTATAATGGACATTTTTACTAAATATTTCATTACCCAACTTTTCCTTAAGCATTGAATATTTTGCACAGCAGATATCGCTCCCATGACTCTGAATATGTACTCATATTACCCATGTACCCATGAGGATAGATTGACAGATAAATGGGATCTTTGTAAGGGAGAAGTAAGCAATTCTTACAATGCATACATGAATATTAGGCATTATTAAGCATTGTCAACAAACCGCTTACCCACGTTCACCAGTGGTGTAAAACTAATAACGTGTTTTATTGCATTAGTACTTGAATATTTGACTTGCATATAAAAGCATAACAACTGAGTAATTTTATAGAACCTTACTCAACAGTGGCCACAACTTCTCTATGTAAAATCAAGAATAAGCCACAGGTTAGTAAATATAATGTATACACTACTGAGAATCTGAATGGGTTGTTGTTCTGTGTTTTAAAAAATAAACCCAATATTATTTTTAAAAAAAAAATTCTCTCTGAAAAACGAATGTTTCTTGTGTCAAATAGATTTTCCCCTCCCATTTTCTCAGGTTTAGACTATTAACTGCTAACCATTATTCAGAGGAAAACCGAAACCAAACGGCTATAGAAATTAAAACACTCTCCCAGATATCAACGTTTCCCATCATTAACTATTATGTGCATATAATACTTCTCTGTATTATTTCTTTTGTAGAAAGTACACTCTACAATGTCTTTACTGCTTGGCTCTACAGCCATAAAGAAATCAATACAATATAGTATAATTTAAGATCTGGCGGTAGCTATAATTCAGCAATTGGGACTTTCAGCTTATTTTTTTGTTACTTACTGCATTGTGTTCCTCAAACAGAAAATAATTTTTTGAAAACCGGTCTGATTGATTTTACAGAGGATTTGGTATCATGTCCCATTCAAGGTTTATAGTGATATTTTATGGCCGTTTTCACATATCTATTCTCTTCAGTTTCTTCTGTCTCTTCTTAGCCTTTATCTCTCAATTACCCATATACTTTAACTCCCATGTCCCCTGTCCTTCTTTTCCTCTTTCCGAAAAAGGAGTTATAATTGGACTCGATAAATAAAAGCTGCAAGGACAATATAAAATGTTTGGCATGCATTAGGTCCTTGCTTGTGTGCACTTTCATAAATTTCTACAACAAAAGTGAATTTGGATCTGTACACAGAATTAATAACTTTGCTATAAATTTTCATTACACATTGCATTACAAAAACATCTAATTAACAAATGCGACAACTTCATCACAGACCGATGTTTTTTTTGAAAATATAAACTATATATTACTATGACTACATTTTTTTAGTCATAAGGAAAAAAATTAGCAAAAAAAGGAGTAGATTTGATGTTACACATCAGGTCACTGTTTAAACTAAAGCAGTTTTGCTTTATACTTTTTTTTTTTAATTTGTTTTATACTTTTATAGAGAGCTAACAGGCACAGAGTGCAGAGGGTTGTTGCTAATGAAAACATTTCAAATCGGTAAATGTGGCAAGAGGAGTACCTCAGGGTTGGGTCATATTCTATTTAACCTATGATATTACAGGTGTAACCATGCACCCTTGTGCAGGATCATCCAGGCTGTATCCAGGCTTTTCTGTATCCTTATTGCTTTGCTTTCTTGTTTATTATTTATGCTTAGTCCTGTCCTTGCCCTGTAGTCCTGTTATGTTTTCCTTTCTGCCTCTCTTTGTGTCATTCCAGGTTTTCTCTCATTCCCTCTGCCTTGTTAGTTTACTTCTATTTAAACCACACCCGTTTCTCTTCAGTCCTTAGTAGTGCAGTCTACAGATATTTCCTCTGTGTCTATTCCATGTATGTCTTTTAGATTTTATTATTTGTTTTTTCTTTGCTAATATTTATGTCTTAGTTAGGGACTTGCCTATTGTGGGGTTCTTGACATGGTTGGCAAGCTAACATCTAATTGGCCAATTGGTGAACCAAACCCCCACCTTTACCATATTTAGTGATAGGCTTGTTTCTGTATTTATGTTTGTTCCTTTGTATGTTTCTCTTGTGTCCCTTTACCCTGTTTTTTGTATTATTTATCTTTAGTTTGGGTTCTGCTTTATCTTATGTCTTGCCTCTGTCCTGTAGCCCTGCACTCTGTATTTCAGTTCTGCTCTCCCTCAGTTATTTTTCTTTTTTAGCTCTGCTTAGTTAACATTTAGTTAATTTCCTCTTAATCCCTGGGACCTCGATACAGCAGCTGCTTTACAGGGCCTGGTTGTGGCTGCAAAAACTTGGGGTCCCAAACCTCCAAACGATTGCAGTTACCCAGCACCCCGCAATGTAGCTCCTGATCTTGGGTGCCCAGGGTCTTTTTCCATCTGGGACCCTGTGCGTTACAACAGGAGGCATTGTAAGTCATGAGTTTGCAGATTAAATATAATTAGACAGGGACATAATGTTTCCACGCAAGGATATTTAGACAAGTTAAGGAATGGGTCGTACCAATGGCAGGTGAGATCAAACACTGCTAGATGCAAAGTTATGCATTTTGGAAACAAAAATAAATGGGCTGCCTTAACATTAGTTGAGTTGGAAGAAACATTACCCAAGAAAGATGTGTGAATACATACAAAACACAGTGTGAAGCAGCTGCTACTTTTGTTAGTCAGATTGTTGTCTTGTATAACAATGGAAAATGAGTGATGTAAGCAAATATGTTTTTCTCTCAATAAATCAATGGTAAGACCCCTGCATTGAAAACACAATCCCACTTTGGGCACGAGTTCTCAAAAGCATCAAAGAACTGTGAAAAATGACATAGTAGGTTACAAAGTTAGAAAGAAAATAGAAAAACGAGACTATGAATCATTGGTAAAGAAGCAACACCCAGAGGGGATATAATAACACTGAGCAACTATATACAGGGTGAATATAAACCTCTCTCTGGTGACCTGTTCATTATCACTACTCTACATCATTAGGAAAAGAGATTTTACAAATCATTACAGGTTCTAAACTCTCTATTTGTATCCGTTTTTCTTTTTATAAAAGCAGGGTCTACAAAACTAAAATAATGAAACAATTTTTGAATGCGTGTTTGTTAACTGGGAGTAAAATCTGTTTTGTGGAGTTAAGAAAAAATATTTTCGTGTTTCAAATAAAATGAGAAACCTGTTCAATGTGTTCTTTGGGTTTGTTCTGGATAAAGAGCAGCAGCAGAGATGTATGAAAGGTTGAAATTTATGGAATCTAATTCATTTTAAACTTAAATTACAATGCTACTAGTGCATTGATTAAATATTTTGGTGATTTGAATTTATTATCATTGGATTTGAAAATGGAGCAACGTAGTTTAAGAGCTTTGCTGGCAGGAATCAAGAGAAGTCAATAGGAATGTCATGTACTGTTAGCTCACTCTGGGCTGGTCTGTTTCTCTCTGTTTACTGAAAAAAAGCAAGAAAATAAAAATTTGTCTTTTACCTACTGTTAATTTACTTGTATCATCTGTTACTATGGTAACGTTTCTTGTACTGATACATGGGCTTGTAGTGGACATCTTCAAGGTGTAAGCACATCATTTGAAATGGTGGTTTTGCTAAATTCTGCAGCACAATGATTTGTCTACTGACGAATAGAGTTGTTTGTTTTTACATGATAAAACCCTTTTCTTATCTTTGATTTTAATGACCAAAAATGATCTCCAGAGCTCAGTCAAAGAACTGTAGTGATCCAATATCCAGTATTTTTTTTTTTTTATCTTCTTATACTTGAGGAATGTGGAAAATTGAATTCTCAGCTAACCCCTCTAAGAATATGTGGGCAAGACTATCTATTTCATAGGGTAAACATCTTGAATGTCTCACAGCTAACATTGGTCTGCCATATACTGAAAATGCAATCTTTTTGAAAGTTTATTTAATGATCTACTAACTCAGGGTCTACTCAACAAAGAGAGAATTCCAGGAAATTCAGACAGGAATTTCAAACTTAAGGCCAAAATAGATGAAAAAAGTTGAAAAAATTCTCCAATTAAGCTGCTTTATAGAATTTTTCTACTTGTCTGCATTGGCCTAAAGTTTGAAATTCCCATCTCATTTCCCTGGAATTCTCACTTTATTGACTAGACCCTTTAGTTCATTGAAATATTTCAAGATTTCTGCGGTTTCCTGTTTTTAATAATTAGACCAGAAACTAAAATAGACATAGTAATTTGTATAACATCCTTTAGTGTACCCCGAAGAGCTTGCAATCATTATGCAGTGTCTGACTTTGTTTTTAATATATAATACAAAATGACATGCTAGTATTTTGTAATTTGGTCCACAAAAAGAGGTATTCACTGGGGCCATTAAAATTATATTTGAGACTGTCTCATTCAATTTACCTTTTAGATATAAATATACGTTGGACTATTTTGCAGAGATAAATTAATATCTGGTAATTGAATAGAAAACTCCCCATAAAGTACAATTGAGATTTTGAAGATAAAAAGTAGTGACCCCCTAAAGCCCCTAGAATTTACAAAGGGGCAAGTTGCCCTGGCCCCCCAATAATAAACAGGCATGGGAGCCACTAAATGGCATCCAGCACCCTTTTATAGAAATGAGGTATCAGGGCAAATGCTCCCAGACCCCTATATAATACATTGGGGGCCAGGGCATGTAGCCTTGACCCATTCCCTACAATAAATTGGGCTGTGAGCTGGGTAAAGGCACCTATATAATATATTATGGCCAGGGCCAGTAGCTCTGTGCCCCTCATCATGACCTTGCTACTTGCCTCCAATATAATAAACTAAACCTTGGGGTTCATGGGCTGCCAAAAGACTGGTCAAGGGCCTCCAGACCCCCCATAAAAATAAATACCACCCAAGTCTGGCACAAATGAAAGCCTCTACTAGCAGGGATTTAATTCTGCATATGTCCTCAACTGAGGAAGGACACCTAGGAAAGGGGGAGGCTCTTTCTCCTCACTGCTGATATTTACCTCATCCTTTGATGTGTCAATGGCTCAGGATTGACTAGGTACCTGCTTTGGCCGAGTGGTCATGAATAGACCTTACCCACCCCACTAGGTGTTCTACCTGCATCTCTTCCCTGTCAACAGGGTAGCCCTGCCTCCCTGGCCTCATACATCTCTAGCTCTGCGACTCCCAATTCCTCCCCGCTGACTCCCAGCCCTGGTACTCTCTCCACTCTCTGCCTCTTCTCCCCTACCTACTCTTCCACCATTCAGAAATAAAACTTAAAATATGTAATGTCAAGTGTGGAAAATAAAATATAATGTGTGTAAATGTATGTTGTGCAATGTGTAATATGTATAAAGTGCACACTCACAGACATTTACCACACAAAGCACGAACTCCCACTAACACTCTAGTAATACACCACAGTCACTGATGCACTCGCCAAACACTCTGCTGTCGCTCCTGTATTGTTTGTGCTGTGCAAGATATTTTTATGCTATATTTATTGTATGCTTATACATCAGAATGGTTCTCTCTCTTGTACATGCTAGACTGTTTCACAAGATTCTGACAAAGAAAATTACAGTCTTGGGGTTTTCTTGTTATAGTATTATCACTTAAAATAATACCATGCATCTCAAATATAAAGATTTATTGGGTTTCATACTGTACTTTTGTTTCAATTATGCAAATAACTAAAATAACTTTCTTTCTAGACAGAAAATGTTTCATTTGAAGAAATGAAAAAATATATTAAAACAGAAGTTTTAAGAATTTTTGAAGGTAAGAAGAACCATGTGTGAGATATGAATAGCTAATATAAGCTACCTATCATTACATCCTTTATTCATGTTGCTGCTAACCCCCTGTGTTAGTCCCTCCATCAGTCAGATTTACTGTAACTTATTACTTACAACATAGCATCTGTTTTTTTTAGAACGTTCTCTTGCAAAACTGAGATAGACTGAAGAGCCATAGTTTACTACCAGCTATCTGTATACGTTATAATAATTTTTTTGTACCCGCAGTTGTATTTATTTTTTAATAACATTTCCATGCATGACCAAGGACTGTTTAATTTCAAAGCTTGAAAAAAGAGAGAACGCATAAAAATGTAATACTTGCATATTCTTTGTTTTATTAGTTTGATCTTCTTATATCTTTTTTTGTTTTTAAATAGCTTTTGTAAAAACCAAACTCTTTATGATCTTTACCTGCTATCCTACCTTAAAATTCATAATTTCTACACTGGTGCACTAATGTGAGCATATATGTCTTGCATCTAGCATCTAGCATCTCCCCTTCATGGTCTTAAAGTCATATGTGGACACTCTAGAACTTTAAATGGAATATGTGAATTCATAATGTACCTACAGTATCAGCTGCTACAGCCCGTCTTTGTTAAATCCACAGATATGGTTGAAATATAGTTTCACAATCAATTTTTAAAAGCCTTCAATGTCGGCAGTTTTGTGTAGTCTCTGAAATCTGTTGCTTAGTACAACTAATTGACAACTCTGGTAGCACATTAAAGAAATAACTCAATAATGCTGAGCCAAGTGCTAAACAGTTATCTCTAAAAGCATTTTAATAGCAGGTAATTACTGCTGCAGGCATTGATTTAATGAATGTTGCTCAAAACTGGTTTTGAGTAAATTACCAGAAATCAATTGCACTCATACCTGACTGTAGTCAGCCAACAACCTAAATTGTAAAATGAGGGACTTGTAATGGCATTCTTGTCATATCAGTTTCAACAATATTTATATCGGTGGGCCAGAGAATATCAAAGTTTACTTTGGTTTCTCTCCAAATAGTCAGGGCTCAAACGTACATTTCCTGGGATGCAAATACCCAGACTGTAGAGCTACTTCTGTTACCTTCATGGGAAGGATGGAGTCTAAAAAAAGAAATACCTCAATTGTATCTTGTAACCATTTAAAACAATGCTTAGCACTGTGAGTCGTATATTGTTTATACCCAGTATTAAACTGAACAGGCTCCTGGAACTCAATATATACGTATATTTCATCCTGGCAGAAAGAATGGTTGAGTTACTATCCCAGCTGAAAACACCAGCCGCCTTACTAGCTGCTCAAGGCCACGGTAAACCAGGTCCACCAGGAAATGATGGATTGCCAGGACCTCGTGGAGATCCTGGACTACCAGGCCCTCAAGGTAAACCACAGACATTACCAAGTGTATCCAATATTTACATATATATATATATATATATATATATATATATATATATACACACACACACAATACCAACCTTGCGGAAGTTGAGCAAGGACCCCGTTTTCATCTCTTCGGGAGAAAAAGATTTCATAATCTGATGATAATTTGACATATTAACAAGAGCCTCTTTGTTTCTCTAAATGTTTTACTGATGTAGAGAAACAAACCAGACTGGAGTGTGGTTTTTCAAAATGCACATGCTTCAGAATACGACAAAGCCACTGCTTTTAAAAAATTAACATTGTTAAAATAAATAATGCTAGTATCTAATTATACTTAAAGCATTTCTGCTTTCTAAAAAAATTTCACTAATCCAGCATTAATGGCAATACCTGGGGCACAGTGATTGCATACACTAATATACTGCTTAAAAAATGATTCTATGTCCAAGAATAATATAAAATTAACATTTATATGTTGATTATATATAATATATAGTTAAGAAGTCCAATGTGTTATTTTGCAGGTCAGTGATCACACATTCCGCATTATCATAATGATCTAATAATGATAAAAGTTATATGCATACTATGCTTAGTCATAGAGCAATTGGTATATATAACTCTACAATGAATATTTCAAGCACAGTACAGTGTACAAGTATGGGTATTATACACCTTACTTGGGAACACATGGAGTAGAAATAAAAATCAAATAAGACTGTCTTGTTTCAGACATGTATTGGGGGAAACCGTTTAAAGAAGTAATGGAAATGAATGTGTAATACTTTATATTTTAGTGCTCAATGCCATATACATATAGTGTAAATATGTTAAGATGGTCACATAGGAAAAAAAATAAATGATCATGAGTCATTAGTAGTTTCTTTATAGGTGGTTCCTATTATTATTTTTTGTTAGTTTGGTCTCTGGGATCAGAATAAGTCAAACTGGAATGAAGACAAGAAAAAAAAAAGATATACACAAACTGTGAAGAAAATGAATGCAGTCTAAATGTGGGAAGAAAAATAAAAGGCTTATTGAACCAATAAATGCAATCCACTGATTGGAAATTGAAAAGTGGCATGGCCGTGACGAAGATTGCAGTAGCCTAGGAGAATAACACATGGACTAGATTCATCATTTTAGTACATGCTGCAGAGTTATATATTTTTTGGGATAAAAAAATAAGTTCTTTAATGTGTTTGCAAATGCTGTGAAATGGCTTGAAATATTTCAGCAACTTTCCGTTCTGTTTGTACTGTATTAGTCACCTGCTAAGTATTCACAGAAGGAATCCGATTGCCATGCTATCCAAAAATGTAGCTGTCAGCCCAAAAAAGTATGAGTGCATAGTAATAATGCAACAGAAACTAAGTATGATTTTAAGAAATACTCAGAGACAACAAATTTCTTTCTTCCCTGATAAAGAAGGAGGTAGAGAAATTAAACAATTAAAATAGTATTTATTTCTTACTGTATTAATTGACACTATAGTCTTCATATGCAGTGAGATATTTGATAACATTTTGCTATGGCTAATATGGTTGACATATAAAATTCTCATTGAAATTTAACACACCAAGGAAAGGGTAACTCTGGGAGAAAGTGGTCCATTCACCAAGGAAACGAAATACATTTGTCTCATGATTACATCACATTTAGCACTTTGACTATAAATTGCTGTTTACACATACACATCCATTGAAATGTGCATTAAATGAGTTACAAAATGAATAGGAAATACAGTCAAGACATTGACAAGATTAGAAATAATGATTTCTGTTATAAATAATAATTGTGTCCTTCAAACTTTGCTTTTGTCAATGAATACTCCATTTGCAGCAACTACTTCTCTTTCTATTCGGGTTAACATAATTGGTACTATTTTGCTTTTATGTTAACAGGTTGTGCTGTTTTGTGAATGGAGTAGTACACAGCATTGTACTAGATCTTCAGTTTCTTGTTTTTTCACACCTTGGTAGATATTCCATTATTAAACATCCATTTAAATAGTGATTTACAACATTAATGATGTCTACACTGTATTTCTGATCCATTTAATTTTATTTTAATAGACAAAATTTGCTTTTCTTTCAAAAACAAGGACATTTCTATGCGACCCCAAACTTTTAAACGGTAGTGTATGTCTTGCAAAACAATGGCACCAGAGAGCTTGCACATATCCCAGAAACATATACTATGTTCCAAAAATAAGAGATTCCTAAGAGAGGTTTCTCTTGAGGATAAAATACTTTTTCAAAATTCACAATAGATAAATGAGTAGCCCATATGTTTTTACATACTTGCATAAGAAATGACTGAAACCTCTGCTCTCTTTAATTAAGCATAGTTTTGAAGTTCTTATTTATTGCATTTGCTGTGAATGAGATCAGTGCTAAATAAAATGAATACAACATTTGAAGCCAATTATAAGTGATAGATGATGCACAACGCATATAGCAATAAGCGGGAGCATCTTCCTTTCAATATTACCAAAGTCACTTACTAAGTTAAATTAATTTGAATTAATAGAATCATGGGATTTGTGTCCATAGTCTGGATAAAAAATATGTCAGGTGATGTTTAAAGTTATGGATCAAAATTTATACTCACTGATTGGTGCTATTATTATTGTTTTATTATTAAAAATAAAATGTAAAATAGATAAAAACTTCAAATAACACCACAGAATTTTATTGAAAAAATATTCAGGGAAAACTCTCTCCTACATAACATTAGCCCAAAAAAAAAAAAAACATGGAAGATAGTTATGAAAAAATCTTGGAGGAAGTTGGTGAAATTAAGTGGAGTCATCCTTGCAAATCCATGCAAAACCCATGAAGTTACTATTCTGAATTTGTATTATTGTTTGGTGTTAACATCAGCAAACACATTTTATTATATACATGCTACAAGAGTGTGACTTTGTTGGAAGTGTTTTTCCAACATTCTATTGCTGATTTTCCTAAGACAGTCTCTATTGCACCTTACGCTGCACTCAACATTGAATTTTCACCCAAAGTTACTTTGAAATGGGGAATTTGTTGTGGCTAACCCAATAATTGGTAATTGGTAATTGTTATTTCCACCATAAAATACAATAGTGTTCTTTTTTTTAAAGTTTATAATAAAATTTAAATCAGGAAAATGATTTAACAATATCACCACATACAATGAGGAAAACAAAAAGAGGAATGGAGAAAAAAATAAGTAACATAGTAAAAAGGTGTTTTTTTTTTCATAGTTTAAATTGTTTACTGACCTGAACATTTTTAGTACAGTGTTTAGGGTTGATTGTTTTGTCAAAATAATGAAGATCTGTAAAATTGGCAGACATTTTGAACATCCTTCACTGTAAGTGATATCGCGATATAGCCTGCTCTCATTGAACATTGATTATGCTTTCTATGATGATTGTTACTATAAATTTTTTTTCTTTGTGATCTCTGGTTGTGTGGTAAACTGTATAGGCTATATAAAATGCCTTTTAAATTTTGACTTTGATCAATTATTCTATGAATTGCACATAGCATGAGCATAGAGAAAACCAACTGGGACCGGTAAATTCCAAAAATACAATATAAGAGAAATATCTGTTTCAGATGAATATCTCTTACCGTTTACAAGAAAAATATGACTGTTTTGAGTTCATCATAGTCACAAAGGCACATGCCTATGTTTCCCTCAAAAGTGACGGAATCAGGAACTGTACTTTTAACATGAATGTTCTGCAAAATACCTCAGCAACTCTTGTCATAATATTTACATAAGCAAAGTGACTTTTTTTTAAAAAAAACTTACGGGACCTCTTCATTTAAATACCATATATCTCTTGTATTTTCAATTATCTTGTGAGATTTGCAATAAGTTCAAATAACAAAACACCGATCAAATGTGAATAGCTTTCCTCATATACTTTATGTCAAATGTTTTAATCATGTTAAAATAATATGCAATAAAATATATATTTTAGAAAACATAAAAAAATATGTCTGGCAGTATATTTATTAATCCAGTAGGTTGCAGGTTCGCACCTGCATGCAAAAGCTCAGTAACAGAATTTCTAATTTGCTGCATGCAAGTTCTCCATTACACAATAACGCACTAAAAATAGTTTGTTTATGTGAAAAGAAAGTTAATTTAGAATATATTACACAACGTTATGTACATAATACTTATTTTCATATAATACATGCATATTATACATACACTGTGTACAGTATATATATATATATATATATATATATATACATATGTTTTATTATGTGCATATATAAAACATTTCATAGTCATACATTCACAATTTTATAATATATATATATATATATATATATATATATATATATATATATATATATATATATATATAAAATCGTCATTATAAGAATATTACACATATATATATATTTATTTATTTTTGTTCATGTATATATTCCAGGTATATTATCTGTAGAAATCTGTAGAAATAATAATAATTTTAAAAGGTTGCGGGTATGTATTGTATATTTGTCTGTACTTTTTCATTACTTTACATATTTATTTATTTATTGCTGTTCTCTGTATTGTGAAGATGCTATTTTCGGAAAAAAAATGTGGGCAAGAAGTGTGACAAAGTACATAACCAAAGCAGAATACATTTTTATCCCCTCAAGGTCGTATTTTCAAAAACAAAAGCAGTATGTTTCCTCTATATGCAAATTCTTCCTATGTATAATGTACACTGGAAGAAAATAGTATTTCAGTTCCAAACAAATTAATCTTTTCTTCACTTGCATACTTTCTTTCTTCTAGTTTTGCTTGTTATCTGTATCATATTCTCTTGAATTATTAAAGACTCACTGTGAAAATCAAAATCTTTATTTTTCAAAAGTTCTGACAATAGCTTGTAATTGTATTTTTCTAAACAAATCTTACCAAAGGGTCTGTCTATGGTGTGGTGTATTTTTAATAGACATGAATGATGAAAACGCATGCAGTGTATAACAAATAATAACATTCACTGAAATACAGTAGAAATAGTTGTCCCAAAGAGTTAAACGTCAGATGTGGCAAATTCATATCAAAAGCCATTTTAAGATGATATTTCCTGGATATTAAATTGGCGCGTTGGCAGGCATTACCGTAACTTAACAAAATTACTGTGGCCGTCTAATGTTGATATTACTTTTTGTTTACTGGAGGATACAGCTAATGAGTATCTTGTAGGCATAGACACATGTGTACTGTGAAGTATTTTGATATAGACCTTCGATATAACTTACAGATTTCAGTTACTGCTTAAAGGGACTCTGTCAAACAATGTGTAGTCCTCATTGTAGAGCTAGCAAATAAACAGATCTGGAGATGTATTAAAATAATGTAATTCCAGTATTTCCTGAAGCTCCATGCAATTGGTCTCGGAATACTAACTCATGATCTATTTCTGTGTTAGCCATCGTTTTTTTATTAGGCAGGGTAAAAAAAACTCATCGAACTACAAATGTAAAGGGATTGACTGCACAACAAACCATGCAAAATTATGTGAGCGCCCAATGGGTTATAAAAAAAATTCCATCATATTCGATAATAGGAGGAGCAGATTTAGTCAGTGTAGAGTAGTACCACAATCAACATGAAATAAAATAACTCAAGCAGATATTGACTCATGAAAAATACTTTCGCTCTACTCTTTACCATTTTTCCAATCCTTCTTTGAAAGAAGAAATAACTATAATAACAGTACAATAACCAACCCCATCCCCCTTATTTGATAAACAAAAAATACTATTTCAGCCATCTTGGTAGATGAAATCATGATTATATTAAGTTGGGGGCAGAGACCCTTTAATAATAAACTATTACAGGGGTGTCCACATTTTTTCTGCACTTCACCAGAAATGTATGTGAGCGAGGGCTACATTTATTTTTCAATGAGAGAAAAGTATACATAAACACACACACATATATATATATATATACATACATATATATATATGTATATATAATATTCATATATTCACAGTAATGTGCAGACTCAACAGCAACAGTAACATGCAGTATGTGAGTGTATCACTCCACAGCAATACAACAAATATACACACAAATACACATAGAGAGACACACACAGTCACACAGACAGACACACACACAAAAATACAAATATAAGGATATTATTTATCTGAAGTAATATTATTCTTTTTTCCTGGACTTTTATTTATTGTTTTTCTTCATTTCTATTTTCTTTTCCTTTGTCAGTCCTTTGTGGATATATTATTTTTTTTATTTATGATGTATTATTTTAAATAGTGCTGATCAGATCTTATTGTATCTGTGTTAATAATCTGTAATACATCAATAAAAGGAGATGCTGGTTCACGATGTGGAATTGCTGAGATAATTGACTGTGCACAAGTGATATAGGTTTACCACTGTGTATGGCATTTGAAGTTACACACTCACTTACACACACAGACACACAGTCACACTTACATACACAGACCCACATCGAGTCACATTTATACTCACAGATAGTCACACTTACATACAGAGATATACACTGTGTCACACACACAGTGTCACACTTACACAAACACACATTCACACTTTAACACACAGATTTCTTCTATTTTTTTTTTTACTAGTGCTGTGGGCTCCAGCCGGGCCTGCTATTCCATGCAACTTCCCTGTTCTTACTGTAGTGGTGCGTTTTTTTTAATCTTCCCTCCCTCTGACACGTGCGCAAGGTAGAGGAGGAATTATACGCCCTACACGAACTGCAGCGTTCTGTGTGGTAACTTAGTTCCCTGGCGCTGCTTCAAGTTACACATGGGTTAAAGATGCGGTTACCACTCATCTCAGTGTCCCGCGGGCAGTATGTTGGACTCCTCTTAATTATTACAGTACTTAACAAAGTATTATACTTGAGTGATTTTACTATTAACTGCATGGATTCACACTCTTTTAAAACAGGGTTTATGTACTCAACTCCTTTTCATTTCTAATGCAAGCAATGAGATATCCTGAATGATTATGTTCAGATTTAACTATTATATTGGTTTACCTATTCCATATAAACATGGGGCTGTTAACTTTTTATACAGTGTTATGGATAACAAAATTAAGTGGCTAATACTTACACAACTATATAATTTTATTTCTTCCTGTATTCATTTTTATGCTTTAATAACATGGTAATGCCATTAGCACATTTTAAAGGCTACCATGCACAGTGAAATATCTATAGAGAATCCCATAATTGCTTAAAAACAAACAGGGGTTTCCTTAAAGGACAGATAATGTTTTTTATACTTTATTTCATAGAGTATCCAACCCCTGCTAGGCACACTATTAATGTTACATCCGAATTGCATATCTGGCACGGTGAACTGTGCACACGCACGAACACATGCTCGTGCATGCACTTTTGAAGCTTCCTCCACTGCAGAATCATGGAAATGTAGTTCCCTTTGATTCTGTGTTATCTTAAAAGCCTCAATCACGCATGCACACCCAATCTTGAGTTCACCAGCGACACAACTGAGCCAAGGGGGTCAGGAATAAAAGTAGGAGGGGCTGGGGACAGGGCGTATAAAGTAAGTCCCCCTCAGAAAAAAAAATAAGTTCAATTAAGTTAATTTTTGACTCCAAAAAAAGTTTATTTGTCCTTTAAGCAAAAACAGTAGGAAACACAGCTGTGTTTTGAATTAAACCTGATAAACACATTTAAATTCATAGTAAAAAAAAATGGGGGGTTGGGAACTACCGGCCTGAATTATGTTATACTTTAAGTACAGGTGCAACAAGTGTACTGATTATATGCTCTCTCCTCGGGGGCATATATATGGAACAACAAAATATATTAAAAAAAAGCAGACATGCACACTGAAAATGTATAGGTAAACATATATTTATTGAGAATATAATAATTTACTGACGATCAAAAATAGAAAAAAGCATATAGATAGTAACAGAGCATCAAAGGAGAGGGATAAATAGACAGAAAAATAGTAAATAATAGAAACAAAAAATAGGAAAGATGCATCAAAAAATAGAGACAAAAGCACAAAAAAATGTAGCTAGAAAAGATAAATGGAAAAAAATGATAATAAAAAGAGTGGTAGTAAGGGGCTCAGAGGGTGACAGCAAAAGGCATGAACTGAAAAGTACTGGCCTACCACTGAAAAATAAAGAAGGATTAAAAAGCATAAAAAGACATAGGCATAGAGGAATATGTGGAAAAAAGGTAATCCACAACTTGTGCATTATCACATTATTATAATTTTTCATTGTTATTTTTAATGGGAAGCTGAATGTGCTGGTTGTGCGCAAAGTGGCATTTGCACCTATATTTACCTATTTTTTTCTGTCTATTTTTGCCCTCTTCTTTGATGCTCCATTACTATCTATATGCTTTTTTCTCCTTCTTATATCTATTTTTGATCGTCAGTATATTATTATATTCTCAATAAATATATATTTACCTATACATTTTCAGTGTGCATGTCTGCTTTTTTGATATATTTAAATTCATAGTGTTATGAATTTGCTGCTTTGACATGTGTTGTTAAACTGGAGAGCCAGTCATGTATTAGTATTTCATACAACCTTGTACAATTGGAGATTTTAAAAAAGTAGTAACAGCATAAATGAATAGGACACACTTTTTTTACATATAAATATATTCAGGAGCATAAATGGCTATCTATATATCCCTGAGATATTAATGCTGAATTTAACTGCTTAATACAAAAATCATTCTTGCTTCCCGGTATATTACCACAGTGGGAATATCGGCTCTGGTGCGGCAAGCTTCACTTGACAGAAATCTGCCAGAGCGGATTTTACTTCAAGTTACATGAATTGACTGCACCGCATGGTCACTCACCGCCTTTCACTTTCAATTTTCATCTGTTCACTGAACAAGTGCTCCAGAAGCCTGCAACTTTACTTTTTCATGTTATAATAAAAAAAAAAATAGGCGTATGGAGACCTTAATCACAGTAAAATCTTCTGATGTTCGTAGATTCTCTAAACCAGCACAAAATGACTACATGAAAAGACCGCAGGGATTAAAAGGTCATGTTCCAGTTGCAGATTCTGGGGTTAAAATATACTCAAAATGAATATATTACCAGTGAGAAGAACAATGTAGCAGGCTCTGTTCTCTGGAATAAAAATTGATACAGAAAGCTGTTAAATGTTAATTTTCTTATGTTTTGCTTTATTACACAGGAGGTTTATATTGTACTCACATGCATAGTCTTGCAAATGAGAAATGGCCATGCATTTTAATATGAAAGACGTTACTTAAAGGAATAATAAACCCTTATTTTTTCGCATAAATCAAAATAACTTATAAGAAAAGAAGATTCACATCCTTTCATACCAAGGCAGCACCTGACATTTCTGAAATATATGCCCAAGAATCTCTAGCCCTCTGTATTCTATGACATTAGTACCTTGTCCTGAGTTTGGCCTGGACAGATTCCCACAATGCATTGGGATCTGGTCCAGACATGCTTTCTATTCCAATGTATGCACACTTCCTCTTCCTGTGTGTCCTTATACAAAGTGATTCCCTGAGCTTATAAAGTAGTATTCACCCTACTGAAAGGCAGGAGAGTGAGACAGTTCACAACTTCCTCACTGATCCCAGCAATAAAGATTTTGAACTTCCCTGCCCCTTTAAATCTATTCCTCTTTATAATATGTTGAACTTGGTATACTGGGTGCATATAAATCATTATTATATTTCAAAAGTGCCTCCTTTAAGAATCAAATCTCCCGATCCTTCTCTTGTATCACAATGGTCCACAGCATTAAAACTCATAATATCTGCACTACACGATTTGTTGTATAAATGAAATACCTTTGGTCTAACACAATAGTGTCCTCCTTGCGCCATTTGATATGTTGCATTGTATGTATTTATGTTTACTTTTCAGACTACAACACAATAAATGTTTTGGGCTCAGTCTGCTTGCTTTTTTTTTATAAACCTCATCTGCACAGTGCTCTACCACTACCGCTTTCTCTCTGTACTGTCAGCTGCATGATGTGAAAATAAAAATCTATCTCCCATCTGCTGCTTACCTGATTTTAGCACTTGCCTTACCCATAATCCTTCACCCCTCAACATGGCTACTTAGCTATACAAACACCACCAATTGGTTATTTTCCAGGGCTTAACCTTAACTCTGCAACTTGAAATGAATAAGCACGTTCTGTTGCAAAGTAGCATGCGGTATGGAGTGAAATAAACAGGTCATGGACTTGTTGCACAGGGGTCTGACTGCAGCCAATCGTTCTGGTCTATAGATGCAGGAATCATTAGCCTTCTGCTTCTATTTGAAACTGCTAGTAATAATATTTTATGGACATAGATTTACAAATATAAATAGTCATTGTGTAACTTTATATTTAGCTTTTAATACTTATTTTGTCTGTCATCGTTGAAGTACTGCAAAATCAACTATCTGTTGTAATACACATAAATATAGATATATATTTAGGTAGTAAAGTGCAAGAAGTAAAAGAAGAGCTATACATATACTATGCATAAATCAGCATATGACCAACCATATTTCTGGGAGGATACATCCAGGGCAGAGTTAGGATGATGTTGATTTTCCAACATCCTAAGTGCTGGCAAGCAAAGCTACCAGGTTGAGTAAACAGTGATTTGTGCAAGTGCACCCTGCAGAGACCTCACTGTGCTTCGGACATTATTTGTTTTGTTTAGGGGTTTGGGTTAAAGGAAGCAAGACAGTATAGCCCATGGAATGCACTATAGTGGACATAAGGTGCCGGTCTGTGAAGCATCACAGGTGTACCCTGCAGTATGAATAAATTAATAGCTTGTCAAAGCTAGTGATAACCCAAGGTGGCAGCACAAGGTGCAAATGCCACTTTGCGCACAAGCAGCACATTTAGCTTCCCATTAAAAATAACAAATGAAAAATGATAATAATGTGATAATGCATAAGTTGTGGATGGGTCACTTCCAGTTCATAACACTTTGAGGAGCTGGTGTTCCCTATTCAGGAAAGCTCTGGTTAGTTCACATGGCACAATCCCAAAACAATAGAACTGACAAAGGAAGCCATCAACCATGGACTAATAAATAATAGAATTTCATAAAACACATGGAAACATAGCCCTATCCCCTACTGACACTCACTTATCTTAGCCAAATAAAAACTGTAGGAAAAACTTTAGTAGATAAAGCAGTAGATCACCTCCAATATCTTCAGCATTTCAAATCTGTCCCTTTTTACACAAGCTGTATCTGTACTGAGCTGTTTGGTTGCCAGAAGATGAAGATGCTAGGAGGAAGTGCTTGAAGCCATTCACCAGTTTGTGGGCAAATCTCTGCAACACATTGGAAGGGGTTGTGTTCATAATTAGTATATCATGCCACACTTTGCTACTGGTGTCCACAATTATGAAAATTTATATCAACTCATTAATATTTTTGTCAGTATTTGTACCAATGTTAAAGCACAGAAATCTTCTGAATTTTCTTTAAAGCCTCCACTGGACTCTGGAGTATTGGAAACGAGTTCTGTGTAGTGACAAATCACGATTCATTGTTTGGCAGTCTGATGGGCGAGTCTGGATTTGGCAGATGACAGGAGAACATTATCTGCCTGACTGCATTTTGCCAAATGTACAGTTTGGTGGAGGGGGGGATAATGGGGCTATAATACAGAGGTTGCGCAGGGCCCCTACTTCCAGTGAAGGGAAATCTAAATACTTTGGTATACCAAGACATTTTGGCCAACACTATGCTTCCAACTTTATGGGAATAGTTTGGGGAAAGCCCTTTTCTTTTCCAGCATGACTGTACTCCAGGGCACAAAGCAAGATCCATAAAGGCATGGTTGAATGAGTTTGATGTGGAATAACTTTACTGGCCCAGACAGAACCCTGACATCAACCCCATTGAACACCTTTGGGATGAACTTGAAGGGAGATTGTGTTCCAGGCTATCTCATCCAACATCAGTGCCTGACCTCACAAATGCTCTACTGGATGAATGGGCACACCTTCCCACAGAAAATTTCCACAATCTTGTGGAAAGCCTTCCCAGAAGAGTGGATGCTGTTATAGCTGCAAATGGGGAGACCAACTAAATATTGCTGTCTATGTATTTAGAATGTGATGTCATAATGTTCCCTGTTGGTCAGGTGTCCCAATACTTTTGTTCTTATGTGTAAGAAAGTTAGCTATATAAAACAGACACTTATAAAATGTTGTGTTCTAGCAAGGAAAAACATTATTTTGGCTAACTGACATACCTGTTGTGTGCACTTGTTTTAAGCAGCATAATGTGGGCTTTGTGTGCTTGAAACCACAAATGGCATGGATGCTGGCATGAGCTGCTGAGTGATCTGTTGAGCACAGCTCCTGAAATGTTGCATGTTTCTTTTTTTTTTCTTTGTTGCTTCTGATGTAGGTGTCACAAAGTGAATCCTGATAGCCTCCATGACTGGGGTTCTTGGAGGGGCCTGAGGGCCAAACACCTCCCTATAGATTATGAGCCCTGGCATTAAAAAGGGTTCTGTTTGGGGGGATTTGGGTACAGTTGGTAAGTTGGCACTTTGCACTGACTTTACTCATGCACCCAGATTGTGCCCTCTGTAATCCAGACTCACCCTGGCTTATGTGCTACAACTGTATACATTAATATGGTTATTTAGTCAGATTATGTTAGTAGGTTGGTTTCTGTGTAGTGCATAATTCTGTGAGGAGACCACTCTGAAGGATTACAGTGTGTCACAGAGGAGTCAGTGACAATGATTGATAGTTTACTCTAACATCCATTGTTCTGTGTTAATTGAATTTACTGTTAAACTGATTATGATGTGGTTTTCTATATCTGTAGCAATGCTGGTTAATTGCTTTTTGATTTCTGTTGTGTTGTATGTTAATATGTGGGTTGAGTTATGTTAACTTGATTATGTCTGCATATAAGACTCTTTTTCTGTTCCAATAAATGTATTGTTCATTCTTGTTGTACCTAATTTCTAGTGGTCCTGTATGGTATTTGGGTACAACAAGCAAGGTTCCAGAAAGACTTGGTGGTTGCTGAGTTTTAATTGAAGGATAAGGAGGTGATTTCCTACAATGGACAGAGATGCTACCGGCCTTGGGTAGCCGTTCTGTCACAGTAGACACCCTAAATAGTATGTTGGATAAAACCCAGGACAACATGGGCTGTTCAGACCGCTTAACACATTCAATGTGGATAGAAATTTGGTAGCAATCTAAACCCTGCCATACATGGACTTTGAATTTAGCCCGCTTATTGCTAGCAAACATTTAAGTTCAAAAGTGTCAACTGGCAAATGTACATACATACTGAATATACTCTGTTGTATTTTCTGACATCATCACAAACATTGCAGGAGAGATATGACATGTAAAGTCTATGCCATACAGTGGTATGACTCTCCAGGGTCTATTCACTAAACATTGAACTGTAGTGAATTCACAAGGGAAGGGCAAAGATGAAGTATTCATGATTGAGATGGAAAGATTGGTTGGTGAATGTTTGCAATTGCCAATTCATTGTTTAGGAAAGACATCAGTCTAACAATCATCTGTTATTGTGAGCTGTCCTGTAGTCTTTAATGTTTGGTTTCTGACATTTTAAATGTTGTTGTCTGGTTTATAATTTACTCATTGTATGTCTGATTTTATACTTTCGATATAGAGCAAAAACTGCTACTATTGCCTTGCAAATGAGTAAATCAGTAGATGGTCACATCTTTTTGGATTGCCATCCTTCAACGCCTCTAGTGCCTGTTGTTGTATTTCTGTAACACCGTGACTGTTGCCAACTCAGCAAACTTGCTTTAAGCTTTATTTGTTGCCTTTCAACTGAAAAAAAAAAAATGCAAAGACCTTTAAAACAGCATTCATTGGACTGAATCTTCATCTGTCATTTGCCTGTCTGATTAATAGGTTTACGAGGACAGAAAGGAGAGCGAGGTGAATTTGGAATTGGTCTTCCTGGAAGTCCAGGTCCCGCAGGCCCTACAGGTAATTACTACACAAGGAAAGTCGTTTTCGGATTGTCTAAACTAAAAAGGTGTTGTGTCTTTGTTCTCTGTGCTTGCTGAAAAAGTTGCTAAATCCGAATATGTCTTTAGGTACATAAAGCATGCAAAGTTATTATGTTAGAGAGATATCAGGCTCTATCCAGTGATCTGAGCTATTTTAATTTGAATACCATAGACTGCAATCAAACATTCTGAGTTAAATACAGAGATAACTGAGAACACATATCTTTCAATATAGCCCATTAGCTATATAAATGTGGAGTATATGTTACCTTTCTTGTTTTTTTTTACTGGTGTAAACATCAAGATTATATTATTTCACACTTATCCATGGGAGGGTTATACTACATTGTGATGCAAAGTTACATTAAAATGAATTAGATATTAAATCATCTTGTTTTACAATACATAAGATTAGAATGCAATGTTTGAGCTTTCCTAGAGAAACATAAAGCCAGTCACAGGTTTAAATAAGGATCTACTCAATAAAGAGAGAAGTGCACAGAATTGCAGGGAACTAAGATGGGAATTTCGGAAGTAAAGACCAAAGTACCTGTGTTGGAAAAATTCTCCCATTCATCTCCATTGGAGAATTTTCCATTGCTCTAAAATGTGAAATTCCCATCCCAATTCCTTCAAATTACTGCAATTCTATTCTCTTTATTAAGCAAGCCCTATAATATGCATATATAATATGATACATTCTAAACAAGAATGATCTATTCTTCCACATAGTTAGGAGTGATGTGGCCGCTATTTTTTTAAGTTACATTATGCAGTAACTAAACATTATGTTTCATTCTTACCATATGGTTGTTGGAGGAATAATAACAATAATCCAGTCAAATCCTAATAATTTCCATTGTACATTATAAACACCAGCTTTTTAAAGATGAGACATAAACTCTTTTTGTTGTTGTCTTTGTAACATGAGTTTCCAATTTTTGTAGCCTGGGACAATGCCTGACTTTGAATAAATCTACAAAAAGTCCTTGCTATCTGAAGACATTAAAAGTCAGACACCCTATAAATCTGTGTTTAATATAGAAATAATAAAAATCGAATAGGATAAAGATAATCTATGTAAAATAAAAATAACAGGTGTCATTTATAGCGTGAAAAATGTGAATTAACTGGATACGTAATAAGACTACCACAATTGCAAACCATACAGCCACAATATGATACTTACATACACACACAGAGACACTTACACACTTTTTTATAGTCCAGATGAGACTGCTCATCCGCCTAAGCATCCTCACATTTTCCAGGTGCACTTCTGTCTTCCCTCCCTCTGACCCTTGCGCAGGACTTCACGCACAGGATAGAGGAGGGAGGGATTATGCGCACTACATTATTTGTGCAATGTCAGGAAACTTAGTTCCCTGATGCTGCTTCATATACACGTACGGTTGGAGGTTCGGTTACTGGTCTCATTTGCTGGGATGCCCAGGGTCTAATAGACTATTAGACTTTGGGTACCCCCAGCCAATGACACCCCTCTAATAAGTGCTCCCCCACCCCCCACCCTAGTCAGCCACAGGGTATGCATGAACTAGCCAAAAACACAAACATCTATGGACATTTTGCAATTTTCCCCAGTTTAATTTTGTGTGTAATACTACACAAGGTATTTTGGTAGTTTTACTCTTAAATGAATACCTACAAACAAAATATATGAACCCTGGTCCAAGCAATGTTATGTTGTTTAAGGCATGCAACCCAGTGAGATCGGAAACGATCAATAGATCAATACTACTTATTGTTCCTTCTTTATACCCTGCTTATGACATTATGCTTCCTGTTTGTCATCAAAGAAAAAAAAAATCTAAAAAATAATAATTTTGCAAGATGGCAAGTTTGTTAAAAGAAATGTGATAAGTGGATGGCCTAATGTATTAACTAGACATGCACTAATTTCATCATACATATTATACTTCAATAACTAGTTGCTTTGTAAATGTGTCCACACGTTGGTCAATGAAAGCTGCCCCATTCGAGAGAACATGTAACTTAAATGTCTGAGAGTTGGTCACATATAACATGACTATTATTTTCACATTCTGTTAGGATTTTATAAATATCTACTGGTAGCTTTAAATATTATTTACATGATCTCTATGTGATTACAGCTATTTTGTAGATTAAGACACAAGCAGTGGCAGTTCCTTACCCCATGGTTTAAGTGGTGCAGGCATAAATAACGGTTAGTGGTCAATAAGGAAACATGCCCAGAGCCCATTCACCAGGACTCTTTGTGGCTGACTCACAATGTTACATAAGGAAATAGGTCATCGCAAAAGCTTTCAAATTACAGGCACCTTCCTGTATGCCAAATGCAGAGCTTAATTATCTAATAGTTATCAAAATATGGGGAAAGGATGCACCACTGTGTATATGTGGTACATATAAGGCCTGAATGTATGGAATGAAAACCTTGTTTGGAAGAATATAGGAATCTGTACCCATTAACATTTAACTTTTAATGGCATATTTATAATTGGTATGCAAAGCAAATGTAGCCTGACTTTGTATTTTCATTCTAATGTAAAACATAAACATCATACACCTTATCGTGATTCTAAACTATCTATTAACTAATACATTCACTTATATCCTTAGGTATACCAGGTCCACCTGGATCTCCAGGACCATCAGGTCCTCCTGGTCCTGCTGGCTCAGGCGGAAGGTGTAACCCTGTGGATTGCTACTATCCCACTTCCCATGGTCGACCCCGACTCAACGGAAAATGATCTGCTTTCTTCTGCTGCAGGTTATCTCATGGCAAGAAAAATTACACCTCAAGAAACCAGCACATGGCAAATGCTGAGAAAACATTGTGGCGTGGTGTACATGCCTGACTTGATGGCACCCGGCTATGGGTCTAGATGTGACAAGAATGGTGTCCGAAGTCATCACTATCTTAATGTAACGACCACATAGGAGTGTATTTATTCTTTAATATTCATAAAATCAACTGTTTGATTTTGCTACACCCCTGGTACAGTAGAACCTTATCTGCCACGCAAGACACTGGTATTTATCTAGGGAAATTATCCAAAGTATTGTTTATACTTTGCAACCAAGCATAGCACCGTTAAGCATGTGGGTGAAGGTTACAATATCCATTCACTGATTTCCTGGTTTTACATTTTTATATCTAAAAAAATGTAAGTCTTAAATGGACTCTGTAACCTAAACATTGCTTCTGCTGTGAATGTTAAGGAAAACATTGTGGAAAATTATGTATACACAGTGTTGGCAAAATTCCAAGAAAATGCATGAGCTATGAGAAATATATGTTTTGCATAAAATAAGAGAATTACATATGGTGTCTCCTGTTTACGACATCACCTAGTGGCTTGTGGTACAAATTACACATTTGCATATCAAGCCTCAAGTGATGTCATAAACAGGAGACACCACAAATGTCCAACATATTTTCTCTTATTGTATGCAGTTGCATGTAAATGCACTAATACAATATATATAATTTTCATCATTTTTCATTATCTACCGTCACAGTATAAGCAATGTTTAGGTTGACAGAATCCTGTTAAGGTAAAATGTGATTTGGAGCTTAATTAAGTTCCATATGTTGTCTTTAGTGATAGGGCGGTGTGTTTGGGTCAGGGACTATTTCTGTAGCAGAATTGTATATTCTTTGCTTGAAACTATAATGTTAGGTCCTTAAAAGAAATATAAATATATTTATTTTTTATGGGATGGTAATTACTACATATCTACAGCTGCTCGGACTGCAAAACCAAAGTCTATTAAGATGGAGTCCATGTCTCATGGCATCTGATCTGTTATTTTTTTCTTTCTTTCTTGAAGGCGAAATGAAGAACGCTTTTAATTCTATTCATTTTGGCCTTCATGGCAAGCTATGTAAAGGTCTGCTGTAACTTGCTATTTATAAATTAATGAGAGCGATTTCATAAAACGGAGCAGGCTGCTGACAGAATGTTCTGCTAGATGAATTCAGCACTAGCTGCAGATTTATGAAAAAAATTAGCTTTTTTCTTAAATTTTAGATTACATTATTATCCTAAGAATTTCAAAAGGTTATTTCATCACTGTCCGTTTTTCTGTTAAACAGGAAGGATGCTTCCTTAAGAATTTACTATTATTTTGCTGTATGTGAGGTTTGTGTTGCACATTGCCATTAATACTATAAAAGTCTTAAGTTATCTACCTATGCATAGTGTCCATTAATCCTACCATTAACATGGAGTCACTTAAAGGTACAATACAATGTTGTTGAAGAGGTCTATTTACTAAATAGTGAACAGAGAAGGGAATTGCAAAAATTAGGCATTGATAACCAAGCTGGAAATTCAAGCATTTAGACATGCGCATTTAACATGTTCATGAGATGCAATGGCATTTATCTGGGCTGTTTTGATCCCATTCACTGGTAATTGTAAAAAGCACACACAATTAATCATTTGTATTGTGATTATGATAGTTAGTTAGTAAACCTATTGGAATGCACTGATTTCCTGCAGCATACTGTCCAGATGAGATTTAAGTTTGCACCCAGGATTACAGAAGGAATATGCATTATAACATGTTATATGGAAACAAACAGCTCATTACAATCTTTCAAGATTGTAAATGGTTAAAAATGAGGTTTATAAATAGGAAAGTTGTTATAGTGTAGAAAGAAGCAGTGGTATCATCAGATGGGATGCTAAAGATATCTAAATTACTGAATTTACAGATTCACCCTGAAGCCACCATGAAGAAAAAGCTTAACACATAATGGAAGGGATGTATAAAGGGCAATTCTGATGCACAGTGCTTCAAGTGGAATACTCTGTAGGAACATTCCATCAGTTGCCATGGAGATTGCTCCACTTTTAAAACTTTGCATACCGCATTGTATCCCTCACGCTAGTTTCTCGATGCTGCTGACAGGGGTGTTATATTTTATGATTAGCATATGGATACAATGCATGGGTCAGATATCTATTTTCTCAGATTCCATAATGTATTGATATGATTGATTTTTTGCTTTTTGTTTACCTGAGATTATTACTTTGCGTAATAAAAAGAAAGGTGCTGTTTTTTTATGCACGTTGCACGAATGCAGGGAGTGTATATATATATATATAAAAAAAATAGTGAACTCCATGTTGTGTATATTTTGTGGTTTTACATT
Organism: Pelodytes ibericus; assembly: GCA_036172795.1. Taxonomy (NCBI): domain Eukaryota; kingdom Metazoa; phylum Chordata; class Amphibia; order Anura; family Pelodytidae; genus Pelodytes; species Pelodytes ibericus. The sequence continues at coordinate 119,467,556 of CM069861.1, read as the reverse complement.
CAAAACATTATAGCGTTATCTCAATGCAGATTATCTTGATTTCCAACAGACTGTTTGGGGGCAGTTACTGTGCAGATGTTATGTTAAACAGTGGATCAGTGCATTAAGAGACTGGTCCCTAGAGCTGAGGAATATTTTAGCCTGTTCAATTAACTGGAGATGATCTTTTCTGCAACAGTAGAGTTACTATGGAATATATATATATATATATATATATATATATATATATATATATATATATAGTGGAGATTAATTGGCTTTTTTAATTTTTTAATTTACAGCAGAAAAACCTTTCAATATGTGTTCAGTCAAATTGCATGACTTCATACTAGATTTAATTGTGTGTCACAAAGGGAATCTAATACATAAGGAACCTATATAAACATGCTTTCACTTATATGGATTATATAATCTCTCTTTGAAAACAAATTTAGAGTCTTCAATTTCTTAGTTATGGAAAAATGCTAATGTGAAAAGACATATTGTAAATTACTGGCTCTGCTTGGATTATTTCAGATCATTATATAACTTTAAAATCAACGCCAATTCAGTTTCAGCTTAATAAATTTACCATTTGTCTAGTTGATGTTATTTTTGTTGCCTATTTTAATAGTGCCTATATTTCTGACATTATGTTTCTTACTGATCATCTTTTGTTAAATTCACAGCAGTTGGCGTCTTTTTGTTTTTATACCAATTTAAAGGAGCAGTACAATAAATGTAATTTTTTATTACAAAAAACCATCATGCAATAATAACAGAAAGAAAATGCGATAGAGGTGTGGTATCTTCTTCACTTTGACCACTATATGTCAAAGATGAGTATAAAAAGAGAACTTTACTTATTTATAATATGCATGGACTCTAAAAAATAACCAATCTATATTGTAGCATTGTCATAACACATTTGTACATCTTTTTAAATTTATGTGCAGTACAAAAGATTCCAGTAAGGGAAATGTCTGCAGATGATGTCAATCTGTGGCATCTGTATGTGAGAAACTTTACATACATTAATACATAAGCTCCATAAAATTATATATAGACAGACGTGGTAATGTTAGAGGAGTAAAAGTTCTTCAACTTTCCATACATCAGTACATCTACTTTAGAGATCTGCTTGTGAATTGTGACTTTTTTCATAAAAACTTATTTTTTTAACATGGTCTTTTTTAATATGATTTTACACGAATATTCTTTACATGTCTGTAAAAACTTGGCATTTTTTGTAAAATTGCTAAATATGTTTTGTTACTTTAATGAAAGCATTGCTTATTCATTTATCATTTTATAACAATTATCTTATCAGTTGTGTTTTATTGTTACATGCAACTCAGTATAAACATACTGTAAAATAGCAGCCAGCTACACATTTCCCACAATGCACGATAAACAATGGTTAATGCTTAGCTTCTCTTAACATCAACCCAGTTCTATTTACTCCCAACTCAGTATTTACTATGTGATGTATACTTTTTATTTAGATGGGGGTGTGATTTTAGTCAATGATACCATTTACTTAGGACATTGCAACACCTTGGGAGCTAGTCACCAAAAGATAAGTTACAAGTGAGTTGAGGTGAGATGAAATGTTCAGGTTAGCTAAACATTGTGCAGGGGCAATGCTGGCGGGAAATGCACCTGGTTTGTCCCGCCATAATGTATTGTTAAATAAGTGAGAAGAATAGCTCCCTTTGTGTAAAAAATGATTTACATTTTTAAATCAGGTGAAAATTGTGTCAGCTTGGCTTTCAACAGAAATTATGTGTTGTGGGCAATTATGTGTTGTGGGCAATTAAACCAAAGTCAGTTTTCCACTCAAAGCCAAACCCATGAAATTGAAAACCATACTGACCCAGACAGAATAGCTAAATAGGCCAATATTACACTTTACCTCCCACAAAATGTCCCCAAAAATGGGAAAGCTGCTATAATAGTCACTTTTCATATTTATTAATAACTTCAGTACGGTTGTCAATTTTTTGTTTGAAGACTATTGCATTATACTGTGAAGGTTCGTGTAATCATGGCATCATGTACCATAATAAATGTAGTGAAAATGTAGTTTTCTGAAACATAATTTTAGTTGGCATATCTATTATTCAAAATATGCTAGGACAGATATTAGGTCTAAATTATCTTTGTATGGTAAGGGATCAGTACATATTGTATTAACTGTTAAGCACTCTGTAACTGTAACTATTGAGCAGTGTCACGTGTGAACACAACTTCCCTGAGCATCATCATGCAGTTGGAGTGAAGAAGCTTGCTTTCCTCATGAATGTAAATAACATAGTAAGGAAACTCATTAAAGATGCAGCAAAATACTAACTCTGGTGTAGGGATGGGAGTACACAGAAAGTTTTACAGGAGGGTAGCTTTTGATCTCTGGGCTGCAGTTTATTAATTGGATACTTACTGGTCCAATGTGGTCTGTACCCAGCACAGCAGCCCAAACTCTTCCTCTGCCCCATGCTGTGCTGTATGTCTGCTTGAGTCAGGGTAGACACTGAACAGTCTGTGCCACGGAAAGAGGCACAGAACCTGTCCTTTGTGGTTTTAGAGTTGGTGGGCTGATTCATTGTTGTCAAAAGGAAAAGAAGGAGATTTTCAAGGAAGGAGGAATGCTCATTCTTGCATCTCTCTCAGATACCCACGGTTGTATGTCATAGTATATTATTTTAATACGCCTTAAACGCCGTTAATAAGAGTCACTTGTAGATAGGAAAAATAACACCAGAATGTCTCTCAATAACGAGAGATTTGCAAGGAACATGGGGTGGAATTTCAAACTTTAGACCAATAAAGCCATGTTGGATTAATTCTCCAATGCAGCTCAATGCTAGAATGTTTCCAACTCAGCTACTTTGGCCTTACATTGAAATACCCATCTCATTGCCCCTCAATTCTCTCTTTATTGAGTACACCATGAAGAGAAATGGCTTCCTTAAGTGATTTATGGTATTCTTAACCCATAGAAAATATTATTCGAAAATATGATTGCTATACAAACAAATTCAGGAAATACGCCCCTAGCAACACTCATTTTACATAGACATTCGGAGAGTTCTCAGAAATCAGTTGTTCCATAATTGTAGTAATACTAAAAGCTAAAATCCACAGCACCCAGTTAACTGTGCACTAAAAGCATAAAATGATTTTCTGATATGTTGAGTTTCAGTTACAAAACAAGCTTCTTTTACTTCCTACACACGTTTACTGAAAACTACCACCTACGTGTTTATTTAAAGACATTTAATTAATTACACCATAGGGAAAATCTATAAACTGGAATTCAAACAAATACGCAAATTAAGAATCTGTAAAAACCTTGTTGTTTCAAAGCTCTAAGCCAAGTCTGTGTGTGCTTGAAGCAGCTATCTTATATTTATTGGGGTACATCTATTTTTGCATGTACGCATTTGCTTCTCCATTTGTATGTGTCCATATGTAGCATAAAATTATATATACATTTCTAGGTACATTCCAATAAAAACCTGCAACAATATACAGTATGTTAAAGGGACTGTATCACCTAAACATTGTTTTTACTGTGAATGTAGAGGATACAAAATGATCAACACTGTGTTCGCAAAATTGCAAGCAAATGCCTAAATTAGGAGAAAAGTATGTTTTAGATGTGTCTGTGGAGTCTTCAGTTTATCACATCACCTGTGGCCTGATATGCAAATGGACTTCAGTGGGCAATTTTTAATTTGCATATCATTTGCTTGCAATTTTGCTAACACAATGTATAGATGATTTTCAATCATTGTTAATTCTCTACATTTACAGTAAAAACAATGTCTAGGTGATACACTCCCATATATTGTTTTTTATTGGAGTGCAGGGCCGGCCTTAAGGGTCCCGACGGCCTGTGCGGGCTTCCCCCATGGCGCCCCCCCCCCGTCTTTCACCCCCCTATGTATGTGTCCCTTTTCTCTTCCTGGCCATGTCTGTCTCTCGCCCCCCCTCCCCTGTTCTGTCTCTCTCCCCCCCTCCACCTGTTCTGTCTCTCTCTCTTCCCCCTCGCTTGTTCTGTCTCTCTATCCCCCTCCACCTGTTCTGTCTCTCTCTCTCCCCCCTCCCCCTGTTCTGTCTCTCTCTCCCCTCCCCCTGTTCTGTCTCTCTCTCCCCTCCCCCTGTTCTGTCTCTCTCTCCCCCCCCCTGTTCTGTCTCTCTCTCTTCCCCTCCCCCCTGTTCTGTCCCCCTCCCCCCTGTTCTGTCTCTCCCCCCCCTGTTCTGTCTCTCTCTCTCCCCCTCCCCCCTGTTCTTTCTCCCCCCCCCCCCTCCCCTTCCTTTGCCTGCAAATGTGGATAAATGGAGGGGGCGGAGCTAACTGGCTGAGAGGTGTAGCTCCGCCCCCACCCTGTGAAGCACAGCAGCATCTGCTTCACTGGCAGCAAGACAAAGTGCTGCTCGGCTCCCCATGCTTAGTGCAAGCATGGGGAGCCGAGCAGCACTATCTCTTGCTGCCCTTGGGTCCCCGTGAAGCAGACGCTGCTCTGCTTCACAGGGTGGGGGGCAGAGCTACACCCCCTCCCTGGACCCAGCAGAGTGCTGGTAAGGGGGGATCTTTTGATTAAACTTTTTTTTTTTTTCTAGTGGCCGAGCGGGCGCCCCCTGGGGTGTTGCACCCTGTGCGCTCGCACATCCCTAAGGCCGGCCCTGTTGGAGTGTACCTATAAATGTATAAATATTTTTATGTTACATATAGACACATATTAATGGAGAAGAAGCAAATGTCTAGGTCAGGGGTGTCCAAGTTTATTTTGCAAAGGGCCACTTCTATAGAAATGTATGTGTGCATGGGAATTATATATATATATATATAAAATTTCACACTAATGTGCAGTGGTCACATTAACTACACACACACACACACACACACACACGCATAAACAATCACACTTAGCCCCCCCCCTCCACACACACACACACACACACACACACACACACACACACACACACACACACACACACACAACACTTACCCCCCCCCCCCCCACACACAAACCCATATACATACTTACCCTCCAGCCACACACTCACACAAACATACATGTACCCCCCACCCACACACACATACATACATACATACATACATACATACATTTACCCCACACACATACCCATTTATACAAACACACTCCCATATATACTCAAGCCATACACACTTACCAAAATCTTTTTTTTAATTTTCATCTTTTTAAACGAGGTTGTGGGCTTTTTGATCACCGAGCCTGTGGGCTCCCCGTTATCTTCATGGTGCCGGTGCACTTCTTCCCTCCCTCTGACTCTTGTGCATGACCTCATGTGCATGGTAGAGGAGGGTAAATGCACACGAAAGCAGCACTGCTCTGTGTAGGCAACTTTGTTCCCCGACACATCTTCGCGTGCTCAGGAGGGCTGTACCTCGATGCCAGGCAGGCCAAATTTGGCCTGTGGGCCACACGTTGGACACCCCTGGTCTAGGTGATACAGTCCATTTAAACACTGTCTGCACATTTAACAGCACATGTACTAAACTAAGTCTCCAATAACATAGGTCCCCCTTATTGCCCATCAAATGTAAACAAAGATCTTAAGATTGTCAAGTGGTCACGGATTGACAGACTGCATACCATTAAGAAATGAGCAACAGGGACTAGCCCAATGACCACAACAATACACTCCCAAGCTAACAAAAATCAATAAAGAGCATAACAAAAAAAAAAAAAATGGTGATATGTAAAAATCAATAAATATATAATATATATAAAAATATAGATGGTATAAAATTATACGAAAGTGAATGTGAAAAATAAACAGCAATATTAATAATAATAAAAACTGGCAAGATATCAAAAAATCACATAAAATTCAAACAGATACCACATAAAGTGCAAACAGTACTGAAATAGAAGCTGTGATGCGTGTGAAAATATATCAAAATTAAACCACACATGTAGCAAATAGGACACTGCAATAGCAGAAAAAATCCGGAAGTGAAGTCTTTGAAAGTGTTAAACGATCAGCACATCTTCATAGTCGGAATAAATATATTATACTCTTGATGTAGGAATCTGAAAGCAAAACAAACCAAAATAGTGTGTACCGTACAAATAGATTTATTGCACTAAAAAAGATTGAACACTTACAGGATAAAATGAGCAGATCGGCAGGAAAATGGTTAAAAACCACAAATAGTTAAAACACGGACTTGCACAACTTGGCTTGTCTCACCGACAGAGACGGAGCTTCTTATGTAAAAAGCCGGCTGTGTAAACTCCGCAGATGTCGGGAGACTGATTGAAAAGGCTAAGTCAGAAGTGAAAGGATCCATAGAAACAAATAAGCAAATTCCACCCTACGCGTTTCGTAACTAACATGTTACTTCACTTCCGGATTTTTTTCTGTTATTGCAGTGTCCTATTTGCTACATGTGTGGTTTAATTTTGATACATTTTCACAGGCCTCACAGCTTCTATTTCAGTACTGTTTGCACTTTATGTGGTATCTGTTTGAATTTTATGTGATTTTTTGATATCTTGCCAGTTTTTATTATTGTTTATTTTTCACATTCACTTTCGTATAATTTTATACCATCTATATTTTTATATATATTTATTGATTTTTACATATCACCATTTTTTTTTTGTTATGCTCTTTATTGATTTTTGTTAGCTTGGGAGTGTATTGTTGTGGTCATTGGGCTAGTCCCTGTTGCTCATTTCTTTTTCCGTTTTATATCGGGTATCAATTGGTATCCCTATATACACTCCTGCTCAAATCTAGATCAGTGTTTATTTTCCAATATCAATCCACTTTTCCCTTTTTGGGTTTAGTTGTTTCCGCCAATCTTGCATACCATTAAAGCATCTCGTAATTTGTGTCACTACTATTATTTATTAGGAGCTCCATGTGTTTATTGTTTGTATTAGTCCACAGGTAGTAATGCTTGTTTACCATCCACTTGTGAATATATAGAATAATTGTCACAAGTGACAGGTACAATATAGGTTACTATCTTCAGTTAAGTGGTAAACATCAATTATTGTCAAAATATATATTGTTCAATTCACAGAACAATTATAAATTCATATACGTAAGTGGCCAAAAGACAGCTTTGACATTCATTATGAATTGCAAAGAAATCACTAGATGCAAAATTCCTGCAACAAAAATAGTTTTTTATTAATTTATTTTTTAATGATGTTTTACAGGTTGCAGTATTTTTAACATATAACCATTTAGGTAGACCATGAGTGAATGTAGCCATGAAAATTGGTTATATAGTAAAGGTATGGGAGACTTGCTTACGTTGGGTTTACATACATATGTAGGGGTGATTGCCGTTTTCATTCCTTCTCACAAGGAAAATTCACTTGTTCATGTGCTGGTATAATTTGCGTGCCCTCTAATTGCTTGCTAGTGAATCATTGCTATTTATACAGTCTACTTGTATGTAAATGCATTATATGTACAAATACCTAAATATGTGAATTATTCTCTTATTATTATATAGCTATAGCATTTTCTAAAGGACAACCATAAATGTGTATTATAACTGATCTCTAAATGTACGGTCTTTAGTTTTGTGTTGTTCACATTTTTATTAAATGTTGGTTGAGTTTTTTTAAATATATTTTGTTTTGCTTTCTGTGACTACTTTTAAGGTTTTTTCTTTCTGAGGTTTAACATTTATAGATTCACATTGAGACTTTGATTGGTCTACTTGAGATCACTTCCAAGGTTGATACCCTCTCTCAGGAAAATAAAAAATAATTTCAGTTTTCAAACAGTTTCAAACATTTTTTTAAACCTGAAACTTTAACAAGAACTTTTTTATAGCTCAGTACATACATTTTCAATTTTGTGGTGCTGGACAAAGGAAACTAGTTTGTAGGTATAAACATTCTATTACCAAAAAAGGTCTTGTACCAAGTACTGTACTATTAGAAAGTAGCTTTCAGTAGTCTAATTCTCTCACATTTCACTAGTGTAAACTTACCTGACTGAAATCATATTGAATTGGTTATACCTCCAACTGATTTATATGATGCACTGTTTTTTTTTTTAAATACTGCTGGTAAATCACGGGTGAAAGTGCCAAAGTGTGATTTAATCTTTGTTCTGTTATTTTCATGTTTCCTTGTAGACCAAGAAGATTTGTAAAAATATGGTCTAGCATTTACAATTATTTAACTTCAGTGCAATGCAATAAAAATGTTACAAGCATAATGTCTTTATTGTTCCATTTTCTTTACTGTCGGCTGGTTTTATATACACTGATACTGTGTATATAAATGTATCTGTTTATTTGTTTGATTTTATCTAGGGGACTCTTATTCAAACTACAAATTATTTCAGAGCCGTCTGTACCCTGAAGTTTGAAAAACGACAAGATTTTTATTGACAAATGCACAAATTCATATTTGAATTCATTGCTTTTGACCTGCTTTAAAAAAATTAAAACTGTAAAATACTGCCTGTTCAAAGAAAAGTTAAATGTTACATATCAACGTAGTGTTAGTTGCAATAGGTCTTTATGAAATATATTTGGTTTTGTGTGTTCGAGGTATTCTTTCTAATAATAACACTTTTAGGGTTGTCAATGGTGTATTTAGGTTTTGTGCTGGTCTGGGCCTGACTAAACTCAGTCTGACAGTCATTGGTCGCAACCATTCCTTAGATTACTTTTCAACTTCACCTCCCCATCCCTTTGCCCAGCACCAGATTGCTACCTGGTGATCTAGTAGGAGCAGCCCAGATATCTGTGCTGAAAGTGCAGTGACAGAGGATGTACCACCACAAATGGTGGCACTTGATCTGGTATTGCCCCCTTCAGTCTGCTGCTGCCCATTCCAGTCTGCCACCCCAGGCAAGTAGAGATACAACACTGAATAATGTACATCTGAAGGTGAATTTAATTTATTTATTAGTGATATCTTGAAAGATATGGAACTAGCAGTGAGCACACATATTATGTTGGTCTCATGTCCTATATACATTTGACTAAACAAAGGGAACAAAAAGATAATTACCATTGTTACAAACATGACTTCTAGCTATTCTGAACCTGTGATATCCTCAGCTAAGATGAATGCTCCCAGCATGCCACTCTGCAAAAGGAGGAAATAATGTAAAATGACTAAAAATAGATGTTAGAAGTAATAAAAATTATTATTGAGGCTCTTTAGTTTTTAATCCTAAAGTATTACACAGTGGGTAAATTCAATTAGAATACATTACATAAAACATTGATTTATATATCGCCAGCAATTGATGTAGAGCAGGTACAGAACATAGAGGGGGAATTCATACTAAGGTAAACAAACAAGAAAAGACTGCTACATGAGGTAAAAAGCACAGTTCGTAAGCTTACAATCCAGATGGAGTGAAGAGGTCATGAGACACAAAAGGGAGTGAAGAGGTCAATGGGAAGGTGGTGGTGGTAGTAACAGTATTAAGGATCATGGGAGCTCAGTGGGTTTGGCTCTGTTCAAGTTGAATGAGCTTCTTATCCTGACAGTGTTTGATGATAGTGAGAGCTAGTATGGATTGTCATAATTAATGGGTATTCTAGTGGGATGAATAATAAGGAGGGACTTTTTCAAGTTTGAAAAAGAGGGAGAGAGCTGAATGCTCTGCAACAGGGAGTTCCAGAGAGGGGTCAGTTTGGGTAAAATCTTGCAGGCATGAGTGAGAAGAGATAAAGTTGGAGTAAAGTTCATTTTAGTAGTGCAGAGGTCATGCAGGGTAGTATCAGTTAATGAGGGAGGCAATTTAGGGAGGTGCTGAAGATTGGCAGGCTTTGTGGGTTAAAGATAGTATTTCATATGTTATCCTAGAGTATATGAGAAGCCAGTGGAGGTCGTTGCAGAGAGGAGCAGCGAAACAGAACGGCAATCAAGAAAGATGAGCATGGCAGCTGTATTTTGAATAGATTGCAGGAGAAAAAGATAAGCCAGAGGTAGGGCAGTCAAGAGTATTACAGTAGTCAAGGCAAGAGAACCACAAGTGAGTGCACTAGGATGTTGACAGGCTCTTCACTGAGGAACTGGTGAATGTGAGCAATGTTCCTTAAGTGCAGATGACAGAATTTGGTTAGAGACTGTACATGGGGAATGATGAAGAGAGCTGAGTCAAAAATTACCCCAAGACGTTGTCTGCGGGTACAATTATAGCATTTTCAACAGTGATGCTAAAGTCGGGTAAAGGGGCTCCAGCTCAAGAAATGGAAGATGATCAGCCATCATCTTCTGAAGATGATCAGCCAGAACAACAACAGAGAGCGGAATGAGTAATGCCGTTTCTCCAGCAAGCGACTGGTTAGTGTAAGTGTCTAAAGCCAGATTGAAAAGGGTCAAGTTAACAGTTAAACAATTGGCTAGTTGTGAGTACACAGTTCTCAACTTGGACACAAAGGGGAGAAGGGATATAGGACAGTTTTTAGATGGATGTGGGATCTAGGTAGATTTCTTTAGTATGGGAATGATTTGGGCAAGTTTGATGGTACTATTTCAGAGTAAAGAGAGAGGTTGATGGGATGGGTCAGAGTGTGGCAGAGAAAAGGGGATGGGGTCTGGCACCCAAGTAGTAGGCCTTGAGCAGTAAAGCAGATTGTCTACCTCTTTCTCAGCTAAAGGGCAGAAAATATTGAGAGAGGGTTTTGGGGAAGGGATCAAGGCAGAAGGTATTTCTGGAAAGCTGTGGGAAGTAATGTTGGTAGGTCTGAGCATGCGATTGTAAGCGTTAGCGGATTTCTCTGGACATGAGATGGATGGAAAGGAGGGGAGAGAGGCTTCAAGTGTAATCTTGAATAGTGGGAGGGTGGAGTGTAGTAGTTGAGTTAAGGTGGTTTAGAAGGAAAAAAGGTGGTGGTCAGGCAGGAGGAAAAGGAGAATGCGAGAAGTTAGAGATCATAAGTGATTAGGCGAATGCTAGGTCTAGTGGGTAGCCTTTCCAGTTACTTGTTATGTAGATAGTAAGGTTTCGTGTCTGCTGGAAGACAGAAAAAAGAGGTGAGACTTTAAGATGTAGGGTTAACAATAGATTTAACAAGTAAAAACAGAACTTGTTTAACATACAAACAAAGCAACAGAAAGCTAGATATGCCTAGGAAAACAAACTTAAAAGGCTACATTTGAAACAGTTGCTAGAAGACTTCTTGCTTTACCTTTGCAGCTATGTAATTTGCAAACACCTTTCCAGTAACATGTTATGTGGAAATTGGAGTTTCAGATCTAATGACAATTGCTCTTTAAAACGTACAGTTCTTCTACCACCTAAATGCACCAGAATTCCACCAAATGGACTTGAAGCTTGCGGCTACCAAATTGACCCAAAGTGAACTGAAGCAGAAAACACACCCTTTATTGATAGTAGAATTGAATTGCTTTAGCCAAAAAGACCCGTAATATACAAGAAATGCATCGAAATGCACAAGATTGTAAAGTGTAAAAAAAAAAAAAAAAAAAGACACTGGTAAATAAATAGATTATACAAAAATATTCATTAATATATCAATTATTAAAATGTATAAATATAAAATATAATATCATCTCAACTCATTTCGCCCTCGCAAAAAAATGTTAGTAAATACCATTTTGCAAGGTCAAGATGAGGCATCCGAAAGAGGAGGTACGTCTGTAGAGTTTAGAGGTCGCTATAAGTAGTAAATAGACCCCACTCTGTTGTTTGGACAATAAATCTCTGACCTGAGCAGCTCCCTCCCAATGAAGCTTAAATATACAAATATTACAGAATCTTTCTTATTTGACTTATGGTTTAACTCCCTTACTCTCAGTAATTCATTTTAACCTTACTTACTCAGCAAGTTCTACTTTTTGTGAGGCAATAAGTCAAACTTTACATATTTAATTTTGTCCAGGAATAAATGGAAACTCTAGTATGCCTTATGAAGACTATGCACAGCATTATAACTACAAGTCACTTTTAGAATCTCCTTACTTCTTTCTTGTTATAACCTTTTAATTTAGAGGAAAGATGAGAATTGAGCAGTCAGTATTATTCAATTTCTCCCATATATTAAATGGGTTTCATAAAGTCCCAAGAGGAATTATATTCAAAGGAACTGGATAAGCCCAAATCATAGGTTAAGCTATGAAAATTAAAGGGTAAAAAGGAACTATGGAGATTTACCTTTTTCTCTTTTTAATAATGTTTAAAGAAAGAAAATATAAACAGTAAATTTTACCAAAAACGCAACATTTAAAATACTTAAAATAATTCAATGTCATTATGAAACGTGCATTTTAATAAAAAGGAACTGAAATGCAAAAATATAATACTGGATTGTCCACTGTCTTCTACAGGTGCAAAACAAATGATTTAGATTATTTTGTTTTCTGGCCAACTACATTAAATCAACCCAGTAGATTGTAATTGAATGGGAACAGTACATGAAATCATTTATGACAGGTCACTCTTTACAGCAGCGGTCAAGCATTCTTGTTCTATTCATTCACTAGAGACACCAGGCCAAATCCTATTCGCATGTGAGCAGCTACCAAGTTACCACTAACATAGCATGTCAAATAAGATGATGCTTGCTTATAATTAAAATGTAACTTCATTTTTTTTTTTCCCGTAAGGGATAAGAGACATGCAACCGCTGTGCTCTGTATTGTTGTATTAGTGCTAGGCTCAGTCAGGCCACTACACATTCGGATAATGTGAAAGAATAGGGAATGACTCCTAGAAGTAAAATATTACATATGCATTAATATTTTCGTAAACTGAGATATGAGAAAAGCTGTTAACATGTGCACTGTATGTTCATCATTATAGATTGCTATACATACATTGAAAACACATTTCATTGGAAGTAACAAGAACAAAAATAATAACAATGACCTGGTGGGATTAAACTAAAATGAAAAGCAAGCCCATGATCACTGAAACATTTTTTTATTTGCAAATAGAGATACTAATCCCACAAATTATAAACTGGAATAAGATTACACAACACACAAGCATTCACTTTACATCATGATTTTAATTGCTTTGCATCATTTTTCAAGCAATCTTGTGTCTTGTTATGTAGAAATGTATCTTATCTTCCAAACATTCATTGCTCTACATACTTGTTGTAGATAATATATGATGGACTCATGATGGTTCCCCCATTGAATATAATAGGAGGTGAAGTGTGATTTTGAGACAAATATCTTTTGGTCTCAAAATCACTTTCGCCTCACATTATTTTCAGTGGGTATCACATCACCACATCTCAACCTTACAGAAATGGTTGGTAAATACCATTTAGAGAGGTCGAAATGGATAATATAAATAAAGTTGAATCTGTGCAAACTTGTAGGTCAAAGTTAGCTCTAATTTCGACCTCCAAAATCAAATTTCGTTGAATAGACCCAATTGTCTTAAATTATCAGGGCAAAGGTTTAAAAGTAGTATCAGGAAGTATTACTTTTCTGGGAGGGTAGTGAATGTATGGAATACCCTTCCAACAGAAGTAGGAGCGATTAATACAGTGAAGGAGTTTAAGCAGGCATAAGGCTAATCCTAGATATAAGACAATTACTAATTAAAGTATTTAGTTTTTCACTCCTTCCCACTTCCCATTGGCTCTGACATTGTTTACTAAAATTAAAACTTGTATTATTAGATTAATGTCAACCAAAATGATTTTTAACTTGTGATATTAAATTCAATTACAGAAGCATTGCTATACTATCTCGGGCTTCTTTTTTAAATACACACTTTTAGCATATGCTTATATATTGCCATACGTGTTTAAATGTATATACATGTGAAATAAAAAACAGCCAGAACGTTATCTGTGTCGAGAACATGGATTTATTGCTCTTCTGTAATATATGTGAATCAAGATGCATGAATAAATACACTTCCACAGCATGACTTTTCATTATCTATTAGGCACATGCTGCACGATATCTGTAAAAAAAAAAAAAATCCTCACATCTCTGAACATTTTATTCAGGGATAAAAATAAAAAAAAATTGTAAATAAACAAGTAAAATAAAATTACTACATAAAGAGTTTTCTAAAATTGCAGACTGAATACCATAATCTCTTTCCATACCAATATTTTATAATAAAACTGGAGGACATACTTGATATGATCTATCTCATGGTAGAGACACCAATTCTGATATCATCCGAATGTTTGTTAGGCTAGCATTCTGAAAACACTAGCTGAAGTATTTAATAATTACATTTATTTTTTTTTTCATACATTTTAACTAAAAAAAATTTAGTTATATTTAATATTATACGTCTGTAAAATATTGCCCTAAACTATTTTCTAATTATTTTTTCTAACACTTACTTCTCTTTGTAACAGATACAACTGATATATAATTTGTTGCAAATTGTTCATTTTAAAACCTCAAAGAAATGCTGTTGTTGCAGTTTGATCTACCACAGACAGTGGCAAAAGTGGGACTAGAATGGATATAGATGTGCACAGAGGACTGAGATGACAAGAGAGCAGAGATAAAATATGGGATGAGAGGACAGGTGAAGGGAATTAATGAAGAATATTAATAGAACATTGGTCAAGAGAACATGAGCTGGGCAGATGTGGAGAGGTGATACTCTTTAAAATATCTATTCTGCCTTAATAGTTCTCAAGATCTTTATATCGGTAAATAAAGTTATGTATTATCAGCTCTATTGTGATCACAAACTCCACATGTAGTCTCTCAAAATGGAAGAATAAATAATCACCCCAAAAATTGCCCCATAGCGACTATTGACCATAGATAAATGATAGCAATAACATCAGAACGCAAGTTGCAGATTGCAACTGAATAAGGAGCTCCAGGGACCCATAAAAAAGAAAAGTAAATATCTTTAAAAACATAAAGTGTACAATAAAATGGCTAGCAGAATATATAGCATTGTTGCAGAGCTTTCTTATAATGACCCAACTTGTCGTGACAGGCCCACTTTAAATTGGAATTTAGCTTCGAGGTAGACCTTGTTGGATAAAGATACTATTTGTTTGCTTGAGATTGCAGACAAAAATTGGTTCTCAAAGAAGGTAACCAAAAAATGAAATAAAAAAATAACACCCCTAGTTAAAGTGAGCAGCTATCTTACTTTTCAAGAAGATCTTTTATGAAGCATATTTGTCGTTGCTAGATAATTTATGGTCTAACATTTTTTTTGACACAAGAAGATAACCAGAATGAATTTCATTCTAATGATTGTAAGAACCATCCAAACATATACAGGGGAAATAGAAAATAACAGAAGCACCACAGGAAAAGGGACCTTTAATTGGAAGTTACTAAATTACAAACACAGCTGCAAAGGTCAATTCCCAGTACATATGTGTCAGCTGCAATAGGTCTGTCCATTAGATCTGTGATATGGGAAACATAGTTGAAATGATACAGTTTTTTGGCTAACAGAGTCTTATTGCAAGAAATCGGCTGTCAGTGTTGCGGCGCCCTGTGCGGGCCACCCCCATGGTGCCCCCCTCTCATCTCTACCCTCATGTCTGTCTCCTCTCCCTCCTCATGCCTGTCTCCTCTCCCTCCATGTATGTCTCTCTCCCTTACCATGTGTGTCCCTTTCCTTTTTCATGCCATGTCCATCTCTCTTCACCCCCCATTTTATATCTCTCTCCCTTTCCATTTAGGTCTCTCCTCTCCTCTCCCCACCCCCCATGTCTGTCTGTCTCTCACCCTCCCTCCATATCTGTTCTCTCCACCCCCCTTATCTGTTATCTCTCCTCCCCCTCATATTGATTATCTCTCATTCCCTCCTCATATCTCTTTGTGGCTGTGGGTGGAGCATTATCAAAACATAAGAATTTCATTTACACAAATGAATATAAAAACACATTTAATGCAGAACAAACAAAACTTTTTTTTGCTCTGGAGCAATATGATACATATATACAAACCAATAATACTGAGCTCTCAGAAAAGAGAGACAATAAAGTAGGAAAGAGAAAACAGGGACTGCTCCTCCTAACTAGGGACACTTGGGAGGTATGTATTGGTAGGCAGCACATGCCACATGTCAAGAATATTAACCATGCATAACAAGGAGATCAATCATGCAGTGGAGGTTAAGTCATGAATAATAAATATTTTGTGCAGCTTCTTAAATAAAATGGCATTCATTGTGAGTACTGTATGTTTTCCCCTGACAAATGGTCTGTGTTAATTCCGTGCCTGGATTCATCTACCAAATAACACGTTGATAGTTGTCATATTGTTTGCAGCTTGGTTGTTCCTTGGAAAGGAAACATGCACTGTTTATTTATTAATGCCTGCAAATCAGCATTTTTGAGAAAGTAGTTGTTTCAATTTAATCAGTCCTTCATATCCTTTGAGGACAAGAGCAAATGCCTTCGGTTGTCAATGCAGAATGTAAACACATTTTGTGATTCTCAAGAGAACAGTGCCATCTGCTGGTGAGAGTGATTTTATGTTACCATTGTAAGAATGCAGCATGCCTTTTTACGCCGTTTCTATTTTCATATGTTGGTTTTAAAATAATAATCCATGCAGTGAAAAGTATGATGATTTTTTCCCCCGCAAAAAACAAATACACAGCTTTCAGCAATTGGATACATAGAGATTATCTGTCTTACGGTTGGCATAAAAAGTTGTTGTTCCAAAGGGATCAATTATCAAGACCAAATCCTACTCTAGGTGTCATTAAAGGTAAAAGCTGTGATCTCTGTGTGTGAGTTTATGTGCAATGCCCAACACTGGTGCTCTGCAAAAAGGCTTTCTTACTAAGCAGGGCAAAAGATTGGCTCTGTGATATTACTCCTTCCACTTAAAATACCAGTTTTGTCCAGCTTATCAGATCATATAAAAATATGGCTAATACAGCAGGATCTATTTGTCCATTAAGCTTCTGGTCTGTAAAAAAAACCTTTATACCAAAAATGGTACAGTAGATGAGAAAAATAGTACCTTACTTTAGCTCAGTTATATCTACAGTACATCAAAATATTATTGGGATGGGGATATACATATTTAAATTAGATTTGGATGTATTTACATTATTCCCATGGCATTATATCTTAAGAGAAATACTTAATGTTTTCTGTCTCTACCGCTTTTGCCGACATCAGCATCAACACCAACTTATTAATCAATGACCAAGGGGGTTATTTATAAAGGACATTTTTAAATGGCGTCATCATCATTTCCTATGTATGCAACTGTGCCTTTGTTTACATCCTGAATTTTTTCTGTGCGGGGATATAGTGCAGGGCCAGCGCCACCAGTAAGGCAACTTAGGCAGCTGCCTAGGGCGCATCTTAGCTGGGGGCGCCGGAACCCTGTGTCCCAAAAAAAAAAAATCCTCCCCCTTACTTACCTCATCGCTGCTGCTCTGTCTCTAGTGGGGGTCCGTGGCTGTGAGGGAAGCGTTGTGCGCTCCCCTCCAGCCAATGTGCATTCAATAAAGTTTGTTTAAACATACTTTAATGAATGCGCATTGGCTGGAGGGGAGCGCACAACGCTTCCCTCACAGCCACAGACGGCCAGGTGAGAGCACCGGGAGAGCAGCAGCAAGGAGGTAAGTAAGGGGGAAGGGGGGAGGATCCTGGCATACTGTGGGGGGATATCCTGGCATATTGGGTGGCTAAGTCCTGGCTGGCATACTGTGGGGGGGAATCCTGGCATATTGGGTGGCTAAATCCTGGCTGGCATATTGTGGGGGAAAATCCTGGCATATTGGGTGGCTAAGTCCTGGCTGGCATATTGGGCGGGAAAATCCTGGCATATTGGGTGGCTAAATCCTGGCTGGCATATTGTGGGGGAAAATCCTGGCATATTGGGTGGCTAAATCCTGGTTGGCATATTGTGGGGGAAAATCCTGGCATATTGTGGGGGAAAATCCTGGCATATTGGGTGGCTAAGTCCTGGCATATTGTGGGGGAAAATCCTGGGATATTGAGGGGCATAATCCTGGGATATTGAGGGGCATAATCCTGGGATATATTAAGGGGCATAATCCTGGGATATTGAGGGGCATAATCCTGGCATATTGAGGGACATAACCCTGGGATATTGAGAGGCATGATCCTGGCATATTGAGGGGGCATGATCCTGGGATATTGAGGGGGCATGATCCTGGGATATTGAGGGGGCATGATCCTGGGATATTGAGGGGGCATGATCCTGGGATATTGAGGGGGCATGATCCTGGGATATTGAGGGGGCATGATCCTGGGATATTGAGGGGGCATGATCCTGGGTTATTGAGGGGGCATGATCCTGGCATATTGAGGGGCATGATCCTGGCATATTGTGGGGCATGATCCTGGCATATTGTGGGGCATGATCCTGGCATATTGTGGGGCATAATCCTGGCATATTGAGGGGCATAATCCTGGCATATTGTGGGGGGAAATCCTGGCATAATGAGGGGCATAATCCTGGCATAATGAGGGGCATAATCGTGGCACATTGAGAGGCTAAATCATGGCATATTGGTGGGCAAAATCCATTGGTGTTTGTTTCCAGTCCCCAGAGCCAGACCAAGAGCCAGACTGCAGCCAGAGACCTGATCATCTTAATGTTCTGGTGGTAAGTAGACAATTCAATCGTTTATTATTTAGTTGTTTAGTTATTAATACTACATTGGAAACTAATTTACCTCACATTTAAAGGACACTATAGTCCCAGAACCATTACAGTTTAATGTAGTGGTACTGGTGTTGTGACCTTTAGGGCAAAGCAACACAGTCCTCTAGGGTAACAGGTATAGAACAACAGTAAACGATGCAAAACAACAGTGTGGTTTATTTACATTGGGCTCAGAATAAATCCATGCAGCAAAACATAAAGGAAAAATCTACAAACAAAATCCTAGCTCCAATCCGAGCACTTACTACACATAAAGTAATGCCCCTTACTAACCCAGGGTAATAATCTAAGCAACAAAATAAACATTGGTTTCACCAACCTTTAGCACTTTTACTGGTGCTGCTCTGCACAGACCTGCTCTCTCTCTGCAGGTTCAGATTGTATCTCTCTTCTTTCTACTCTGAGATCAGCTAATTAAAGCCTCAGCAGTTGATAATTGGGGCAGGTGAATGAGTGCATGCTATGTAGGATTCTGGGTCCTACATACCTTCCTTCTATTACCCTCCCATAGACTCTGTCACAGTGTCTATAGCCTGTCGCTGCAGAGAAAAGACACTGTGCAGTACTGGTGTTAAAGGAGCACTATAGTGCCAGTAAAACAAATTTATTTTCCTGGCACTATATAGTCCATAGGAGTGGGGCACCCTCGTGTCCCACTATAGGGTTAAAACCCCTTCAGCCATTTACCTTTCTCCAGCGCCAAAGCTGGGAACTTTCCTCCCCGATCCTCCTCTCAGCTGCAAATGTTTTTATTTTTTATTTTTTTGATGTTCCGCGTCCTCCCACTGTAATGTTCACAGTGAGAATCACGGAAGCACCTCTAGCGGCTGATAATGGGGGGGGGGGGGGGGGCAGCAATTTTTATTTTGCCTAGGGCGGCAAAAATCCTTGCACCGGCCCTGATATAGTGCCTCCATCCAACTGAGATTGGGTCATATTCTGTTAATTTTTCAACATGTACTTTTGGAGTATTTAGCTGTGTTGTGTCCATCTATTACTTTCAGTGAACTTCCAATTAACAGGTATGGTTACAGGAAAAGTGTTACTAGTAGGTTGAAACACCTTATTCTGTTCAGCTCACCTAGTGATAAATATTGTTTCATTCTGACCACTTTTTGTAATTCAGTCATATCTCCTTCAGTGATCTTTTGACAACTAGTAACAAGTCTGGGCCAAATATAGGAGTCTAGAAATATGTTATTTAGTAAATTGTTTCAATAATTTCTAAAACTCCTCCCCTGCTCAATATGTTAATAGTATACACAAAATATTATATTAGAATTGTTGGCCTTTTGAGCATGGAAAATGTATTGTTTATTGTGCCCACCACTTCTTGCACTCTATAGTCCCATCACCATAAACGAGAAAGCAATTCTGGAAGCAAAGGTGTAGCAATCTGTTTAATTTCACTGATATTTATATATATTATATATATAAATAATAATCATCCTATAATTATAATATATTTAGTTCAATTTGAATTTGCTGATTCGAGGATGCAGTTCGCAGTTCAGTCAATGGGAGAGTGGAAAGAAATGTATAATATTTACACTTTCTTTTCCCGTGTATACATCATGTGCTCCTTATCCCTGCCATTATTTCTACAACCAATTCACCTTTTTCTACAATAAATTCACCTTTATAGCTACTGGGTGAAGATTTAGTTCAGCTAAATTCATCCTCTGTGTCACTTTATCATGCATTTCTCATGAAGTGACTGAAGTTGCAAGTTGTATTACTTTTGAGATGCTGTATGAATTTACACATTGGAAAAAGCGGAATATTCTGCACTGAAATCTCTGTGGACTATTTACCTCATGAATGAAATAGAATTATGAAGAAAATAACACCAATTAAGCCCATTTTGTGTGCTGATTCTACTAAATATCTAAAACCTCCCGGGTATTTGTTTCTCATTATAGCTCTATAGATTGTGCCACATTTTTGGAAAGCATTCCAAGTATCTAGTATTTCTTCTACAGCACAGCATAATTGTCCAAAAGTAAACTAGTTACTTGGATCAGCTGAAAATTAGCCAAATGTAATTAGTAATACACTTTCGAGCCAATAGATAGACGTTTTATTCCAGTAATGACCAATCTGATATAGTATAATGCTCATATATGCAGTGCTATCCAAAGAATATGTTTACAAACTACTTCAGCAATCATTAGAGAAAGAACAAAATGGCTGCCTCTAGAAACCTTCGTTTTTTGAAAGAAATCTTTGATTTTATTTAGTTTAGAAGTTTAGGGGGGTGCGCATCAATAAGGCTACTGACTATTTAAGAAAAGCCTATAAAAATGCGTTACATACTAGTTTTTGGAAATGAGAAGGTATGATTTTCTTCCCCATATTATTACTATGCATCAAAAAATGTCTGACTCTACATGCCTCTGAACATTCTATATCTTATACCAGACATTGAATCTTATACATAGTGCAGGGCCAAACTTCAGCTAACCATGGATAATGTATGGATACATTTTTAAAACTCTGTTTTAAACAAACTCACCAAGTTTGTCTCTGTACAATGCATAGTTCAGTCAGTAAAATGACATGCTCATTTTACCTCAACTCTTTTAGTGAACAGACTTCTTTTTTTATTGTGTCATTTATAATTCTGTGTGGTTCTGCCATGCTCTATTTTTTACCATGTAAAACTTTATGCTTGACATTGTAACTAAAGCTGCACCTTTCTCTAGCTTCTGCTTCTAACCATGTTGGCTACTGACCTGCTAAACAATGTTTTTAGAAATGACATTGACCGCACCAGATGAATAGCCTGAACGAGAATGGGTTTGTTCTGCAGAAGTTTCTATTCTTTGGATTTAAAAAAAAAAAAAAATGAGCCCTCTTGACATAGTAGGAAAACGAAGAACTACATGTCAGAAAGATCTTTTCTGATTTGCTTTCATCTCATCTGGTGATCGAAACATTTTATTCCTCCCACACACTGCAGCATTTCTGACAGCTCCCTCATTAGCTTATGTTGCCATTGTTGAAGCAAGTCATTGAAAACGTATGCTGTCCCTGTGCCCATAAGCTTCAGCTTAGCAGTGGGGGGAAAATTTTTATATAGAGCACTGAATGTAATGATTAACCTGTAAATTATCAAATAAATCAGAGATAAAAGGTATGTGCTTTCCTGCTACTTTTCTTCTTACAGAGGCTGTGCATTTAATGTACAGTTTGTCTAAGCACCACTGTACACACCATGTAACATACAATCCTCGTGTCTGACATGCACACATTATCTAGATGGTTAGATATGAAATTCATTCCTATAAATATTTAATTTAACTCCAGTTTCCTGAAATAAATGCAATACATCTTAAAGGATTTAATAATAGAAATCCTGATATACCCCATAAATATGATTGACTCTGGAGTGGTATAGTGCTATAATAAATAAATGTGGCAACCAAGTGGTTTCAGATCATTTTCATCTAGAGTGACCCTATTTCCCCTTTAGCCAGGTAGCTTATAAAAGATGCATGCTACAGCACAGCAATGATTTTAATGCAGCCCTGCATAAGCATCCAGTGTTAAAGGGGACATAAGGTCACAATTTTAAAATTAGTTTGAATCCTGGTTTGCAGGGCTGCATATTGATGGATATTTCCTAACAATGCATTGTCTGTGCAAAGAACTCAAATTGTCCTTTTGTATTGTGGTGTGCATATTTTAGACACATCATGGGGCAGAAGAGTTAATTGAGTAAGTACCAGCGGGACATCCATTAATTTGTGGTAAGCAGCAAGTGTGGTTTACATTTTAGCATTAGGATACAAATGTTACATTTACGCTTTCATGCATTACAAAGTACATAGTGAGACAAAGTGATCAATACTTCTTATAAAAGTAATGTTACACGCTGGTATAATTGAAATGTAACCATTTATATTTTGTGTTCATAGGAAAATGTAATTTTTTTTAAAAAAAGAACTATGACTAATATTGCGATTATATATATGAAATGGCAGCTTGGGTTCTAATCCCACATACCAGTCACATATAGATTTTTAGAATATAGTTTACAGGTTTTGCTAAAAGGATTTTGTCAGCTGAAATGTGTTTATAGTGTCAATGCAGCATGTGCAAATTAATGTACACATAACAGAAACACATTTTTTTTATAGAAAATGTGTATTTTAACTTAATGCACTATTTCCCTACTAGAAATACTGTTTAGGTGACCTTTGACTTTCATTTAACCTTTGACTCTCAGCCCATAACCATACTTATGACTAAAATGGTGGAACATTGAAAATAAAGAGGTAGGGTTTATATCAGGACTTGGCAGAACAAGGGAAATTGCAAACGTAAGGCCAAAGTAGCTGTGCTGGAAGAAATTATCCAATTCAGCTCGTTTTCACTGCTATTTTGGTCTTAATTTTTCAATTCCATTGCCAATTCCATGAAGTTACTTCTTTCATGAATACAGTCCGGTTGCCAAAATAGTAAAAATACAATATACATATTTTTGCACAGTCTTGCACAAGATTCCAGCACACACATGCACACACGGTTAAAATAAGTATAATAGTAAAATAATAATAACATGAGAATGCTGTTAATGATTTATAAAAGTTAAAAGATTAAAGAAAATCTATAAGGTTCAAATATTTGGGGTCAAAAATCTACTGTCTTCATCCGCCACATCACTCTGTGTTGCAAACTGGCCCTGAGAGAGTGAAAATGTAAAGCAGGCCTTCAGGTAAAATTAAGCATTCATCCGAGATTTAAATTAAAAACAGTTTTCATAACTCCATTGCATCACTTACCTCCAAATTAGTTTTGTCTGTTTCACGTAGGTAATGGGACCCGAGGAAATTGGAAAATCTGAAGATAAATATAGAAGACCTGAAAGCTGTCAAAACAATTGTCACTCATTCTAAACAAATGTGATTGATACTGAATTAAGGGAAACACCTGGGACTGATAAAATTCCCGGCTTCCCTGTTAGTGGGACTAATTATATGTGATTTAATGAAGTGAAAAAAAGATACTGCAAGGGCCTATATGAATTCTTTGTAAATACTGTAATGCATTTCTAACTGGTGCAGCCATGTTTATCTATACAATTTAACTCTGTTATAGACATACATAAATACATATATTACTATACCAGTGTTTAATCAGGAAGGACACATTCACATATTCTCTGTTTTTAGGTAAATCCTGGGAAAATTGCTATTATTTAATGTAATGTTGCTCACATTGTCTACCTGAGAAGGATGGAGGCCTGAGTTTATCCAAACAGGACCTGAACCTACAACCCAAGGGTTGGACCAGTACTAGAGGTGAAGCATTAGCCAACTGAGTTACCTCATCGTATGGGTGCACTGCAGAGGCATCACTAGGGTTGGTGTCACCTGGTGCTGTAACTCATGGTGTCACCCCCTGGATTTTGTCCAATACCATGCCAAACAGATTCCTTAGTAATGTCAGTCAGATGGCCCATTTAATATGCCATACCGGAGCCCTACAAAATATGCCACACACAGGATCCCCACAAATGATGCCACACACAGGAGCCCAACAAACTATGCCACACACAGGAGCTCCACAACTATGCCATACACAGGAGCTCCATAAATTAAGCCACACCAGAGCCCCATTAATTATGCCTCTCCTCGGAGCCCAATTAATTATGTCACAAACACAGGAGCCCCTTAATTATGCAACACAAAAGCACCCCATAGTTATGCCACAGCCAATTTAATTTGCCATTTGATATGCCACAGCCAATTTGCCCAATAATATACCAGTATTTTGCCATTAATGAGCCACAGCCAATTTACCCAATAATATGCCAGTATTATATAGCCATTTAATATATGCCAGTATTTTGCCATTTAATATATGCCAGTATTTTGTCATTTAAAATATACCAGTATTTTGTCATTTAATATATGCCAGTATTTTGCCATTAACTATATGTCAGTATTTTGTCATTTAACATATGCTAGTATTTTTGCATTAAATTTATGCCAGTATTTTGCAATTTAATATGCCAGCATTTTGTCATTTAAGATATGCCGGTATTTTTCCATTAGTATGCGTTATTGTCGTTAGATACCACCCTCCTCCCCCTTCCCCAGTACTCACCTCCTGGCTGCTCCTTGTCCCCGGTCGTCTCCTCCGTACAATCTTCCTTCCTGCACAGTCACCGGATATGATGTGATGAAGTCATATCCGGTGTCAATGATTTTTTAAAAAGAAATTAGCGGATGCGGCTGCCAGTAGAAGAAAAAAAAAGCGTTCAGCAGCGTGATGTACTGCCATAGGATGGAGGCAACTGCACCCGGTGTGGTCCGCACCCCCCATGGGAAGCCACTGGTGCACTGGAGAAAATGAAGACTGCAGACTCCGTTTTTCTGAAAATAGCCCCTAAAGTAAGGGATATTTATGAATACCCCTGAGTATAATTGTGTTCTGCTGACATTTTTCCACAGATTATTTGCGCACTGTTTTTAGCTTGAATTTAAGGAGTAAATATAATATGTATTTATAACTTTTCACATTTTCTTCTGAACGCACAGTATTCTGCTTAAACTGGTGAACTGGGGTTAGGTTTTGACTTGAACTCTTTAGGCAAAAGGTCTGGTACTGATCTAAGGACATTTATTGGTGTACAATTAGCCAGGAGACCATGGAAAGCTGGCTATTTATTAAGAGGTGAGCTGCAGGTGAGATGACCATTTCATCTCACCAATTGAGCTGTAGATTGTGCAGGGACAAACATGGAGAATTTTCTTCACCAAACAAATAAACTAGGTTTGTCCCTGCACAATCTACAGTTCAGCTGATAAGATGAAATGTTCATCTCACCACAACTCACCTTTTAGTGAAATGACCTCAGAGAGTGAGGAGAAAGAAATTGAGGACAGTGAGGCAGAGCCTAGAGTAAAATCATGTGTATCTCTAAAAAGACAAGTCTGTTTTTTCCACTAAGGAAGCACAGGTTAAAAAATACTTTAGTTGTGCTTTAAATAAAAGTGAATTCTCCAGTATACTAAAAAATAAATACACTAAAGCAGTTAAAATAGTGCTTAATAGTATATATTTCAAATGTTCAAAATCTAACTCTTTAACATAGATAAGCTCAGAAAGAAAGCCATTTAATGTAAAAATTCAACATACATCTCAAAATGAATCATTATAGTCTATATATATATATATATATATATATATATATATATATATATATAGACTGAAATATTCTTTTTTTAGCTTTTTGCTTCAATGAAACCTTTCAATCAGAGGAGAAACATAATTAAGAAAAATATCTCCAGCTAATTACATTGATTTCTTTAGACACAGCTGGGTAACTAAAAGTCAGATGCAACAGATTTTTGAACAAAAAAAAAAAATCTTTATCCCACCTTTTTGAAGCAGTGGTGATTTGAAGATTGTTATAGATAATGACACAAAGTGATCTACTGGTTCATTACATCACTCCTAACATAAATTAAAGTTAATGCCATTACTTTGATAGATAAACCCCTATAGTTTGCTTTTGTCAAACTGGATAAATTAAGAACTAAAATTCCCATTTATTTCATTTACAGAATAATCGTTTGAAAATGAAAGTCATATGTCTCCTCAGGGGTCTGGTTCAATGTCTACTTTTCAACGTAATACAATCATTCATTGAAAAACATGCACAGGGGTACGAAACAGTATTTATTTCTTCCTTTTGTACAACCAGAGATGCCACATGAAAATAAATATTTGTTCTTAACAATCAATCAATTTTTATTTCTGGGTATTGAAAACACGTATTGCTATCATCACATTGGAATACGAAAGTCACACAGAGGAGCTATCAGGCGGTACAGGTTTTTATATACAGACAATGCATAACACAATACTGCATAATGGGGGAAATTGTCACCTTGTCTCTAATTAAAATAAATCATTGTGACACTGCTTGTCAGAATAGCCCACATAACACATTTACAGAGATTTACAGTATATATTGTACATGATGTACCCTATTTTTCAGGAACAGCTTCTGTCCATTTTATACAAATGAAATAACAGTGAACTGATGCAAAGTACATAGAAAACAATATTAAATGGTCAACGCAGAGTTACAGGCAGCGGTAGGCACCATCATTTTATGTGGTGGCCATTTACTGGACGTTGTGACAGACTGTTTAATGATGTTCTATGGACCTTCGCAGACCTTGCCGTGGACACTAGTGCTTGTACAGACAATTTGCCTATGCCTGGTTACAGGTTTTATCTGCAGTTTGCATTTTCTGTTACAGTTGCTTCCTGTTTTAACTGCAAAATCTATCGGTGCTTTCTGCAGTTGAAGGCTACTTGTTCAATTCAGTCATGTTACCGCCTAAGATTATGGTACAGTACACTCGCAATTAACCTTTGCTGGAACATAATCAGTGAGTATTTACACTGATAATAAAATGCTGGCTACAATTTGAAGGAAACACATTACTTCTTCCCTGGGATTTTCCTGGTGACTCAGAGTGGCAAGTAAAAAAAATGTTTATTAAAACAATTATTATTTATATTTCCTAACTGCTTGGGAGTTGCAGAGGTCTTCTCATAGTACAAGCACCATGTTTTCCAAATATGGTAGTTTTATTTTGTTTTTTTGTTTTTATTAAATTACCACACATAAACAGTATGTCTGCAGCTGAGAATAAAATAGTCTTGTTTGTTGTTCTTTCCCGTTGTTTCATTCTATAATGTCATCGTATTTGCAGACAGGAATGTGGTAGTAGCAGTTCAAGGCCCTTTCATGTTTTCATCTTTAGCAGACTGAGGAGCAGCAATGGCTTGAAGACTGCAAGAGGAAGGATCACAGAAACCTGCAATACCAGCAGGCCCCGGAGGTCCAGGAATTCCGGGTTGACCGGCAGGGCCAGGTGGGCCTCTCTCTCCATCACGTCCTTCCCGGCCATAGCTGGGCTTGCCCGGTTCACCTATGAATGAACATTTTTAAATGTTGTAATTATTTTATCCACAAATCAATCCTGGCCTGAATTGTAACTTTAAATGCTACATACAAGATAATTATTTTATCTTATTATTATAATTATTATAATTATGTTACTGATTATTAATGTAACAAATCTTGCATACATTTTGTCATTTATGTACATAAACCTAAAAAATATGTAATTAAAAACAATATCCTTTGAGGCTTTAACATGCTCACTTCATTTTCCTGTTGACATCCTTCATTGGCTAACCAAGAATTTGAGTGTAATCTTTTAAGGTTATTACATGGTCCAATCCCCAGGAGACTAAACCAAAGGGGTGCCTGTTTATTATAAATTATATTATAACTCCAAATGCCTTTTTATAAATGGGCATTACACAACTTAAAAAATGGTATTATGCTAGATAACTCAACGACCAGAACATGCTAAAAAGATTGGCTTGTTGTCAAAACATGTGAAGGAACTTTTGATATTGTTGTGTTTTCATTGTGTACACAGGTCTCACATTACATTTTGCTGATGGGTTATTATACTATTTATTTTAAGGTTATTGTTTTGTAATAGATTATTCAGTAGTTGTCCACAAGAGAGCAGTGTTGCGTTGTGCAAATCTTTGGCAGTAATAGGCAACTTCAATGGCATCCAATTACTTTGGTGGACTGTAATTTACATTATGATTAGCCATGCATGTCTAACTACACATTGCAGGAGCCTGATCTAAACTCAGTTTATGGGAGACTGTACCCTGACTCTCCAAGGACACAAAAAGCTCTGTACTCCCGTTGCCATCACACTGCAGATCTAATGTGCGGAAGCATGAAGATGTCTCTCACCCTGCTCTCTAGCCAATGACTGTTTAGTCAATGTTGGTTTGTGTATGAAGTCAACTTATACTCCTTAACTGAGAGGAAAAACTTATGACTATGACTTTCAATTTGGTCCTCAGCTCGCAATATCACACACAAGCACCAGATGATCAAACACTGAATTTTGTCAAATGCAAGTCAGTGTTCGTACACAATGTTGGGAAGCAGGGACATGCATAGAAACAAGACATGCCTCCATCTTTTGGCAGATCAACTACTGTACACATAAAACAAACCCAGTTTATGACCCTCATAAGATTGATATCAAGTATATAAAAATGACATAAAATGCAGGGATATGGTAATATAAATTGACCAAAACTTTACCTTTTTATGTTTTGTTTATACACTTGGTGCTGACTTTTTAATTAAGAGAAGCACAGTCTTTTTTTAGACACTATGTAGTCAATTATGCTGTTCTTGTAGCATGCTTACTCACACCTGGTTAGCATGCATCATATGGTAGTATTTAAACATTCTTAGAAAAGTAACATTTGTATCCTTGTCCTTCTAAAATCTATGAACTTGTTAATTTTTAGGGAATTCAACCATCACCCAGCACAAAACCAAATGAAGAATAACAGATGACTTGGTGCCGTATTTACCTTGGAGGCCTGGTAAACCTGGAAGTCCCTTTGGACCTCTTCCTGGTAATCCCCTTTCTCCTCTCTCTCCACCATCACCTTAATTAATTATAGAAGAATTTAATTATACACAATGAAATATAAAACAGTGCCGCTAACAGGTTGACATCTGGTAGATATTGATAAACATTTTCTGGAATGTTAAATTTGATGGAAATACATTACTTTTTTTTATTAAAACATTACATTTTTGTCACACACAACCGTTTTCACCTCGTGACTTTTCCCTGGGGATGTGGAATTATAAATTACATGCCATTTATGCAATTATACAAGGCTATGGTAAAAGTGCTAGCAGACTATAAATCTGAAAAATGAGATTCTCCTTTCACACAATAAATACAGCAAAGGTTAAAGTACAAATTAAAAATCTTATTGAAAAGGAAATGTATTCTGATCTTCCCCATCCTTCTGCTTTGTAAATAGCCTGAAAACAAATATTAAAACCCTAGACTGACTTTTACTGCCTTATCCATTAGAGTGTTATACGGCTGATAAATTTACCCTGTGGTTTTTATACTATAGTGTACGCCTACTCACGTATTGATCCTTAAGCTCTATATATTGTGACACCATGGCTAATGATGAAGATTAAAGTGTTTCCGTTTTCTGACAGAATGAACCTTATGACTTACAGTATATATGAAAATGGGATTCTTGTAACCTAATGATCATTATGGATGGTTGTACATATTAAAGTATGACACTGGTGATATTGGAACCTATGTGGCCAGAAATTTATATATAGGGTGTGACAAACTTGTGGATTAGGATAGATATTAAAGTTTGAAACTCATGATATAATGCCTATTATGGCTTGCTGTACAGATTAAATTGTTATGCTATAAAATGGTAGATCATAACTAAAATGAATACTGCTAATATATTAACCACAATCACTTGCAGCTGGTACTTGTAGTGTCATGCGTCTTATATATTGATTTACATATTATTATTTCTGTATAGACCACAGTGTCATGCATAGTAAAGATATAAATAAAGAATATGATAGTAGATAAAGAACACTTCTCTGCTCATATTTTTTGTATCTTATTATATATTTTGTATCTTATTAAATCTTATTTGGTCTAATGTCTAGGTTAATCCTATTTCTATCCCATGTTTAAATGTTCCTTAGCCCTTTAACCTTTATCACTTCTTCTAATCAGTGTTGCTGCCAGTAAGACCTACTGCCACAGTATTTCTCCTTCCTTAGAATATGCTTATCTCCTGTTCTTTACGGATTTTTCATTGACTCTTTAGGGGTTCATTATAACATGAGTTATGGCGGGGGTAAAGCTGATGAGGTCCCATCCAAAAAACTGTCAGTGAGTAGTTATCTGGCTCTACATGTTTGTCCAGGCTGTGCTTAAAGGCTACCTTGTACAGTGGCAATTTGTTCAAAGAGGTTCATGTATAAAGTTGATATAGAGGCAAAAAGGTGATCATTATTAACCCTATTTGCATGTGCATACACAGAATTCCTTGCAGTGGTGGTTACCACTGCAAGTTTAGGATTTGTGTGTGAAAAGCAAGACTTGTGACTTGTCTGGTATTTGTAGATTTATGTTTAATCATGCCTCTACTACCCTCAGAATTATGATATAAGTTAATGCTGTGAATACCATTGTTAGACCACCTTTTAGGATTTAGACACAAAGTTACTGCTAAACGAGCAAAAATATTTGAAAAATGTGTATATTAAGACACTAATATCTTACCTTTTGGACCTTTTCGACCCAGCTCTCCAGACGGGCCTTTGAGTCCAGGTAGACCTCGAGCACCAACATGTCCTGGTAAACCATTGTCTCCAGGTTGTCCAGGGGCCCCTGGTGGCCCTGGTCGACCAGGTAGTCCAGCAGCCCCAGATTCAGGCCGTCGTAGACTGGCTGCCAAATGAGCTAGTTGTTCTGTAACAAACAACACACAATTAAATAAGAATTAAATACTCTTTGCATATTTTTCAGTATAAGAATAATGCTTAGGGTTTTTCAGACCTTTAGACTATAGGACACTGAGTAGCTAGTGTAATTTCTAGCACCCCAAATACAGACAGTGATAATTTGCTACACAAATGTTAATTTAACAGTTTGTTAGAGGTTTTTAATTACCGTATTTGCTCGATTATAAGACGAGGTTTTTTTCAGACATTTTTTTCTGAAAATTGCCCCTCGTCTTATAATCGAGGACTTCTTATAATCTGGTCAGATTATAAGACATGGATCCAGGTCCCCAGCAGAGCTGCAGGTGACCTGGATCCCACTCTCTAGCAGCAGAGGATGTCTGCGTGATGAGCGCAGACTCCCCTGCTTCCGCCCGGCACGACCGCCGGGGCTTCTGCGATGAAGCCGGGTACTTCCGCTTTCGTCACAGAAGTCCCGGCGAGCGTGCCGGGCAGCAGCAGGGGAGTCTGCGCTCATCGCGCAGACATCCTCTGCTGCCCCACTAGCCACCAGGGACAATTGGGCAGCTGGGGGATGTCTGCACGATACGTGCAGACATCCTCCATGCTGCCCGACACCTCCGTCTATTATGACGGACCAGCTGTCCGTCATAATAGACTGAGGTGTCGGGCAGCATGGAGGATGTCTGCACGTATCGTGCAGACATCTCCCGGCTGCCCCCACTAGCCACCAGGGATCTATTTACATGTTAGGGGGAGGGAGGGGGCAGGGAGACAGGGGGAGGGATGGGGGGCAGAACAACAAGAGGAGAGAGGGGGGAAGAGACAGAGCAACAAGGGGAGGGGGGAAGAGACAGAGCAACAAGGGGGGGAGAGACAGAGGGAGGGGGGACAGAGCAACAAGGGGAGGAGGCAGAGAGAAACAAGGGGGGGAGTCAAAGGGAGGGGGAGAGAGACAAAGCTGGGAGCAAAGGAAAGAGAGAGGCAGCATTGGCACATAAAAAGGAAATAAAAACAAGAAATGCATTTTTTGATATAATTTTTTTTATTAAAAAAGCAATTTACATGTGAATATATACAAATTTAACTTTTTTCCTATAGGGTAGTCTTATATTCAGGCTTTTAGTTTTTTTCCTAAAGGAATATCCGTCTTATAATCAGGGTTGTCTTATAATCGAGCAAATACGGTACATGTATTTAAAAAATGACAATAATATGAAATTAAATGTTTCTAAAAATGTGGCATGATAATAAAAAATATAAAATACATTATACGCTCTGCTAATGAAGGTAATTAGTCCAGTTAAAAGATCACTCCAGCTCCAAAACAAAATGTAAAAAAATTAAACTGATCAATGCATATTAAATCTCACATTTTTTATATACAATTATGCATTAATATTTTTCTGCAATACTTACTTTTAAAACTTACCACTTGCAATTTTCTATCCTGATTTTGAATCCTCCACCATCATTTCCTATAAAATTGGCATAGCCAATCACCTCTTGAGAGCCAATCAGAGGCCTCCCATAGTTATACATGGGGACATTCAATGTCAGTGATCTCAGACACAGGCAGTGGGATGCATACCCAATGCCCTTATGGTACGCAATTATCATGGTACAACTGTACGCTCCTAAAACAGCTCCGACATCTAACATGATACATGTTTAAGCATGTGAAAATAGGAATAACGTAATAACATATTTCACCATATTTAAAAATAAAATTATTTTAACTTGGAGGCTGATTTAATACTGAGGCTGTCCTAAGCATTAGGAATACAAGTGCTTCTCTGAAGATTAGTATTCATGGGAACTTGGGATAGCTGGGGTTCCAAATCTGAATGTGTTTTTTGGGAAAATAAACAAAGATTCCTATAAATTGTACAATAAAGATAGCTGACTGGCCTTAAGCCAGATACTGGAGAATTGGAATCAAGTTAGTTGTTAACTCTGTTGAACTATTTAATGGAAAACATTGATTTACTGAATTGGGTCAATAGATTGCAAAATGGCAAAAAGATTTCCAGATTCAAATTGATGAAAAACAATGGTACCTTGCTCTGGATAGGTTCTATAGGGCTGTCCATTGTTTAAATTTAAATGAAACTCAGTTTAAAGTGAGTAATGGTTGGTATTTAGTCCCAACTACTCTTAGTAACATATACCCGACTCAGTCACCACATTCGCCGATGGGAAAGAATAGGTATTAATGTTGTTTAATGTATTATGAATGTTATATATGGTCCATGCAAGCTGTTCCAGCCTCACATATTTTGACTAGAATAAGTGGGTCTATAGTGGTGGGGATGTTGTATAGGACCGTTGTCTATTTAACTGTGTATTCTATGTAATGAATGGAATTTCTCTGTAATTTTGATACTTTCATAAAAATTAGAAAAGAATGTTAAAAAAAGAAATACAAGTGCTCCCCACAAAAAATGAAAAGGCTCTAGGTGATTTAAATTCTTGCAACAATCTTCAATATACATAGAATGCAATAAACAGCCATGATTTCAGAAAAAAAATACATGGATACATTTTTATACAACTTGCCACATTCATAAAACCTTTGACTGCCAGCTAAATATTTATCAAATTTAAATGAGCAAGAAAAAATGATATATTTTATATTATATATATATAGTGGCTATACAATGTTTATAGAATTCTGACAAGCAATAGATCTGCTGAACTATATTGCAGCTTTCATTAGCAAAGTTAGTTTGCAGTGTTTACATGTGCTTTTAAGTCAAGTTTTTTTTTTAAACAAAATTTGATAAAGTTTTAACTTTAACTCAGTCTCAACTTTTTATGACTTTTTAGGATTGAACCTAATCAAAAAGGGGAGGGATCAAACTGTGAGTGTGGTTGCACTGGATTCCACCCCTTCTGTCTCTCACAGAGAGCCTTTTACTGGGATACAATGCTCTTAGTTATCGTATTTCGTAGCGTAATTTGGCTTGTGGTGAAAATTAAATATATTAAATCATGCCTTGTGTAATTATATAGAGAACTGATTTTAAAATATTCAATTTATATTTTTACCAGTTGCTGAAAATGTTAATGAGATGGAGAAATCTTTGTATGCATCCTGTTTCTTGACTGTGTTTTCAATATGTTTAAATACTAAAATGTGAGTTGTATTTCTATACAACTTTGAGTTTTCTTAATGTAATCAATAAGATCCATAAGTGTAAAGAAACAAGTCAAGAAAGGACTCTAGTCTATGTGAAAATCTAATGGCTATCAACTCAGTTAATGACTACAAAACACTCAAGTTACAGCTGCCCTGTGAGTTGGTAATTAAAGGATTGAAACAAGTCCCATTTAATACTTGGGAGCTTCACCTAGCAGGGTGTTTCTGCTACTCAGGTAATAGTACATTTGTCAGAACACATGTTGTCACAGTACATGTCCCAGATGCCACAGCACATAATGTCTAGTGTGTGCCTCATAAATAAATACATTGTACTCATAGGGGAGGAAATCAGTAAAACAACTGAATGTTGTGCACTGACATTAATAAATCCCATTGTCCAGCCAAGCTGCATATAAAAGTATTTTATTTAAGCTATGCAATCACAGTGACTGACTCAAGTGCTTGACGCGTTTCACACATACATGCTTAATGATAAGGAGAACATTGTTACTCTACTTAGGAAAATACATTAATCAACATAAAGTTAGCAAATGGATCCATAATATGGAACTAAAAAAGTCACTTGTATTTGTACGTGATTCAAACAGCATCTTGCACTACAAATTACAACCTGTAGTAAAATAAAAGTCAATGCACATGTTTTGGTTACACTGAAGCTGGGTCACAAGCCACAAGGAAGCACATAACTTATCTGTGCACACACTAGGCATGCAGTGCAATTTGTGCACAGCATCCTGGGACCAATTACACTGCATGCTGGATGCATTTTAGGAAAGTTCTCCAGTTTTAACATAACCGAAAGAGGCACATTAACTCTTAGTTTAATATAAGTGTTCCTTTGCTAGTGGCTATCAAATGTATAGATTAATCTAGGGATTTTGTTTTATCTGAACATATTACACATAACAGAGTTCCTTTAAGATGTGTGCCCAAATTGTTTTAAGGAATAAAGACATGCACTTTGCTTACCTTGCAAAACTCTCATGCATACTTGCTTAATGTGCTGATCTGTTGGTTCTTTTCCCTAAGGAGTACAATAAACATTATGTAGAGATTGGTATTTGTACATACAAAAAACTTAAACCACTGATTAATGACTTACTGCTGGACCCTGGCTTCCAGGTAGTCCTGGTGCACCATGTTCACCCTGCATCCCTCGAGGTCCAGATGAACCTTGAGGACCTTCTACTCCGGGTTGTCCACGGCTTCCTTCAGGACCACGATTGCCAGGTTCACCAGGACTTCCAGTCTAAAAAAAAAAAAAGTAAGCAATTTTTACTCATATTTATTTTCAGGAAATCTGAACTGAGACAACAACATTGCTCTTTTAAATAATTACTTAGTACAAGCCATTGTCATACATAGTGCCTATTAGACAGTTTAATATGGTCACAGTCATGGACAAGACTACATGTTGTGCATTTGTATTAATCATTATAATATTAACAAAGTATTAAACCAGACAAGATAAGTTGCAATATCCTCTCATTTTCCAGTACCTCCTGAGATGTTACTACTACCCAACATCTAGACATGCTCCATAATAATAAAGGAAAGGTAGAGAGAAAAAAAAAACTTCTTTAAACATCTAAAAGGAAGTGTTGTTAGTTGTCACACACTGATAAAAATATATGTGAAATTGTTATATGTAAGTAAGCACTTCTTGAAAAGTCAAAGGTGAAATGAAAAGTGCTTTCTCAGCATGTTAACAACATCTGTATCATTATAGTGTATATCAGTGTAAGGTCAGTTCTATTCCATGAGTAAATCAGTATTGGTGGACTTGGTGGAGTAAGACTATTTTGTGTAAGATCTAGATTGAAATCTAGATTGCTTAAATCATATTGATGACATAGTGTACATACAGAATGTTTGTGAAATCACAATTTTTTAAATAATTATTTTTGGCAGGGTATTCTTGATTATCCTGAGAGTATCACAGTAATACTTACCGATCCCTTTGCACCAGGATTTCCGATATCACCCTAATTAAAAGAAATAGTGGGTTACAAAAGAGTGTAATTTACTATTAACTACATGTGATCAATACTCCTTCCAAATATTTTTGCAATAAATATATTAATATAAGCCATATATATATAGAAGGACATTTAACTGCAGGAGCCCAAAATGATTGCTTCACTGCATGTAAAAGTATTCTTCTTTTGTTTAATGCTTGTCTTGTGTTTTTTTTTTCTTCTTTGATTGTACGATTTAAATATAGTGGAGACTTGAAAGAGTCATTATGTGTTAAGCACACTTGGATTCAAAATTAGCATTTTGGTAGAAAAGTTCACATATAATAATAAAATCCCCATACCTGGTCACCTTTATCTCCTCCAAAGCCTTCTTCTCCAGCACCACCCTGCATGACAAATGATCCAATTAATGACAAAAAATAAGATGGAATTCTTACTTAAGAGACTTTTTGAGAATTTCTTACCTGCTCGCCTTTAGGACCACTTTCACCAACTCCACCCTAAATAAACAACAAAAACATTGAGATATGACGTGCAATAACTCAAAATCTATAAATAGTGTAATATACTAAATTACTAATCAACATATATATATCTATTTAGTAATTTGGTGACCCTTCTAAATTAATAGTTAATTAGTAGTTAAAAACTACCACAATTAGAGGACATAGTCTTAAATTAGAGGGGCAACGATTTAAAAGTAATATCAGGAAGTATTACTTTACTGAGAGGGTAGTGGATGTATGGAATAGCCTTCCAGCAGAAGTGGTAGAGGTAAACACAGTCAAGGATTTTAAGCATGCATGGGATAGACACAAGGCTATCCTAGCTATAAGACCGGGAACGGGGGACTAATAAAAGTACTCAAAAAAAAAAAATTGGGCACTAGATGGGCCGAATGGTTCTTATCTGCCGACACATTCTATGTTGCTATGTTTCTAGTAATGACAATGTGAACTCAATCACTATAAACATTCACAACTACAAACTTGGAACTTGTGAGACACAGTTAATAAAACGTATTTGAAATGTCATGTACTATACATATTTAAGCAGGTACATCATAAGCAGAAGACTCCTATAAACACAATCTAAGGGGAAGTTAAAGAGGGAATAAACCTAGAAATTATTTTATGATGAGAAAAATATGATGATGAGAGCAAAAACGAGTTCATTAGAACTGTTATTTAAATTGCAACACTCACATGTACTGCAATATGTCATTGTTTTTCAGTTACGGTTTAATATGGTATATGACAAAATTCCAATAAACTTTTATCATAAAAAAGAATTGTTATTTGAATGTTGCACCATTCAAAAGTTATTTAGCTCCTTTGTAGCAGTGAGAGCAAGGCCATCAAAGTTTCTGAGCGTCACACAGCCCATAGATGGGGAGGAGCTGAACATCTCCCAGCCTGCACGCAGTTGTTCAGCATCAAAGACGCTTCACACCAATTTTCGCTGCTTGTTATGGAGAACCATCTCTGTGACAAGGCAGTCTGGATGCCTTTGTGACACTTCCAAAAGAAATTGTTATCGCTTCTAAATGGTGCTCTGTAGAAGCATGGTTAAAAAAAAAAAAAACTATTTAAATCCAACAGATGTTATCTTTTGGCTGATTAAGTGCTTCTCTTGAGGGTTTAGTCCCTTTTTAAAGAACAGTAAAGTACAATGGAGGTTTATACCAATTAATTCTAAGGAAAAGTTCTTG
The DNA here is from genome assembly GCA_036172795.1 of Pelodytes ibericus. Classification (NCBI taxonomy): domain Eukaryota; kingdom Metazoa; phylum Chordata; class Amphibia; order Anura; family Pelodytidae; genus Pelodytes; species Pelodytes ibericus. Next base: position 119,429,695 of record CM069861.1, on the reverse strand, counting down.
AAGCAATTACCATAGGAACCAATGGAATGTTCTGGAAGCTTCCCATTTAAAACTTTGACTGAGAATCCCTCCGATAAATAACCCACAATGTAGAACACTAGATTAAAATGTATATAACGTATTGCTGTCTAATGCCTAACTGCTACAAAAACAAGGGTATTTCAGGAGGATTCGTGCCAAACTCAATAATATGAATTGCTAATTGCTATACTTCATGTGATTAATTGTTTGCAGGGACGATACATGTCAAAACGTAATAAAAGAAACATAGTTTCAATTATGTTATGAAAGACACATTTGGGAAATATATCTGATGGAGTCTGAAATTGTCTTTTCAAAAGTTTCTTTTTTGATTATTTTTAAAAGAAATTTTCCTTTGAAGGGTAAGTGTTTTGAATTGTTTGTGTTTATATAAACACTGACTACTAAAAAATAGAAGTGGTTTGATAACATCAGGAGAGTCGGGTGAGATAAATCCCAGCAGTTGAACTACATTCTGAAAATATTCTAAGCATCATACAATTATAAGATGGTATAAACATGGATTTGCATATGTTTAGTAATCAGTGCAGTCAGGACTTGGCAATACCAGATTAAAGCTACAGCAATCTGAATTGTGGAAATCAAACAGAACATAATTTGGTTACGAATCCCCTTTTCCCTTGCAGCTGCATGTCCAACACATAAAGCGATGTTAAAATCTTATTAGAAAGTACTCGAAAATTAACCTAATAGAGTAAAAGATCTATTGGAACAAGAGGCGTATGACCTGACAAAACACATAATAGAATGCAGAAATAAGGCAAGCAACAAGTGAGAGTTGAATATTAGCATAATACTTCTGGTTGGTCTAATTTTGCGGCATAAGGAGTCTGATAAATATTATGCAATGGATATGAGTTTTATCTTAGACGTCTATGTTTATTGAAAATAAACTACTAATGTTAAAAGTATTAACAGGATACGTAATGGGGGTTATGTATAAACACGGCGCACACGCAGATTGCGGCAAATACTGGTGCAATCGGCGTGTGCGACCAATATAGAAAGCAGACTCCCAACCCTGCACTATCTACGTGAATGGTTGTGTCGGCACTCGTTGCATCGTTTTTTATACATAACCAACATTGTTCACTGTAGCATCAAGTTACAGCAAATATAAACAGTAACAATGAATTGCCATTGGTAGCTATTCAATAGACCAGAGGTGCAAGTGAGTTGAGGTGAGATTACATTTTTTGCAATATTTAACAATTTAACTAAGTATTTTACAGGTCCAAAGGAACTCTTCTAGAAGGAGAAACTTACCAAGTTTGCCCGTGCATAACTTACAGGTAAGTCAGATAGATGACATGTTCCTCTTCACCTCAACTTACCTGCACCTCACTACTAGTGAACAGATCTCATAATTTTCAAGCTGAAATCTGGCATCATTCAAAAAGATGTTCCCAAACCAATAAAATAAACTTCCCAGCCATTAAACAGGTAGTATTATATCCATTAGCTAATTATAAAGGTGCAAATAAAGATAGACACTGTTGCAAATAAAATACCAGTTCTATTTAACCACTTTCAGATTAGATTTATTTAGAGGAGATCTGCTATAAGTGCTGGTGTAAAATTGTGTTAATTGAATTAGCTTCTGCAAATATTTACAAGTTTGTTACACTCAAACTGGAAACATCATTGTGGACTAGTCATGTAAAGGGACTATTCACTGAAACAGATGAGTATAGTGCTAGTATAATATACCATCCTGTGTGATGCTAAATACCATATCAAAGTGAGATACTGTTTTTCACTTCTTAGCTTTAAATAACATGAAAATAAAAACACTGTTTAAAGCCTGACTGCTCTATTACCTCCAAACACAATGCTTTGTAACAGGATAATTTAAATAGTATTGTGCACTTACACTTAAGATGATTTCCTCCATCATTTGTTACATGCTTACTCTTATTTGTTACACTGTTTCCCCTTATCTGACAAAATTACAACTAAAGGGATCATGGTTAGAGTTGGAAATAAATCGAGCATTACAACCTGCATTGTGTAAAATATTTTGCAGCTGTCTACTTCTGAAAGCTAACATCTTAAAAGGACACCCACCAAAAAATGAAAATGTTTTATTTTTTTATTTTGTATTGTTGATTTCAGATAAGTATTTTGTTTTTGTTAAGTGAATGTATCTAAAAACATATGTAACTAAACATGTGTGACTGGTCGCCACGATTTTGTTAAATATAATGCTTTTGGGTGCCACTAGTGACTTTACAGTACTTTGTGTTGGAATGCAGGTAAAAAAAAAAGGTGTACACAGCCACCTAGTCCTGCTCACTATGATACATGGAAGCCAGTAAAAGAGTAGGGGTGTAACTTAGGACATGATCATGCAAGGTTTGGCCACAGTTGTAAAGTGAGACTGGCTGGAAGATTTTGGACAATGTTGCATCATGGAAAATGTTTACAAAATGGAGCAAGGAGATAAACACCTAATTTTATTTTTCCTTTTATTTGCAACTAATTCAATCATATAAAAAAAAAACAGTGGCATATGATTTATATATGTGTTTGTTTTAAATGACCAGTTTATCTAGTTACATCTTTTGTAAGTGGTAGTGTCCCTTTAAGCATACTGGATAGGTTAACCATATAACCATACTGAGTAAGGATTCGTAGCTTATTGGCTGTAACACAGCAGGTTGCCAACAATGGTCTTTATACTGTCCATAATTTACTTTAACAAGGTAAACTGATCCTCTTACATGATACTAAAATTTAATTATTCCATTGCCATTATAGTTTTGCCCTTTTCTATACCCTTACCAATTCTATTCTTATGTACAACACCTTTTCTAAGAACTGGTCCCAAGTGTTATATAATCTATGTAGGGGCCAAGCTATACTGTTTGCTATTGCACCAAAACCTCCCCAACACATAAAACCATCAATTTTGTTATTGTAGCTACTATCCAATATTCTGATAAAAGACTCTGTGTGGCCTGAAATATTGCTCTTTTTCCATGTTCATGTTCTTGAGATTTGCTCCATCTTCGTAACAATTTTGCCACTAATATATACAGGAAATAACATCTCTGGTTGCTCTTACTATCTTCTACTTAGGCACTATCCTGCCTTCCTCACACTGTATTTTAACCAAATTTAGCTATTAAGTTTTAATACAACAATAGTATAGAACAAAGTCACTCCTTATTAATAAATAACATTGATTTAAAAAGTGAACTTTATTCTAAACAACAATGGACAATGACAGGAACAGACTAGCAACTTCAACCTAGATGCAAGTCAAGTCTACAGGACAATCAATGATATACAGCAAGTAGTCCAATAAGGCAGTATCAACCATATGTGCCAATGAGATCTCTGTTGCCCAGAAGGGGATGGAGGAAGCATGGGATAACTAATGGGTAAGCAATGGCAGTGATGGTGGCTGGCTAATTATAATGGAATCCCATAATTAGATCCTTCATCGGGGTCCTTTTTCCAGTAAAGTTCTTCATGGATTTTCCCAGATGCTTACCTTACTAAGGGCAGCCACTTTGCAATGACTGCATAACTATTCCTCCGGTTAATTAATTATATATTATATATCTGTGCTGTATAGGTCTCTTGTATTTTAATGAATCGATCCACTTCATGTTTGGTTGTTTTTAACAAGCCTTGAACCATGCTATTGTTTCTCAAACTGCTATATATTCTGACAATGTTACAAGTCTAAATTCTCTAGTCAATTTCAGAAATTAAAATCACCCAAGATTAAAGGCTGACCACACTAAGCACTAAAAAGAATGGTATTCATAGTGTTTGGAAATGATTTTTAGGAACAATGGCATTTCCTTTAGAAATCCTGCAGTGATCTGAGTCTACATGAATATTGTATGAAGTCTGCAATAGCGAAGAGTAATTAATCCATAAGTGTTCTAGATTAGAACTTTGCAGCAGATAATTTTTCATGTGGAATCTAATTAATTAACGCCACTGACTGGTGTTTATACTGAATGCGCTTTAACTACAGTATTATAGTCCATTTATCTGCAATGCTGAGGAACACTGCTAAACATAGCAGAAAAGGCAGGATGTAACCTTTCTCAGCGGGCAATTTTTTCGACAGGCTGAAAACAACATTTAAAACAAAGTGACTGACAGCAAGTTCATTGTAAACAAATAAATCAGTAAAGCCAATAAACACAGAACAAAAAAATATTATTCAAAGTAATATTTAATTATAGCTGTCTCTAATTAGTTTTCATGTTGGAAATACTCATCAAGTCATATATTGCTGACTAAGTCGACATATTTGGAAAACAGAAGCTGCATGATTAGGATCACGGTATAATTTCACTAAAGCAGTTATTTATATTCAAAAATAATTATTAAATCAGGAGGAAAGTTGAATTGTGTCAATGTACAATGTGCTTTTTTTAAAGGCAAAAAAGCTATAAAAAATATATTTTTGCTAGAATCGGGTCAGCATTATTTAAGTGATCCACGTATTTGCTGCCATGTTTTTACTTTAGCGCTAACTATTATTTCTGTATCTTGCTGTTTTACTCCCACTTCTAAATGTTGGCAGCTTTAGATATATTTATCTTGGAGGTGTGACTGATCACCTTCCTACTTCCTATATGTCATGGGGTTCAGACAATGAACTTCATCATGGAGGTGGGGACATGCATGCACCCAGTATGTTGGGTTTTCAGGGGGTTCTATGGTGGGATTTCAGGGGGTTCTAAGGTGGCAGGTTCTTATGTGCCTCAATCAATAAAACTTCTACAAACCATTGCTAGCAATGTCATTAAAAATGGAGAAGCCAAGAATTACTTCCGCATACCCCACCATGCCATGGCATGAATCTCTGGGTAGAGTCCTTTATTAAGGAGAAATAGACTTGAGAGTTTATGCTGTCATTTAACTACTAATTCTTACACAGTTGGACAACAGTTCGGCTATGCTTAATCGAGACTTTGTCAATTGATTTTTGCAGTGTACGAAAGTACTGACTGAGCTAATCTATTTCTCCTGTGCCTGGTATCTTTTATTGTAGAACTAAAAAATAGGATTAGAGAACACAGATGCACATATTAAGATTGGAAGAAAGGTGCTATCATCTTAAACACCAAAAAGATTGCTTAACTGTTTGGGCAGTTAAATTGCATTGGTGGATTCAGTCAAAAACTGTTGGATGCCTTTCTGCCAATTAAATATTTGATAATGTTGGTCCATTAAAAAATCCATCAAGAAGGATTTTTCCATGAACTTAGACATATATCGCTGGGGGTTTTGTCTTTTCCTGGGTCAAAAAATATGGGTATGGGAAAAGGTTTCAACCTTATTAACTGCGTAACTATGAAATTACGATTTAGAACCAATGCTGGGGTAATTTCTTTATAGAAAATCAACCATGTTTTTTTAAGTGTGTCTCATACATACATATCACCCAGGAAAAACTTTCATTTTTTTATTGGATGTCTTTTCATTTTATTATTGATCTGGTCATATAATTAATAGTATATGGAAGCTTAGAAGTAAGAACATCTTCTGAGGGTAATCTGATTTGAAGTACTGTAAAACTGGGTTTATTAGAAGACTGAAATCAAATGTTATCTATCACAGAAACAGACAAAATGGCCACTTATGTAACCCCAAAACGTAATTTGTTTACGTATCTCAAAAAATACAAACATTTTTTACACCATAATGATACACAGGAGCCGGCACTCACAGTGATAGGATTTATTCGAAGCGATATCAATGTTTTAGTCCAACAGGATCTTTATAGAGCTCGATAAAGATCCTGTTGGATTGAAACGTTGCTATGGTTTCCAATAAATCCTATCACTGTGAGTGCAGGCTCCTGTGTATGATTATTATGGTCTATTTGGGGATCGAGGTGGATAACTCTGGCCTGGCAACCCTTCAATAAAGTTCACACCCTCATGATCGGTTTTTAAATTTTTTACACTAAAAATCTCAAATGGGTTTAATACTGCCAGTGCTCATCACTGTAATCACCTCAACATATTTCATAAATGCCCCAGCTCTTCCTTAATTAAGCATTTTCTGACCGAGAGCCTGTCGTCTAATCTTGCTAATTACATGCCCTAGTTGTTTCTTGCAATTTAGCCAACAGAAATAAAATGAGATTCCTACAAAATGGCCTGATACAAAGGAAACATGTGCCCGCTACTTTGTGAATTTGCTGTACCACACACATCATTAATTCCAAATACAAATAACACGCCAGGACACTAAACTCTACACCTGCTAATGGTTTAGCAAATTATATCCAACCAATTTATACAGTATATTGCCACTATATTTCTGCAAACAAAGTATCAATTATTTAGCAGCCTATTTATAGATTCATGGATTAGATTACGGAATACGTAAAAATGCAAGATTGCGCATAATGATGCTGTTTTGGCAAATAAACAGCCCAATTTGTTATTTCTTGGATAACATTATCACAGGACAGTATACATAACTAGAGTTTAATTATTTAATCTCCTTTCTAATATCCTAATTTCTTTCAACTAGATCCTATTCCTGAAAATAAAAAAAGCACTGATGTATCTAGAAATAATTTATAAATTCTTACCCTGTCACCTTTAAGTCCAGGAAGACCAGGGGGACCTGGCAGACCTAAAAAGCCAGGATCGCCTCGAGCACCCTAACGAAAAGAATGAAAACCAGAATAAAATGTAAACATATACAGTATATTTGAATATTCATTCTTATAAGAGGATGGATTGTTACACTCCAGGTTGAATTGCAAATAGTGTTATCTTTAAAAAAAAGCAAATATCAGCAAATGACAGTGTCTACCATTTATTCTTTGCTTCCCTTATGAGCTGCCCTTAGAGGTTTACATTCCTTCAGAACAGAGCATGCTTTCACACAGGGCCCTGTATATCCTCTGTGCAGCTACTGTGTAAACAGCGGCCAGGCAATAATGAAAGAGGGCATTCATTGCTCTGCTCATTACTTCCAGACAGAAACATCTTTTTACTCTGCTATTACTTGTTTTTTGTTTTTTAAGAACATAGATGTTTCACACAGTTATACCTATGGTGATATTTCTAAGAACTATATAATATTTACTAACATATATATATATATATATATATATATATATATATATATATATATATATATATATACTATGGGGGCTATCTTAAGTTGAAGTTGGAAAATACCAGTTTTATATTATTAAATTAAATGATTCCTGTCTGGATATCAAAAGGATACTTACTATTTTGCCTGGTGGCCCAGGGGGTCCAATAGGCCCTGCTTCTCCTCTGTCGCCCTATACAAGACAAATATAAAAAATTTGTATTGCTGCAAAATTATATAGTTATGCATTAATGTATATATTAAAATATACATGTATTTCAACTGCTAGAGTTTGACATATAAATATATATTGCGCAGGTTAATATAGGGATTTGGTTAATGACAATTAGTCTGAATTATATTCTGAAGATGTTTATATATCCCCTGCCACCAATGTTTTTATGTGTGGAACTACAATTTTATGGTATGGTGAATACATTTAGCAAACTACTAGAAGCAGCCATTATGTTTTATTTTACCACCCTAAATGTGAGCTAAATTGTGTAGTTTTGTCTCAAGCTGAATACAACCCAGTTATTGTTTTGAGTAAGGATAAGACAAAAAAGTTAATATGACTAGGTAGATAAGAAAATTACCCTGATTTTATACACCAATGCATTGATGGCAAGCAGGCCATTAGTGGCTCTCAAGTGTTTTTGTGTGGCCCCTCTCTGGGCCAACACACCCTTAGGTTATATTATTGTATTACCACACAACAATAAATAATGTCTGCCCCACCCATGCTAAATTAATAAATGGATACTGCCCATCATATTAAAACCGTGGACTGCTCCAGTGCATTCCTTGTTGCACAATAATAATGTGTCATTTTTATATGTTATTCATTAGTCATAGCTTGATTTGTTTAATTTATAGCCTCATCGATATATCTAAGTCTTTATGACTATATAAGTTTAATATTGCTAATCATTTTACAAATGTAAATGTTTCTTAAAATTTTTAGTAGCCTTCAAAAGTATTATATTTAATACATGAGTTAATTTAAATTGAAATATGCAATGTGTTTGTTGGGATGGTCAGGGTGTCTTTGTTGGGATGGTCAGGGGTAGGCATAGTGTCTGTGCAAGGACACCACTGTCTAGGGCAAGGTTTGTGAAGGTCCATAGAACATGATTAAATTGCCTATCACAAAGTCCAGTAAATGTCCACCATGGGCAATGTTGGTGTCTACTCCTTTCTGCTCTGAGAGTAACAGAATACATCATGTATTATTATTATTAGTAGTAGTAGTAGTAGTATTATATAAATAATTTAGCACAGATGCATCCAATGCAAAGTCTATGACACACCTGACCCCAGTATATGGCCCGTTTGAGTTCACTCCTAAATACATAATTGTAAGTTTCACTAACTTGCCACAGATAGCTGCAGGCACCTATTTGCCATAGGTACTGACAGCTCCCTTATTTTAGAAACACCTAATTGGAAGCAATAATGTGGAGTGATGTCATGTTGTTATCAACAAAATTGAGTCATTTGATACATGTGTGTTTACTGAGGAAGATGTTGTACTTTAGCTGTCTAAAGTGCAAACAAGTAAGTAAATGGGGCTTGATGGGATACACCCAAAGTTATAAAAATAACTCAGTGGTGTACTAGCAAAACTATTAACAGATATATTTAACCATGTATTTAACCAATCATTGTTGACGGGAGTAGTTCCAGAAGATTGGAAATTAGCAAAATGTTATGCCCATTGACAAGAAAGTTAGTAAGAAAGAGTCAGGCAACTATAAGCCAGTAAGTCTTACATCAGTAGTGGGGAAATTAATGGAAACTATGTTAAAGGAAGAATTGTTGAATATTTAAAATCACATGGATTGCAAGCTCAGAAACACCATGGGTTTACTTCAGGGGGATGATGCCAAAACAAACTTTTGATTTTATTTGCTGGGTAATTAACATAAGTTGGTACAGTAGACATTGTTTATGTAGATTTCAGTCAAGTTTGACACTGTCCCACAAAGAACGCTTATCTATAAACTTCAATCTTTGGGTTTGGATTCCAATGTTGAATAGATTAGGCAGTGGCTGAGTGACAGAAAACAAAGGGTTGTGGTCAATAGAATATATTCAAGGTTACCAGTGGGATACCTCAAGGATCTGTACTTGGACCCATTCTCTTTAACATTTTATTAGCAATATTGTAGAAGGTCTTGACGGTAAGGTATGTTTTTTTTTTTGATGACACAAAGATTTGCAACAAGGTCGCTGTTCCTGGAGGGTTAAGCCAAATGGCTTATGCAGACTAGAATAATTGTCAGATCTGTGGCAACTGAATATACAGACTAGAATAATTGTCAGATCTGTGGCAACTGATGTTTAATGTGAATAAATGTAAGATTGAGCATAAAAACCAAAGAGCAGAGTATAGAATATTTCATACAGTCCTAACCTGAGTAAAGGGATTTAAAGGTAATTATTTTAGAAGACTTAAAGGTATGTAGACAATATAATAGAGGAGCAGGAAATGCTAGCAGAATGCTTGGTTGTATAGGGAGAGGTATTAGAAGTACAAAAGAGGGAAGTGCTCATGCCATTGTACAGAGCACTGGTGAGACCTCACTTGGAGTATTGTACACAGTACTGGACACCATATCTCCAGAAGGATATATATATATATATATTGGACAGAGTTCAGAGAAGGGCTACTAAACTGGTGCATGGATTCCAACTTACCAGGTAAGGTTTAAGGATCTTAGAAAGTATAGGTCGGAACAAAGATGAGAGGGAATATGATAGAAACATTTATATACATCAAGGGAATCAACACAGTAACAGAGGAGAGTATGTTTAAAAGAAGATAAACTACAACACCAAGAGGGCATAGCCTTAAATTAGAGGTGTGAAGGTTTAAAAGTAAGATCAGGAAGTGTTACTTTACTGAGAGGGTAGTGGACTAGCCTTCAAGCAAATGTGGTTCAGTAATACAGTGAAGAAGTTTAAGCATGCATGGGATAGACACAAGACTATCCTAGATATAAGAGCTAACAAAAGTATTCAGATTTTTTTTTTAAACTTTTTATTACCTTATATTAGCACACTATATGGGCCGACACATTCTGTGTTTCTAAATACATTTTATGTTGTGTTACAAAAAGGAACTTACTTACACCTTGTACCTCCTTCATTCATAATGTAGTATGGCAGATAAATAAAAATTTGTGGTTCAACAAGTATTCTATACCCTATAGTGTTCTGTTCGGGCCAGTAAACAAGTTCACTTTATTTAAACTTAGGATGAGTGACCTATGTGAGCATGTCTATATTTAGGGATAGGGATACAAGTGTTTAACAGGTAATTTACAAAATAAAATTAGATACTTAAATACCCCAAGGAATACACTGATCTCAAATAAACATCAACATATCTGCAATCATGCAATCAGTGTAATTATGTCTAGATGAGGCCCCGCTGGTTTCCAAATCATTACTAGTAATTAGGAACAATACATGTTCTTATATTAACATGTTTTGCTGAATAGAAGAAATGTTTGCCCTGTCTCTGTTTGAGGATCAAAAAGCATCAATAACCCATTAATTATACCTGAGCATGCCTCTATTTCATTCATATAGATAGACTTCAGACTGTATATCTTTAGTGTGAAATACCAGATGTGTTTTGCTTTTAGTCTTTGTTCAATAGCATCCTCTTCACATCTGGATTTCAAAATGACTTCCTAGAGCAGTAATTCTGGCTGCTTTACGTGACTCTATCCTATACAACTGTAGTCAAATCTGTCATCAGACATGTTGGAATCCAGAAGCAGATAAAGACTTTGATCTTTGCCCCCTCATTTATTTCAAAGATGAGTTTCCACAGATTATCTATTTCCACCTCAATGTTGTCTGATCTTCACCTCTCTACATTATCATTGTTTTTTTTTTGTTTTTTTTTTCATTTTCCTTCCTCTACTTCCTTCACCCTAGCTCCCATTCATTTCTAAATTTGGTGTCATGACTATTTCACATGTTGTCCTACAGTGATCTATTGATCGAGGCCAGTTCTACATATCAAAATATTATAGAGCTTATCTGTGGATTATCAGACCACACCTCCCATATTGAACCAATTTGAATTGCCAATCCACAAATTGGAAAGCTCATTTCCACATAAATGAATATTCTTTAGAGAATTATGTGGGACTTTACAAACAATTAGCCCTATTACCTATTAGTAAACCTACACCTTCTGTAAAGTAATTTATGATAAGAAAAACATTTTTGCATAAATAGATATGCACTTCATACATTAGATACACCTGCAAAACTTGGATTCATTCTTTGCATTCCACCTATAGTTGGTAAAGATATTTTCTCATATTATGATTCGCAAAATGTAAATTGTGTTGATTCACAAAAAATTGCTGGCCACTTACCGGAGGTCCAACAGGGCCTACTGGTCCAAGTTCACCCTGAGGTCCTTGATCCCCCTATTTTCAGAACAGAAAGAATACATCAAAATGGAAAGAGCATTTATAACAAAATAATATATTATCAATATTCTTAAAAAGATGGATACTCTGAGGGAAAAATGGCTACGAAAACTGCAAATTTGTGCTGTAACAAGCAGGGCTTGTAAAAAGTGAAACATTTCACCGTTTTTTTTTTGCTATGTTTTAAATTTGTATGCATGCATGCACATAAACATATGCATGCAGAAAAAACAACTACATAAACAATCATTTACAGGTGAGCATAAATTCAAATTTAGTTCACGTTCATTAAATTTTATTACGAATAGGCTTCCTTTTTATTCTTTGACGTAAGAAAAATTATACAAAATTCTGCTTCATTTTTAAAAAGGATAAAACATGTACATCCTGTGATAACTTGGTTACTGTAGAATGCGGTGCAATCAGCTCCCTCATTGAGCAATCAGGGAACTAGATCCCACTTTAACTTCCACTTGTGGAAGTTTAGCGAGATCTGGAGACTCATATTGTGATACCGCTAATGTTACAATGTGAGTCCCTGGATCCCAAGCTCTGCATTATAGTGGGACTCAGCTGTATTTACTTTTTGATTGTTTCAGGTCAGGAGACCCTTTGTCCACATCAGATTTTTTTAGTTTACTAATATATCTTTGAAGGAAATGAAAGCATTCAGAACAATTCTTTACTGGAAATATAAATTAAATCTTACAGGTTTACCAGAGTTTCCCATTAGACCAGCTACACCAGGAGAACCAGAATTACCCTGTTATAAACAAAACAGAAAAATATAACATTAGCATGAACATTTATTACTATATTAGATAGTCTAAAAAAAAGTAATTAAAAAGTAACAGAAAACAAATTACACAACTTTTACTGACATGTCTTAGCTGTATTGGGCACACACCAAAGATGTATTAAGCTGTAATGAATCCATTGCATAAATGGACTATATTTTACACACAAATATAATTATAAATTAATTCACGATACACAACATTTAAATAACTGTTCTCTCAAACAGTGTATTACTGTAACATTCCACACTGAAAAAATATCATTCAGGTTGATAATGTTGTATGGTGGTATAGTAAAGCTATAGAGCCATGCTGTAAAAAAAAAAAAAGGGGTTCTGTGGCTTCTAAATTCATAGGGGGCCTATCTTTAGTCACACAGACAATCACATTTGTCTGGTTACAATGCCTTTTGAATGGTGCACCTAGCATGCATTGTGCAAGTGATGCTGATGTTTAATTAGAAGTCTACCGATGCCACCAAATGGAAAGCTTAGCTATATGTGCACCTCAGAGACTCCAACAATCACAAGCTGCCTAGAGATAAGCATCAACTGCCAGCTACCTGGTGCATTCGGTCTATTATACATGACAGCCATGCCAACACCCTAATAGCTGTGATCGTGTTATGGAGCAGGAGCTCCATAATCTAGTAACCAAGAAGCTCAGAGAACCATTCCAAAGCTTTCAGGTGAGTTGAGAATGGCTGACCATTGCATCTCACCAACGTACCTATATAGTGTGCATGGACATGCCTGCTAATTTTCGCCCACTAAGCTAACTCACCATGTTTGTTCCTGCACAATGTGTAGCTAAACTGGTGAGATCAAATGTTGTTCTTAACTCCCCTGAAACTAACATTTTAGTATTTTTTAAAAAAGTTTAAAAAGAAGTAATTCATGTTTTTTGTTTTGTTGATTAAACAAAGGTTTAGGTTCCACTTAATGAAAACCTAAATACATTCATAATGGATGCTCAGCCAGGGATACATGTAAAGCACTTAAGAAGATAACATTCTACCCTTTAAAATCATTTATTAAAAGGCACAAGGCATGAGTTTAGGTAATTATGCCTCTAAATACCATTCTGTTTAATTAGCCGTAAACTACTTTATAACTTGCTAGAATTTAGTGAATGTCTCATATAGTCTCTCATATCAATCCTTTGTTGCAATTTCAGTGTTATTCATACAGTCATAGGTAAAATAAAGTATATCTTCTTTGAATTCTATGGTTTATCAGAACATAATAACAATCATCTGTTCCGTATGATGACCAAGAACACATGACATATTACACCGTGTCATGATTTAATTAACGAAAATAAAGCCAAAATGGAGAAGCCATGTGTGAAAAACTAAGTTCACTGAATGATTCAGTAGCTTGTAGAATTACCTTTATCAGCCTCTCACGTCATTATGGAGGAATTTTGTCCCACTACTCTTTATAACGCTGCTTCAGTTCATTGTAGTTTGCTGGCATTTGTTTATGCACAGCTCTCTTAGGGTCCCACCACAGCATTTCAATTTGGTTGAGGTCTGGACTTTGACTAGGAAATTGCAACACCTTAATTATTTTCTTTTTAGTAATTCTGTTGTACATTTGTTGGTGTGCTTGGGATCATTGTCCTGTTGCATGACCCAACTTCAGCCAAGATTTAGATGGTCGACAGATGGCCTCACATTTTAGTCTAGAATACTTTGTTATACAGTGGAGTACATGGTTACAAGGTTTCCAGGTCCTGTAGCTGCAAAACAAGCCCATATAATCATCCCTCCACCACTGTGGTGTTTTTGCTATATGCTGTGTTTGGTTTTTGCGAAACGTGGTGCTGTGCATTATAGCCAAACATCTCCACTTTGGTCTCGTCTGTCCAAAAGAAATTGTTCCAGAAGTCTTGTTTTTTTGTTCAGATGCAACTTTGCAATCGTAAGCTGTGCTGTCATGCTCTTTTTTAAGAGAATAGGCTTTCACCTGGCAACACTTCCAAATAAGCCATACTTTTTGTAACTGTACTGTCATGAACTTTAACATGCTAACTGAGGCTTGTAGCGTCTGAGATGTAACTCTTGTGTTTTTTTGCAATTTTTGCTGGGACGTCCACTCCTGGGAAGATTGGCAACTGCCTTGAATGTTTTCCACTTTTGAATAATCTTTTGGACTTTTTTTTTGAAAATGGCCTTATAACCCTTCACAGTTTGATAGGCACCAATAATTGCTTCTCTAAGATCATTGCTGATCTTTCTCCTTGGCATTGTGTTAACATACCTCAATGCTCCAGACCAGCAAACTGCTAAAACTTTGGCTTTCATAATGGTGGTCACACGGGCTGATGATCAATTAATCAAGACATTTGATTAGCAGCACCTTTCTGCTAGTTAGCTTATTAATGGAAGCAGTAAGGGTGTTCTTAGTTTTTGGCTTCTCCATTTTGGCTTTACTTTTATGAAATAAATCATGACGCTGTGTCATTACATAGTATTTGTTTTTTCCATGGCTCTTCTGACAATAAATGAATCATTCATTTTCAGATTACAAATCAAATACAGTAAATATAAAACATGAATAACAACTATCTTGTTCTCTTCTTCTAGCATTTGTAATGCAAACAAAAATGATTACCTTCTCCCCGGATGTTCCTTTAGCACCAGGATTGCCCGGTATGCCCTAAACAAAACAAAAAAAAACAAGTAATTTTAACAATGAGCTTGTATGTGGGTTAATTGTGCTAAAAATCGATTTTATTTGAAACATTTTTAAATCATCGATAAAAATATACAGTGTTCACTGCCATTAAATGTAATTTTCCATGTCTAATAAAGACCCAACAAGAAAGCATCATTACATTACATCCTTATGTGCAATCTATGCTTATATGGTATGCTGATTCCACTAATAATTCATATGTAGCATTTTATATGGTGTTGTATACAGTTTTATATATTTTTGGTTTATAAAGATTTCTTTGCAATGTTTTGCCTTTTTTTTTTTACCTTTTTATGTATTTTAGATGTTTGCTTCCATTACCCAACCCAGAATGCTCCTCTTATAAAAAACCAAAACAACAAGATGTCTACACAATGTGCTTTTATACATAGTTTAACAATAACAATAATTTAAAAATAGTTTACATTATAGTAAATATTTTAACCATGCAGACCAAGAATGCCTGGTTCTTTAGAATAAAAATGCTAGTGCTTAACACGTTCATGTATATTATATAGACTGTGGTATTAACAGAGCTCCCTTGGTTCTTAAAGTTGTGTGACTCATAAATAATGTTCTTTTTTTATTCACTGTAATTTATATAAAATAAGTATCATCCAAACAGTAGTGGTGACCTTGGTTTAAAGTGAATCAAGAAATCATGGCTAGCTTTCAGCGAAACTCTAAATGCGTAGCTCTGCTGCCCTTGCAGTATTTACATATTTAATTTTTACAGGTGATTAAATATTAATAATAGGCAGATAAATCAAACTGATTGACTGCCTTGTAATGCTGCTACAAATGAGCGCAAATGGATTTTGAAAACTGATAATGTTCTTCTCGTTAGGCTATTATACACTTAGCTATACGACATACTATCCATGAGGTTACTGAGTTATTTGACTTTTTTCTCTTTTTGTACTTTTTATTATACTTAAAATGTATTAGAATTGTAATAAACAACCCAATTCGTTTATTATTATTATTATTATTATTATCTGGTTCAGCATCCTGCATTAAGCATGCTGTATTTTTGCATACTCAATTATCCATAATTTTTGTATAATTGAGCATACAGGAAAATAAGCATGCTCTGCCACTTGGCTAGAAGTGGTAATTGTGAACGTTGACCCAGAATTGTGCATCGCTAGCTCATTTCCTGTTCAAATAATGCATTAAGATGACATCATGCACATGCATGGTTTGGGTGTCCATCGGAAGTGCTGGTCCTCCCATCCAAAGGCTTTTTGTTTTCTTATGAATATAATATATATATATGATATTTGTTTCTCACAGCCTTAGACTGCAAGCTTTTTTTGGCAGCAACTTCTTCACTTTTGTAAACTTAACAACTGTTTCATTTATTTATTTACATGTTGTGCCTGCTTACTGAGCATTACTGCAGAAGGTACTAGGGCTTTATAATTTAAATAATAATATGGCACCCAGCCTACCTAAAAATCCCAGTAAGTGTTATTATATTACAATATCATTTTTAAAGCATCTAGCTCACCAGTGTATGCATTAATTCTATGCTCTACACCCCATGTAAAAAAAAGGGGCCCTACATTATACAAATACCTGTAATGAACAAACAAAAAGCAGAGAGACTTGAAGCTTTTATGTGCTCAGCCTTATGGCAGAATTGTAGGAAATGAATGTAGAAGGAGTAACAAGGCATATCCAATTTAATTCTTCAAACACAAATCTCTCTTAGTTCAAAAAAAACTATTCTCCCAACTGAGAAACCAAGTGATTTTCTCAACTTTATTCCTAATCATGTTTGTTCTCTTAGTGTAAATTGGATTGGATTTCCATTTTAGATGTAAATGTGCTGATTGCACAGAAGAATAGGCTTTGCACATACCTTTAATGTAAATTTGCATTATTTTGACAAAACTGAGAGGATTTCACATCGATGCAGGATGCCCAAGGCATCCGAAATTCCCTCTCCTTCTTGATATATTAATGGCGAGTCAAGTGCTTTGGAAAAGTATCAATAACAAAGCTTAAAATGTGTTGCTCAGTCTGAGAAACCTAATTATTTCTCTAACTTTAATTTGCTGTTCGGTGTTCATGAGGTTGATCGAACAGAGCTAGCGTTGCCTCAACAAAGTCAATATTTGCTTTATTTATATGGTATTTGATTGACTTTCCACTTAAAACAGTGACTGGCTGCTTATTTAAAGCTGCATTCCACGTAGAGAGAGGCAGTAAGCGTATGTTAATAAAAAGCAGAGCATTTGTGGATTAGAGAGAATTGGACTGGAAGTTTTGGCAAATGGGCTGACAATGAGACAATCACTACAACAAATACAAGTATAAAATCCCTGTGCATAGCCAGAGTAGGGAACTGAATGATAAATGGAAAGATTACAAGATACAAGACAAGTGGATGGCAAAAATTAGGCATTAAAAGCAGAACTGGAAAAATTCTCCAACTTCCCAATGTTTCAAAGTCCCCTATTAATACATGTTTTTTGCAGTTCATTTGTCAGCTCAGTTTTAATGAATATTGCCTATTATGTAAGACTGTCAGTATATCAGTATACCTCCCAACTCTTGCTCCCAGTAAATTGAGACTTGAGGGGTGGAGTTTGGGTGGTTAAGTATTAGCATGCGCGGAAGGTGTTGCTCACACTGGCACCACTACTGCTCATGCACATAATGCTGCTCATGTCCAGTGTCCCTGACACCGGAGACCTCCATTTTCACTGTGGGATTAGGGTCTTAAATCCTGCTGTCTTGCTGAGCTCTACCTCTGTCCCGAGTTCAGCAGGACAGCAAGATTTCTTTCCAAAATTTGGAGTGTCCCACGCAAAGCAGGACAGTTGGGAGTCATGTATTAAATAAATTGAAAAGGACTATACATGACTCAGTACGTTATAATGTATGGAC
Source organism: Pelodytes ibericus (assembly GCA_036172795.1). Classification (NCBI taxonomy): domain Eukaryota; kingdom Metazoa; phylum Chordata; class Amphibia; order Anura; family Pelodytidae; genus Pelodytes; species Pelodytes ibericus. The sequence goes on along the minus strand of CM069861.1, from coordinate 119,411,707 downwards.
ATTATAATGGCTACAATATTTCTTCTATGTACACTTCTACATCCAACCATACAAAACTCGGAATACAATATTAAATAGAACTCAAATAGTGTACATTCAATGTTATTTCAGATTTAATATTAAAGTGATCATCAGTGGGTGCCATTTCTGTGTCAATGTTTAATCCCTGAATACAACTGTATGTCCCAATTGAGCGGACAATATTTTGTATATTTTAAATACTATTTTAATCAGTTGCCATTTTTTTAGTGTTAAACCTATACTCATTACCGTTTTAACCATGTGGAATTGTATGCAAATATTCATGTGCAGTTTTTTCACAGATATTAGCTAAACAGTAACACTTTTTAAGGTGTACTAAGACTCATTATTTCATGATGCTATGTAAATATACAATATAGAATAATCCATATAGCAGGCTAGGTGTTACATTGATGGGTAAAAACAGAAATCATACACACAATGCTCCAAAAAAAAAATCTCCAATTCAGCTGGAGGAATAAGTTACCCTGGCCTTAAGTTTGCAATTCCCTTGTCAATTCCCATGAAATTCCATCTTTCTTGAAGAAATCTATGCACAGCAGTAGTGATTGCTGTAAAGCTATTAATTGTTATTATATAAGTGCCAACATAGTCCACCGCGCTTTAACTGTAGCACTGAAACAAATTGGCAGACAATGAAAATGACACACATTTTGAAGGACCTGCTGCAGAGCTTACAGTCTAAATATTATTTAGAAAAATGAAATAAAATTAGTGACAAGAAACCATGGTCAATGGTAAACCTTTATTTAAAAAATCTAAAAAGTAAACTACCTTATGATCAACAAATCCTTTAAGTGTCTTTTTCAGATATAGAAGAAAATAATATTTTTTATGTCGTAATTATTACAAAGTACAGTTGTTGGTTGTATCACATTTAAAGATAAGTTATGTTGTAAAGTAAAATTCGAATTGTACTTACCGGTAATCCTTGCAGGCCAGCTTCCCCTGGAGCACCAGGTTCTCCTGAATCTCCCTGCAAAGAAACTGGTTAGCGGATGCACAAAATCAAATGTAAAAAATATCATGATATTAAATGCTGACTATATCTCCCAGCATGCTCGATCAAGTACAAGTTGCCTGAGTTTACTGAGAGCTGCAGTTTGCAGTAATTGCAGTGACAAGGTTTGCCAACCCCTATGCTGAAGTAATAAATTGGTAAAACATAAATTAATGACAGGTGTGAACATAGAAAAAGGTGCACATTTAATCATTAAAATCACTTCTGCTGTCATGTTTATTATGCATTTCTAATATCATTGTATCAAAGTGCTTTGCATCTCTTTTATGTCATTATCATCAGCGAGTAATGTCGACATTGGTTCTAACGGTATAATAATGTAATATATCAATCAAGCTTTATCCATATGGTAGTGCCAATTCTGTGCTATCGTTAACCTTGTCTGCTTTAAAATTCAGCATCAAATGTTTCCCACTATGTATTGCACTCATTACATTTGGCATATGCATTATAGAATGGGAAATTAAATAAGTGATGGGTTAAAGCAGTATACTTGATATATGACATTTGTATAATGATGCAAAGTGAGGAATTGGGGAGAAGATAGAGGACACGCACATTATATAATTTTGTTCGTATCAAGATGACTATTTTAATAAATTATGTATTCATTTTTTGCTCAGTGGAATTACAAGATGACAACGAACGTATATGAGATGTGGATATGGGAAATTGCTTTTGAGATATTGTGTATATTTTCAAGGCACTCACACTAATAATACAGTGCAGTAAACAATGTATGCCTCTATGCTCTGTAGCACCCTCTCTACACTTACAATGTGTCTGAATCAACCTAATATATAAAGGGACTTGCTTTCTTAGGTGATATGCTTTTCTTTTAGCTTCACTCTGTATCGTATTTCTTTTTACAACTAAACCGATGTCAGGGGAGAAAGTGAAAAATAACAACAGATAAAAGCCTAGCATACCATCTGTGTAACCACATATTTGATGGAACTAGCTATTTCTTTGAACAATAGTCTATCACTGTCGACTTTATTAAAGGCAAACTCACATGATGAATTCAATTATGTTTTTCATTTGCATCAGGCTAAAAAAAACGAAGAATTCAAAATGTGAAGAATAGACAGTTGTTTTTGAGTGCTCCCAACCAATTTAGTGACTGATCCAACTTTTTCACTTGTTTTATAATGTTGCTATTTGTGATATATTTTGCGATTCTGAATTTACCATTCTTCACCAACCAGGAAGTTAGTTATCAAAAGAACATTCTGTAGACATTCCTCAATTCATAGGGTGATAATCTACAGCCAACAATTATCCTGCCCAGTCAAGAGTGAACATATAAAAATCCCAATTCATATGCCAACTTAGACTTCATCAGTAGTGTTGATCCATGGTTGGCTTACCTTTGATCCTGGCATCCCGGGGATTCCGTCTCGACCAGTAACGCCAGGCAACCCCTACACAAAGGATAAACTTGTGTTGTTATGAAAATTGTGTTTCCTAATTAATTAATAGTGTCTGAAAGGTTATATTGGAATATCCTCTAGTATATCTAAAAGAAAAGTCACAATTTAGACTAGGTTTTAACTAAATATGGGTCACTCACTGAGGGGTTCAAACTATGCAATTAGGCTGGAGTGTCACTCAGTTCAACAGGATAGGTAGCATAATTAACTATTACTGTATCCTATTTCAATTTGTTAGACAGAGTCCAACTCACAGCTCATCAGCCACCTATTCCATCTTTAGAAAATAGTTTAGCTGATGGAACATAATAAAATGTGGCTTTCGTTTTCCATCTTCCCCAGGAAGTCCTTGGTTGCGTGTTTTTCAATATAATTTTGCACCACAAAAATTTTCTTCTAGTGTAAACGAGTATATTTCAGCTAGAAGTTACATTAACACAACAAGTTTAAAACAATCGTAACCAATATGAGGTGAAGTTTAAAAAAATAATTTCAAACGGTGTTCCTATCTGTCGACATTCTATATTTCTATGTTAAACATTGTTCTCATACCGATTCACCCTTTGAGCCCGGCATTCCAGTTATGCCTCTTGGTCCTTGAGATCCCTGAAAAAAATAAAATGCATTAAAACAATCAGTAAACTGATGTTTTCAGTGGAAGATATTGAAAACAAATTATGCCTCCTGTGCGTAGAGGTTTACCATATTAACTTTATTTATTATTATATTAATTATTATGTATTCCCTGTCCTGACATATTATGTCAGTAGTAAGTGCTTATTACCATTATGTCTTCATTCAGTTGGCTATTTTAGTGGGAGAATGTATTGCTGTCTATTTGCAATGCCCCAATTTTACTCATACCAGAACTTCCAAGCAACATGAGGTAAATATTGCTATTTAATAACTTAAGGGAGCACAGGTCTTAAACTTTTAAAACTAGTTTTAGATTTCAATATATATGTCACTAAAATATTCACCTGAAACTTGGCTACACATTCTCAAGATCACAAATGATCTTGATATGACACAAAATACAGAGAAACATATCTGTGCCACAAAAATATCAAGGATCTAGGAACTGCTAGTCTTAGAGCACAAAATGGCCATTTATAAAATGTATTTATGCTTGAGAATCATCAACAAAACTTGATTATTATTGCTGCAACCCAAGTACAAATGTGAGCACTGGTTGTCATATAAAACATGTGTATACATTGTGCCAGCAAAATTGTAAACAGAGGTATACACTTTTATTCTTTACTCAAGGCTTCAATTTGTAAAAGGGTTTTTACTGAATTAAATTTGAAGGTGTCAGTATATTTAGAAATCCTTGAACTTGCTAATATGCAATGGAACAAAATCAGAGATTATCTATTATTATCCAGTGCCCTCCACTAAAATTGGCAACCTTAGTAAATATAAGCAAATAAGGGTGTGGATTTCCTTTATTTTTTTAACCTTCTGATAATTTCTTCAAAAAATACCTTGCTCTCATAGATATCAAACAATTGAAAATTTATCAAAAAGAAAGAAACTTGCTTTTTATGTTTATTAATTGTTTAGTATTTTCCTTCTTAGTATCAAAACAAAAACAACATAAACAAAAGCAAATGATAATAATTGACAACAAAGAAATAACATATAACAACAAAAAGACAATTCCACAGTTGAAGGGAAGTTGATACCCAAAGTTTATTGGAAGACTGTATAGATACCTAACTATCATTCTGATGCGTCTGACTCATGGCAGTAGGGGAGAAAAGGAAAAAATGAAGACCCCACAGAATTGATGAAATGCAAAGTTATGTTTCACAGTAATCGGGGAACTCATGTATCTTTATTAAAATTTCCAGTTTGTTGCCATAATGGATGATGTATTATATCTGATATAACTTATTAACTTTAGATACCCAGTCTCTCCCAATCCTCCCCTATCTCTAGGTCTTGTTAAATGTTAATATGCCAGGCTGGTTTTTTTATTGTTCCAGATATATCTCACAAATTACCATTTTACTTCCCTGTTGTTTATTTATTTCTATTTAACAAGAGTTTGTTACAGATATGTGAGGCATAACTATTGGCACCGTTTTAGCCAATACTTTGTGCTACCTCCCTTTGCCAAGATAATAACTCTGAGTATTTTCCTATAATGCCTGATGAGGTTGGAGAATACAAGGATATGAGACCATTCCTCCAGAATCTCAAATTTCAAAGTTGATGCTGGTGTCCTTTCCTCTTCAGCTCACCCTAAAGGTTTTCAATAGGATACAAGTCAGGGGACTGAGATGGCCATATCAGGACCTTGATTTTGTGGTCAGTAAGCAATATTAGTGTTGATTTTGATGTGTGTTTTGGATCACAGTCCTGCCGGAAGATCCAACCACTGTTAGTTTTAAGTTTTCAGGTAGAGGCAGTGAGGTGTTCATTTAGTATCTGTCCATGATGCCCCGTATCGTAACATTACATTTATATAGCACCAACAATTTACGTAGTGCTAGGTAAAGAGCATAGAAGGGAACTACATACTAAGTTAGACAAACTAGAAGACACTGGTACGTGAAACACATACGGGAGGGAAGAGGTCAGAGGGAATGTAGTTGTAGTAACAGTAATGTGGATGGTTGGCCAAAGATTAACTGTGTGCGTTATAGCTGGATCAATTGTAAGCTACTTAATACTAACAGTGGTTGAGGGCATCGAGCGCTAGGTGGGAATAGCTAGAGGTAAATCAACGAATATGCTAGTTGGATGGGACTGTTTAAAGTCTGAAAAGGAAGGAGAGAGCTGGATGCTCTGCTGAAGGGAGTTCCGGAAAGAGTGGCAAGAGGTGATGAGGTTGGAGTATAGCTGTCGTCCCTAACAAAAATATCCAGGTCCTCTGGCAAATAAATATCCCCAAAACATTAAAGCGTCACCACCATATTTAACCGTGGCCATGAGGTACTTTTTCATATGAAAGCCTCCCTCTGTGCGCCAAACCGAACTCCAGCCATGATCCGTGGAGATTTTTTGTCCACTAGAACCATCCTCTTCACAGTGCAATTAGACAATAGAGACACAACTATTCCAGGTTGATTCAAAACATTTCCAGTTCACTGAAAACAATTTTTTGACACACCTCACAGCTATATTCCTTTGTCTTACCCACTGTGATAAATGACTGAGGGAATTCATCCTATGGGTTACCTAATCTTTATACCTCTGTGAAACAGGAAGTCATGGTTGAACAATTTCCTGCACCCTGGTGTAAAATATCAATGGAATATAGTTCAAATATATTTTTCTCATATGAATTCATAGGGGTGCCAATAATTGTGCCATACATATATTTAACAATTTCTTTTTTTGTTTGTCTAACCTGTGTTGTGTTTGCAATTGTTTGATATCCATGAGAGCAAGGTATTTTTGTGTATTTTTAAAAAATAAATAAAAAAGTTAAGCAATAAAGACAAATTTTCACAGTCTTCTTTGCATATACATGCCAATATTAGTGAAAGGCACTGTAATATTATTCCAATCAGATGTGACATTCTATGTAACACGAATTTAATATATTGTCTTTGAGATTTTAAAATTCTATCCAGTTAATAACAAGGGTTGAAAACAAATAAAATCACAATGTACTTACTCTGTCACCTTTAGGTCCAGCTTCTCCTAATCCACCTCGCTGACCTTGATCACCCTGAAACAATATAAAATTGTTAATTGTACTTGAAACATTTTTAAGTGTATCTACAAAGCCTTGCTTCAGAAAACACATACCAATATACTGGTCAGAAAAAATTAAAATGTACGTTAGTACACTAGTGTCCTTACAACCACAATATTGTTACTAATGATACTAATTAAATGATACGCTACTAATTAAAACTAATGATGATCATGAGCATTTGTTAGAAATGTGCATTATTATTTGGGCTATGTAAAAAGGACTAAACAAGTACTGTCTACACTGTTTTATGCTATTAAGCTGCACACATATAAAAAAAAACACATAAAAAAGCTAGTTGAAAGGTAAACTAAATATAGTTCACAATTCACAGTTTGTCTTAATTGTGCTTTAAAATAGTAATTAACATTTAATAGAAAGTATCAATTTGATACTGCAATGTTTTACAAGCCAGACATTAAATTGCATTGTAATATATTCCATTAATGCGGGAATTTTTTGGTCAAGCTGCATCTATTATTATAGATAGGTGTGCAACACATGCTTCAGTTTAGTTTATCCAACCAAATTAATATCTGTATAGTTAAATACTATTAAAGCATTATTTTTTCTACAAGAATAATTCTAGAGAAGGAATTCCAAACTATGTCCCGCAATGCCACCAAGATGTTCTGAAAAGTCTTGTTCAAATAATCATCTTCCTCTATCAGAACCCGGATACGGCATTTGATGAAGGATTTCTGAGACTTGCACTTATAAATCTTTACTTTTTATTCCTCTTTTATCCAATAACTTTACGTACAGCTGCACCAGCAACTCCGCGAGGACCGGGTACTCCATCAGTTCCACGACTGCCCTACGAAACAAAATAAAATAATATTAAATTATTAAGCTCGCATCCAACAGTTATAGTTGCTCCTGAGTGATACAACAAACAAGAAACTTTTATTTAAAAATTCGAAGCAATCTTCACGTTCATGTTAGTAATGTTCCGAAACCAAGTCAGTGAATGATTCTCCATATGGTCAGAACATAAACAATTGGAATAGTCAAGAACACTGCCTCAATCACTATTTGATCATTTTGACTGAATGTGGAATTAAAATACTCTTGCAATTTGTAGTTCCCATCATTTCTGCTTAATTTTAAAAGCCGCAACCGTGTTCGTGCACACAATCGTACAGGATTGCATTCCCGTAAGTCAGAAATGCAATTCAGCTGCCACATTCGGTCCCTTGGTTCATTTGTGTCAGCAACACAGGTTAGCCAAGGAGTCAGGAATGAAAGTAGGAGGGGCTGGGAATTCTATGAATAAAATCAAGTATAAAGTAAGTCCCCCCCCCCAAAAAAAAAAAAGTTCAATTAAGTTAATTATTGACTCAGTGTTGTAAAAAAAGGTTTAGTTGTCCTTTAACATGTATTCATATTATTTAGCCTGGAGTGTGTCTTTAATATTGGTACTAAATTTACATTTTAATAATAGATGAAATTTAACATGAATAACAATGAAGATTTGTAGTTGATGTTGGCGTTTTGTCATGGTTTTGTAGGCATAGTGGAAATCAGAGAGATATTTTACTAATCAACACTGGCAGTCAGTGCTGTATTTACCGCGAGGCATCCTAGGCGGATGCCTAGGGCGGCAAATTTTGGGGGGCGGCAGCGCCCCCCAGCACTGAAAAAAAAAAAATGTAAAAAAAAAAAAAAAGGGAAAAAAAAAAAAAACGCGACCCTTTAAAAAAAAAAAAAAACCCCACCGCGCTTGCAGGCAGAGACGGAGGTGAGAAGGGATCGGAAGATCCCCCCTCACCAACGCTCTGCTGCCAGGCTGCACGGGGAGCCGAACAGGCAGCACAGAGAAACCTCCGTGCTGCCTGTTCGGCTCCCCGTGCAGTATGCCGACACGGAAGTGCCGACAGTCACGTGACGGGCGCGCTGACGTCATACGCGTGCCCGGTCACGTGACCTGTCGGCACAATCGCCGGGGAGCCGAACAGGCAGCATGGAGGGACCATGCTGCCTGCCTGCCAGGGAAAGGTAAGTGCTGATGGGAGACTGTGTGACTGAGTGTGATGGGAGACAGTGTGTGTGATGGGAGTCAGAGTGTGTGTAATGGGAGACAGTGTGTGTGACTGAGTGTGATGGGAGTCAGAGTGTGTGTGATGGGAGACAGTGTGTGTGACTGAGTGTGATGGGAGTCAGTGTGTGTGATGGGAGACAGTGTGTGTGGCTGAGTGTGATGGGAGTCAGAGTGTGTGTGTAATGGGAGACAGTGTGTGTGACTGAGTGTGATGGGAGTCAGAGTGTGTGTGATGGGAGACAGTGTGTGTGACTGAGTGTGATGGGAGTCAGAGTGTGTGTGATGGGAGACAGTGTGTGTGACTGAGTGTGATGGGAGTCAGAGTGTGTGTGATGGGAGACAGTGTGTGTGGCTGAGTGTGATGGGAGTCAGAGTGTGTGTGATGGGAGACAGTGTGTGTGACTGAGTGTGATGGGAGTCAGAGTGTGTGTGATGGGAGACAGTGTGTGTGGCTGAGTGTGATGGGAGTCAGAGTGTGTGTGATGGGAGACAGTGTGTGTGGCTGAGTGTGATGGGAGTCAGAGTGTGTGTGATGGGAGACAGTGTGTGTGACTGAGTGTGATGGGAGTCAGAGTGTGTGTGATGGGAGACAGTGTGTGTGACTGAGTGTGATGGGAGTTGGAGTGTGTGTGATGGGAGTAGGAGTGTGTGACTGAGTGTGATGGGAGTAGGAGTGTGTGACTGAGTGTGATGGGAGTGTGAGCTTGATGTGAGTCTGAATGATGGGGCATGTGTTAGGTGTGTAACGTGGGTGTGCAGCTTGGGTAGGGGGGTGCCCAGATTTTGTCTGCCTAGGGCAGCACAAAATCAAGATACACCACTGCTGGCAGTGATCATTTATATCCCATTTCTTGGATTCTGAGAAACAGTTCTTGAAACATAAGCTAGTATCACTGGGTCGTACGAACTCCCTTGTAATGTGTCTATGTGACTATTCTTACAAATGACTAATCTAGCTCCTTGATTGGGTATGAAGGAATGCTGCTCGATATGACACTAAAACAATAACATATTATCTACACAATGTTCACTTTACAATGGTAATTTTCCGATCTCTAATCCCAGGCTTGCCGACAACATGCAGTTAAAACTACAACAGCTGCTGTGTATCAATGCATCAGTCAATGCTCAGATTTCAGACACTAATTTGGGTCTAACACAGAAAATAAGGTCTAGACATAAAAATCAGTCACCTATATCAACAGAGACTATAGGGCCTACCTCTTCCACAAACAGTATAGATTACCATGTACTGCAGACACTCACCTTGCTGCCTTTAGCTCCCATTACACCTGTGATGCCTCTTAGACCTTGAGGTCCCTGGAGTAGTAATGAAAGATAAAAATATAAGTTGTTTTACTTTATATTCACTCAATTCATGTTTTCATTAATTTGGAGGTTATTTAAATGTGAAAAGTTTGTTAGCAGAAACAAAAAGAAGAGTATGGCTTGGTATGTAAATAATCTACTTTCAATAGGAAATGTATTTGCATTTTAAGCCCCAATGTCATAAATAGGAGACAGTTTAGACACACCTAGAACACAATTTTCTCTTGGCCCATGCATTTGCTTGAAATTCTGCCAATACAATGTACATATCATTTTTTTTATTCTCAACATTCACAGCACAATCTATGTTTGGTTGATGGAGTCACTTTACGCAGTGGACCATAGTGAACTGACATGGGAATATCCGTGTCAGGCTAATAGCTAGTTAGAAAATGTCTACTTTCCATCTGAACTATTAACACCTGGCTTTGCTAGTCTTTTGTCAGTTCACTGTTCAGTTAATAGACCAAAATATCCCCTGAACTACATCGACAGTTTGTACCAATATATATAAAAAAAATAATTAAGATTTTTTTTTTTTGTCATTGACAGAGTTAAGGTACCCATCAGTGGAAACGATTCACTAAAAGGTGAGTTGCACTCAACATTTCCTCTCACTGACTTAAAGGGACAGTATCACCGAAACATTGCTTATACTGTGAATGTAGAATTAAAAAAATATTGAAAATGATCTATATGTTACTAGCAAAATTGCAAGGCTAAGTTAGGAGAAATTGTGTTTTAAATGTGTATGTGGAGTCTCCTGTTTATGACATCATCTGTGTCTAATATGCAAATGAACTGCATTTTAAAGGGAAATGTGTAATTTGCATATAAGGCCACAGGTGGTCATATACATGAGACTTCACAGACACATTTAAAACACATTTTTCTCCAAGTTTTGCTATTTGCTTGCAATTTTGCTAAGACAATGTATAGATCATTTTTCAATTATTTTTTATTCCCTACAGTCACCGTAAAAACAATGTTTGGGTGATACAGTCCCTTTAACCATGCATTTGCAATACAAGTTTTCTCTGCAACAAAACGTGGCCCTGCATAATTCATTGTTAATAAAGTGAGAGTAATGTTAAGCTTTAACTATGCATTATCCATGGCCAGCTGAACTCTTCTAGCAGAAGTTCAACAACTTGGGCCCGGCACAATGTATAATTCAGCTGGTAAAATGAAATTTTCATTTTAGCTCAATTGATCTTCACCTTTTAGTGAATAACTCCTTGTGAGTTTGCAAACGAACTGATCATTGTGTTACGATGAAATATATTAAATGCACCGCCTAGTAGTATCTGGGAGTAGTACATATCTACACAGATAAAAAATGATTGCACATTATAGCACTTATTCATTTATCATCTACCAAACAAATATGGATATTTGTCAAGAAAATCTTTTTTTGATATAATGCATGTATGGAGAGAAAAAGAGGGTGAGGGAGAGGCAGAACATGAGAGAAAGAAAGATCAATAGACAAACAGTACAGTTTTAATGGATTCCAAAAGAAAAGCACTTTACTGGAGGGCCTTGTGCTCCTATATCACCAATAACTCCTTGTTCACCTTCTTCTCCCTAGAAGGAAAACACAAAAAATACTTAAAATGAATGTGTCAAAGGAAACTAAAGAAAAGATTGGAGACATCAAATTACATAAGATAACATGATAATATAATACCACAATGTTTACAAAGCTGTTTGGGCAAAAAGATAGCACGGATATTGTGTTTGGACACAAAGATGGCACTAACAAAATGCTTGGGCACTATGATGGCACAGACAAGCTGTTTGCTGACAAAGATGGCAGTGACAAGCTGTTTGGGAACAGGAATGGCACTGGTCATTTGACTGAGGGAGGGTGTGTGAGTTTAGACAGGCCCAGACACAAAACCTAAATACACCACTGCTTGTAAATTATGTCTGTTTCCTAGGGATGGATAGCCACTCGAGGAAAATGCTATTTAGTGGCCCACTGTGCAATCTCATAAGCCCAACTGTTATCATCATAGATAGACATGAATAGACAGGCAAGACACATATGTTGAAAACTAAGGTATAGAGACTGATAACCAGAAAATACAAAAAGATATAAAGACAGGTATAGCAGTGTTTTTGCTCATTTTTACTCAGTTTTCACAAGCCTTTTATTGCCTTTTCTGTACCTCACATCCAGAAATACAGAAGGGAGAGAGTCTGGGGCAGTGGAGACAGCAAGGGACTCTCCTCTCACACAAGTTTTTAACTACGAAGTCTGAGTGAAAAGGCAAAACACTGAGCATACCTGACATCGGCCCTTTAATTCCTAACCTTTTAATCACCAGTCAGGGTCTGGTTTTGTGTTACCAACACAATATCTCCAATCTCCACACCCTGCAGTCCCATTCTGATTTAAAACTAACTTGGCTTAAAGTGCAAATAATTCCTTAACATAAATGGATTTCATATGAAATACACTGGGGCCTAATCACTAAAAAGCTGTCAGGAGAGCTGCAAGTATCCTGTATTAACAGAGTTTAAAGAACATTTCCAACTCATCTATTAATTGCTGATTTTTGCCTTTCTTTTGTCAGTTTAGGATTATTGAATAGCCCCCACTGAAAAATGAGTAAACGTGTATGTAAATATTATAAATGTTACTGCTGCTAGAAGTTACATATTTCAAAATTGTAGCTGACTGCTTGGTCTTTTTCAACAAATTATGATACATCTATTAATCTAATTGTTAAATGGACCAAGAATGCATTAATGGGCTAATTAAAGCACTGTGTCTAAGACAAGATGTAAAGATTCTGGAGTAACACAAATACAAATACATATGTGTTGTTTAATAAAACTGCATGCACAAACCTAAAGTATACTGAAACATCTAAAACTAACCCAAACACACGAACACTATCAAAATATATTTGTGATTTGAACATTTTGTTTTAACGTTGTATGATGAATATACTTTAGACTTTAATTTATATAGTATATTCATTATCTAACCTTATAACAAAATGTTCCAATCTTAAACCAGCACCAGATATGACACAACAACAACTCAAAAAGTAACCTAAGCGCAAACTATGAACTATACAAAATATCTCTCTCTGTGACATTTTCTAAATACAGTTTGTAAATATACTGAAAATCTGTTAAATGAAACTGAAGTGAAAGACCAAAACTGACAGTTGATTTAATCAACCTTTAAGAAAGTTATCCCTTTGTGTCATTTTAATAGACATATGTTGTGTCAATAACATTGTCCATTAGTTTCAACCAGCAAAACATGCGCTTACATGAGCAAAGGTACGTAAAAAAAAAAAAAAAATGAGCGATGTATAAAATATAATAAATTCCAAGATTTCAGAGCATCTTAAACACACACACACACACATCTTAACAATGAAACAGAAAATGACTGTTTATTTGAAGAAGGAAAAACTCTTGAAGGCTGAACTCTAGAATCATGAAATTTGCACAGCTTAGTCATACTGCAATTTCTAGGTCAACGCAACTGTTTTCAGCTTGCTACATGGTTCCTTTCCCAAGTTATGAGTTAATTAAGTTGATTAGACTCTATATAAACTGCGAAGTTGATGGGTGATTGTTCTACATCGCCAGTGATGTCATAATCTCCTTTTCAAAAGCAAATGAGAATTCTACCCTGGAGATTATGTTATAGGCATCAGAGGTTCTAAGGGTGGCACTACTGGGTCAATGCAACTATTTTCAGCTCTCTTCATTGTTCCTTTCCTCAAAACGATTGTGAGCTGTTACAAGACAGAGCAACGACACTGCTGAGGAAACAGAGGTGTGATTTGCTGAACAATGATTTCAAAATGCTACTAGATGGAGCAACAAGACTGCTGAAGAGACGAACGAGAGCCAAACATTTGATCAGCCTCAAGAGAATTAATGATAGCGAGGAGCAGCAACAAAAATATAAACCCCAGGCGAAGCCAGGTAGTAAAGCTAGTAAGCAATACTAGTCCAATGTCAAAAGGTGATCTCTTCTTCTAGATTTAACTATAAAGCATTGGCAATATTGGCACATAACTTAGAAACGCTCCAGGACTAAACTAGAGGCTCTCGATTTGAAAGCTGCCTGCTGGGTCTCTGGGTCAACCCCTTCATCTCTGGTTGAGGAAAGCAACACCTAATGGTGAACTCTCTGCTTTACTCCACTTTTGTGGACCTGACACAACCTTTTCTGGACAGATGTCCCTTTTCATAAGCCCTTTCTACTTATCTACTTATGATGCTGACCATACCATCTACCACCAAGGAACGTGAAAATCTCTGATACACCCACTGTCTCAACACTGTTTACTACAAAGTATATTAATAAACATTTGTGTATATACAATTTAAAAGAATGTGTTACCTTATGGCCTTGTTTTCCTGGTTCCCCAGCTTCTCCCTTTACACCTTTGTGACCCTAAAATGGTAAAACAATAAACATACATAAAGGTCAGTTCTAAAGATGATGACCAGAAACCATACAGAACAAATACATGCATGATTTGGGACTCATATAATGTAAAATATATAATCATATATATTCATATAATCATATATTTTCATAAATTTTTACATTTTTATATCCATGTGTAAGAACATTACATAAAATGGTAAGGTAATACTAAGAACACTATGAAAATTAATCAGAAAAAAAATAGGAAATGAGAAGAGGACTGGAATTTAATCAGTGAGAACTATGGGAGATGATCTCACTATACAGAATAGACAGAGACTGTGGTGCAAGGGTTTGATGGGGTTAGAACATTTAAGGCAAGGGTTATGGTTGTAATCTCACTCTTAACAAAAGGCTTCAGTGATCAGAGTCATCCTTATTTATAATCGGACACTACGTGAAATGTCAAGGCATTTAACTGTAAGGCATAGCTGCTGATGACACTTTAAATGCTCTTAACAGAACATTAGTTCCCAGGAAAGATCGTGAGAGAAATCAGTGTTTAAAAATGTAGAATTAAATAGCTATATGATACAGACACACACTGAAAAACTGGATCATTTGACCTTTATTTTCCAATGAATTTGAATGTCAATAATGGTATTTGATCAGATGACAATAAGGGTGCCCAATTGGTCAAATCCACTGTATTTACTAAATATTTCAAAAGTTCTAAACAATTCCAGTCCATTCATCTATCAAGAGGTTTCCCAAAAGTCTGTTTAATGTCAAGAAACAGGATATGTACCCAATAATTCAGTTATTAAAGTGATTAAAAAAAAAGTTCTACTAAACATTAAAATTTGAATAACTACACAAAGGAACTGAAATTGTCCTTTTGTTTACCTTCATTCCTGCCAAGCCTGGGTATCCTGGGCGACCGGGTGGGCATGCATTTGGACACTAAAAAATAAGTAACGACCTTGATTAAAAAAAAAATCCATTTAGAGATATACAAGACTATGTGCTAAAACATAATTATTTTAGAATTTGACTCACCAGTGGTTCACCCTCTTGAAAGGCAACTGTACCCTAGTAAACAAAAATAATAATGTGATTATTATACTGTGTACATATATTACAATTATTAGACGCACATTCTTTCATAATAAAGTTTGGCTAAGATGGTTTCAGTGATCCAATAAATGTTCAATAAAATTTACAAAGCACAAGTTGCAGCTAAACTTGGTGAGGAATTTGGGCCATGTGAAGTTAATGCATTGACAGTTGCTCCAAGTTAGTTCAACTCTTGATCTACAGTCTAATACTAATGAGAACTCAACTCAGGACAAGTAACATTGCTGTAAATGTAAATGTTACTAAAGATAGTGAGCCATGTTTACTACAAAGGTTTTGAGTTTATGTTCACAGGAAGAAAGCACTTTAAGCAGAACAGATTCTGGACCACAACCCCAGATTTTATTGTCCGGTATTGGGAACTCTCTTTAGGGCTATTGGTACTCATCAGAGGTGGTTATAATTGTCATTTACCTGGTTGGTATTATTCAGTTACACGGTGTTGATGAAGTTCTCACATAGTTACTATTGTTGCACTATTTTTAGAATGCTGTGTATTATTATTGAAATTTAGTGACAGTGCTACTACGCAACTGACACTTGATCTCCAAAGCCCAGCTCCCATGCGTCCTTCATTGCAGGGGACAAATGTTTGGAGGTATGAGCAGTATGTCACATTAATAGACCTGTTCTTTTGAGCCCTCCATTAGTGAAGCATACAAATATGTCTCGTAGCAAGCCACACCTTCCCCATGGGGTCATAGTGGACCACTTGTTTCTCCTCTCCACCTCAATACACACACGTTGCAGATAGGCTCCTCCATTTTTTAGTTAGTTGAGGAACACAATGTGTGAGTATGTGATGCAGACATGGAGCATGAGTGAAAGTAAGAGAACTACAGTGTGTCACTTAATAGCACCATAAGAGTTTGCAAAGGTGTGTTGAGTAAACACTGTGAGGAGCATGTTTTGTGCACTTTGGCGCCACCTCCAGGGCACCATGGGGCTGACATATGTTGATCCTGAGCTTGCAGAATTGCGCCAAGTTCTAATTTAATACATTTTAACAAAGCCCAAACACACATTTTTCTCACATTATTGATGAAAAATATAAACATCAGAAGAACATTTAGTTTTAAATCTCTTTTGCGTGTGTAAAACAAAGCAAATTATTTAGAGGTTACCTGGCTTGTTCCTTGTTTTAAATGTTTTATCAGTTTTGGATTTCATTTTAAGCAAAACATTTGTGCAGACTATTAGCCCTTGATTAGTATTCAACCATTATTTTTGTTTAAGTTTTACGTATGTTTTATTACCAAAAGGTCTGAAAATAACAATATTTATTTATATATAAAATATTAGCATGGCACTTACTCTTGGCCCAGGGGGTCCTGGTGGTCCTGGGACACCTCTAGTGCCTACATCGCCCTATGCAAAAAAGAAATGCAAAATTAGTTTTAAAATTTGTGTTGTGAACATGCACTGAAGTCTCATGAATACATGGTACCCATCATGTCTTATACCATCATTAATCTACTTGTAAGAACCAGTCAGCAGGAATTATACTAGATTATTAGTATAATTATGGATTTGATCCTACAGGAGTGTCAGTCACAATTTAAATGTTTAATTTGTGAAAGGCTTATTGTGAATCAACATGCTTCCTACTGGTCAGTCTGTCATCCATACTTGACTACTTTTGTTTTCCTGTTCCCTAGATGCGATAGGCTTAAAAGGGATGGGGTAGCTTCCAGGACAGTGAATGGGCTGTGTCCAGCGCAGAGTACTCTAGGGCAGTCAATGTAGTGGAGTGGAATGGAGTGATATGGAACAAGGTTGCTCTGGGACAAAACATTGAGGGAGCGGCAATGTGCTGTTCTTTCCTCTGGCACAAAGAGAGCTCATTGCTGCTCTGATCTCTGTTTTGTTTAGAGTGAAAACATTGAAGTGAGGGTGTCATAATATGAGGAGAGGCTTGTGACAGGCATAGGATGAATTGGATCAAAATAGAAGAAATCCAACTGTCATTTTGGATTTGAAAAAGAATATCAACTTTTTAGAGTAAAATGCATTTGTGTTTTTATGGATCATAACCTGAGAGTTACATTGAGGATATTTTCTAATTTACTTTAAAATTATAATAAGTAAGACTAAAAATAGTGTTATTTTATGACATAAACTAGTTCCAGATAAGAGATGTTTTGATCACAAACTAAATTATATGAATTCTCTGTTCTTTGTATATTATCTGTGCTTATTTCAAACAAGTAATGTCAGCTGAGAGCATATGTTAAGTGCTTCAGATCTGTCATCATTTTCTATTAATTTAACATTTTTTCCAAAATGGGTTGCACTGTTAAATAAATTTCATGCACTAACTAGCGTCTGTGTAATCATGATTACAGGATCATCAGAAAATATTCTGCTCTTGTAGAAACTCAAAGCCGTTATTACTTCTAATTTATTCAACTGGCTGTTTCATAGACAGATTCCCAATACAGATGAAGTCTTTTGTTTTTAAATCTGTGAAATTTAAAAGGGAAATTATACTTAGTTTTATAGCTAAATTTGTCATTCCTTGTTCTTTCTTTACTAACGTGGTGACGTGAAATACTCCAAATAACACAATACTCCATCTCTTAAAGGAACAGTTAACCTCATTTTTTTCAAGCTAGAGTGCAATCTGACATTTCTGGGAAAATTCCAGTAAGTTCCTGGTACCTTCCTATTACCATATGTTATATTCTACGATACTGAAGTCCTAACCTTGTCTAACAGACTTCCATTCATTGGCATACACAGAGAGCTTACAAAGCCATAGATAATGCATTGGCATCATGTTAATAAGTGGACTGTTCATCATCTTCTTCGTGGAGCTCATTCTGCACAAATCTTTGAGAGACTACGGCAGTGAGGAAGGTCCAAGACATCACTAACCCCGGCACTGAAAATGTGGAGATTTATGACCCCCTTAGAAGGAATTCTTTACACCTTAATATTCCCAAATGTGTAGTGTTTTTTATATTGCACAGTTGAAAACATCACGTAACTTTAAAAGAATGACTAGTAAAACATATGTTTCCATATGTATTATTATTCTTATAGTAGTCCTCAAGCCGGTAAGTATCCTGATGACAGTAGGCGTAGTAATAGATATGCACTAAAACACTGAATTTCATAATGTTGGCTACTCATTAGAAAGCATCGACATAATGATGTGTGTCGCAAAGGAACGCATCATGGATTGTCAAATGTCAACTACAAAACAGCTTTATAGAATGGAACAACTTGGGGACTCAAAGCACTTTTTAGCCTACATTCCAAGAATTAATTGAATTGGTAGCCGAATAATTGATGTTATTCATTTATTGTCCTCAGAACACTAAAGTTGATCCTGCAAAGACTCCTGAAACGTTGAGGTTTGAACCGGCTCTACAGCCAGGCCACATACCAACTGAGCGATCTCTCCAATCTTCACATAAGAAATCTAACAACTGAAGGTGCTAAATATATTTTGGCATATAGTTTTTAATTTCCAGGGCTGAAGCGTTCCATTTATTTCATTTAGTTTGGTTTCACTGTCAGAAATTTTAAATGATGTTTGAGTTCACATATTCAAGGATCTCATATGGTCATTTATCAAAATTCCTGCTGGACAACAAGTTTACAGGGGACAGCGAATTTCAAAATAAGAACATCATTTTGGTTTGATGAATCTATTTTTTGTTAGATAGAACAGAAGTTTTTTTAGCCCAGTATTATGTTTTTGAAGCTGAAAAATAAGTGTCTATTATTTATAGTCTTCAAATATACTCATATCCCATTTGGATGTTCTATGTTCATAGTTAAATATTATTTTTTGTAATGAACTATTAAAGATCACTTATTAAGGTTTTCATATAATAACAATAATTTAGACATTTTTATGTACAAAAAAAATCCTCAGCAAAAGGTTATCTGGAGGAATGATGTGTGCAGTCGTGTAGAAAATACAATAAAAAGTAACACAAATCACATAAAGATTACCGCAGAGAAACTTACCATCGGTCCACCACGCCCTAACTCTCCAGGGAGACCAGATGGACCAGGAACTCCCTGCAAAGAAAATTCTAGATATTAGACAGTGGTTGTGCCTTCTGTGTCCTGTTTATTCACTAAAAAGTGGATTTTATTTATTCACAAATATGGAACTGGAAGATGAAGGCTGTGGGATTAGCATTGTTGCAGCAGGGGGACATAAGTACTTACAGCTCTTAATGCTGATTGGTACATCAGTTGCAAGATCAGTATTTAGTGATCTAAGTGCTAAGTGATACAACAGGAGTTGCATGCCAGACTTGTACATGGAAACTTTAATATATCTGACAATATTAAATCCACAGTATTATGAAATGCTATTATTTATAAAAATCCTGCTGGGTCACTCTTTCAACAGCTAAGTTTTCATTGCAATATATTGTTTGTGTGTTACTTACTCTTGGTCCAGAAACTCCTCCGCCCTTAAGAAAAGGGATAAAACAATGTAATTAATACATGCACTAAAGCATATAAATGGTTAAGCTATTTGTCAAAAACACTTTCTCATTCAAGACTTTCCAATTAAATTGTCTATTTATGCATGGTAAATTGTCCCATGGCCTACAAACTTAAAGCATAAGATTAGATGCATAAGTATCTGCATAGCCATGGATGCTTAAGTATCTTTGGTGAAGTAATAGTCCATTATTACTTGAATTGCTCTCTGACCAGGTGACTGGTGAAAAGCCAAACGAGTAAATGAAAACCATAGAGATTGATTTAGTTTCCTTATTTCTTGGAAAACATAAGATACTGCATAATATCTTAACAATGGTACGCAAGTCACGCATACAAGAGAACAATGGTTCTACTTTAGCTATCTCATTTATAAACATGGCACAGTAGTGAGAATAATTCTGAAAATTGGAGTTTCTAAATAAAAAAATGTTTAAAAGATTATTAAAATGTATTCTGTTACTTACTGATAGCCCTCGAGAGCCTGGCAGTCCGGGTTCACCCTGAAACAAATAACATTTTAATTTGGCAGGTAAATTGCAACATATAGTAGCATTACATATTGGACTATTGAAAGACGCAACTTATTGTATCTCTGCTCATTGATTACCATAGACTACAATAGAAAAGCACAACTATAAAAGTACCTTTTGGCCCCTTGACCCAATAGGTCCAGATGATCCCTCTGGACCGGTCAACCCCTGTTATGAAGAAAACATATGCATTACATATAACAATAGCCCATTTTCAAGATATAGAAAAAAGTTACTATTTTCAGATAAATCAAAAGCAAGACATATACTGTAATCCTTAGTACTGATTCGAACATGTACATGTGATTTATTAGCATATTTACAAATTACTAAACCAAGGAAGCTCTTGGTCTATGCAGGAAGTTCCTCTCATCATTGTTTGGAAATTTGAGTCAATGTTCAAGTTTCCAGCCTATTCATCAACAAAGTGTAAAGCCAACTCACAAGAGAAACAAAATGGCTACTATGAAGGGGAAGTCCAGCAGCAGTATTGTTATAAATCACTAAAAATATAATGGAAAGCAAAAAAAAAAAAAAAGAGAGAAAGAGAGAGAGAAATGTTGGGATAAAAGAAACAAGATACTATATTAAAAAAATTGAAAAAGTATGGTACATGTTTGCACTTTTCCATCTTTTTAATCACAAGCTTTTCTATCTCCACAGAACATGAGATGGTTTATTGTGTTCCCTTCATCTTTTACTTCTTATTTAAAAAGTTCTAAACACTTTTTCAACTCTCTGTACATACCCTCTTAAGGACTTGTTTTAGGAAACTCCCTGCACATTTCTTTGAGTTTTTATCATATGTTCTATTCTTGCCATCAGCCATGACAAATCTAATTTGCAGCATTACAGTGGGAAAAATATCCACCAATACCACAATTAATTCCTAGAAACGTTTAAGTAAATATACACCATGCAGATGTCAAATTCACAATAGCTGTAGCGTTATGTTGAGATCGAGAGTGAGTGAGGATGGGCATGCTGGCACAACTTATGACAAGTAAATAAATGGATGTGAGAGCTATACTAAAAGGAGATTAGACAGGAGTGCTGTGGGAGAATTTGAGGCTGTGCAAGTAGTGATGTGTTGAGATGTATGGGAGAAATGCGGTGAGTGGAATAGGAGTGTTTTATATGTTTATTTATTTTACCAGAACGGAAACAAGAGTGTTGAAATGATGGTTGGAAAGGGGGGAAAGGTTGCTGAGGGTCTACTGAGGTGGGAAAAATTGCTGAATAGGGGTTGCTGAGATAAAGGATGATGACAGGGCAAAATGTTGTGTAATATGAAATGCCAATGTTTAGAGGCAAGGGAAAATACTTTGTGTAGGGTAAAGTAGGGGTGCAGGAATGAAGAGGAGGGATTCTGATATGCAGTGTAGGAAGCAGTGCTGAGCTGAGTAAGCAGTGCTCACAAGGAAGGAGGAGGAGCTGAGTTGATGGAAAGGAGTACATGCTGCAAATCAGGGCGGAGGTGATGAAGTGGGAGCTGAGATGAGAGTGGGCTATAGAGATGCAGGGAAGGTGTGCAGAGATGGAAGGCAGATGTGCTGCTATGATGAATGGTGGGTGCAGAAATGAGGAGGTACTGTAAATGAAAGGATGTAGTGCTGACAAATTAAAAAGAGCCATGCTAAGATGAGAAGGAATGATGGGTGTTGGCTCGAGCATGTGAAGCTGCAGGGTGCAGGTGCTGGATATTTAATTGGAAGGGGCACTGGAATAGAGCAGGTGCATTTTTATGTGCAGCATGAGGATTATTACGTTGCATAGAAGACATGCCTCTGGAGAAAGAGCAGAGGATAGGGTTGTCGCATCTGCCATATAACATATATGTTTAACATGTTGCCCTGTAGTATGTATAACTCTAATGTGTTCAAAAATAAATCAATTAGTCAATTATATGGAAACCCCTCCTTAATTAATTAATTGGTTTCTTCTGACCGCAAATGAACTCTGCATACTGCAGTGTAGCATATATGTCCCCAGGAAATAATGGCTGATCTGGCAACCCTAAAAATGCATGGAGGAGAGATACAAAATATGCAGTATGTGTGCAGGGAGGGGAGGCAGATGAAGCAGATTAGAGTTCCTAAAGGAGTGTATGAGAAGCTGAAATAAAGTGAGACATAAGAAACTGGAAAAGTGGACACTCATGGCAATAAGTGTATCCACCGATAAACTGCTAATTTAATACTCTGGATATAAGCAACCAAATTGGTAATATATTTATTATTTACACTTGTATACATACAATACATTTTTAATAAATCCTAGGTTGCCATCTAGATAGTATTATACCACCAAGTCAGTAAAAAAAACTGGCGTGCAGTCAATTATATCTCTGTGGGAGCCCTAGCAAAGGTGGTATTTTTTCCCCAAAAATGGTGACTAAGCAAAAAGTCAGATCAATAATTGTGATATATAAGAACACAATACAGATACTTGACAATATGAAGTCAACATGGTCCCAGCCCATCTATGACCTAGATTCCATAAATAAAGCAATGTGAATTGCACAGAAAATGAAATGGACTGGCTATGCAAATATATCAAAATACAGATTATTCTTTAGTCACATCAAGACTTGCATGTCATAGAAAAGTGATTTTGGATGATACTAGTAATTATTTTTCTTTTATACTTAATATGTAGATTTATTTATAATTTAGCTTAATTTGTGCTCAACCCTGTTTGTCTTCAGCCCATCCATATATCTAGCTGTGTCTCACTGCCTTCTTATACATGCTTTCCTGAGTTTCCTCCAATCAGTGCACTACTCATATATTATTTATGTTTATTTCATTTTTTTGATTGCAGGACTACATTTCCCATTCCCCCCGCAACTCTTATTTGACAGAGAATTATGGAAGACATAGGCCTTCCGCAGCTGGAGGGTCACACTTTGTCACTCCTGTTGCAGAGCTTGTGTCAAGGGACACCTGAAATGTAAATTATACTGGTCAGTAAAAAAGATACATAATGCTCAATATAGCGTTCAGGACAATGGAAAGTGTGATCAATAGCTGTGCCATATTGTCACAAATGGAAGTGTTTGCAGACTTCATCAGGTCTTTTTACTATAATCTGGAGAAAAGTAAGTTATGTTGTAATATAAAACACTATGTAGTTATAAAAATGTGTTTCATTCACCTGGAATAGAATTCGTTTGATCCTGCATAAAACAACATTCTGTGTTACACATCTATTTGTGACAATGTCTACTGCCCTTAGAGACCCCGTCATCTCTGACACAAACCTTTTGGTTCAAAGGTTGACCATTAACAGGTCTTGATGTATTCATTTACCAGCATGTTTATTCCTCTGTATTTTTTGTTTTAATGGGTCCTTATTTACATATCAAAAAGTTTGTATATTCCAGTATAAATAAATGGTGACACACAGCACAAGGAATACAATTAAATTGGCTTACTCAAGCTTTTCTGAACATCAGAGTTTTTAGAAAGCTTGTTTGGGCTGCAGCTGAGAACAAAACATTTGTAATCTGTAAAAGGTCATAGAACATTGGAAATGTGAATTATTAGAAATGACAAGGTCAGAACCTTTCTCTGGGTTTGTAGTCCATAGTTATAAGAGATCACATGCTGGGATTCTTAATTGTTTTTCTGTTGTGTGCCAGTAACTGGATTTATTTACAATGCACCTGCCTCGGATGACTAATCGTTTTAAGTTGCCAAGTATTTAAAATGGCAGCTTCATTATTTACCCAATGATACAATTTGATATGTTTTTATTTCACACATTAAGTAGTGTATACTTTGACCTTAAATTTGTGCAGCTGTGATTTGATAAATAAGAAAAGAAAATCATAGTAGGACTATTGTTTCTTTGTTAATGTCTTAATATATACAGTATAATAAATACAATATACAGAAATTTGTTTCAAGGCAAAGATACTTAAATGCATGAGAATACAAGATTGGTACTAGTGTAACAGATATATGATATATGAATATTATTGGCAACACTTGTTGTGCTATAAAAAAATAAAGGTGGACAAGCAAGGTGCTGGGCAAGTAAGGAGGCCCACTCAAACCAACTGTGTTAAATTACAGCCTAAAAAAACTTTTCAAAAAGTTTAAAAGAACCTAAAAGATCTCATTTTCAACCAGGGGTAGGCGCAAACATTTGTGTGTGGTACTTTACTAGACTTTTTGAAACAATTTAATGATGTTTTGTGGACCATAACAGACATTGACACAAACACTGGTGTTCTTGTAAGGACACTTTGCCTATCTCTATTTTCAACCCATCAGAATATTAATAATAAATAAGCCACACTGGCACAAAAGGACAAATGACTCAGGCGTCTTCTAATGATTATTTGATTTATTTGTCCACACCACCTTAATTTATAATTGTTTGTACAAAATGCACTCTGATTTGAATTGAAAGTTAAAAAAAAAAGTAAACATAAAAAAACTCCCAGTTCTGGGAGATTTGTGTAACCTTAGACACATTTGCTGTGCTTGGTAGCTCTCAAGTGCTTAATAGCACCTAAGATGCTGATTTGTACAGTGTGTTGCAAACAGATGTTGCTTACCATGACAACTAAAACATTCTGCAAGCTCTACAGGCCTAAAGAGCAAAGGCAGAGTGGATATGCAGTATGCAGTAAGCCAAAACACTCCAAAACCTCTTCAAATACATATTGTTATAGAAAGCAAAAACTATACACAAACCTTTCTTTTGTTCAAGATATCATAAACACAGGAATTCAATAGAGTAGAATACATTCTACCAGGGAAGCAACACTGACCTAATAAACAATGTATATATTTGCAAATACATTAACAGTTATGTGATGG
Organism: Pelodytes ibericus; assembly: GCA_036172795.1. Lineage (NCBI taxonomy): Eukaryota > Metazoa > Chordata > Amphibia > Anura > Pelodytidae > Pelodytes > Pelodytes ibericus. The sequence continues at coordinate 119,386,743 of CM069861.1, read as the reverse complement.
ACCCATCTCAGGGGCTTCCAAGTGTGGTAATTTTGTTACCCATCTGACAGCAAGATCCACTTGATTTAACTCCCCATATTGTCATTAGCCTTGCAAATGTTTTGCTTGAATAAAGTTGATTTAAACTGGTTGTCAGTGCTTTTGTATTGCTGCTAAATAACCAAACTATTTTGCAAGGCTTACAAGGTATTCTTCAACTTACTGTAAATAGAAAAAATGAAGTCTATTCCAGAATAAAAAACTGGATGCCCCTGTTGTACATTGTCTTATCTGACTTTAATCTCTATATCTATAGCTAAAACATTAAAAAACAGAAGTAAAAAAAAAAGTAATTTACCAATAGGTGAAAGCAATAAACAAGCCCTGGGCCCTGTTAGTAACTGCTCATCATAATAACAGTAGGGAGTATGGACCAATCAGTACTAAGAAACACAGTGTGATGAGATCACATATAGAGTCAGAGCCCACATATATGGTGAGTTTACAAGAGTCCAGCCCCAGCACCTCTGTCAAAGAAGCTCAACTTGCAAACAGACACCACATGTACTCACATCAGCCCCGGGCTCGCCTGGTAGTCCGGGAGATCCATGTTTACCGTCATCCCCATCTGGGCCCTTAGAGAAAACATACAGGCATGAATGGGAGAAGCAGCCTGAACAAGGGAAAGTGATGGTCATGTTTGGTGGGAAGCAGTGTACTTACCGGTGGGCCTGGAGGACCATCAGGACCCCTGTCTCCCTGTTAGAGAAGCAGAGATAATTAATATTTAACTCGAATTTAATACAAGAAGGATAGCAATGGGAGTAGGGCCATGCATACAGAAACACAGTATAAGGTATTTTGTGGTAGATATTTGAGAGAATACCATAACTCCCATCATCCTTATGTTTTGTGCAAGGGAGGATGATTAGCAAAGCTTGCAATGACTGGAGTGCTAACTGTATATTGTAATTACAATAAAAAAAACTAGCATCCCACTGGTTAGCGTAAAGGGTTAAACATCCACCAAAACTGTATTCCGAGAGAGCGATATTGAGGAGGAAATAATCACATCGAATGCCAGTCCACGTATGGTAAATCCTTGTGAGTTTACTATATCTCGGTATATACCCATCACTTTAATTGTAGGTATGTAGTACTTGGAGACAAGAATCCAATTACCATTATCCTTTGCCATTTAATGGGAGTTGTAGTTGCATCGGCTTGTGTGGCAGCAGTAGAGTATTGCTATTGATAACTTTCTAAAGTATCATTATCAGCACATAAAGAATTACAAAAAAATAATCTAGACTAGAGCATGAGTGAGATAAAAATAAAATAATTAAAAATACACATCAACCTACATCAATACCGTCAATACCAGGGACTCCTGGGGTTCCGGGTGGCCCCACTGGTCCAGCTGGTCCGGGTGGTCCTCTCTGGTTAATACAATAAGATGTGTTAAGTACAGTACAATGCATGTATCATGTTGTGAATGTGTTTGACATCCTACATGATAAAGGTAAAGGATGGCTCGGTTTTCCAGCGTTTGTGGACTACGTCTCCCATGATGCTAAGCCATACATTGGTGGAGCACCATGGGACATGTAGTCCACAATAGCTGGAGTGCTAAGAGTGACGCATCACTGTCCTAATAACGGGAACAGGTTCATCAAAATTAGGCTATCAATAGAGCATAGCAGAATGACTTCAGAAGAATTTTTAAACCATGATCAATATCAAGGCAACTAATAAAATGTTAATCAATTAAGATAGCAAATAAATGGGTCTAACTATAGTGGAAAACGTAAACAAAATAAGTATTTAATGAAATAGGCATGCGTTTAATGTCAACACAGTGATTTCCTTCGGTCTTAGCACAATAATATGACCTGCTATTGGTCATTATATGTGGAAAATATTTCATTTCAAATAATAAGCTGCCCTTCATAAAATATAAAGCAAGGTATAGATTATTCAGTACATGACTGAAAGCTCAGTGTCATGATCCCCACAGAGATGATAGATTCCTGGGCTCAGCTCCTGCAGTCATATGAATATGTCCTTGTTTGCTTTTTTCTATTTTTACATTTGGAGGTAAGGGGCTTTACAAAGAAGACATTGTGAGTTGGAGAGAACTTTACAGCGCTCCGTCTCGTTTTCCTTGAGTAGTGGGAAGAATCCGAGTGAAGGGCGGTGACTGGCCCTCCTTTCATCCCCCAGGAACTGAACTGGTCTGAACCCCACACTATGTCTACTGCTACCTAATTAACCCTATGCAACCAAGCTATTCATCCAACCTGTACATCACGAATCTGAACTACAAATGTTTTATCCTGCTTCCTAATTAACCCCTTACCACCCATGACAAGGGTGGAAACATGATAGGTATGTCTGTCCTAAGTAACTGAGTTAATCTACTTATTCTAAACTAATCACTTCTAATTTTTGCTACGTTATCAACCCACCAACACTTGTTAGGAATGACTTTATCTCCTAAATATTACCTATCTGCCTAGCTAATCTCTGTCATCCTAATCCAGGGGGGTTGTGTCCCCCAATTCCTAAATTATCATTCTACTATTAACATTTGTCACTTGCTACAATATTGTACTTCAGTGGATCGTATTACTGATGGCAAATTTAACTCGGTTTTGGAGGGTTCTCTACCTTAAATTGCAGAAGCACGCCTCTGGTATTCAGAGGGTTAAAACGGCCCAAAACTCTGTCATAGTGATGACTAACAAACCGTTGGAAATCGCTTGACAGGCTGAGCATCATAGTACCTGTAGTCCATAACAGCTGGACGACCATAGGTTAGTTATCAAAAATACACTGTTATTAAAGTTGCAGCTACCTACATATCGAAGTGCTAAAGAAATCAGTTCTAATAAATAAATAAGTATAATGGCAGCTTTATTGTAAACATGCATTGAACTTCAGTAATGGTAAATACGTTAATTGTAAGACCGTGTAAACTATTCAATATACATTAACACTGCTCACGTATCAGGTAGCTCAGTATTGCCTAACATTTGCCACTGCATCTTTTGGGAACTACAGCTCCCATGATGTTCAGTCAGCCAAGCGTCTGGCTGATCATCCTGGAAAATGTGGTCCACAGCAACTGAAATGCCAAAGGTCAGTCATCACTAAGCTAGCCAGATCTGATACACAGAAATTGCCCAATAAAACCCACATCTTACCTCTAGCAGCGCCTGACTGACCTGCAAAGGTGAATGAAGTGAGAGTTAGTTGCCACTTACTTGAGCCAAGCAGATGCTAACTATATGTAAGCTTAGGACCAGAAGAAGGGGGCAGCCAGCCCGGACAGTGATAGCCATAGTACAACCTATGGCCAAGCAAAAAGAAGCAGGATCCTTCCCCCTGTCCGATTTTGGGACCCACAAGGCAAATCCCCCAAATGAATGAGCTAACACTAGCTGCAAGGTAAGCCCAGATCCTTATGTTTATTAATAACCTGGGAGGAGGCAGTAACGATTGGAGGATGCTTGCACTGTGGGGTGGGGGCAGAGACTGTTACAGGTCTTGTAACCCTTGAAGTGGAGTCTCAGAACATCCATGCACTGTATATTCAGACCTGTCATATATATTCCTGGCTCAGCAATGAGTTACTGAACTTTAAAGACCCTCCCCTCTCAACTTTAGCCCTGCCCCTTTTATTAGGTATGTGAATATCCCATTTAGCTTTAAAAAATTCCCATGCAATAACACTTCTCAGTGAACCAGGTTAAGTAAACACATTATCTGCATGCTATTATATAATAATCCATTTCTTGGAATTTTTACTTTTAGATCTACTTTGCCCATCTCAAGAAGCTTTTTGAATGCTCTTCCGAGTAACCCAGACGTTTAAGCTATATTTAGTAATTAATGTCAACGTTTATACCCGATCTATGAAATGCCCCCATTTAACTTCATATTGGGGTCTAGTCACTAAAGTTGAACTGACAAGTCCCCTGCAAAAATCAGGCATTAATAGCTAAATTGGAAAGGTCACCTATTACAGGGCTTTAATAAGGTAAAATATGAGTTTATGTTTAATTTAAATATGGCATCAATTGTAAAAAAATAAATAATAATATAATTTAATGAAAGAATGAAAATAAAATACAGATTTTCTCTCTTTCATTTTGGTTTAGATGAAGGAAGATTTGCCAGTTCTGACCAAAGATTCTAAACAACATGTCTGAGCCATGATAGAGCTTTATGGGGAAAAATAAAGTACCTTTATTTTTGCTCTTTCATTAAAGATATCAATTTAAAATGCATACACTTGATGCAATCTTTAAATTAAACATACGTTCATTTTTGCCTAGAGATGTACTTTAATACCTGATGATTGCAGCTCCCTCTTTGGCTCTACACGTTGTGAGTGTACTGCCATTTATTAAAACATGGATAAACATCATGTACTTTGGGGTCACAGCTTTACAGATCTTGTCAGTAACTCATTTGTAGGTAAATACCAGACATTACAGGAATGCAAAGTAATAAAACTTGTTGTATGCAGAGTTAATAAAAACGTGTATTATATAAATATCTTGGCCATACCAATCATAAGTATACTAGTAGAGTAAATGTTTCCTATAATTAAAATGTGCAGCTAATTCTAGTGGCTGTACGTTAGTTCTCATGAGGATTGACTCTTTCCATCCCTAGTGAAATAAACTAGTAGAGGGAGATAGGGTTTTCTATGCTTACCGCTCTCCTGGCCTCCAGTTCAGTACAGGATTCTCTCTGAGGACGCAGTGGGTCACAATGAATTAGCATCCACTGGAGATCAAACTGTGTAAATAAATGGAGATGAATCAGGAGTGTTCTTTTGTACATTTTGTCTACATAATAAATATTTCTACATAGTGAAAATAAAAAATGATCTATATACTGTGTTAGCAGAAGTGCAAGCAAATGCATAGATGAAGAGAAAATGTGTTCCAAATAGTTCTGTGGTCTCCTGTTTATGATAACATACACTTACATATAATATGCAAATACGCTGATTTCAATGAGAAATGTGTAATTTGCATATTAGGCCATATGCAAGGTCATAAAAAAGAGACAGCATAGATGTAAAGGGACTTGACACCTAAACATAACTTATAGTCTAGCTAAATGTTACTCACAGTAATACGCATCAGAGAAGGCCTACTAAACTGGTTTATGGGTTGAAAGATAAAACTTACCAGGAAAGGTTAAAGCATCTTAACATGTATAGCTTGGAGGAAAGAAGTAACAGGGGGGATATGATAGAAACATTTAAATACATAAATGGAATCAACACAGTAAAGGAAGAGAGTATATTTAAAAGAAGAAAAACGACCACAACTAGAGAACATAGTCTTAAATTAGTGGGGTAACGATTTAAAACGAATAACTTTAGTGAGAGGGTAGTGGATGTATGGAAAAGCCTTCCAGTGGAAGTGGTAGAGGTAAACACAGTCAAGGTGTTTAAGCATGCGTGGGATAGACACAAGGCTATCCTAGATGATAGGGAACTGGGGACTAATAAAAGTATTTCGAAAATTGGGCAGACTAGATGGACCGAATGGATCTTATCTGCCGACACATTCTATGTTTCTATGTTCTAGACACATTAGCTATGCAGAGGGTTGAAGTTAATGGAGGAGCTAGACCAGGGGCATCACCTATAAACGTATGATTTAACTATGCCAATAAATAACAACCTTTACGTCTGCTAAATATTGGTACCCTGAATGGTGGTTAATGTTATGTAAATATGCTTCAGAAGTTACTCATTGTCCCCTACCTGAAAACTTTAAGCATCAAACTAAAGTATATAGTCTGACCCATTGACAGACTCTCATTTTTCTCTCTACAGAGTTCCCAAAAGTGTTGTAATGTATAAAAAAAAAAAACCGTAATGTCTTATGTAACTGTCTTATGTAGAATGGGGATTTTTTTTTTTTTTACTTTTACAACAGTTTTCCTCTCTGTACATCCCTCAGTTATCACCATAGAAAAGTTGCTGGCAGCAATGCGTCTGGCAAGATTGGAATTGCAGTTCTTGGCAGAGTAGAAGAGGTTAAAACATTTAAACACAAGTGATTTAAAATGAAAAATGACATGATATTTCAGTTACATGAATCTTGACCATCTATATTGCTCCAAAAACTATTTCACAATAATTTACACTGCATAAAATAGAATAGGATAAAAAAAAAAAACACACTGGTACTTTTTCTTTAAGTTAGTTGGGACACAGTATTGTGGGGCTGACAGTAGCCTCATTGTATGCCTATCCAATGAAAACTGAGTATGTCATGTGATGTCATCACAGATGTGCTACACTTGACACCTCTGCACTACAAACCCATTGTTTTCAATAAGAAAATAATTGTGAATCTTTTACATATGGTACAAATTACAATTTTACAACTCAATTCCAAGGCAGTGTAAAGTTTTTTTTAGAGTAGGTGATAAGCAAGATCACATTACATTGCAATGGATTTACAATGGATTGATATTTAGGTTTGAATATTAATTTGTACCTTTTTCTGATATCCTGTTGCAAATAGGTAATTTATACATACATTAGAGGTCCTGGCTACTAAATGACCAATCTACTAATTTGCACAAGTAGATTTTAATTGAAAACAGATCTCTATCAATAAGCATCTTCAGTCTAAGCCTAGTATCCTGGGAACTGTAACCTACAGAGCTTGAGAGCCAAAGATCCAGCGGCTCTCCACTTACAGCATGTTGTGCTGCAAATCCCAGCCTAGGAATGTGCAGTAGAAATAAAAGCACACATGCGTCTTTATGTGACTGGCTGCTATGATCCTGTGAAATGTTACACCACAGTGACATATTCATGCCCACCCTTCATAATATGACCTGTGATGAAGAACTGCCTGCTATGTAAAATAATGAATTCCTTTCATACATAAATGATCATTGCTATGGAAACTGACAGAGAGAATACACTGCAGCCATAAATGTCTTTCAGATTATCTATACAGAATGAAATACCATGGAAAGTAAAGCACTGACTGCCCCTGTGTATTATGGGCTAGCAATTTCCAATAGACGAAATTAGTGTTATAGGATGATGTTCCAATATTCCTCACTGTTTGAAAAATCCATGGTCCATTGGTTTTTACTTGGTTTAGGCTAATTGACATTTACATATTCAGCCTCCCCTGGTAATATGGATAAAGTTATGCTTTCAAATCTTTTCAATGATAACGTGTATCTTGGAGGAGAGAAAAGGGAGTGTTAAGGGAATGGAGCATTAGTAAGAGCAATAGTAGAAGAGAAGAACTGGAAATTATACAGTAATGGATTATGTGATAGCTGGGAAAAAAACTATTTTCCATGAGGAATTGCCACTTCATGTTTATTACAGGCATGATACATGTATAATATGTTTTTTGAACATATAAAGAAACACAGTGGTCTGTTCACTGTAACTAAACTGAAAAGTGAACTGCTAAAACATGTCAGGCATTAATAGCTCAGTTGGAAAGATGGAGAATTTTTTTCAGCTCAGTTATTATAGGACCACTGTCAGCAAAACATGAACTAATGCTTAATTGAAAGATTGTATCAAGTGTAGGCATTTTATATAGGGATGCTTGAATGAAAGAATAAAAAATAAAGTACCTTATCAAGCCCTCTTTGCTATGTAAAGCTCTCTCAGGGGGCAGACATGTTGTTTAGACTCCTGGGTGAGATCTGCATTCATCTGACCCAACCTGTCCACCACCTGAATTATAGACATGTGCAAAACTAAAATTTTCGTTTCGTTTTCGTCCATTCGGACGAAAATTTGATTTATTTTGTCTAAAACAAATTTAGTTCATTACTGTATTCGTTTCAGAAGAAATTCGTTCATTATTTTCGTTTCGTTTTATTCGTTCATACGAATCAATTGACCTACACATTCAATAAACCGAAAGTCTATAAACCAAACTTTGTTCAGTTTATAGACTTTCGGCTTATGGAATACATGTAATGCTATTGGCTTTCTATAAACCGAAATTTCTTAAGAATTTCTTAAGAATTTCTAAAGAATTTCTTAAGAATTTCTTAAGAATTTCTTAAGAATTTCTTAAGAATAAGAATTTCTTAAGAATAAGAATTTCTTAAGAATAAGAATTTCTTATGAATGGGGCTCTCGTTCGGTTTATAGAAAGCAATAGTACTACACGTATTCTATAAGCCGAAAGTCCATAAACTGAACGACCTTCGGTTTATAGACTTTCGGCTTATAGAATACATGTAATTCTATGTATTCTATAAACCGAAAGTCTTTAAACCAAACGACCTTCGGTTTATGGACTTTCGGCTTATAGAATACGTGTAGTACTATTGCTTTCTATAAACCGAACTAGAGTCTCCATTCATAAGAAATTCTTATGAATGGGGACTCTAGTTCGGTTTATATAAAGCCAATAGTATTACATGCATTCCATAAACCGAAAGTCGTTCATTATGTCGGTTTATGGAATGTATATGTAATGCTATTGGTATTCTATAAACCGACTCTATTTCGTTTTATAGACTGCCAATAGCACGAATGGACGAATGATTTTCGTTTATTAACCATTTGTTCATTCGTCTTTCGTTAGTTTAGCATTTTCGTTATTCGTTTTCGGACGAATGGACGAAAATGCTATTTTCGGACAAAAATGCATTCTTCCGAAAACGAATGCATATGTCTACTGAATTATACAGAGCAAAGAGGGCTCAGTAAGGTACTTCATTTGTATTCATAAAGCATTTCTACTTAAAATGCCTACACTTGATCTTTCAATTAAATAGAACTTCACTTTTGCTGATAGTTGTCTTTTAATTCCTGATTTTGGCAGTTCACAAATCAGTTCAGTTGTATTATATAGTCTCCAGAGTTTCACACTTTCCATTAAACATGGGTTTTGTCACTAAAAGCAATGTTTACTCATACTTTTTTTTTCACTCATACCCAGTACAGGTAGAATGCAATACTGGTTGGATGAATTAATACAAAGCAAGGCCTTCCATCAAAACAGAAAAGACAGACACCCAAGGGCAACGCACACTTTGTATTCTGCAACAAACCAATAAAAGCAAAGCCTAATTCTAGTGCAGAAGGGATAGGGAACAGATCAATACTCCATTGTATGCTCTCAGTTTAGCTGCAAAAACTGTGGATATAATACTGCAACAGCAAGAGGAGAGATGGTATAGGAAGGGACAGTATAGATTCTAAGATTTTCTGATGGTTAGTGAGGTAATTGATGGTAATGCTTCTCTCTGGCATGCAATGGGTTAAATGGTTGCTGGTGGGTGTTTTATGATCAAATCTTTTCTTTTAGTGTATCTGTCATATCTGAGGTTTATCTCATTAGTAGCTCTCTCTCTCTCTCTCTCTCTCTCTAAATACTCAGTGCTCTATACATGAAGGAGAATTGAGAACAGAATTTCAAATTTAAGACCAAAGTAGACGAGCTGGAAAAATTGTCCAAGTCACCTATAGTGAGGGAATTTTTCCAATACATCTACTTTGGAATTCCTTTCTCAATTCTCTGCAGTTTTCTCTTTCATGAATAAAGCCCACAATATTTTATATTTTCATGAGAGAAATGAGGAAATGTATACTAATTTTCCTTCAAATGTAGGCCATTAGTGAATAATCTTGTATCTGGGTATTTTTGATATATGTTTGCTGATTAACCATCCATGTGTCACAAACATATAAATAGCCCTTTGTGTCAATTAGATTAGAAAATGTATTTTTTTACAAATCCAGAAACATATCTGCACAAAGCATTGCTGGGTTTTACCACATATTTCCAAAAACACACATAACAATAAATGTTGTCATCCAAAGTGTTGGACAAAAATAAAATAATTCTGACTTGTATTGAATCTAGCAATGTGGCACTGCAGCTGATAATATTATAATATTAAAAATATTGTAATCGTGCAATTAATATTACAATATCAATGTTATGTGATAATTTCCTTCTCTATAGAACTCTACTATTCTTTCTTGTAGATTTCTTGCTTTGCTTACTATCGCCATCTAGTGGTTATTCTTTAAAATTTGTAATGGAAAAAATGAAAAGTCAGGCAAAACAAACGATTAATGTAATGTTTTTAATACTACTAGATTTAGAAATATGAAGCTAAGGACAGCTAACCTGATGTAGAAAAAAAATATATCTTTCTCAGCCAGCCTTTTCCAGGTTAAGCATGATAAGAGTTGGAATACTTTTCACCAATGGGTTTTGTGTCTTTTTTGGGTGTTGAGATATATTTATTTTCTAGTTGTTGTGGTTTCTTTTTGTTTTGGTTAGTTTCATTTTTATTTTTAAATCTTGTTAGTTGCTTTGGAAAAAAAAAAAAAAAGATAATGTATCCTTGTATATGGACCACTAACAAGTGGCAATCACATCTTTGAGAGAATGCAGTGTATCCCCTCTGTGCAGTCTATGGAATTATCTCTGCTCCTTTAACAGGCATATTAGTAAGTGTACGCTTCCTGGGTTCCCATTCTCCTTGCATTGAACATAATTACTATGTAAAGTGGTGATGTTGTATTTAATCTTGTGCTGTATTCAAAAGAATAATTTCAAACTGTGTATTCTGTCTTGGTTTTATATATGAAACAATACATAATCAGAAAATAAAACAAAAAATATAAATAGATTCTGCGATAGTCAGAAATCCTTCAACAAACCAATCAAGTCCGAAATTATAATTACTACATTGATGTAAAAGGACCATTATGAGAAATTCTTCTGTTTGTCTTTGTGGCCGTATCCTGGCAGTGTTTAACTTCCTCTGTTCGATAACGTTTTTCAATTTATTGTATATGAATATTTCCAAAGTAGCTAGCAATTCACTATGATTGAAACCTCGGGAGGCCACAAGTCACTGTATTTTATTTTCACATTTAATTGCGCCCTCACAGAGTCCTTCTAAGGCATCTCTGGAATAGTATCACAATGGTAGTAAATTAGAATAACCACATTGTAGCTTTACTCAGGGACACTTATAAAAATGTGTCCTTCAGGGCAGAAGCCAGTAAAGTATAGACAAATCTCAAATTTTTATTTTTCCCAATGCAGCCATGAATTATGCATATTTAATTAGCAGCTCTGAATAAAACATGGTCACCCCAAGGCAAATGAGAGGTGTCTGTATTTTTAAAAGCACAGGTTTTTTTTTTTCACTGCTCCCTCATGCGTGCCGTGGTAGAATGTGCTAGGGTAGGATGTCATTTCCCAGCTGTTTCCTGCAATACACCGTAGAAACAGTGCCAGATACTGGAAGACCATTCCATGAAAGGCATGCACATCTGAAAGCTTCATAAAAAAAATAAGCATACTAGTTAAGGGGGCTGTCTGGTGTCCAAACTACATCTTTCAATTGTTAATGCATGTTGAAGTGCTTTCAAAGTACTTAAAAAGGCATGTTTTACATTGCTTACAATTTAAAACACTTACAACTAGATGAAATTACAGCAGTTTGCAAGAAACCAGGACTGCCCACGCTAGCTGAGTAAAAGTCAATTTCCTTTTTTTTTACTGCAGGAACCAATGAGAATAATTTCATTCAACTGGATGGAATTTCTTGTCTCTCTAGTGATGTCATTAGACAATGTGTTGTACTCAAGAGATCCTATTGTGTACAAGAGCAAGTTTATCACAGTCCACACAATGTATTCTTTTCCAGCAGCACAGGAAGTTACTAAATGAATGTATGCAGAATGCCTACAGCAAAACACACTTGAAAAAGCATGTTCACTATACAAGTAGTAATCTTCTTCTTGCACCAAAGTGAGTTTGGGGTCTAGACTGTGCCTTTAAGAGAAAAGGAGCCAAAAAAGGAGTGAAACTGTGGGAAAGAAAGCATTGTTTTTGAAGGGAGTAGGTGCGGGGGAGAGTAAGAAGGCATAAGGAAATTCATTTGGAATTTGGACAGATTTGCAATTATTTTGAGGGTTATTTTCTGGTCCACAGGAATCGGTGACATTTTCACCTCCTGTTATGTGACCCCCAAGTGTCCCTATTTTGGAGACATTGGAGTCAATTAACTAAAAAATGAGTTTGAGGTGAGTTTGTCCTTGCACAATGTATAGCTAAATTAGTGAGATTAAATGTCCAATTTACGTCAACTCACTTGCAACTTGCCTTTTAGTGAATACCCCAAGAGTACCTCTTTCTTATCATATCCCTTATTTCCAGAAGCTCCCAATGTCTCAATGCATAAGAGAGAATCAGAGCAATAAAACGCACTGTAATAAATGTGTAAACAAGTGTAATGTACTATTGTACGTCTAAATGACAAATCCAGTTACATAAATAATCATCAGTGGGTCACAAAGTCCCCTGACAATCCTGACTAGAGTTCTCAGATCAGACATTTTTTAAGAATCCATGTAACCTTTTCTTGAGAACCTGCAGTATGTACAAAGCAAATGTGTTGGGGGGTTGCCAATAAATAAATCAAGGTTATAAGGTAATAACAAATAATTAACATCATGTTTTTCCAACTACTGGTTTTAGAAATATGAAGCCAAGGACAGCTAACCTGAAAGGCTAGAAAATAAATTAATCTCGCCAGCCCTTTGTAGGTTCAGCATGATAAGAGTTGGAATACCTTTCACCTATGGGCGGTGTGTCTTCTTTTTTGGGTAAAGGATCAAAAAAGTGTTGCGTAAACACTTATCTAAGCAGCGGCTTTAGCTTAGATGGGATGTGTTCCAGTAAAGCACATAAAAAATAAAACATAAAAATAAAAAAACAATGTGTGACAAGGTATACAAAGCAAACAAATGATGATAGTATTGCCCCCAATGGAAAACGAACCTGCATGGAGCAGAGTAAAAATTAGCGTCTCTAAATGTGAAGCGTATAGTTGGGAACTCTAATCCCTATTATCCAAAGATTGATGGAGGATGTTGATCACCAAGACAATAATTCCCCAAATCCACTTGCTAGTAGAGGATGGTGTTAATTCGGAGATATTGTAGGCTTATAGAGATGTGAGATAAATGGCAGGCACAGATAGCAATATAGTGCAGTATTCAAAATATAATTTAATGGCCCCTAAATATAATAAGGCTTATATATTTTCTAGTTTTTGTGGTTTTTAAAAGAAACTACTTGTTTCTCCTTTTTTTTTTTTTTAGATAGTATCCCTTCTTGATTAATACATTGTCTCCTTCTGGACAGATAAATGTCATGTTATGCAGGACAGCATGTAAAAGTTATATCATAGTTGCCAAGGACACATGTTCCACGTGCTACAGAAAGAGCATACATAGTGTAAGCCCAGCATTCTATAGAATCCATATAGACATAGAGAGAATCCAATTGATTGATCAATGTAGATATCTCATAGGACATGATTAATTACTTGGATTCTGTTTGTGCATGTTTGTATCCTACATATTTCCAGACTGCACTTTGCATGTTGTTTTTTTGCAGCATGTAAAACACACATGTCCCTGGATGTTATATGTGTCTCTCAAAATATTGTCAATCTGGCAGGATTAGTCCAAATTAAAGTGCTGCGTTGTATGCTAATATACCAATTATTTTTTTTAAAGCTTTCAGGTAGCAGGTTCATGCAATTCTGTATTCAGTTTTAGGTCCAGAGCTAGTATCATCTACTTTTAGTTGCCACAATACAAATGATTTTAATATCTCCCTGTATACACGATTTCTGCGTATATATATATCGACTTAATGCACATAAGCAATTAATAGTTTTAACAAGCACATAATCCCCCAGCTGTTTATCTCTGCGTATAGGATTTCTTTCTATTTGATATTAGTGATTTACAAGCTGCAGCAGTGTGCAAAGCTCAGGGTTTCTTTCTGATTGAAGCTGTGACTTACTGAATTGTCCAAATAGCCTGGATTATAAAGTCATTCATGAGTCAGATGAAAAGCAATCTGAATCACGTATAGTCACGATATAGAGTATAACTATGTAAAACCAATAATTAATTCTGCATCCATGGAAAATGTTAATTCCATTAAAAAGAACACATTGCAATGTACAAAACAAAATCTAAAGAGCTTAAAAGCAATGTTCAAGAAAATTTCTTCTAAGTCATGGATTCTTCAAAAGAATGACTCTTTGCTGTAATAAAAGTATCAAATGCCACTGGCATTCTGTGAAAGTTTCGAATTCAGTTTTTTAATTAAATTCATGTGCAGATCATCTAGCTTTTGGGAAGAGCATCATTGGGAATGCAGTTTACATTAGTTAAAGGAATTTTTGACGCTCCATCTGTTGTAGACTACATTTCCTATGATGTTTAGCCAGATAAATAACAGACGTGCCAATGCTAGGAACATTAGTTTAGGTAGGTGCCCAAATAGGGATCTGTATTGGGGTCCCAGACCCTCCTGCTCCACCAGTGCACTGTGCAATGAACAATGATTAATGCTGTATGATTTGTGCTATTTTTAGGAGTATAACGTACTTTTATATTCTCAGAGGAGAATACAGTTGAGTACACCCAGAAAAAAAAAAATGCCCTGTATATGAGTACAGATTTACAATATAATGTAGATATACTATAATGCCACAACAGCTAACTGTCATAAAAGTATTCTAATGCATGACTCTTCTTCCCCTGCAGCTGCTGTGAGGCCAATCAGTGAGACTTTTGAAGTACCCACCCTCCTGGCCTAGTAATTTTTTTTACCGCTAGGTGTATTTTATTATTTGTTTTCCTGGCCAGACACTTTGAGTCAGGTGGGTCAGATCTTCCTTCATCTGACTTATCTGACCCAAGATTCTAAGCAACATACCCAATCCCTGATACAGCTATAATGATGCAGCTATACAGTTAATAAGAAACTTTATTTGTATTCCTTCATTAAGCATTTCCATTTACAATGTCTATTTAAAATGTCTAAATTTGGGTGACATGTTTTAGCTGCGTGTATGCTGCCTTGGACTTATGACATCATCTTGGGGCATTATCAACAAATTAACTAAATAAATGTATATAGTTGCACATCAAACTGCAGAGAGATGTCATAAATGTAAAAACAACAGAGTAACATCCAAAACACTTTTTTTTTGTTAATTTGTGCATTTTTATGCAAATATTTATACTCTACCGTGCACTGTAAATATTACTTAAAGGGACAGTCTAGTCCCCAAACACACTTTGGTGCAAGATGAAGATCACTGCTTGTATAATGCACAGGCTTTTATCCCTGTGTGATTTGATGCAGGCATTCTGTATGAATCACATTTTTAATATTTGACTCAAGACCTCCCCAGTGATTACTCTGCATGTTTACTGCAGGTGCGGCAGCACTGATTCTATAGAAACTGAGGATATAAAGTTTTGTTTCATATAGTCACTTTCTGTCCTCCTCAAATTGAGTCTATTGAGTGGCCTATGGGCAGGGCCGGACTGGCCTACCGGGATACCGGGAAAAATCCCGGTAGGCCGCCTACCCTGGGGCTGTTTTAAGAATTTCGGCAGTCGCGTCCCTTTAAGTCTTTAGGCGGCCGCGGCCCTTTACGTCTTTCGGCGGCCGCGGCCCTTTAACTCTTTCGGCGGCCGCGTCCCTTTAAGTCTTTCGGCGGCCGCGTCCCTTTAAGTCTTTCGGCGGCCGCGGCCCTTTAAATCTTTCGGCGGCCGCGGCCCTTTAAGTCTTTCGGCAGCCGCGGCCCTTTAAGTCTTTCGGCGGCCGCGGCCCTTTAAGACTTTCGGCGGCCGCTTCCCTTAAATAAATTCGTCTTCACCCAGAGCCTGCTGAGCGGGAGAGGAAGGGGAGGGGGCTTCTGCTGCGTGCAACCTGAGAGGAAGCTGCCGGGTAAGGTATATACAGTATGGTGCTGGGGAAAGTGAGTGGCAGAGTGTAAGTGTGTGAGTGAGTGGCAGAGTGTAAGTATGTGAGTGAGTGAGTGGCAGAGTGTAAGTATGTGAGTGAGTGGCAGAGTGTAAGTATGTGAGTGAGTGCCAGAGTGTAAGGATGTGAGTGAGTGGCAGAGTGTAAGTGAGTGAGTGCCAGAGTGTAAGTATGTGAGTGAGTGCCAGAGTGTAAGGATGTGAGTGAGTGGCAGAGTGTAAGTGAGTGAGTGGCAGAGTGTAAGTGAGTGAGTGGCAGAGTGTAAGTATGTGAGTGCAGAGTGTAAGTATGTGAGTGAGTGCCAGAGTGTAAGTATGTGAGTGCCAGAGTGTAAGTATGTGAGTGCAGAGTGTAAGTATGTGAGTGCAGAGTGTAAGTATGTGAGTGCAGAGTGTAAGTATGTGAGTGCAGAGTGTAAGTATGTGAGTGCAGAGTGCAGAGTGTAAGTATGTGAGTGCAGAGTGCAGTGTGTAAGTATGTGAGTGCAGAGTGCAGAGTGTAAGTATGTGAGTGCAGAGTGTAAGTATGTGAGTGCAGAGTGTAAGTATGTGAGTGCAGAGTGTAAGTATGTGAGTGCAGAGTGTAAGTATGTGAGTGCAGAGTGTAAGTGTGTGAGCGAGTGGCAGAGTGTAAGTGTGTGAGTGCAGAGTGTAAGTATGTGAGTGCAGAGTGTAAGTATGTGAGTGCAGAGTGTAAGTATGTGAGTGCAGAGTGTAAGTATGTGAGTGCAGAGTGTAAGTATGTGAGTGCAGAGTGTAAGTGTGTGAGCGAGTGGCAGAGTGTGAGTGTGTGAGCGAGTGGCAGAGTGTGAGTGTGTGAGCGAGTGGCAGAGTGTGAGTGTGTGAGCGAGTGGCAGAGTGTAAGTGTGTGAGCGAGGGGCAGAGTGTAAGTGTGTGAGCGAGGGGCAGAGTGTAAGTGTGTGAGCGAGGGGCAGAGTGTAAGTGTGTGAGCGAGGGGCAGAGTGTAAGTGTGTGAGCGAGGGGCAGAGTGTAAGTGTGTGAGCGAGGGGCAGAGTGTAAGTGTGTGAGCGAGGGGCAGAATGTAAGTGTGTGAGCGAGTGCCAGAGTGTAAGTATGTGAGCGAGGGGCAGAGTGTAAGTGTGTGAGTGAGTGTAAGTGTGTGAGTGAGTGTAAGTGTGTGAGTGAGTGCCAGTGTGTGAGTGAGTGCCAGAGTTTAAGTGTGTGAGTGAGTGGCAGAGTGTAAGTGTGTGAGCGAGTGGCAGAGTGTGAGTGTATGAGCGAGTTGCAGAGTGTAAGTGTGTGAGCGAGGGGCAGAGTGTAAGTCTGTGAGCGAGGGGCAGAGTGTAAGTGTGTGAGTGAGTGCCAGAGTGTAAGTGTGAGTGAGGGGCAGAGTGTAAGTGTGTGAGTGAGTGCCAGAGTGTAAGTGTGTGAGTGAGTGGCAGAGTGTAAGTGTGTGAGCGAGTGGCAGAGTGTGAGTGTGTGAGCGAGTTGCAGAGTGTAAGTGTGTGAGCGAGGGGCAGAGTGTAAGTGTGTGAGCGAGTGGCAGAGTGTGAGTGTATGAGCGAGTTGCAGAGTGTAAGTGTGTGAGCGAGGGGCAGAGTGTAAGTGTGTGAGTGAGTGGAACATCTTGACCAGTTGTAGCTTACATGATTTAATGTTAAGCCACACCATCGATTGCATTGCTTGCTATATTTTGTCATAATATTGCTGCGGAGTGGAGTGATTAAGAGGTTTTAATATTTAAAAGCAGGGCACCACCACTGTTATATTGTGTATTCATGCACCAGATTTTTGAAGGGACACTGTGAGCTAAAAAAAAAAAATCATATGATTTTAAAGAGTCACCTGGGGCAGTTTGTATATTTGACACGTCATCCACCTCCCAACCTAACTTCCTATATATCCCAAATCCTTTTATTTTGTAAATACAGTTTCTCAGAGACATACACATAATTCTGTATAGCTGTATAAGCGTGTGAGTGACTAGCAAATCGACTGTAATAATGCTGGCATATTAATGGCAAAATAATACTGGCAAATTGGCTCTGGCATATTAAGGGCAGATTGACTTTGACATATTAGTGGCAAAGTAATACTGGCATATTCACGGGCAAATTTACTGTAACATTAATAGAAAAATAATACTGGCATAATAATGGCAAAATCATACTGGCAAATTGGCTGTGGAATATTAGTGGGAAAATAATACTGGCATATTAATGAGCAAATTGGCTGTGGCATATTAATGGGCAAATTGACTGTGGCATATTAATGGCAAAATAATACTGGCATATTAATGGGCAAATTGACTGTGGCATATTAATGGCAAAATGATACTCGTATATTAGTGGCAGAATTGGTTGTTGGCATATTTTAATAGGCAAACTGGCTGTTGCATATGTTAATTGGAACCTGGCTTATTTTAATTGGAAAAGTGATGCTGTGGCATGTTCAGTGGGGCAAAATAACATGTACTATGGTGGAAAGTGACAATGTGAGGGTGCTATATGAGTGCTTGGCAAATGCTATGGGTACTGAATAGGGTTGCCACCTGGCCGGTATTTTACCGACAGGCTGGTAAAAAAAATTGGCTTCAGGCCAATGTTAAGTCTATGGAGACAGTACAATGGCTGGTATTTTTCTGAAGAAAAGGTGGCAAGTTATGGGTGCTGGGATAAGTTCTATGAGTGTTATCTGCACGCTGGGGTAAGTTCTGTGAGTGCAATCTGCATGCTGGGCGAAGTCCTGTGAGTGCAGTCTGGGTGCTGGGGTAAATCAATATAGCCACCCAGTATGTACACAAGGTTATAGCTCACACAATTCCCTAATTATATATACCCCTGCACAGGGCAACTCATATAACCTTGTGTACTGGTTGCTATGTGTTGCCCTGTGCATGGGGTATATATCAGAGAAGTACGTTAGTTATAATATTGTGTACATACTGGGGGCATATTTTGACTGTGCAGGGGTATGTACCAGTCTTATCTATAAAATAATACACTTTTCAAATTTGTTGTAAAATGTATGGATTGTCCGTTATGAAAAGAAAATAAATATGCAAGTCTATGGGGCTGGTATACTATAATTTCCAGGGCTGGTTTTTATTCCCAGTCCGGCCCTGCCTATGGGTGACCTTGCTCTTGTACACAGTAGGATCTCTTAACAGGGCAACACTTTGTCTGATGACATCACTAGAGAGACAGGATATTCCATTCATTTGAATGGCATTATTCTCATTGGTTCCTGCAGCAAAAAAAAGGAAATGACTTTTACTCATCTAGTGTGGGCAGTCCTTGTTTTTTGCAAACTGCTGTAATTTCACAATTTCTTATATAGTATTTTATATTATAAGCAATGCAAAATGTAAGACAAGCATTTTAAAATACCATGAAAGTACATTAATATGCATTAATATTTGGAAGATGCATTTTGGGCAATAGACAGTCCCTTTAACTGTCCCTTTAAACAATTAAAAAACAATAATTGTATTTACATCCCCGAAATACTACATTTCAAAATTATGTTAATGTAGCGTAATGTATATGCAATTCCTCAATTCAGATATAGCATACATTATATGTACGGTACACCCGATTTCTATTAGAGTGGACTATATAGCACAACACACTATGACAAATTAATGTTGCAGAAAACAGCTCTA
Source organism: Pelodytes ibericus (assembly GCA_036172795.1). Taxonomy (NCBI): domain Eukaryota; kingdom Metazoa; phylum Chordata; class Amphibia; order Anura; family Pelodytidae; genus Pelodytes; species Pelodytes ibericus. The sequence goes on along the minus strand of CM069861.1, from coordinate 119,367,280 downwards.
TATGGTGTGGGAAGTATTCAATGCTCTATTGCAGTGAGTCAGTAGAAAGGTAAAATACAGAACTGTTGCAAAAAGAAATCAATAGCAGTCTAAAAGACATGTGTAAATTAAATCAAATACCTTTCAAAAGACTAATCGGGCAGAAAAATAAAATAGTTTCTTACAATAATGATACAAGTGTACCAGATAGGCAGGGGTTCCCTAATACAGAACGGACGGTTACAAAATCTTATCTGACTGCAGCTGAGAGGAGTGACACAGTAACTCAAACTAGATATCACCAATAGAAATCCCATCATAAAGCAGAAATACCATGCAAGGCTGCTTGATAGATTTCTCTGTTTCCCTGTTGGAAGTGCTTATTTTGTGTATTGTTGTATCCTTGTTATACTTTAACTGCTTTAATTTTAAAACACCAAAGAGCCAATATTTGGAAAACAGAAGACACATGTAATTTGAGTGTGTCGCATCAAGTAAAAAGGATGCTATGCAACAGTTTGAGTGAAATAGGATGTCTACAACACAATGGAGTTTATTCAGTAAACAGTGATGTGGTAAATTGACAACTGAATTACAAATGTTACACTAAAATCACTGTGTTCAGAAACAGTAATAGGAGACCAAATAGGTTTTTAAACCCAAATGTTAGTTCACCATAGTTCACTGTTTAGTGGATAAATCAATATGTATGCTCTACCTTGCAGAGCACAATAACTATTTAGTGAATAAACGTCAATTAATTTCTCTGTCACTCAAATTAATGTATTCATAAAGGATGGGCTAGGCCTAAACCAATATATGTGAATCTGCTAGGCCTGGTCCATTGAGCATGAATTAAAATAGTTCTGATGCAAGGAGGGAGGCTTGTTTTGTTTGTGTATGGAGAGATATTCTATGAAGTGAACACGTGAGCTACTCTTTAGTCCATAACATTCCACCGCACCGACTATATTACACCTGAGAGTCCATGGGTGAGTTGGCCTCACAAATATTTTTGTATCTCAAAATAAATATTTTGAGTTAAAATAAACAACTTATATAGCATTAGAAGATGTAAAAATAAATCTACCCCCCAATTCTCTCAAAACTGCAGTAATAGAAATGTGTCTGAACTTCCTACAAATCTTGGCTTAAATAAATCATGTATAATATGTACATATTGTGCAGTGAATGCTCCAGTGTTTCTATGAAAGTACATTGAATTATAAACAACCAAAATCAGTAAATTAAAATACCAAACTTCTAGTTAAATTCTAAAGACAATGCTAAGTGATAAAAAATAAAATTCTTTACTTAGAGTCCACATAATATAGAATGTATAAATAAAGTATACATAGTGTGTTACTGTTTAGTATTTTACATAAAATATCCCCCAGACCTAAAAAAAAAATGCTACAGGAAGCAATGTTTCTGCTGTGTATTAGTACCATCAGTTGGGCAGGATATAGTAAGTATATAGAGTAAAATTAATCAGCTCTCTGTAGCTGGTGTCATGCCATAATACAACTGTTATCCGACTGCTGTTTGCTTTCACAGAATGTGACTTATTGAAAGGGAATTTATTAAGAAAACGGTTTTTTATGTGAGATGTTCCTGTAAAAAATATATAGGGCAGTGTCACATGGTTTAAGGTCCTTTCCAGAAATTCTATTGTTTAGCACAAAGCGGTAAGCCAAGGTCTTGTTTGTTTTATTTATCAGACAAATACATTAAGTTAGGAACACCTTTATATTGAAAATAATACAACAATATTTACAGAGTCTTGACTCATTGATGAAAGCAGCACCAAGGAGGCAGAGGAGGAAGCCAGCACAGGAGGGCACAGAGCCTGCTAGACCACCATGGACCAGAAACCAAAAAAGGTGGGCAATCTGTATTTTTGTATTTTTTTTTTTTTATATATTGGGGCAATAGAGGGGGCTGCTGCGGACACTAATATTCGCATGCCCCTAATGCATTCTTTCTGTAGATGCCCCTTACCCTTGCCTAGGTTTACTACTTGCTTAGGTCCATATTGGCAAAGCCCTGAGAAACTGAATACTATACAAATTTCAAATAGAAATTCAGTACATGGTAAATAGTGGTAAACTGAAAATAAAGCTAAACTTAGGCCAATTTGTCTGAGTAAACCCTCAATTCTTTTTTTTTTTTCTTTTTTAAATTATTTTATTGTGCAGTCACATATATAGAAAAAAGACAAACAAGTATAATTATCCACTGGCTTACATGCCAATCATCTTCTTATTCTTTTCATTGTGGATTATAAAAAAACATTAAAAACATACATTAAAGACAAACAAGCATAGCTGGTCGCTGCTTATCCTTCCGTTGGGTCATCGCACTTAAGATTTATATAATACTTATGGTTCTGTCCCCGTTTTCTTAATTTACCCCTTGGTCCATCAGGGGGGTACACTTTCTTTAGTTCAGCTTTATTAACTCCCTACATTGCTCCCATATCTCTCTATTCTTCAGTGAAGTGCCCATATTACCACTGACCCTTTGTTCTATCCTTAGTTGGAACTACAGTTGTGCCTTAACTTGGTCCCAGGAAAAATTGTCGCTATGCGTCGAAGCCCTTGCTATCGTTTATTTTGTTGCCAGGAGGATATGTATAGTCAGAGCAGTTTGTAGTTTGCTCATCTTTGGCCATCCTACATGCAACAGATAGATTCTAGGGTTCTTTTTTTTAATTTGATATTGACAGAGGTTTTAATAAAGTCCTCTGGGTTTCACAAAGAGAGCACTTCCTGCGCAATTCTGTATGAACCCAACAGCAAACTCAAGAACCAGCAAGCACACAAGCCATCCATGTAAAAGTTAATAAGCAACTGCACCATGAAATATACAGATTACTGATCTAGCAAAAAAGTTATTTAAGGAATGCAACTTATTGAACAGGTGTGCATAACTTTTCATTAAGCTCTGCAAAATGTACTCAAAACATAAGTGAATAATCTACAATGAACAAAGTTAGCACTGTGCCAATATATGACATTCTCTGGTGGATGTCACCCAAATCTTGCTGTTTTGTGACAATATTGTTAAAAACAAAGAAAGACCAAAGAGAAAAAACAAATCAGAAGTTTCAAAGCTCGTGCAGAGCAAGCCTCTAAAAAGCATTCTAAGAAGCTGCACTCAGGCCAAGTGCCTAGTATTCCAATGGAAAATCCATCCCGAATTTATTGATTTAAGATATGGCTGTGATATGTCTACATGTTATAAGTTATTAGTGACTGAAATGGAATAGATGTATACTTACAGGCACAGATATCTCATGGTTAGTCTTCAGCTTTCCCAATATGGTGTAGCCATCCACAGTAATTTTGCCTCGGGGAACCAGTTCAAATGAATCCACTTTGATGCAGTCAATATAGAGTGTAAGCCTGTCCTTCTCCACACTGAATAGAACTTTATGGAACTTAGTATCAAACAGGAAGGGCAGATGGGAGAAAGTGATGGTGTGGACTTGGCCATTTGCTGCTTTGTAAGAGAATTCCAAAGCTTTCTTAGGACCATTGAAGTTGATGGCAGCTTGCTGTTTGCCAAAGGTGTCTACAATTTGCCAAATGCTCCAATACTTGTGCCGTGTACTCTCAGTCATTCGAAAAGTGAACATAAAAGAGTATTCGTCTGGTAACCCACCGGCATATATGTACCTGGATTAACCAAGAATATATAAGAAGGCATGTAAATTTTCTATGCATAATACAAACAGCAATAAGGAAATATCACACATACACACACACACACATTTATATATATGTATATGTATATATATATATATATATATATATATATATATATATATATATATATATATATATATGGTATATAGTGAAGGAACATAGTGTGAGATGGTAAATCAGTAGTTATGAAAATAGATGGATACTTTACTTGAATTAGTTGAATAATTACTAGATGATGAGCTTTTTAATATATTCATTGTTTGATGCATCAATGTCATGTGCAAAGGAAACTTATCCATGACCTCTACAATGAATCAAATAATACATTGTATAAAGTACTAGAGGTAATGATTAATCTCCACCAGAACTATGTAAGTGTTATGTGTATTTATTTTTGCAGAGGAACTAAGACTAAGTTAGTTATATTTTGCAAGAATCAGAAATGAATAGAGGAGCTGTAAATATAGGAAAGTTGGAGATTTTTTTTCCAGCTCAGCTCTTGGTGCCCAATATTGTCAGTTCACCACAGTTCACTGTTAAGTGAATAGACTTTTATATGATCTTCTTTGTGGTCTTCCTGGTAATATAAAATATATGTTCAGAACGCATATAATTTAGACTATCAGAATTTGTCTTAATAAACTTATCCTAGTAATGCTGCATTAGTTTGAAAAAGACATGTAGTCCATCAAGTTAAACCCTTCCACACAACAATATTTGTTGTAAAATCACATTGTCACATTAATGTTATCAATTAAATATGATTTATTTAATATAAAAATATGTTAGGGTTAAGATTGTTGTTCTATAGTCCTTGCACATTGAGCTGCGGTTTATTTATTTTTATTATCCGTTTTTAGTATTTATTTATAAACCGAGATAGACTAATAATATGTAAAATGAAACAACAGACATACTGAACCAAAAGGTGGGAAGGGTCCTTCTGTAACAATTCATTAGTCTAAATCTAAGTTTTTGCTTACTGGGCAATTTGTTGGTGCTATATACATAACAATGATAAAAGTAATAGTTTGCATAGCTATATGAATCGGCACTGGATCACAGCCCTGCTTATGCTCTGTGTTGGGAATATATGTGTATGAGCAAAACCCATAGTGCATTTTTCACATTCAGCACTATATTGTCAGAACAGCACCCGCACCTCCCTTAAGGAGCCACTGGGTGGCAGCAGCTCCCAATAATTGAGATGGCACTGTGATTATATGCATTTGGTTAGATCACTAGTTGGAAATACAGATATGTTCTTTGTTTGTTTGTTTGTTTGTTTGTTTGTTTGGTTTCTACTAAAGTGATACTAGTTTTATACAAAATAGTAGCCTTTCAGAATCGTACATAAAAGTGTGTTGCTTTAGACTTTACAGGTTAGTATTAAGTTTGGTGTTGTCATCCATTATTATATGAACCCTTTCAAGCTACTATAATTTTTTAAAGAGGTGAATAGAGTTTCAGTTAACATGCAATTAATTTATCCAATACCTTGTCAAAATCCTGAAATCAACATTTGTGCCCATCTGATATGCCACTTGGAATGGTGACGTGCCCACCACAGACTTGATGGCTCCAACAGAAGCAGCTCTGTCAATCTGGAACTTTGAAATCAGGTCAAATCCTGGAACGGGACAAGACCATCAGGTCAGTTGTAACACTTTGTTACCAAAATAGGCCATTCTAGGCACTCTTGGTAATAGCAAGAAACAGATAAATAAAAGACTACAACCTACCAGAAACAAAAGGAACTTGTGGAGGTATGGATGTTATAAAGATTCTTTTTTAACAATTCAGGTTCTGGACTACTCACAAATAAAAGGGCATAGTCAGTCTATTAATGATCAATATCCTAAATCTATACCATTGAGAATGTTTGACTGGTAAAACATAAAATAGTAATGTATGCAAAATGTTGTTTACCCCATTATATCTGGAGCGGTCTAGGGTTTTAGTTATTTTTTCTTATTTTATTTCTTGTTTGTTACAGGAAAGGTTGACATTAATAGATGACATTGCTATGTAGTGTGTATTTGCTTCCTTGAAGATCCACTCACCTGGTAGGTCATCTTCTCCATTATTAATTGGAGGGCATTTGTGTTGCACGTGGTTGAATTTGAGGTTGAATGGAAATCCTGGAGAGAAATGATTAATTACAACCAAATAGTTTGCATGACATTTTTTCATAGAGTACAAAGTAATTAACTGGATCTTCAAAACATTAATAAAGGGACTCTTTCAACCTTTTTTATAGTGTGAATGCAGAGGGAAAAAAAGGTTAGAAATTATCTATCCATTTAGATTAGAATTCCAAGCGAATGCATAAAATAAGAGAAATATATGTTTTTTTTGTTTTGGTTTTTACTTTACTCTTATTTATTTATTTCTTCAAAAAACATACAAAAAATCGTTATTATGACATTTCAGTTCAATAACAATAATTATCAATTTCGTTACAATGTTGCTTAAATTAGAGCATATACTAAACATATATATATATATATATATATATATATATATATATATATATATATATATATATATATTTGACTAACAAGACAAAACAACAGACTTAAAAAAAAAGACAAAACTATTCTGGTGCATTCTGCTTCTTGCTGTGTTTATACTTTTACTTCTGTATTTATTAAACCAGTATCATCCATGTTGTTTTGTTTAACCATATAATTATTTATTTCTCCAGCAAGGTCTAGTCTAGGTCCCCCCATTGAGAGTCAGGATCCATGAGTTCCAATATTCGCCTTTCTCAAAGTTCAATCAATTTAAGGTTTCGATTCCTCTCTCCATAGTGAGAGAGGACCCAATTGTGCCTTTATCATCTGCAAAGTGATACAATCAACAGATTTCCACCTCCTAGCAATAAGTGTTTTAACAGTCGTCAATAAGTGGAGCAAGAAGATCCCACCTATTGTTTTTTTGGTAAATTAAGATGCAATACAGGCCTTTCGAGAGTTAAAGTCCAATTTTCACCGAAGTTTACCAGAAACTTTTCTCCATATTCCACTAATTCTTGGGTATCCCCACCAAATATGGACCATGTCTCCTCTCCCCTGTCACATCTCCAACATACCGGTAAGGTAGTTGGATACATCATAGCCAACACAGAGGGCACCAGGTACCAACGATTTGATTCTTTGTATTATACCTCATCTAGGCTTAAACAGTGGATTTTCTTACACACATTCTTACCACAGTGCATGATACCATTTGTCAGGGGTGATTTCTATTAGGAGGTCCTTCTCCCATTTTTTAATCGCTGTAGGTACACATATCTGCCCCTTTGCTCTTATATCCAGTCTCTTAAGCCAGCAGATGTTTACTGCTTTGTATTTCTAATATATTTGCAAGTAGGTTGAGAAATATGTGTTTTAAATGTGTCTGTGGTGTCTTCTGCTTATGACATCACCTTGTGGTTTGATATGCATATTACACATACCCCACTGAGAGACCACAGACACATTTAAAACATAGATTTCCATTATTTTATGCATTTGCATGCAATTCTGATAATACATTGTATAGATCATTTTTTCATAGTTTCCCAGTAAAAACAATGTTTTGGTTGACAGTCCCTTTATTTAGCATCTTTCAATGGTGTTTTTCATGGCAGGGTTCATTAATCTACATTAGTACATATTGTAACTACATCAGTGATACATTTATAATTGTGTAGTATTCTATGTAAACCCGTTGTAACAATATGGCATGAGCAGTGCTTTAGGAAGAGGGGTATAGTTACAAAATAGGTAATACATGCAAATAGTTTGAGGTGGATAGTCATTCTTAAACTTACACTCAGTGTTCATCTCTCAGCAGTATTCAAATAAAGTATTACAAAACATGCACAGAAAACATGCTGATTGTCCCACAATCCAGGTACATTCAAAGTGTGACCCGAATATGACACAAAACACATTTTGCCTTGTGTTAAATACAGGCAATATATACAATACTGACACAGTATCCAGCTTAAAATTATGATACTTGGGCACACTAGATAGGTTGACATATAAGTGCTTTCCTAATGGCGGATGGCACAGTATTAACTCTATAAAATTATTATTCTCTGCAAATAGATACAGCATATCTAAAAAAAAAAATAGTGCCAGTAATGAGTGTACAAACAAATCCAGTGAGCATCATCATAGTTCTATTTATAGTGTCAATGAATACTAGAGACCATATTTAATGGGGGCCAGAGGGTCACATTCTGGTAAAATTGACAGGTCAGATATAAGTAGGCAGTTCACATATCCTCCCGTTACAAATATGTTCTATCTAGTTAAAATATCTTGATGAAATGTGACGTCTGGCAGAAAGAGGCAATGGGTGAGGTGTGGCCAGTGAGTTCCAGGCTCTGATTGCTGCCTCTGTATTGCAAGGAGTGCCTGTGGGGATTGTGGTTATACAGCAGGGAGTCTGTGGTTCATTGCCATTTACAAGAACTAGAGAGGGGAGATCAAATAAACGACCACCTTAATCTAAACAGTCAATGCTCTAAATTTCTGAAAGCAGTTGCTGTGAGCAAGGAAAAATAAACATTTTTCTTTACAAACCAGTTCAATATGACCCAGAGACATTTTTGGAAAATGTTACTCAGGTCTGGTTTGTAACTAAAGGGGCCTGGGTTGTGGGCTCTGGGCAGAGCACCCACTCTAACACAGAGAGACCTTTCTATCCAGCAGCGCAGTCTGCAAAGGCTTTTCCTTTAAACAACATTTGCTGTGCAAAAACACCTTTGAGACTACATGTAGCATGCACTATATTGACAATCAAAGCCCAAATCATGAAAACTGGCCACAATCCAGTCACGTAGGATCAAAGAGTAATTCATTAAGCTGCATCTGGCTGGGGTTTATTATCAGAAGCCACAAAACAACTTGTAGCTGGAATTCACCAGTAAATGATGGAAGGTGTAATACAGAAGGCAAGGAGAACAAAACAAACAAAAAAACACATTCAATATTATACAAACAGCAACATTGTATCAACTTAACTAAATGTATCTATTTTAATGTATCTACTAGTAGATCCCAGCACTGCTAGTCACTGTTTTTGCATTTCATTGCAACTAAACAATACACACATTTATTACATAAGAATACATACATAAATGCATTGGCAAACTATATATAATTTAGTAATAGTACACACTCCTCTGACACTATATATAATAGTCTTGCCCACACACACTACAAACTACATACATATGCAAACCCTTTCACAAGTCTGCATTATACTCATTTAATAAAGCACTTAAGCATGCACATACTTAGCAGATAGCAAGCAGAAAAATACAGAGAGCTATAGAGACCCTGCACCTACAACAAACAGTATGCCACATATCAAAAGGTATACAATTCACAATAATAGACTTTAAAAAAAGTTAAGACTGTAAGCATAGAAACTGGGCACCAGGTATTAAAACTCTACAAATACACTATCATTCTAGCCTATATTGTATAGACATTATATCATTTAGAAATCTATAAAATATTATATCAAAACAAAAATACATACTTCCTTGTAAGCTGTGTATAATTTCACTAATGTAAACAGTCTATATTCCAAACGTATCCAATAATCACACGGGTACAGGCTAAAATACACTATAGATTCAAGCACAAGCATATACAGCATGTACAAACAAATCATGCACACATATAAAAACACTAGAGGGTCTACTGAATAAAGAGAGAATTGCTGGGGACTGAAACTGGAAGGCCGAAGTAGCTGAGCAGAAAAAAGTATCCCATTCATCTGAGAGTTTCCAACTCGGCTACATTGGCCTAAAGTTTGAAATTCATATCTTAATTCCTTGCAATGCTCTCTTTATTGAGTAGACCCTCATGTATAAAAATAAAGATATACATAAATCATACACACACACTACTTTACATGCACACAACTACGTTATGCTTGCAAAAATAATAATAAATCATATTCACAGAGAAACTTGTTTACAAATATCAATATAAATCATACACACAGAAACATAACATGTTTACATACAAACATACCATAATAATATATACACAAATAAAATACCATAGATATACAAAAAGAAACCAAATATATGCACAAATAAGTTATTTGGTGCATACACATATGAACATGTTGCATATACATACATGTAGAAGGGGCATGTCACTTACTTGTGTAATGTTCTATTGTGGAGGATACTAATGTTCCCAGCAAGCTGACCAGACACAAGGCAAATGGAGCTTTCCTGTGGGAAACAAATTTACTTAGTATGGTGGTCCATGGTGAGTATCAAACCCTGCATATAGAAACCAGCTCCCCAGGGCAGCTGTCTGTTTCCTCTTTCTCACACTGTTGATCCCAGGTGAGCTCTCATGGGAAAGTCACTGCACAGTCTGATGCTATTGACTTTATACAGTAAACATACAGTTCAGCCTTAATACTGTAGATTCCCCATTCTTACCAAATGCGCTTCATGATTCCTTATTGCTTGGCATTAGATCCCTGATATTCTTAGGAACTACAACTTACAAGGACTTTCTAATTATTTATAGGGTCTGTAATGCTCTAGAATTCCCCCCACCAATGAGAAAAGGTCTGACTAGACTGAAGCCCGCCTCCTAAACAATCTATGTGTGTGTGTATGTGTGTGTGTACAGTATGCCTGTGTTCATGGGCTGCTTGTGAAAGAGGCTCAGTGAGAGGTCTGGCAAATAGCTGTAGCTGAAGTCATGATATAAGTCTGCAGAAACATTTCTTCAATGTGTAAAAAATAATTAACACATGTCAGCCACGTTGAATGTGTTATCTTTTTTATATACTGTAATAAATTGGAAACTTTCTTATATACTATCACTTACGCATGTGGACGTGTGCTACAAAAATGTGTAACCTTTGTAATATTATTATTATACTATTTGTGTCTGCTTTTCAATTTACTCTCCTAATTTCTTTTCTCCACATCCCTTGTGACAGGATCTCTCCAATCCTCTTATTTTTGTCAGTTTCCTCACACCCTATAATATTACCCTTCTCATGTAATGTCATTGTCCTTCTGACACACTTTCCATGCTCTATCTTCCCGTGTGTGTCAGTATTACTGTCACACTCTTTCCAAATCATTTTCATTACCAGCTATATCATTGCACATTTGACACCATTTCTTTGTCTATTTCCTTCCTTATATATAAATCCTATGAAGAGGAATGTCAGAACTGTCATGCCCTTGAACTCATAGAGAGAACTAATAATGTGTGTGACTAGTTCAACCAAGGACAGACCGAACTTAAATAGCTTGCCCTGTAGGATAGCAGCAGCTAACCCACATTTATTTATTGTTATTTCTACCAATCTAGGAGATGCCCAGATATGGACTCCTTGCCTGCTGTGTCTAGAGTGGAATCAGTCCACCCTATTAACAAGTACATCTGGTGTTGCTGTGTTGAGGAGGCTTGCCTACCAATTCGGGGCTAAACTACCATTAAAGATGGGATAATCTAGTACCAGCATTAAAGTATTTCATTTTTAATATCACATGTGACCAAAACAACTTGTGTACTGTTTCCAAGGTGAGCTATGCCAAAGGACAGGCTTTTTAAGCTTTGTCCATGGTTGAGCTTGCTTCATTTAGACAATTCCTTGTTTTCCATGAGAACATACATCAAATGATATTGCATAACGATTTTGAAATATTACTGAGATGTAGACAAGTTTAGAAATAATGATTTTTAATGGTGTCCTTCAAACTTGCTTTCGTTGAAGAATCGTCTATTATGAGCAATTAAAACCTTACAGACCATTGGCATTCTAGTTGTCAATTAGTTTAAGTAATATGAGCTCCCTGAGGCAACTCCCATAAGTTGGATTGGTTGTATGGACACTTCTTACGGATCATACAGTCAAGCTGCTCCCACAACTGTTCCATAGGGTCCAGTGACTATGCTTGCCACTAAATTATAGACAGAATACCAGCTAACTGCTTATTCCCTACATAGTTATTGAGTAGATTGGAGCTGTGCTTTAGGTCATTGTCCTGTCAAGAACTGTCCACAGGGTATGATATGGCTTTGCAAAATGGAGTGATATCATTCATACTTCAAGATCCCTTTTACCCTCTACAAATATCCCATTTCATCACTATGAAAGCACCCCCAGACCATCAAACTGCCTCTACCACGCTTGATGCAAAGTGTTAAGCACTCCGAGAGCATCTTTTCGTTTTGTCTGTGTACGCACATTTTCCACGAAAACATAAATTTCCTTGTCTGTCCATAAGATTTTTTCCCATTCTTCCGCTATCCAGTGTCTGTGTTGTTTTGTCCATATTAATTGTTTCTGTTTATTGGCTAGTCTGAGATATGGCTTTGTGTTTGCACCTCTGCCTAGAAGGTCAGCCTCCTGTCGTTGTCTCTTCACTGTTGACGTTGAGACCGGTGTTTTGTGGGTACATGTATTGAAGCTGCTAGTTGAGGAACTCTCTTCCTTTCTCAGAACAAGAACAGACTGACAAGATTCAGAACTGGCCATTGAACCCACATATAATCAGCTGGTTTAAAGAAGGTTAGTTTTATTGGTTTTTTAATCAGCACAACTGTTTTAGCTGTGCCAAAATAATTGCAAAAGGTTTTTCTAATGATCAATTAGCCTTTTAAAATGATAAACTTGGATTAGCTAACACAGGAGTGATGGTTGCTGATAATGGGCCTCTTTACGTCTATGTAGATACTTCATTACAAATCAGCCATTTCAATGCATTCAATTAGTGAGGGTGCCCAGAACTTAAAATGAATAAACATATGTAAATTAAATCCAAACTTATGTAGTTGGAGATGCAGGAATCACCTAGAAAGAGAAAAAAATTATAAAAACAATAGTGAATTATCAATGATACAGGGTACCATCCTCCAAAATCAATCAATTGAGGTTCTGTACACTTTTAAATTGTATATAGTGAATTTTATTTTGCACATTTTAGAAAGTTGCCAAGCTATAAGAAAACACCATCATTTAAATGCAATTGTATATATCAATTATCTGCATGGCTATGTGACATTTGTTGCATAGAATAATGCAATGTTTCCTTATTTGCTAATCTTTCATCCGGTTTCTATTCCTTAAACAGTCTTGAAAAATATGTTGTTCCAATATTTAACAAAATGTGATTGTTTCTTTTGAGCAGTAGGTGAATACTAGAACCTCCTTAATGACCAGAAAGGTCAACAAAGTGTATGTGAGTGTTATATTATTAGAATGCTATTAAATAAGAAGGAAATGTGAGAAAAAGTAAGCTGCAGTCAATGGTTGTGACTTGAGCTTAGAAAATATTTCAAAATTAAATGCCTCTTGAAGTCACAGAATCTGTGGGTAGTGATAGCAAAGAAGGGACATGCATAATCATGAAGCAGTTGATTATATTTCTGAATGATGTTACTCTATATATTATATCTGTTTCACCAGATGCAGTTTCATGCTCTCCCAATTACTGTCATTACTCCAAGGGCAGATGTAATTTTATGTCAGTCTAGACTATGTCAGAAATAAAGATTATTTGTAGCATAATAATCACATCATTTTTGTAATATCCATCATATGAAAATCAATTTATTTACTCTCCGTGCTCAGTGGCCATGCATTGTACGATTTTGATAACTGAAGCCAATAATTAAGGTAAACACCATGATAATCACTGTTTCTGTAATAACTCTAAACCCTTCTAATCCATTGCAAATGTTTACTTGATGGGATTTTAATTTTAAGCTCTTAAAAAAACAGGCACCTTATGGTAACATTTTTCACTGTTTGAGTTTCGGGAGGAAGATTGCTCTCATCATTCCCGTCATTCTTATACTTGTACAATTTTTTTTTTTTTACCCCAGATAAATTATTTTAAACTTTTGAAGATTCAATATATTTAATTAAGCAAGGGTAAAATAGCAATTCTGGTTCTGTACAAATTTAGCACCACATGTAGGTAAATTGAGTCAAAACTCTTAAAGGTGAGGGATCCATTTTAATCCGTTATGTCATTATTAGTTCAAATAATTCGCATTTCTGTTCTACTTTTCCAAAGCACAATACACATTGGAGGTCATGTATAAAAACTCTCGCACTGCAAAAGACGCAATATCCATTTGTTATGTATAACAGCGGTTGCGCCTTTTATAAATCCTGATCATTTGTTGTGCGGGAGAGGGAACTAGAGTCTAAGCTCCAACTAATATGAATGTATTATTTCATTGTTACTGATTTACAAATGATTCTACAGGTATACCTAGTTTATGTGATCAAACCATGTACCGCCCTGCTACTTGCTCTCAGCACGACCATGTCAAGAGGTACAAACATAGTTACTACCACTTGAACATCTATAAAATCATACCATATCAGTATTGCCCTTTATATAGACAATGATGATGCTATTGCTGTTTTTTTTTTATGCATGATTTACATACTCGTTCATAATTGAGAATGAGAAAAAATTATCATTTGCCAAGAATTTGGATCTTTTTTCCTTTAAATTATGGTATTGAACTGGAAATTAATGCCATTTGGCAGAGTGTGTGGGAGGGCACATTAAATGTCCCATTATCCACATCCGGTCCAAAATATCCTTTATACAACTTTAAGGACTGAAGAGTTTCAGCATTTCAGGAATAACATCTGGAATTACTATGTTGCTGCTTGAAAACCAGTAAGGCTTTTTACTAAAATATCATCAAGGAACAAGGAAGACTGCTTTTAATGATGTTTATGTCTGACATGTTTATTAAATAGTTAGAAATGGACTGTACTGTTTGTAATTAAGATGTATTAAGAAATGTATAAGGGGTGACTGACCAAATACAAATAAAGAATAATCTCCATTCAGCTTCAAAGAAAAGTGAGCATAAAATCATCAAGCTTACAGACCAGCATGTCATATAAACAGTTCAAGAGGCTGCTTCAAGGCCTGAATATGTTCAGACTAGCTACCGTGACTGTAGACCACATGAATAGCCTATCTGCAGTTTCGGCAGGCCTCCACTACACATTGGGGTTTATGTATAAAAACTCCCGCACTTTAAAGTGTAAGGAAGTGTAAAAAAGACACTATCACTGTTCGTTATGAATAACGGCGAGTGTTACAGGGGCAGAGGTTCCTCCAACACCAATCAGAAGGTTTTCAGTGCCTTAATCTTTATACATTGCGGCATCTGTCAGGAGTCTTCTATACGTAGGCGCCCATACGTAGGCGTACAGGCAGATATCACCAGTGTTTTGTGCTATTTGTATGTGCGCCATGTTTATAAATCAACTGTATTGCCCCTTTAATAATAGATACTTTCCTTTGCAGCCGCTACATTCCTTGTATGGTCTACAACTCTCCTGTAACTTCAGCGCGTCTACCCTTTCAAGCATGCAAAGCTTCACACAAGCTGCCTCACTATTAATTTCCAAAAGTGGCCTAAAAACTAACCTCTTGAGAGACGCTTACAGGTCATCCAACTAGAACATCCATTAGGTAACCATTTGTCAAACCCAACACACTGTCACAGATCCCTGATATACTTCTTCCACCTCCTTCTTTTGATTCTGCCTGAATTGTAGGTGCTATAATACTACATTTTAGTTTAATTTAAATGTAATGCCCAACAGCTAGATCGTTTTGTATTTTTTTCCATATTTGGATTCAGATACCACATTGTTGAAGGGAAGTTTTATCTTGTATGTACATTTAACATGTTTCACGCCTCAGTAAAGTGCAGCAGTGAGCGATAGAGTAGATAATAAATGGACCTCATGATAGTAAATGGCCTGACTACAGAGTCTGTTAAAACCTGAAGGTCACGGGTTCAAATCCCAACATGCACCTTTCACCACTTCATCCCTCCAAGGTTAATATATATAACTATTCCATGCATGCTCAAATTCCCCCATGACCACTACAATGGCAAGTGTGCAGACCTAAAATGCCAATGGCAGGTTCCCATTGATGTCTCACATCACTGTAAAAGTGTTTATTTGCTCTATACAGTATTTACATTGATACTATTGTAATTCATGAGTGCTGAGAGGCTTTATTAAATCCTATTGGTGAAAATGATTTGTTTCCAAAATGCTTCTGGTCCTAAGCATTTTATATAAAGGATATTCAACCTGTGTAAATAGTAGTTATCAATCTTCTCTGTAATATTATATTAGTGATATTGCAGAAGGTCTTGATGGTAAGGTATGTATTTTTGATTATGACACAAAGATTTCCAACAGGGTCGATGTTCCTGGAGGGATAAGCCAAATGGCAAATGATTTAGCTAGAAAAATGGTCAGGGTTGTGGCAACTGACATGTAATGTGAATAAATGCAAGATAATCTTGGGCATAAAACTGCACATTTTAGAGTGGCCTTTTAATTTGGCCAGCCTAAGGCACACCTTAGGCCTTTTGAAGAAAAAGTCTTAGCTCTTTGAGTTCAGCTCATGAAAAATGGGGGCAAAAACAAAAGTGTTGCATTTCAAATTTTGTTTAGTGTATTTATGTAATTGATGTTGTGGATATTCATTTCCTATTAATATGTATGTGTACAAAAATGCATAAAATATATGGACGAGGGGGCAGAGCCAGCTAGCCACGATGGCAGACAGCTCCATAGTATAACTCGATAATTAGCTGCATACAAGTGTCGGAAATAAACAGGGGACAGAAGCCTGCTGACAGCTCCAAACCTAAGGGGACAAAACAGACACCTAAACACCTCCTTCCAAGCAAGTTTTGTGGTCACCCACCGAAGCAAAATTCAAGCTATTGTTATGAAGCGTTTAGTCTCTCTTTAAACTCCTTTTAGCGTTCCTCCTACCATATCAAAAGTATAAAGTCCATTTATTTCCTCCTCTTCTTCCATTACAAACCACTTATTGCCATTCACCACCTTCAACAAACCATAATTTCATCCAAATCCAGAGATAGTCCGTGTCACGAAACACTGTGACTCTGGAAGCCAGCTGGGAAAGGTGTGTTAAACTGTGATTGTATGATTGTGTATCCTCATTGGTCCACCTTCCAGACTGGTGCCAGGTTTAATTGTATTGTCCATTGTGTGAAAGTTAATCCCCTTAAGTGTACTGTTCAATCTCCCCAGATATCAAGATGTTGCTATATAAATGTGCTTTCCTGTTCTTCTTGCTTGTGACAAACCTTGGTAGCTGTGTCTACTTCTAGGGATCACTATATTTTTATTGACGTCCAGGGGGTTGGCGAGGAAGCTGATACTCTATTCCTAAGGACTTGGGCTGAGAAGATATCAAATCCCTTACAAAACGAGAATTAACATCAGGCTTCCTAGCCTTGTTCATGGCAAGGTCTGTGAAGATCTGCAAAGTATCATTAAATTGTCTGTCACAAGGTCCAATAAATGTCCACAATGAACATTACTGATGCTCATGCCTATTCATTAACCCTCTCCCCATTGTTTCGTTCTTTTATTGTAAAAGTCATCAAACTTCAGTAGCACATGAAAATGTTATTTTTGATCTAACGACTATGTATGGCTTGGCTTTTTTTTTTTTTTTTTAGTTTCCAGCTTTATTGCTTAAGTCAAAACATACAGTAAGAATAAAAAGACAGTAATAAAATGATAGATGGCAGAGATTTATAAACATACAGTATGCTAATATATTCGCAGCACACTGCCCAGGGTATGCAACAATGCAATACAGCAATATTTCCACATTTATACATTACCTTTTTTACATTTTGTACATTTACTGAATCTTTCATTGGTCCCAAGACACAGTCATATTACGTTAAATAGATGTCGCTCTCCTGGATGTGCTTCATTGGTTATATGACAATACATACATGAGTCCTTATTGGTGGTTTGGGTGGTGGTAGTTGTTGTACGGTTGTTACTGTATTTGCTGCACTTTGATTATGTATCCTGCATAATAGGTTCCTAATCATTGTTTACACACCCTCTCCCCAGTCCGGGCAAGTGTATGTCACAGCACAAAACATGTCAGGTGTTTCATGTTATACTTTATAAACCTAGTATTTGTTTAGAACTGATGGTTTTTAGCACCACTTGAAAATGTATTTGAGTTTCACATTAACTGTACCATGTACCTACATTATTTTCTTAGTTTAACAAAAGGTAAGGAGAGTCTATCGTCTACAGGTTTGAAAAAAATTGAAAATCTTCATTACAAGAACCACCTTGTAGTGCTGTTCAAATATGATTACTTTGTATGCATGACATTGTACAGATATATTTTAAGAGAAACCCCCCCTCTTTATTCCCCACATCCCTTTCCATTAAATTACACGGTGTCAACAAATCCGTACTATCAACACACAGTCTCACCCTGGTGAATGCTCCTCTCTCTATGAGTCATGGTTTGTCAAAATGATGGCGCTATGTAAGACCAATTTCCTTTCCTTCCTGCAAACCTAAAGAAAACATATTTTACATTCATAGAACAAGAGCTGCAAAGAAGGATTCTTGCTAATAGCTTGAATTCCAACAATCAAACACAAGGAAAAACATTCAACACATTTAAAAACCTACTGACATTGGGGTTATTCTGTATCACACTGGGTGAAGCATGAGAAAAAAAATACTAACCAAGAGAGCAAAATATCTATACATCCAGTGGTCATATGAGTGATTTAACACTAGAAAACAACTTTTCTACTTTTCTTTCTGGGCTTTGTGTAGAATTTCATATAAAAATCTTTTCATTCTTATTGACCCGGTGCCTCCAAGCATAGACACTACTGTTCCCCTCTTCCCCCATGGCGCCCCCCCCCCCCGTCTTTCACCCCCCTATGTATGTGTCCCTTTCCTCTTCCTTGCCATGTCTATCTCTTCCCCCCCCCTCCACCTGTTCTGTCTCTCTCCCACCTCCTGTCTCTCTCCCCCTCGCTTGTTCTGTTTCTCTATCCCCCCCCCCCCTCCACCTGTTCTGTCTCTCTCTCTCTCCCTCTGTTCTGTCTCTCTCTCTCCCCCGTTCCTCCTGTTCTGTCTCTCTCTCTCTCTCTCCCCTCCCCCTGTTCTGTCTCTCTCTCTCCCCTCCCCCTGTTCTGTCTCTCTCTCTCTCTCTCTCTCTCCCCTCCCCCTGTTCTGTCTCTCTCCCCCCTCCCCCTGTTCTGTCTCTCTCTCCCCCCTCCCCCTGTTCTGTCTCTCTCTCCCCCTGTTCTGTCCTTCTCTCACCCCCTGTTCTGCCTCTCTCTCCCCCTCCCCCTGATCTGCCTCTCACCCCCTGTTCTGTCCTTCTCTCACCCCTGTTCTGTCTCTCTCTCCCCCCCTCCCCCTGTTCTGCCTCTCACCCCCTGTTCTGTCCCTCTCTCACCCCCTGTTGTCTCCCCCCCCCCCCCCCCCTTGCCTGCAGCGTCTGCTTCACAGGGAGCCACAGACAGCAATAGAAAGTGCTGCTCGGCTCCCCATGCCTGCATTAAGCATGGGGAGCCGAGCAGCACCTTCTCTTGCTGACCTGGGCTCCCAGTGAAGCAGATGCTGCTCTGCTTCACAGGGTGGGGGCGGAGCTACACCACTGAGCCGGTTAGCTCCGCCCCCTCCCCATACCCAGCACAACATGCCAAGCAGAGGGCTGGTGAGGGGGGATCTTTTGATCTCCCCAAGCCAGTGCCACTACCGGCTTTTTTTTTTTTTTTCAACGACCGGGCAGGCGCCCCCTGGAGTGTTGCGCCCTATGCGATCGCACAGGTCGCACACCCCTAAGGCCGGCCCTGGACTGTATCACCTAAACATTGTTTTTACAGTGAAAGTTGACAATACAAAACAATAGAAAATGATCTATACATTGTGTTAGCAAAATTGTAAGCATATGTCTAAATTAGGAGAACAATGGGGTTTAAATGTGTCTGTGGAGTCTCCTGTTTATGACATCACCTGTCGCTTAATATGGCAATTACACGTTTCCTACCGAAAATCAGTTCATTTGCATATCAAGTCACAGGTGATCAGCAGGAGACTCCAAAGACACATTTAAAACACATTTTTCTTCTAATTTAGGCATTTGAGTGCAATTTGGCTAACACAATGTATAGATAAGTTTCAGTCATTTTTATTCTGTACATTAACAGTAGAAACAATGTTTAGGTGATACATTCTTTGTAAGCATTTTTGTGAATGAGCCATGTCCCAAAAGAAACAGCTCCAAATATACTTGGATTGTTGCTACAAACTCATATTTAAGTTGTGGTAGGATAATCTATACAGTGACCCATCAGGCTTCTATAAACAGCTACACAATACAATACATCCAAAGTCTCTTGGAACTGCTTTGGTGTTACATTTGTGTGTTCATCAGTGGCCATTCTGTGCAAGCCATTTTAGGAAAATGTCAAAGTTGAGCATGCATTAAAGGACAATTCAACATTTTTTAACCCTAGAGCAGCACGCGCCAGCCTCCAGACCTGCTGTGTTTCAACTGTGAGATACAGCAGAGAGTAAGGTGATGAGTAAGCGCTATATGCGCGAAACGCGTCAAGCTTAGTGACTGCGGTTTTTCACTTTCATCCATCTTTATTTGCTGTGCAACTATTTACCTGTTTTTGGATTGAATAAACATCACTTACTTCACCTATACCGACTCCTGGAGTGCCATTGCTCTACTCTTCATTTCTCCCTGACAGCAGAGAGTAAGCCAGCGTGTATCTAATAAGATACATTTAAGGTTTACTTGGGAGATGCAGGATATCTTTTTTAACTCTTGCTTCCTTAAAGGGTTTTTTGTACTGTTTTGCCCATAAAACATATTAGGCACATGCCAGTTATACCACTGGAGATAGGAGGGTGGATTCTTAATGTTTATTCCTCCTATCCTGGTCAAAGTCCACTCTTCCTAGCTCCACTCATGTTCTATTGGTTTGAGAGCATATTCTGTCCATTTTTCACATATGACCCATGCACATCGCCTTAACAAAAAAAAAAAAAAAATATATATATATATATATATAAATATATTAGGGTTGGATGGAAGCTTGGGATATAAATTGAGTTAAACTGGTGTCCTTGTACATACAAACACTTTGCCCATCCCTGGACACTGGTGTCCTTGTACATACAAACACTTTACCCATCCTTGTACACTGGTGTCCTTGTACATACAAACACTTTGCCCATCCTTGTACACTGGTGTCCTTGTACATAGAAACACTTTGCCCATCCTTGTACACTGGTGTCCTTGTACATACAAACACTTTGTCCATCCCTGCTCCTTGTAATATGCTAAGGGGTCAAATGAGCAATATAACAACTCACACAAACAGTAGACTAACAGAACTGGAATACTAACACTAATTTGTTCAGGTGTAGATTGGAAAGTATACAGAGACGAAGCCTCTGGGAGATCCAAATGAGTGTATCAATCTATATAACAATCATGGGTATAAATAACTAGGACGAAGATGAACTCTCAACATCAATTACATAAATACTGCTTCCTCCTCCACAGCCCCCATAAACCCTATTGAAATGCTTTCAAACAGTTACTAAATATCATGGTAACATTGTGACACTTTTTATGGTTCTAGTGACACTTTTTATGGTTCTTTGCTCATTATCACAAATGGCTCACATCCTCCTCAGTGTGGCTTCAGTGACAAGTAAGTGTCATACGCTAGGAAACTAAGGGGAAAAGCTTTCAAATGGGTAGGTGTAGGAGGTGCTCAGTTGAAAGGGTGTATCAACTTCATAATTATTACATGCAATAAAGTGAATAATACTATTAGTGTGTTCCTATATCAGATACAATTTCAGAGGTAAAATTTCCTCAGAGGAAGACGCGGGCATGGGTAAAACGCGTCAGGTTTTATACCAAACATGGTATTGAATGCATTTTATCTGCCTATGTTAAAATATGTAATTGTATTTTAAGTGGAAGAAATCTGGAATGATATTTGTTTTACAAACACTGTATACAACCAATCTGTTATAAAAAAAAAGGTGCTTACATCATTTCTTTTACATTCATGTATCTTCCCAAAATCCAAAACAATGTCATGGAAGACTTTGTAGTAATTTAGATGGATAAAAGACCTAAGTCCATAAAGTTCAACTATACTAAAAATCTTACTCATGCAGCAATGTCCACATGAGTTTAAAGAGTCCAAAGGGAGCAGATGGTTCAATCACACTTTGCTCAGCGTTTTAATGGCTGGAAAAATAGTATATAAAAGAGTGCCAATGAAGATGGTGGACGCACTTTAACAGAGCTCCGTAGCAACAAATATCCTCCAGCAACAATCGGCTACGTACCGCTGCTATGGGCCGCCAAAACCGGCAGAATACCACTGCCAAGGCTGAGAAGAAGAGGCTGGATAACTCGCCACCACCCGCAGCCGCGTTTTTCGGACGAAATCAGAGTGCGGGAGATGCCGTGGGCCTACCTAAAATGGCCGCCAGTCACACACCAAACCTCACTCCACTTTGCACGAAGGCCTCGGATAGCCGAAACACCCCTCCTGAAGACTGGAGGATGGCGTTCAGCATGCTACCAACAAAAAGCGATATCGCTGAGATAGTGGAGAAAGCACTACAGCCCCTCCAAGCTGAACTGTCAGAGATGAAACAAGATATGCGACAGATGGAGGGTAAAGTACTTACCCTGGAGGAGGTAATGCCATTAACCTGTGAAACGGTGAACGCACTGAATACACACGTACAGACACAGGAGTTTCAGATTTACTCACTTCAACAACGGGTTGAGATGCTAGAAAATAAAAGCCGACAAAATAATGTCCGCATACGAGGGGTCCCTGAAGAAGTCGGTGATGAAGACCTACGCGCTACAGTTGAACAGCTATTCGACTCGATCCTGCACAAGTCCCCAGCAAACTCTACCGAAGTGGACACAGTGTTCCGCAGCAGGAGACTGAGAGGTCCGAAAGGAGTCATACCCCGAGATGTGATATGCACCCTACACTATTCTGCTGATCGGGATGCACTCTTGAAGGACTACCGCCATATGCCACCGGTCAAAATCCTGGACAAGGAGATCACGTTTTTTGCCGATCTCTCCCCTACCAAATTGCAGGCTCGTAAGGCCCTACGCCCGGTGACTGTGGAACTAAGAGCAGCTGAGATTCCATACACCTGGGGCTTCCCATTTGCCCTACAGGTCCGAAGGAACAATGTATTGCATGTTATTCGCCACCCAAAGGACTTACCATCTTTCCTCAGCGGGTTGGGCTTACCTAACATACAGGTGCCGGAGTGGCAGAAACCTGCTACTTTTCCCGGTCCCCTCTGCGTAAACCCTACAACGTCAGAGACTGGCTAGCCTAGCAACACCTAAGCCGACTACCTGTCATGGTTCGGGACCTTCCCATTGGGACGCAAGTTATAATTGGGGTTTATATCCCCAGAGACGACCTCTGCACCTTTAATTATGCTCCAATCTGGACTGTTCTAACACACTGTATATAGCCAATTTTCACATATTTTAATAAGCCTCGTCTACATAGTTGAAACAATAGGCACATGTCCAATGTATATTATAGCAGAAGGCACATACCTTACATTGGTTTGTTCTATTCGCTGGGTTTTCTCCCCCCCCTTTTTTATTAACAAATGGGAAGAGAAAGTTCCAAAGCCATATTAAGTTCTTTGTTGCAGCTGCGGTGCAGCGTTTGTATTGTTATATTACCATGGGGCTGCTGGCTCTGTTTCCCCCACAGAGGAGCTCCACTCTACCTTGGTTAGTGGAATTGGAGCTAGGTCAACTTTTTCTGACCGTAACCTGGTTTTTTTTTTGGTTTTTTTTTGTGGCGCTTTCACGCCATAGGTGGCCTGTCCCACCTGGGAGTTTCTCCCTATTCTTCGTCTTTACCTTCTTATCTGTTTTACCCTTTTCTTCCCATCCCCCCCTCCCCCCCCCCATATATGACTCCCCTCCCCATTTACCTATTTTTTCTCTTTCTCCCCCCCCTTTTTTTTTTTCTTTCTTTTTTTTTTTTTTTCTCTCTCTCTCTCCTCCCTCCCCCTTTATATAATTTTTTCATTCCTTTAAGACATAAGCATTTGTGATAAAAATGTTTTTTTTGAACTTGTTATGATTCAGATACGACTATATACAACCTACATGTTTATAATTTCATATTAATATGTAAAACTAATAAAATATGATTTATAAAAAAAAAAAGAGTGCCAATATTCTCTGTGCCCCAGATTCAAGTCCCTTAAACTGGTCATTCATTACACCATACCTGTGATCCAGGGTAAGGGTAACTTAGATGAAGTTCCTGAATCAGGGCCGGGCTTAGGGTTGCCACCTTTTCTTCAAAAAAAATACCAGCCATGCTACTACCTTCAAAGATTTAACATTTGGGGCAAGCCAATTTATTACCGGCCAAGTGGTAACCGTAGCCAGGCTAACCTACCCAGATACCAGGAAAAAGTTTTGTGGGAGGGAAACTAGTATTGTGATCATGAATGGGGCATGATTAAATGTTCCCATGGATCAATAGAAGTGGAATCAGAGGGACTGTGAGGGTTAGACACAGACATGGCTATCCTTCTTGTGATGCTCAGCCAGTATAATTGAAGCCTTTTGGCTGGTTGAGCATGATAGGAACAGTAGTCCCTAGCTAACATTGTTGTGACTCTGTAGCCTGTAAGCTGAAAACTCTAACACCACTCTGTAGTGATAACTAGAATTTACCACTATCTGTGGCTGGCAAACTGAGTGCAGATCACTAGGTCAAGCCACTGCCTAAAATGTTAGCTCTGTGTCCTCTAAAAACATTTTTATTATATACCTTATATCTATACTTTTAATATTCAATGAGGGTTGCACATGTAGGAAATGTTGTGATGTTATGGGTAGAAATATAAACCTAATAAAGAAGGAACCTCTATATCGAAGTACAGAGTCACAAACACGCTAAATGCATGTATCATATGAATCTAGTGATGATGAGGAAACATGTATGGCATGTCACGCTGAACGACTCCCTCCTGGCTGGCAGTGTTTGCAATGTATGAAGCTACATCATTGCAGGGACTATAAACATCTTACATGGTGTGTGTAAAACATATGGCAAATGTCCTGAAATTGGTATATATCATTGCAGTACTCTGTACACTGATTCATTTAGATTACATCCTAAAACCAGGAAATTGTGCCATTTATGTGCACTAAATCCTTTAATCACCTATAATTTATGCATTTATTTGCAAAGCTGTTTACGGTCAGCACTTCTGAAGATTTGGTGCTGCACTCTGCTGTGTGGTGGTTTTTACAAGAAAAGTGCTCATTTGCTAGAACCCATGGATGCAGCAAAGTCCTTCATGGAAAAGGAGCTGAAGGTATTTCCTGAGGTAGGAGACTCAGTGAGTTTAAGATTTAGCATTTCTGGCAGACATGGTGTTTCATTTGGATAACCTCAAAGTAAATTTACAAGGGAAGGTAAAGATGTTGGCTGAACTTGTACAAACGATGTTTGCATTTGCTAAAACACTCATGTCTTTCAGATACAGCTGCAAATGAGGGAACTAACACATTTTCCTTCAGTGTCACAAGATGGGGTGTTTATTTTTCTCATCCTTTCAAATGGTTTGGATAGAACATAATACATTGATATGGTCTTGCTACGTTTTTAAATACCCGTATATCTATCCAATATCTTACACAGTATATCTATCCAATATCTTACACAGCCTTTTCCTGGAAGGGACAGTTTACATGAATTCGGATTTGATTTAAAAAAAAAAGTGATTTATTTCTCCCGTTTTTAAGTATGTACTGGGGACCAAGTAAAGAATGCTATTACACAATGTTTCACAGTCTACAGCACCACAGCAGCAAAATATTAGACATCAAATTTTTGTAAACAGACATACATTTATCACAGATGCAAATATACATAAACACATAAGTATACATTGATAGACACACATCCTTTACAGAGCAGCAGCTTCCAGACACAAGAGGAGCTTTCCCTGCTGATTGTAGCACAGCCAATCACACTGGAGGAACAACTCTCTTGTTCTGGTTGGCCAATCGCAGGGGAAGAGTGTTTGTCCTCTCTAATTGTCTGCAGGGATTTACCTTTCAAGAGATACAGTATACTAATCACTGGCATGGACTGTGTGAGTGATAAAAGAGCAGCAACAAAGGCAAAAATAGAGGAGCTCCGTGGCAAACACAATTACTTGATTGATCATCACACTGCTGGTGACACCAAGTTCAAATATTTGCTTGGTTAATTGGTAGGATTGTTTAAGGTGTAACACTATTCGGCTCTGTGGTATCCAAGAAGATGTGTCTACAAACCTGCCTTTTGAATTCCTTAAACTATTTCCTAGCACTGGCCCATTTCTTGGGACCCAAAGAAGTACTTATTGACAGGGCACACAGAATGCTAGTCACAAAATGTTAATGGTGCTCTCCCCTTCATTGAACCTGTGCATTTTTATTAAATGAAGCAACAAATCATGCCAGCTGCTCTAAATCCTGATGGCCTCCTAGTTATCCCCTGTTACACATAACAAGCACTTAATTCCTTTCTAGAATGGCAGAGAATTCACATTAATGTGCATTGTGTGAGTGTTTCTCCACATTAATAAAACTCACACTGCACATTACTGTATCCCAACACACAATACGACTCACAACAATTACATACACAGTCACACTTATACACATAAATTAACTGCCCCAAATACACACACATTAACACATACAGATACAAACACAGCCACACAGTCACACTTACACTGCCACAGTCCCAAATACACAGACACACTTGTGCACATAAACAGTCCCCTTGACACACAGTCACCCATACACACAAACACCCATACACACCCTCACACCCACTTATACACAGACACACATACACACACAGTCACTCTTGCAAACATACACACATAGACACTCTTACACACACACACACACACACACACAGAGACACCCTTACACATACAGACACCCTTAAACACACACACACACACAGATATTCTTACGCACATACACACACAGACAATCTTACACACATACACACTCTTACACACATACACACAGACAATCTTACCAGGGCTGGACTAGCCTACCATGATACTGGGAAAATCCCCTGAGGCCGCCCGTCCTGGGGCTGCTTTAAGTAATCCAGCCATGGTCGCTTTAAGTAATTCAGCCATGGCAGCCTTAAATAATTAGGCCGCTTTGAAAACTTCTTCAGCAGCTGCTTTAAGAACTTCAGCCGCGGCTGCTTTAAAAGCTTCAGCCGCTGCCAGTAAGGCCTGTGCATTCACGTTGGGGCAAATATTAAAAGCACAATATAGGCACTGGGGAAAGTTTATTTTATTTTAATTTTGTGTGAGCGAGCATCAGAGTGTTTAAGTGTGTGAGTGAGTGGCAGAGTGTGTAAGTGTGAGTGGCAGAGTGTGTAAGTGTGTGAGTGAGTGGCAGAGTGTGTTAGTGAGTGGCAGAGTGTGTGAGTGAGTGGCGGAGTGTGATTAAGTAGCAGAGTGTGTGTGAGTGGCATAGTGTGTGTGTGAGTGGCACAGTGAGTGATTGGCAGAGTGTGTGTTAGTGAGTGGCAGAGTGTGTGAGTGAGTGGCAGAGTGTGTGTGTGAGAGGAGCACAGTGTGTGTGTGTGTGTGTGTGTGTGTGAGTGTAAATGGGGTTTTCACAGTGCTCCACAGCAATAAAAAGAGAAGGGAACTCTCATATTGATAACTCTATTGATATTGTAGCTCTGTTACGATGACTGTGTGTGTGTGTGTGCCTGTGTATCCCTGTGTGTGTGTATGTGTGACTGTGCATGTGAGACACTGTATTTGTTGCTAAGGGTAGGCTCAGCAAAGGGCAGCAAAATATGCAGGTTGGCTGCTGTATGATGTGCCCACGAGAGTGCACTCTCACGGTCTTGCTGCCAATGTCATTTCAGGCACCTTTTCCTTCTGCATGCGCCAATGGCTGGGTGTCCATCTGCATGCTGGGGTAAGTCCTGGGTGCTGGGGCAAATCCTGTGAGTTCAATCTACGTGCTGGGGTAAATCCTGGTGCAAGTCCTGGGTGCTCGGGTAAGTCATAGGTGCTAGGTTACGTCCTGTGAGTGTAAACTGCAAGCTTGAGTGTGACCAATGTTCTGGGCCAAGTCCTGTAAGTGCAATATGTGTGCTGGGGCAAGTCCGGTGACTGCAGTCTGGGTGCTAGGGTAAGTCAATCCATGCCAACAATATGGACACAAGCTTACATCTCACACACTGCCCTAATATATATATATATATATATATATATATATATATATATATATATATATTAGACATGTGCAAAACTAAAATTTTCGTTTCGTTTTCGTCCATTCGGACGAAAATGTTATTTATTTCGTCTAAAACGAATTTCGTTCATTAGTGCATTCGTTTCAGACGAAATTCGTTCATTATTTTCGTTTCGTTAATTTTTTTCGTTCGTTTTATAGAATACAATGTAATACTATTGGCTTTCTATAAACCGAACGAGAGCCCCATTCATAAGAAATTCTTATGAATGGGGCTCTCGTTCGGTTCATAGAAAGGCAATAGTATTACTTGTATTCTATAAGCCGAAAGTCTATAAACCGAACGACTTTCGGTTTATAGACTTTCGGCTTATGGAATACATGTAATCCTATTGCTATTCTATAAACCGAACGACTTTCGGTTTATAGAATAGCCATAGGTTTACATGTATTACATAAGCCGAAAGTCTATAAACCGAAAGTCGTTCGGTTTATAGGCTGTCGGCATTTAACTATACAGAGACAGAGTCTCCATTCATAAAATTATGAATGGAGACTTTGTCTCCGTGTAGTAAAATGCCGACAGCCTATAAACCGAACGTTCGGTTTATAGGCTGTGGGCATTTTACTACACGGAGACAAAGTCTCCATTCATAATTTTATGAATGGAGACTCTGTCTCCGTGTAGTAAAATGCCGACAGCCTATAAACCGAACGACTTTCGGTTTATAGGCTGTCGGCTTATGGAATACATGTATTCCTATTGCTATTCTATAAACCGAAAGTCGTTCGGTTTATAGAATAGCAATAGGAATACATGTATTCCATAAGCCGACAGCCTATAAACCGAACGTTCGGTTTATAGGCTGTGGGCATTTTACTACACGGAGACAAAGTCTCCATTCATAATTTTATGAATGGAGACTCTGTCTCCGTATAGTTAAATGCCGGCTTTTAACTATACGGAGACAAAGTCTCCATTTATAATTTTATGAATGGAGACTCTGTCTCCGTATAGTTAAATGCCGGTGTTCTGACAAATTTCTGGAGCAAATTCTCCTGCGCAATCGCAGGAGAATTTGCTCACTGCGCATGCGCATAAAGTTACAGCTGATAACTCAGCTGTAACTTTGTGACCACCGCGCATGCGCCAGCTGCGCAACCCACCTCCCGCCCCCTCACACCCCCTGCACACCCCTTCTTACCAGATCATCGACCACAGCGATACACAGCGCATGCGCACGCCTATCCAGCCGTTTGGGAATGTGCGCGTCCGTTGTTGTGTTCTTAAGGTGGTAAGTAACATGGGGCGTCGGGACATAAGGGGGCAAGCATCCTGGTGAGGGCTGCCTCATCTTGATGGGATTTGTGATCCTCCTGCTGCATCAATAATACAGCAGGAGGATCACAAATCCCATCAAGATGAGGCAGCCCTCACCAGGATGCTTGCCCCCTTATGTCCCGACGCCCCGTGTTACTTACCACCTTAAGAACACAACAACGGACGCGCGCATTCCCAAACGGCTGGATAGGCGTGCGCATGCGCTGTGTATCGCTGTGGTCGATGATCTGGTAAGAAGGGGTGTGCGGCGGGTGTGAGGGGGCGGGAGGTGGGTTGCGCAGCTGTCTCATGCACGGTGGTCACAAAGTTACAGCTGAGTTATCAGCTGTAACTTTAT
This sequence comes from Pelodytes ibericus, assembly GCA_036172795.1. Lineage (NCBI taxonomy): Eukaryota > Metazoa > Chordata > Amphibia > Anura > Pelodytidae > Pelodytes > Pelodytes ibericus. The sequence continues at coordinate 119,337,686 of CM069861.1, read as the reverse complement.
GCGCATGCGCAGTGAGCAAATTCTCCTGCGATTGCGCAGGAGAATTTGCTCCAGAAATTTGTCAGAACACCGGCTTTTAACTATACGGAGACAAAGTCTCCATTTATAATTTTATGAATGGAGACTCTGTCTCCGTATAGTTAAATGCCCACAGCCTATAAACCGAACGTTCGGTTTATAGGCTGTCGGCTTTTAACTATACGTTTGTCTCCATTCATAAATTTATGAATGGAGACTCTGTCTCCGTATAGTTAAATGCTATTGTATTCTATAAACCGACTCTATTTCGGCTTATAGAATGCAATAGTACTACGAATGGACGAATGAACGAATGATTTTCCTTTATTAACTATTCGTTCATTCGATTTAGTTAGCTTAGCATTTTCGTTCTTCGTTTTTCGGGCGAATGGACGAAAATGCAATTTTCGGACGAAAATGCATTCGTCCGAAAACGAATGCACATGTCTAGTATATATTCACATGTAAATTGCTTTTTTAATAAAAAATTATGATATAAATAAAATCATGTTTTTATTTCCTTTTATGTGACAATGCTGCCTCTCTCTTTCCCTTGCCCCCAGATTTGTCGCTCTCCCCCCCTTAGTGTTGTCTCTCTCTCACCCTCCCTTTGGCTCCCCCCTCGCTCCCCTTGTGTCTGTCTCTTCCCCCCTTCCCTCCCCTTGTTTCTCTCTGCCCCCCCCCCCCTTGTTATTCTGTCCCCCCCTCACCTGTTTCTTGCTCCCTGGTGGCTAGTGGGGGCAGCCGGGGGATGTATGCACTATACATAATAGACGGAAGTGTCGGGCAGCATGGAGGTTGTCTGCACGATTCGTGCAGACATCCCCCAGCTGCCCGATTCTCCCTGGTGGCTAGCGAGGCAGCGGTGGATGTCTGCGCGATGAGCGAGACCTCCCCTGCTGCCGCCCGGAACGACAGCCAGGACTTTTATGAGGAAGCCGGAAGTACCCAGCTTCATCATAGAAGTCCCGGCGGTCATGCCGGGCGGCAGCAGGAGAGGTCTCGCTCATCGCGCAGACATCCTCCGCTCCCTCGCTAGCCACCAGGGAGAATCGGGCAGCTGGGGGATGTCTGCACGAATCGTGCAGACAACCTCCATGCTGCCCGACACTTCCGTCTATTATGTATAGTGCATACATCCCCCGGCTGCCCCCACTAGCCACCAGGGAGCAAGAAACAGGTGAGGGGGGGACAGAATAACAAGGGGGGGGGGGGCAGAGAGAAACAAGGGGAGGGAAGGGGGGAAGAGACAGACACAAGGGGAGCGAGGGGGGAGCCAAAGGGAGGGTGAGAGAGAGACAACACTAAGGGGGGGAGAGCGACAAATCTGGGGGCAAGGGAAAGAGAGAGGCAGCATTGTCACATAAAAGGAAATAAAAACAAGATTTTTTTATATCATAATTTATTATTTAAAAAGCAATTTACATGTGAATATATACTAGACATGTGCATTCGTTTTCGGACGAATGCATTTTCGTCCGAAAATTGCATTTTCGTCCATTCGCCCGAAAAACGAAGAACGAAAATGCTAAGCTAACTAAAGCCGGATGAACGAATGGTTAATAAAGGAAAATCATTCGTTCATTCGTCCATTCGTAGTACTATTGCATTCTATAAGCCGAAATAGAGTCGGTTTATAGAATACAATAGCATTTAACTATACGGAGACAGAGTCTCCATTCATAAAATTATAAATGGAGACTTTGTCTCCGTATAGTTAAAAGCCGGCATTTAACTATACAGAGACAGAGTCTCCATTCATAAAATTATGAATGGAGACTTTGTCTCCGTATAGTTAAATGCCCACAGCCTATAAACCGAACGTTCGGTTTATAGGCTGTGGGCATTTAACTATACGGAGACAGAGTCTCCATTCATAAAATTATAAATGGAGACTTTGTCTCCGTATAGTTAAAAGCCGGCATTTAACTATACAGAGACAGAGTCTCCATTCATAAAATTATGAATGGAGACTTTGTCTCCGTATAGTTAAATGCCCACAGCCTATAAACCGAACGTTCGGTTTATAGGCTGTGGGCATTTAACTATACGGAGACAGAGTCTCCATTCATAAAATTATGAATGGAGACTTTGTCTCCGTATAGTTAAATGCCCACAGCCTATAAACCGAACGTTCGGTTTATAGGCTGTGGGCATTTAACTATACGGAGACAGAGTCTCCATTCATAAAATTATAAATGGAGACTTTGTCTCCGTATAGTTAAAAGCCGGCATTTAACTATACAGAGACAGAGTCTCCATTCATAAAATTATGAATGGAGACTTTGTCTCCGTATAGTTAAATGCCCACAGCCTATAAACCGAACGTTCGGTTTATAGGCTGTGGGCATTTAACTATACGGAGACAGAGTCTCCATTCATAAAATTATAAATGGAGACTTTGTCTCCGTATAGTTAAAAGCCGGCATTTAACTATACAGAGACAGAGTCTCCATTCATAAAATTATGAATGGAGACTTTGTCTCCGTGTAGTAAAATGCCCACAGCCTATAAACCGAACGTTCGGTTTATAGGCTGTCGGCTTATGGAATACATGTATTCCTATTGCTATTCTATAAACCGAACTTTCGGTTTATAGAATAGCCATAGGATTACATGTATTATATAAGCCGAAAGTCTATAAACCGATCGTTCGGTTTATAGACTTTCGGCATTTTACTACACGGAGACAAAGTCTCCATTCATAAAATTATGAATGGAGACTTTGTCTTCGTGTAGTAAAATGCCGACAGCCTATAAACCGAACGACTTTCGGTTTATAGACTTTCGGCTTATGCACTACATGTAATCCTATGGCTATTCTATAAACCGAAAGTCGTTCGGTTTATAGTTTAGCAATAGCATTACATGTATTCTATAAACCGAACGTCGTTCGTTTTAAAGACTTTCGGCTTATAGAATACTATTGGCTTTCTATAAACCGAACTAGAGTCGAGTCCCCATTCATAAGAAATTCTTATGAATGAGGAGGGACTCTAGTTAGGTTTATAGAATGCCAATAGTATTCTATAAGCCGAAAGTCTTTAAAACGAACGACGTTCGGTTTATAGAATGCATGTAATGCTATTGCTGTTCTATAAGCCGAATGTCTTTCGGCTTATAGAACAGCAATAGCATTACATGTATTCTATAAACCGAACGTCGTTTGTTTTAAAGACTTTCGGCTTATAGAATACATGCTGCTATTGGCTTTCTATAAACCGAAAGAGTCCCCATTCATACGAATAGGTCAATTGACCTATTCGTATGAATGGGAACTCAATTTCGGTTTATAGGAAGCTAATAGCATTACATGCATTCCATAAACCGAAAGTCATTCATGTCGGTTTATGGAATGTAGTACAATGCTATTGGTATTGTAAACCGACTCTATTTCGGTTTAGAATGCCAATAGCACGAATGGACGAATGGACGAATGAACGAATGATTTTCGTTTATTAACCATTCGTTCATTCGGATTTTGTTAGTTAAAATTTTCGTTATTCGTTTTTCGGACGAATGGACGAAAATGCTATTTTCGTCCGAAAATGCATTCGTCCGAAAACGAATGCACATGTCTAATATATATATATATATAATCTTTAAATGTGCTTTAAAATGCATGGTTTTTCCTTTTATGAAAAAAAAAATGATGTTTTGCTATGAGTCTGGTATACAATTATTTCCATGGCTGGTTTTTATTCCCAGTCTGACATTGAGTCTTACACACACACAGCCTTACACACACACACAGTCAGGAACTGACCGTGCCTGGACTTGAACTCTGACTTCCATGTTCCTAGCTCTCTTCTTTACCGGTTCGCCAGCCTGTCTTTTACATTTTATCCTATGTTCTAGTAACAATGAATATACAAAGCCTTGTTATTATCATCAACTCTCCTCACCTGTGTCAAGTCATGTGCTCACTCTCAGCCTATAAAAGCCTCTTCCTGTGAATCTACCTTTGCCAGATTATTGTGGTTCCTGCCTGCAGTATAGCAAGCTTTCTATTGATTGTTACTTACCTGTTACCGATTTGGACTGTCTCACTACTCTGCTTTCTCCTACCCACTGACCTTGGCTTGCCTGACTACGTTTATACTCTTTGTTCCAGCCTCACAGCTCTGCTAAAAGACCAGATTGTCACTCAAAGCTCAGGGGCTCAACCACCTGGGTAACGAGTGGCTACTTCTGGCAGAAGACCTTGCTGATCTGGCTGCTGGACTTCAAACCTGCTAACATCAGTATCATTACACACACACCTACCCTTATACACACACTCATACAGAAACCCATTACACACACACACACACACACACACATACATGCATACATAGAGACAAATAGTTCTCAGCAGCCAATTTGATGCTTTTTTGCTGGAATCCAGTCTCAAGTTCAGTATATATGTCTATTTGTGACTGTCTCTAACAGGTAGGCTGATGAAATTTCAAAATGGGCCACTAAATAGTTTTTGTGCCTCATCCCTCCACCTCGGTCCAAGAGTTGACAGCCCTCCCCTGGCAGTTCTACTCCAATACTGTCAGCTAGACCTCATTGGATACAATTGTCTGCCACTCTGCTTTACTTTATAAACAGCTGGACATTGACTTTGGAAAAAAGACCCTAACTAAGCAAATGTATTTCTTGACATAACTTTAACTTCAAAACTGTATCAGAAAGTTACTATACAAATTGAACCCAGGCACTTATTATACGCACAAAATAATTTCTACCTTTTTCAATAATAATATCAACCTTATCTGACAGAAACATGATACAAAGATGGCAATTTACCATGTTTTTTTTTCTCAGATATACAAATTATACCATTCCCTCTACCTATTAAATCTTGAATAGGTGTCAAGATTTTTCCTTGACGGAGGGGAACATTCTACACAGTACTATTCATTCTCAATCTAGAAGTATTCATTTTCCAAAACCATTGCTGGAGACATCTGCTTTGAGTGTGTACTTCGTTCGTTTTCCAAGTAATAAAAGATCAGATGATTATCATGCCCATCACAACATATCAATTGTGTCCTCATACTCTTGGTAAATTGTTTTTCAATTGTATATGAATATGAATATACATTGTATGAACTTCCACATGATAAGGTATATGTCATGTTTTTTCTGGGTTTGTGGCTGTTTCCTCTTCAGCCTCTAGTGGCCGCTATTCTAGTGTCCATTCGCCTCCTGTAGTCAGCTGCCTAGTTATCCTCAGCCCTTCCCTAATTAACCCTGCAGCTTATGGCACTCAGTACCTTTGCATGGCTTTGCTGCCTGTGATAGTGCCTTGTGCTTGCGTTCCTGAGTTCTTTTGTTGCCAAATCCTGCTAAGTTCTGACCACATCTGTTTACTGCCTGTCCTGACCTTTTTGCCTGCCTTCACTACACTTTCTTTGCTGCCAGACTCGATCCTTGCCTGTGTGACGATTCTCCTGTCTGATCCCTTGGTACCTTCGCCTTGATCCTTCACCTCCGGTCCAGTTTCTTGTTGGTTGGGTTAGTTTTTGCTATCATTGTATTGACAGAGTGCAAAAGTCTTGAGGGAAAGAAGCCTGCGGCTCATCCATTGGGTGGATTTCCTTCAGGCAGAATAATTCTGTTCTTTTAACTGGGTCCGTTGCAATAACCTATACCTATTTCTGCACAGCGGTTCCAACTGTATACCAGTTAACCTTACAGTTATTATAGGCCAGGATCCTGTTCTGAGAGCTGCCAGTCCAGTCTCTGCATCCTGTTCTCCATTGTCTGTCCTGTTTCAGCTGCCAGTCTCCACTACCAGTCCTGTCAGAGAATTCCGTCCAGTTCATAGTTATGCATCATGGGATGCAGAGGTACCCCACACCCTGCCCTGTAACGAGGCTCCTCCCTGGTCTTTTATCCCAGGTTTGGACAGTATATTGAATAAATAAAATAGGGGTGTGGAGAGTTGTTGTCTTTTTTCTTTATTGAGCTTTCTTAGGAAAATTAACAATATTAAAAATATATCACTTATATACAGTAATACAAACCAAAACATACAGCATGGATGGTAACTTGCCTAGTATTCATTGTAGATAAGCATCATTGTCATCAAGTTATCCATTATCCTTTTACTTCCTTAAAATGTGGTAAACAAATAAAATGTTTAAGATTGTATACATTCGAAATACTCATTTTATAATGTCTGTATTTTATAATGTATGTCAAGGCTGAAACAGTTTGGACCAGTGCAGGCATACTATCCCTGCGGTGGTGGTTGCTTAAGTAACATTCATTAGACATGGCATGCATTGGATGAAGAACAAACATCTTATTTCGTACTACAGAATCAAACATGAAGATAAAAGGCAAACCAGACCATTTTTGTTACCTTGTATTACCCAAGGTGACTTCTGAACAGTATAGTGTGGGTTTGTGACAGCTTAAACTAGATCACAAGTTTAAATGTTTTCCCAAAGCTATAACAGTTGCATTCCCTTTTAACGAGTAAACATCACACTTACCCTACAGAATCGCTCTTTGTACTAATCCACTATAAGAACTGTCACTTTACATTTTATGCAATCCTAACTTCCTTCATTTTTTATTTGAGAATGTTTAGAATTGTTCCAATTTTTTATTAATTTACTTTAGTATAACATATACCACATCTTCTAGAAGTATGTATCCATAATCACTTGATGCTGTAACATACATCCTCCTGCCTTTTCTTTTGCTCAAGCATCCGTCTTTCTCAGAAATGTTGTTGCTTCCAGTAAGTTTGTAAAAATTCCCTTTCACAAAAGGATGTGTAAAAGCAGTTAAAGGTTATCTAACACCAGAAATGTCATGAATATGTGACATTTAAATATTTCTGCCCTCTCTATTAAATGTATGGGAGCTTTTCACTAAAAGTGAGAGACAGGTAAGATGAACACGTCACTCCACTTCAAAAAGTTAACTATGCATTATTGAAGCCAAATCTGGTGAGTGAGGGATTTAACTATTCAAGGCTAATTCTAACATGAGAAATTCACCAGGTTTGTCCTTGCACAAAGCAAAATTAGGTGTCTATCTCCTGCATCCATTTTGTGAATTTTATCCATGGTGCAACATTCTCGAAAATCTCCCAGCAAGTATCATTTTACAACTGTGGACAGAGCCTGCATGATCATGTCATAAGATACACCCCTGCTCTCTTTCTGGCTCCTGTGTATGACTAGTGAACAGGACTAGGTGTAAGTATTATGGTGAGAATTCTGACTTATAGACTGCATTCTGTGTCCCTAGACCCATAGTGAGATACTAGTGCTGTAAAGTCAGCACAAAATGGAGGCACCCAGTCACACTTGTTTAGTAAAATATTTTATGAAATAAACACATATTACAAAAACAAAAGACATATCTCGCATCAACAATGCAAAATAAAAATAATAAAAACTTTTCATCTTTTGGTGGGTGTATCCCTTTAAATGTATCTGTGGAGTCTCCTGTTTATGACATCACCTGTGGCTTGATATGCAGATTAACAATTTTTCAATGAAAAATGTATACTTTGTATATTAAGCCACAAAGTGATGTCATAAGCAGGACAAACCAAGCACACATTTCAAACATTGACCAGTGACAGCTGACCGGCACCATGTCCATAGTCATAAAAAACCCATCATTGACCCCCTGGAGCCACATGCTGTCACTATGCCCGTGGCCCAAAAAAATAAAAAATAAAGGCATCCCTTGGGACCATGAGTCAGGGCTATGCCCAAAGCCCCAATTCAAATGAATTAAAGCCCCCCTCGGGAGCTAGGGGCTAGCAATATGCCCCAAAGCAATTTGTATTTATATACAAATAAAATTCCTGTCCCCCATCATCAAATTTGCCAATACCGGTATATACATCTCAACTTGATATTTAATTCGGTCAGTGGTAAGAAATGACTAACCAAACTAACCATCAGTTTCAGGTGAAAAGATATAATTATGTCTCAAACTCTAATTTGGTTTTCTACCATAACATATGGTTACCCTGGGTAAAGTACAGTTGAGTGAGTTAGTTTTATGCCCATTATGGGGATTCCCTACATTTACAACCATTTAAACAAAACCTTAATCGATGTCTGGTCGATAACTCTATTTAAATGTGAATGATATTGGTGTATTTTCTGTGATTGAGTTAAGGCACTAGAGTGTTTTCTTGATTGAGCTTTTCTTCCTGTGAAAGGCTGTAAAATGGATGATATGTTTTTGTGTCTTAATGTAAGAATAAAATATGTAATTGATTTAAATGTTTATGTTTGTATTTAGCAGTGTTTTCTGTGTTATTCTTGAGAAATGTTGAATAAAGATAAATTTGATAATATGTGTTCCAAAATTCTTTTCTATATTTCTTTTTACACTCTTTGGCTTTTCCACCCAGGCTCCCACAGTAGTGATTTTGTTTACTAACCTCTTTTACTGCATTTTCCCAACATACTAACCTAGTAGTAAAATTACAGATCTTGATTTATTTGGAATATATAGTCCCTTGTAGAACGCAATTAATCAGTAATATCCCCAAGGTACATATTAAGTTAGAGAATGGTCCGCAGAGGTGGGTCTAGTTTTTTGCGGTCCCTAAGCAGAGCAGATCCTAAGCTAAATGTGCTTATATTGTACAACCAAAACTGATGATCTCGAGAAAGACAAATGATTAACTATGTGGGTTTGTGCACTGTACTACTGCTGTAATGAGGATGAAAGGAACAGAAATGAAATAACCAAATAATCCTCCAGTATATATTGTTTGACAATAAAAAAGGGACATGTCTTAGTTGATCATACAGCTTTGAATCCCACAGGTATTTACAGTTGAATTGAACAATGTGCAACAAAATAATCTAGCAGCTGTTGGCTATATCCCAAACATCTGCAGTCCAAAGCTCTTTTGGGGAATGCTTTTTCTAAAACTTTATATCCTGAGAAAACAGATTTTTCTTTAGCAGGTAGCACCATCTGTCTTTATTATTCAGCCAGTGCCAGAGCCAATCACTGAAACATCAGCTGGATAACACAAATGGAATTGTTTCAGACATTTGACTATTGTTCAGTGTTCCGCAATTATAAAGGTGCACAATTTTTTTGTTTCTGAACATGACACCTTTAAAGTTAAAGTTAACTTTATTTTTAATCTATTCAAATAAGGGACTGCTGTCAGTTTGTTTGGAACACAATCGTACATCACCGCAGAATATGTTGCCACTTTAACCCCTTCGCAATAATGAATGTAAAGGGTACGACACAGAAAATATTTCAGTTAGTGACATTTGGGGGTAGTGGGGTAACATTTAGGTGTTGCTGGATGCCTCGATATTGTTCCAGGTACGTCCTGCGGTAAAACAAACAGAGGCAGAGATTAAAAAATGGATGTTGTTGCTGCAAGTCCTCCCATAGAAGTCAATGGACAAAAACGAAATAGCTGAATTCCTCCCTAATTCCGCCCAAAATGGGTCGAAGATTAATAAAATAAAAATCAGTAAAAAACCTTTTTTTTTTAAATGTGACATTTTTTTAAACATATTAAATAAATAAAATGAACATAAAATAAAATATTTTTTTATTAAAATGTGAAAATTATTATATTAATGGAAATATACGATTATAATATATAACATTAATATATTATAATAGTATAAAAATAATTTTGTGTTTCAAATATGTTAACTTTAATTTATTTTAAATCTTATTTCAGGGCAACTTTTGGGGATTTGAGACTTTAGTATAAGTGAAATATACAGGACTTTACTGTACTACCCCCCTGAACCAAATATACGGTGTGAAATCTCCGCAGTTAGGCTTTGTGCCCCGATCTGACCCACATACTGAGATGACTATTATGTACTTAACTCGTTAAAAACCATGTAGTCATTACCAGTTGTGAAATACATAGTCTCATTTTCAAGCTCCTCCATATATTGGGTGTACAATGTGTTCACTCATGTCAGTGATTTTTTTTTTCTCTGCCAGTTCAGTTATTTGCAAGCGATCATCAACAAACAGGCCTTTTTATTTTAAGGCAGTAAACATACAGCCTAAATTTTCTCTGAAGAGAAAAGCAAACAGTAGCCAAAGTGTCTAAAGCTTGGAAATACTGATTATTGGTTTCCAAAGTAAACAGAGTTATATATCAGAATGGAACTTTGTTTTTTGTAGATTTGCTAAAAAAAAATTCTTGTTCAGTTGGAAATGCTGCCAATGTAATTATTATGACTGGCAACAATTTAAAATGTACTACTGTTTAAGGTTAATGTCTCCGTTCTGAGGTTGGAATTGGTTTGCATTACACTCTCCTGCAGGCAAACTCCCCGTCTTTGCTGGTTCTTACCTTGGACTGACACCTATGATTTCTAAATTACAGACATATTCTGAGGCACATTGGAGCTACCTGAGTAGAATGAAATCCCACCGATGTGATCTAATTATGTCTTGACTTTGGGGGCACGAGTTCAGCTCTGAAAATTGGAGCTAGCTGAGTAGACCAGTTAGGCCCAGAGGCCCAATCTCACCTGATGGTGGGGGCCGTAACACCAAGCAGCACCAAGACCCTGTCTATATGCAGGGTCCTCCTGCGGCCTCGAGTTGCACACATGTTGCTGATGGCAGAAGGGTGTCTTAGTACCCACCAGTGTGATGTCACAGAGGGAATCTGGGAGGGCTGAGGAAGGGGTGGTGTTTCACACACTCACCTTATAGATGCCAAATGAAGGTGGGTGGTGACCTGGCACTAGGGCGAGGGGCCTCTGATTTGTAGTCTCTATAAATCTCCTGCACATCTTACAGTCATCGCTTGCTAGCAGAGGCGTCACTAGGAGTGGGCTAAGGGGGCTGAAGCCCCGAATGTAATGAGCAAAGCCCCGAGTCTCTGCAGCTCCGTTATAGCTCCGCCCCCTGACATCACACAGTGTGTGAAAGCCCTACACTGATAGGAGGCTGAGTGATGTGTCAGCCAATCAGTGCAGGGCTTTTACACAGCATCATTACTGTGTGTGAAAGCCCTGCACTGATTGGCACATCACTGAGCATCCTATCAGTGCAGGGCTTTTACACAGCATCATCACAGGGATGTGAAGGAAGCACCACGTGGGACAGTGAAGCAGCTCTGAAGGAATCCTTGCAGGCTGTCACCTTGTGGGAGATACAGAGCAGGTCTATTCCCACTCAGGTAAGCTCTGGGTATGGTGGAGAGAGGGGAGGGTTGGGGGTCACTTATTTACATCCACCTTTGTGTATTTAAGCTATATATTGTTGGTTTGAGGTTCCTTATTACAGGACTGCCAAACAGCATAGGAATGATTCATGTTACATATGTGTGTATATATATATATATATATATATATATATATATATATATATATATAACATAAATCCTTCCTATGCTGTTTGGCAGTCCTGTAATAAGGAACCTCAAACCAACAATATATAGCTTAAATACACAAAGGTGGATGTAAATAAGTGATTTATGCTATATATGCATAATGATTTATAATATTTATAATATATATATATATATCATAAATCATTCCTATCCTGTTTGGCAGTCCTGTAATAAATAACGTCACACATGTGTGTTATGTGTATGTGTGACATGTTTTATTACAGGACTGCCAAACAGCATAGGAAGGATTTATGTTTATATCAGGGCTTGACAAATTTAATTTAGTTTTAGGAGCCAGCAAAAATTTTTAGGAGCCAGTCAATGGCACATCAGAAAAGCATACATACACAGAGACATTCACATGCACACACCTCACAGACATCCAGTCAGTCACATACACAGCCAGTAACACACACACACCAGTCAGCAAGTTTTTTTTTTTTTTAATAAAAAAATAATTCCTTAATGTGTCCCACACGTCACATGCACAGCCAGTTACATACATATTCACATACAACACATACACAGCCAGTTACATGCATACACACACAACACATACACAGCCAGTTACATACATACACAACACATACACAGCCAGTTACATACATACACACACAACACATACACAGCCAGTTACATACACACACACAGACAGTTACAAAGATACACACACACACACACAACACATACACAGCCAGTTACATATATATACACACACACACAGCCAGTTACATACATACACAACACACTCACACTGACATACACACACTCTCGCTCACACTGACATACACACACTCTCTCTCACTCTGACATGCACACACTCTCGTTCACACTGACATACACACACTCTCTCTCACTCTGACATGCACACACTCTCGTTCACACTGACATACACACACTCTCTCTCACTCTGACATGCACACACTCTCGTTCACACTGACATACACACTCTCGCTCACACTGACATACACACACTCTCGCTCACACTGACATACACACACTCTCGCTCACACTGACATACACACACTCTTGCTCACACTGACATACACACACTCTCTCTCACTCTGACATGCACACACTCTCGTTCACACTGACATACACACACTCTCTCTCACTCTGACATGCACACACTCTCGTTCACACTGACATACACACACTCTCTCTCACTCTGACATGCACACACTCTCGTTCACACTGACATACACACTCTCGCTCACACTGACATACACACACTCTCGCTCACACTGACATACACACACTCTCGCTCACACTGACATACACACACTCTTGCTCACACTGACATACACACACTCTCGCTCACACTGACATACACACACTCTCGCTCACACTGACATACACACACTCTCGCTCACACTGACATACACACACTCTTGCTCACACTGACATACACACACTCTCGCTCACACTGACATGCACACACTCTCGCTCACACTGACATGCACACACTCTCGCTCACACTGACATGCACACACTCTCGCTCACACTGACATGCACACACTCTCACACTCACACTGACATGCACACACTCTCACACTGACATGCACACACTCTCACACTGACATGCACACACTCTCACTCACACTGACATGCACATACTCACACTGACATGCACACACTCTCACTCACACTGACATGCACACACTCACACTGACATACACACACTCATTCACACACTGTCAGTTTTTAACTTACCTGCTGCAGGCATCTCTTTGCTTTGAGCTCAGTGTGAAGGAGGTCTCAGCCAATCATGGGAGGCTTCGGAACTGATTGGCTGAGACCTCCTTCAATCAAGCTCCCCTGGACACAAGAAAATAGAGCAGCAAAGTGCCGCCCCTGCCAGGGTGCTGCCTGCAGCAGCTGCCCCATTGAAGTACCGGCCCTGTGAAGGCTCCTAAATTACAAAACTGGCATGAAGCTCTGAGCAGTGAGCATATATTGGTAAGTGCCCATATGGTTCCATTTAAAAAATTAAAAAAGTCTTATGGGCTATAGCCCCAGATCTTTTGGAAACCTAGCAACGCCTCTGCTTGCTAGTTTAAGTTGTGGGTATGTTCTGATTCTGCTTTGAGCATAGTTCTGCTATTTGTATCTGACCTCCTGGCATTTGACCCTTGGATTACCATATATGGTTTCTTTCCTCTCTCCTGCCCTTGACCTGGCCTGTTGTCTACACTCAATCTGTGCTGTCTGCCCTGACCCATCAGACCATTTATTGACTATACTTCTGCCTTATCCTTCTGTTGTGATGCTTTCACAGGACTTCTACTACCCACCGAGATACCCCTACAGCTGTTCCTGGACTCCCTGTTCAATCCAGCTCCAAATCTAGCCCTGACTAGACCGTTTAATGACAAACGGTTGCACCTATTTAGTGCTCTTAGCATATTTAAGAGCATTAAATAGGTGCAACCATTTGTCAGGAGAATGTTAATGTTATGTCTGACATGATACTTATAAAAAGGGCATTTTGCAAATTGATAAGTTTTGAATACTTCCCAGTTTATTGTTTCTTCTCATATCATCACACCTTTGGCTTTGTCTCACACAAATATAAGTTAAAGATCTGGATAAATTCACAAAGAAAGTAGAATAGAGTATCCAAGGCTCTTCTTCATCTTTTTTTTTAGGTTATGTAGCCTATAGATTCCTTTCTTGCCATCTTTCTCTCCAGCCTATGTGGGATAATTGTTCTTTTGTTGGAAATTCAGGGCTGGATCAATTGAACAGTCATATTATGCACTTGTTTAGAGTGTCAGTCTAATCAGGTAACCTTTTGTCTAAACATCATAAACACTAATTAATTGTATCTGTTAATATGTTCAGCATATTTAGAATGCAAGAAATCTCTCTCTAAGTGATTACAAAATGTGAAACCACTAACCTCAGAGCACTGAATAGAAAATACATCAACAAAAACAATTGAAAATTAAAAACACAAAAGATATGACACATTCATCAAACTATCAAAGGGACACACAGTAGAAAAAGAGGGGGAAACATTGTACAAAAATTGAACTGCTAACCAGATAGCACATCTACTACATTGTGACACACATAATTAAGCAGAAAAAAAGCATCTGAGAATTTGTGTATCACACATCCATTACAATAGCTTAAAGTGTATCCATAAAGAAGTGAAGCTAGTGCTAATAGATAAATGTATTCAAAGCTTCACATGAACAGAAAAAAGAGGGAAGAGAATTGTCAAAATAATTGCATTTGCACACAGTCTTATGCCAAACTTGCAAACATCACAAATAGAAGAGTCAGGTTTCAGGGCAGTAAAGTGAATATATAAATATATATAAACATACATTTATGGCAACCACAGCTAAACAATTGACAAGACCCTCTAACGTAAATAATTATTCAATATAATGTTGCACATTAAATCTGGAGTTCAAACCACATGGTTTAGGTGTTTCTAGATGAAAAATCCATTTAACTTCCAATTTTGTTAGTTTCTTGGAGCAGCTGCCCACTCTCTTAGGTAATACCACTTTATCAGTGGCCTGAACCTTACATTTATTAACATCTTTGTTGTTGCATTTCCCAAAATGGATACTAATGGGGGTATCTCTAGTGTCACCAGTAATAGCTCAAAAGTGTTCTCTTATTCTAGTCATTACAGGATGAGACTTACCAAGATATTGTTTCATACAGGTCATGCATGTGAGAAGATACACAACATTTATATAACAATGTATTTTATAAACTTTTTTAGATAATGAAGATATAGGTAAAAGTCTCTCCCACATTTACATGGATGGCCCCTACACTTATAGGATCTTAAATGACTCAACCATGTTGGTGACTGTTGGCGAGACTGACATATACTAGGAGTCTCAAGATTCCCCAACGTAGCTGCTTTTTTGGCTACAAATGTATACCCCTCAGACAAAATTGATTGAAAGCTGCTATCTGTAAGCAAAATGGGTACATGTTTATTAACATTATGTTGAATCTTTGAAAACCCTCGTTTATAGGTAGTATTAAAGATAGGTATATCTCTCTTGGAATTGGTTTTTATTTTTAATTTCAGGCTTAAATAATAACAGTGTATCTCTATCTAAATGAAGGGCATGCATAAACACCGTCATAGCCTCATGCTAAAAATCCCCCCCACCCCGGTATGCCTTTTTCTACTAGGATTGAGATGACATGAATCCGCATGTAACATTACATTACATTCCTTTCTATATAAGGATCCATAATATTAGAAACCATTGTAATTATAAAATTCAGATCATTTTCAGATCTAGGTCATCTATGGGCACTAAAAGCAAGTCATCTATATGGCACTTGTAAAATGTAAAATGTCTCATGGTCGACTCATCCAGCTCCAAACATGCAGGACTCCTCCCACCAAACCATATATAGGTTAGTGAAGGAAGGAAGTGAAATTTAGTGCTCATCACTGTCCTGCATCCTTGGAGGTAAAAGGTAGAGCTGAACATAAAGATGTAAACATGTAATTTATAGCAAGCAATATAAAATCTATAAGATCTATATAGATCAAAATCTATATATTTAGACAAATGTCATAAATAGCCTCAAGAACCGTGTCATTACAAATGCACAAATACAATGCTTCAATATCCATTGTGACCCAGACATAATTGCAAGCTATTAGAGGTGCATTAAACATTGTTTAACCCTTGCTTCCTTGAAGGAAGCAAGGGTTAAACAAAACATGTCCCGGGACATTTAAATAAACCCAACGTGTATCTTAATAGATACATGCAGGTTTACTGACTGCTCTGTCTTACATGCGAGACACAGCAGTTCCTGGTCGTCAGCACGCACACAGCCAATCAGAGCGGGGGCTCGCCGAGGGACAGCCGACCCCTAGTTAAGGTCCCCCTTGCTGATCGCATGCAAAAACGAGGGGCTCTCTCTGCACTAACAGAGAGAGCCGGTGTCCGACCAGACGGATGCCTGCTTCCTATGGAAGCATGGCAGCTGTCAGTCAGAGGATAAACTGTTTATCCTCATACTAGGGACAACTAACTTTTCACTTGTGCTTCTATATTGGAAGCACAAGTGAAAAAAAACTTTTAGTGTCCCTTAAAGTATGCACAAATGCGTTTTGTTTCTAAAAATCTTTCTAAGTTTCTGTGACATTCATGTAATTTAACAGCCTCTAGAGGGTGCTTTAGGGAAAGAAATGGAAGCAAGAAGCATTTCTACCTATTTAAAGATATCTGCCTCTTTAAAATACTCTTTATTGACAATTTGCTGTTGTCTTAAATTCCTGGAAAGAAACAGGTGACAGGAAATTGAAGTGCAAGATGAGAGCTGAGATTAGATAAATTCTTACATCAAGATTTTTGCATATTCCTACAAACTCGTATAGAGTACCTTTCAAAAGTTTGGGATCAGTTTTGAATTTTACTTGTTTTCCATGAAGACATATATAAAATAGGAAAGACAGTCAAGACAAGGTTAGAAATGATGATTTATTGATGATGAAGGCCAGTTGTATTGGTTCTTTAATCAGCACAACAATGTTCAACTGTATACTATAAATACATATATACCATTAGAAATCAGTTGTTGCCAGCTACAATAGTCATTTACAACATTAACAATGTCTACACTGTATTTCTGATTCATTTCATATTATTTTAATGGAAAATTTAAAAAAAATGTCAAAAACAAACTTTTCACAGCCATAACATTATGACCACATGCCTAAAATTGCATAGGTCCCCATTTTGCCTCCAAAACAGCCCTGACCCGTTGAGGTATGGCCTCCACTAGACCTTGGAAGATGTGCTGTGGTGTCTGGCACAAATACATTAGCAGCAGATCCTGTACGTTTTAAGGTGGTGCTCCATGAGTCTGACTTGTTTGTCCAGCAAATCTCACAGATGCTCGATTGGATTGAGATCTGGTGGATTTGGATGTCAAATCAAAACCTTGAATTTATTGTTGTGTTCCTCAAACCATTCCTAAACCATTTTTACTTTGTGGCTGGGCACATTATACTGCTGAAAGAGGCCAATTTTCAGAATACTGTTTCCATGAAACGGTGTACATGGTCTGCAACAAAGCTTAGGTAGGTGGTACCTGTCAAAGTAATATCCTCAACAATGGCATGAAAAGGTTTTCCAGCAGAACATTGCCCAAAGCATCACACTGCCTCCACCGGTTTGACCTCTTCCCATAGTGCATCCTGGTGCCATGTGTTCTCCAGGTTAGCGACACAAACATACCTGGGCATCCATGTGATGTAAAAGAAAATGTAATTTATCAGACCTGTCAAACTTTTTCCATCACTCTGTAGTCCATTCCTGATGCTCACATGCCCATGGATAGGGGTCAGCATTGGCACTCTGACTGGCCTGCAGCTACGCAGACCCTTAAGCAACAAACTGCGATGCACAGTTGGAATGCAGGAGAGATCAACAGCTGTTGTTAAGAAAAGGTAAGAAACATCACAATAATCATACATCATGGGCAAAGGCACACTTGTAGTAAACATCCCACAATTGTTACCAAAATGAGCTCAATTTGTCTGACAAAGCCACATGTCTGCATGATGACAGACATAATTCATCATGTATATCCCAAATAGCAAGACACAACAAAAATATATATAACAGAACAATACTCTCCTTCAGATATCTGCAAGGACTCCTCAAATCCAAAATTTAACTTGTACTCAAAACAGAATATCACGAACTTGTAGATTAGATCATAACCTTAGAATGGAGGTCTTCTCAGAGACATGGGTGGACATCCGGGAAACAAAAATGGAAAATGTGAAAACAGCAAATAGTGTAGTACTGTGTGAAGTGAATAGAAAATTATCATTTATTATAGATACACATTAAAATGAATGCACCTAGAACCAGCTTTAGTGCAAATTAGACATGTAAAACCTGTCCCAATTTGAGTCCCTTCCAATCTCCAAACTGGACCTGATACTCCAAATAAATCATTGTCAGCTGATGAAGTCCAATTCCTCTGCTTTGTTCCAAAAGGCACAACTACTTTGTGAAAGGAATATTTCCTGGCAACCCTCTGTTTTATTAAATACAATTACAATGATTAAAATATGTATAAAATGACACCCGTTGCTCTACATGTTACTATTGGATAACCAGACTTCATCAGGTGCTGGGTGAAAGATGTATACAGCCATGGAATAGCTATAGCGTTGCCAAGTGAAAGCAACGTTAGGAAGACGGAGTATGAGAAGCAGGAGAAGTACAAGGCTCTGAAAGTGGAACTAGACAGGATGTGGAATGTGAAGACCAAAGTAGTCCCATTTAGTGATAGGAGCACTTGAAGCTGTAACTCATAAGCTGGAAGAGTGGTTCCAACTGATCCCAGGATGCACATCAAAGCAACATCAGAAGAGTGCAGGTCTTTAAACAGCTAGATTATTGCTAGCTAGTAGAACCCTCAAACTCCCAGGCCTCTGGTAGAGAACCCAAGGCTGAGGAAGACATATAGGCATGAGAGAAAAAAAGTTTAGAAATATAGCCAAAGTAATGCATGCAATCAGAGGAACGATACAAAAATGACGATTTCATCTGCAAAAAAGGTATATGTTACATCAACATTTTGGTCCCCATCAGGAACATTGATCATTATATAAGTTCCTGATGTATTATTCCTGTGAGTGAGTGTATTACTTTAGATTTTGTATGTCAGTGACATGGACCCCAGATAGAGGAGTGTATGACCATGACCTTTGGACTATTAAATATAACAAGCTGCACATTTCCTGCCCTCAGCCTGCAAAATAATTTCTGATTTTATCAACATTTCAGTCCTCGCAAGGTAGGCCAAAATAGTCCAACATAGGTTTTAAGTTGTCTTTATAAAAAGTTATAGGGTCAACTCAATGAAGAGTGAATTGCAGGAAATTGAGACCGGGATCTCAAACGTAAGGTCAAAGAGGCTGAGTTGGATATATTCTCCGATACAGCTGCATTGGAGATTTTTTTTTTACAAATCTGCTACATTCGTCTAAAGTTTGAAATTCCCATTTCAATTCCCTGCAAATCTCTCTTTAGTGAATAGAGTCTTACAGCTTTATGAGACATGAGTGCTGTGATTTTTCTATTGAGTAAAAACAGGTTTCAATAGGCACCTTATAATGATTAGAAACAATAGTTAAACTTAGTGATGTCAGGTGAGGGTGACACTTATTGTGATGGTGGAAAAATTGGCTCAACAGACAGAAAAACATCTTAAGAGCAAAACACAAATGTCATATGAATCAGCAGAAACTGGTTGCAGTGACATGATGCTGTGAGTTAAATAGTAGCTTTTGATAAAGCGCCAGAGGGTGCGAAACGCGTCTAGCATTTAGCTTTTTCTCTTTGCTTTTTTTGGTTTGATGCTTTTAAGTCCAAGGACTCCAATAAATTTATATTTATTACTTTTATACCATATACAGCTCTACATGGTTTTGTTTCACTCACCCCTGGATGATTTCCGTGGCTTTGTGAGTTAAATAGTATGCAACTAAATAAATGATAGCCAAATGTCTACATGTGAAATAAAGATGAAAATATAATCCAATTGAACCAATAAGCATTTAATGTATCAGTAATAAATGAATACCTCTGCTGTTATTTATGTCCTTGTTGAACTTATCATTCAAATATAAAGTCTTTATGGAAACGAAAAAGAGAGAACCATAGTGAAAAGTATATAGTAAATATGCAAAACACACAGGTGTGATAGCCCAATTTACAATGTTTGCATATAAAACACAGAAGATCTGTTGCAGCTCCATAAGTACATTTTGTGCTGTAGTCTGTATTCCCGCTATTTACTCCACTGCAACTGCACCCAAAACAAAACTGAAACAAGTGATGTCCGTTGCAAACAGCCCGCCTTCTTCAGTCAGGGAGGTGTATGTAATCTTCAGAAAACAGAAGCTTGCTTGTGATCTCATGTGACCCTATGAGTTAGGAAGTTCCAAATCTACCTCATCAGGGGCATGATGGAGTAAATAAAATTGTATTTCATTTCATTTCTAGAATGCAAGGTGTTAATTTTTGTTGCATTCAACTCAGATGTTCTGTGGTGTAGATTTGTAGCAGCAGTGCCTGGTTTGGGAAATAGGTAGAGTTTAAAATCTAGATGGCTTGCAAGCTTTCAATACCTAGTTGCTAGGTCCCTTCCTTAGGCATTAATGAGAAGCTAAAACAATATGTCCTAAATTGCAAAGCACAATACATAAATATTGTAATATTCTCTTTCGCAGAAGGATCAAATTAGGGTTACCATATCCTGGTGACTAGAAATGAGGTTACACGCATCTCTTGCTATTGCACCGACAGCAACTGATAGCATCCATATAACATGCCCCAACAGCCATTCCACTCACAGGACTTGCCCCTGTACACATAGTGCACCCAGGGCCTTGTAGCACCTACATTGCATATTGCCACAACACCAAGATTGCACACACAGGACTTGCCCCTGTTCCCAGATTGCACCCAGGTCCTTGTAGCACCTACATTGCAGATTACCACAACACCAAGATTGCACACACAGGACTTACCCCTGCACCCATTTCTCTCACAGGGCTTGCCCCAGCATCCATTGCCCCCCAGCACCCAGATTTCACCAATGACTTACCCGCAGCACCAACATTGCAACAGGTACTTGCACCCAGCACCCACATTGCACCCATTACTTGCCCCCAGCACCCACATTATACCAAGGACTTGCTCCTAACATGAAGATTGCACCAAGGGTTTACCCCCAGCATCCAGATTACACTCACAGGACCTGTCCCCAGCCTCTGGTACTTGCTCTCCTCTCCCCACTCCTCTGGTTAGACTGAGCATTAGGAGGTCACGCGACCACCAATGCTCACATGTGAGGGGAGCGCAAGGAAGCCTGAGAGGATGTCTGTGTGCTTTGGCAGGGCACATCCATCGTCTGCCTCCCATCCCCACAAAGAGGCCTTATGAGGGGAGATCTTTTTGATCCCCCCAGCCAGCACCTCTGGAGCTGGCCCAGCATGTTTGTGGGTAGTGGGTTTTGTAAAAATTAACATGCAGCATGCTGCATGTTACGCTTTTACAAAAACGATATCGCAAGCCCAGACATTTTTTCCAATTTAAAAAACCTACCCAAACGGACATTTAAGTCCTCATAAAGCGTGTAAAATAGGAAGCATGGCAACCCTATTTAAATGTAAATGAGGATAACATATTGATGTTTAAATAAATGAGAAGAAACTAGTATAACCTTTCAGTATTATAACAGATATGTAGACGTTCTTTATCAACGTAACAAGAGACAACTGCAGCATCTTAAAGCAAATATAAAATAGACGTCATATTAACCTTCTAATGACGTAATTAATAAACTGTCCATTAATTGGCTGCATAGATATATTGCATTACGTACATGGTATATATATATAGTACATACTGGTATCCCCGGAGGGCATTATAAATAGCAGCATGTGACACACCACCTAATCAGAAAGTCAGAATAACATATGGCATGCACTGTGTAGTTCTAGATGGTGTTATTTTTAGGAGCACATGGCATTGATCTATTTTTTTTTTTGACACAGGGGCTTGTGAACAAGAGTTTCAGAGACATAATGTACTGTACCTGCAGCTGCTATCCAGCAGATTGTCAGCATTATATTGTCCAACCTGCTCAGTTGCACTTCACACCACATCTCACCTCCTTTAAATAACACCATGGATGTGTGGCTAATTATACCTAAAGTTTAACTTATAAACATTTAAATGGCTGAATTTGCATTTACAAGCTACTGATATTCCAAATATGTTTTCAAAGTTACAGAATCACTGTATTTAGTGTCAATTTTGTTACTACATTTATATTAATGTTTTATCTTTAACTATTTGATTATTTATATGTTTATATATTTATATGTTTTTCTTTTGCTGTCCCTTCCAGAAACCTCCCCATTCCACATCTCCGCAATACATTTGCACCCTCTCTTTACCAGCAGCCTATTTCTTTGCTTCCTCTACTTACCTCACTTCCACTGTTACAGTGGTTCCCAAATCTCACTTTTCATTTCCTTTCCTCTCTTCCTTTAACCCCTTAGTGACATGACTTTTTTGGCTTGTCCGACGCTTGGTGACATGGGCTGTTTTAACATTTCTGAGGTGTTTGTGTTTTGCTGTAATTTATTTCCGTCTCATTTAGTGTACCCGCACAAACTATATATCGTTTTTATCGTTATAAGAAGGGCTTTCTTTTGATACCATTATTTTGATAATCGCATATAATTTGATGTAAAAAAAATAATAAAATATGGCAAAAAAATTTAAAAAATTATTTTTTTATGACTTTTATTTGAAAAATCGTATACTCATGTACAAGAGACAACAAAAAAACACTGCTAAAACGTTTCTAATATATGTCCTGAGTTCAGAAATAGCCCATGTTTTTATGTTTTTGTGCTTTTTTATTCATGTTACAGGGCCAGAACTATAAGTGGTGCAAAGCTATTTTAAAATCCTTTCTTTCAAAATTAGCGATAGTGACATTGTAACACTGATTTCTGTACTAAATCCATGAATGACCCCCAACATGTACATATTTTTGAAAACTAGACAACTCAGGGCATTTAACTTGGGGTATTTTGACACATTTCATGTAGCCATTTTACCACCAATCTATGCCAAAGTTTGCAGAAAAAAATCTTTTTTTTAAATTTTTCACATATATTGCAATTTAGGTAAACATTACCTTAAAATGTGAAGGGGTATTTCCAAATAACACCTCAATATGTGTTCAGCAACATCTCCTGAGTACAGGGATACCA
This sequence comes from Pelodytes ibericus, assembly GCA_036172795.1. NCBI lineage: Eukaryota > Metazoa > Chordata > Amphibia > Anura > Pelodytidae > Pelodytes > Pelodytes ibericus. The sequence continues at coordinate 119,314,476 of CM069861.1, read as the reverse complement.
CCCATGCATAGGTTTGTTGGTTTGTTTTGGGGCTAAAAGGCCACATTTAGGGGGTGCGCATTTTGGTTTTCCAACTTGGAATTCTGACAGAAAAACTGCAGAAAACTTGTGCCCATGTCCCATTTGGGACATTTTTGAAGCCAGAAAGTGTATTCTACCCCACAAAACCATATATTTTTTTTAAACTAGACACCCTAGGGTATTTCAAATGGTAGTATTTTAACACTTTTCATGCACTAATTCTACCACCAGCCTATGTCAATGTTATGGATAGTAATTTGTTTTTCACATTCATTGTACATCGGGTATGAATTCACAGATCCTTTTATGTGTCAGTGCCAAACAACACCTTAATATGTGTTCAGCAACATCTCCTGAGTACAGGGATACCACCCATGTGTAGGTTAGTTAGATTATTTGGGGGCTAAAAGGCCACGTTTAGGGGGGGTGCATTTCCAACTTGGAATTTTGACATGTAGTCAGCCTGCGCCCATGTTCCATTTGGGACACTTTTGAAGCCTGTCAAAGTATTTTACCCCATAAAACCATATATTTTGGAAAACTAGACATCCTAGGGTATTTAAAATTGTGGTATTTTAACACTTTCCAAGTGCTAATTCTACCACCAACCTATGTCAAAGGGTTGGGATGTCATTTTTTCCCCACACACATTGTAGTTCAGGCAGGAATTTTCAGATTCTGGTATTTGCCACTGCCAACCAACACCTCAATATGTGTTCAGCAACATCTCCTGAGTACAGGGATACCCCCCATGCATAGGTTTGTTGGTTTGTATTGGGTCTAAAATTCCACATTTAGGGGGTGCGCAATTCCAACCTGGAATTTTGACATGTAGTCAGCCTGCGCCCATGTTCCATTTGGAACATTTTTGAAGCCGTCCAATGAATTTTACCCCATCAAACCATATATTTTTGGAAAATAGACATCCTAAGGTATTTCAAATGGTGGTATTTTAATACTGTATAGGTACTAATTCTACCACCAGCCTTTGTAAAAGTTTGTGGTAGTACTTTTTTGGGAGTTTTTTTTCCACATGCATTGTACTTCAGGCATGAATTCACAGATTCTGGTATATGTCACTGCCAAACAACAACCCAATATGTGTTCAGCAACATCTCCAGAGTACAGGGATAGCACCCATGCATAGGTTTGTTGGTTTGTTTTTGGCTAGAAGGCAACATTTGTGAGATGCGCATCTCAAAATTCCAACTTGGAATTTTGACATGTAGTCAACCTGCGTCCGTGTCCTTTATGGGATATATCTTTGAAGCCAGCCAATGTAATTTACCCCCACCAAACCATATATTTTTTTTATCGGTAGACCCCCATCACTACTTGTGGCAAGGGCTCAGCAGCCACCGATACATCGCTAGATGATGTATCAGAATGCTGAATAGGGTCAAAATCGAACCCTGAGTCCGCGGCCTCAGAATCAGTGCGTAAGCAGTGATCTCGAGCAAAGAAGGGGTTAATAGCTCTTAGAAGAGCCTATCTAGTACTGTAATACATTACAGTACAAAGAAATTAATCCATAAAACAGTGCAGACAGCAAAACATACTGTTGCTGTGCAAGATTACTGCTTACACAGTGATGAATGGCAGGGAAGGGGTTAATACACAGTGAAAGACTTTCATAAAACCTGCCAATTTTATAAAATGTTATTTTATATCACTAATACTGATCTGTCTCTTTCCGTCACAAAAATGTAAGTGAGGAGAGGGAGGCAGATCAATATTTGTGAATATTGATCCGATTAATTTTGATCTGACCAGGGCGAATGGTGAGCTTAATTGAGAAATCACCAAACCGCCTATGCCACTAATTCGCTGATACTGATCGCTATGCGCTCAGGCAGCTTAAAAAAAAAAATCTCAAATATTTTTACTTTACATGTAATCCCCTATCGGGTATGTGTAAAAAAAAAAAAAATAAATAAAAATATGCAGACAGATAAAAATTGCTTTGGCGTCAATATCATTGCGTAAGCAGTGATCGACGGCAAATAAGGGGTTACTAACTCTTAGAAGAGCCTTTTTAGTACTGTAATAAATTACAGTACAAAACAAATTAACCCCTAAAAAATGCACAAACAGAAAAATAAATGCGCTGATGTGCACGATCACTGCTTATGCAAGATCAGTGGCAGGGAAGGGGTTAAACGCAGGGAATTGCTTTAATACATTTTTTTTTATTGTTTTATTATTTGTGTGTTGTGTATTTATTGTTTTTTTTAACTTTTACTTACTTTTATAACTTTGATCTGTCTCTCTCCCTCACTAAAAAAAATGTGAGGAGAGGGAGGCAGATCATAACTGGTCAGATCAATATAGAGTTAATATTGATCTGACCAGTCAGTGGGGATGTTCAGGAGAGCCTCCCCACTGCCTGTCAGTGTGCCTGGCAGTCACTGATTGCCTCTGTGAAGAGGCAATCGTGTGACAGCCAGAGAGCACAGGAAGCAGGAACTTCCTGCCTCCTGTGCTCTTGCCCTTAGAAGGGCAGCGCCATCTTGGTCACTCAGTGACCAAGATCGTGCATTTTTTTTTTGTGTTCCTGTTTGCCTCGACTTGCGAGGCAATCAGAAACACTTTCTGAGCATAGGAAGCGAAAGATTCGCTTCCTATGCTCATTTTTGAAATGCCCGCGTTTTAAAGGCACTGTGCCTTTAAAACCGGCATTTCGATCGCTCCGGACAGGCATCGACAGGCATTTTTTTTAGCATTGTACGATGCTTCCATACGGAAGCATCGTTACAATGCCGCTTGAGCACTGAAAGCGGAAAAACTCCGCTTTCAGTGCTCGTTTTGACACAGGACGGACTAGGTCCGTCCTGTGTCACTAACGCCTCGGCACACAGGACGGACCTAGTCCATCCTGTGTCGCCAAGGGGTTTAATTGACATAGGCATCATCGGATGCTCGGGACCCTTACAAGATAAAACCTTAATGGACCCGCCATCCTTCCCAACAACAACTCCTTTTGAAGCTTATCCCTAACCACCTCCGGAAAATCCGCAACTGACTTCAGATTCCACAAACATTGGCCCCCCACCTTGCCCGAAAATGACCCGTGCAAAAAACCCTCCCGTAATAACTCGGCATCCGCCGTATTAGCGTAGCGGCTTAGCCAGGGTAGCATCGCGTCGAGCTTCACTGGGGACCTTCCCCGCGGCAGCTGCCCCGGTACCAGAACCCCCAGCTCCCCCTGCCGGCGATTTCCCCCACTTGAAGCACCTGCTGTAACTGTGAGGGCCCCCACAGCCCGAGCACACGCGCTTGAACCTACAGGACGCCCCCCACTTACACTGGCTATCGTTGAAAACTCAACAGACACCCTTTTTGTTAACGGCCAGCGCGGACATTGCGGCACCGGCCCCTGTCTGAAAGGGGGGCGACTTCTGCGCCATCATAAGCCTGATCCAAAGCGGCAGGTACATATGGTCCCACTGCACCCTCCGGAGAAGCCGCCAGACTTTGCCTAAACTGTTCATTGTACTTCCACCATGCGAGGCCACCGTAAGTCCGGTACGCCTCCCAGATGCCCTACAAGTAGCAGAACAGTTGGCAGCACTTTTCTGGCGTCTTCTGCCCAATTACACTAGCCAACACACAAAAGGCCCATAGCCAGTTAGGTCTTCGGTATCTTCCGGTACCTTTACTTTTTCTCCTCCTCAGCCTTCTTGGCATCTTTCTTATCCTCCTCCTTGAGATCAATATATTCCTCAAGGGGGAGGAGAGAAAATATCTCTACGAATTCCCTTCTCCATATCTTCTCCTTAACCTCTAACTTCAAATGCACCCCCAAGGGACCTGAAAAGGACATATACCCGTTCCTCTGCGACCCCTCCGGCGCGCAACCCCCTGACTCCCTGTCTGATTCCACCTCTGACACCACTGATCCTGCAACCGTACCGCTCCCGCTAACTGCACTCACATCCCACATCCCTGGGAACCCATGCCTGACTGACGCCCGCAACCCCAGGCCTTTCCCCACCCCAGGAATCCACTAAAGCTATGAGGTCATGTAAGAGATCCCTCTGGATCGTGGTGCAAGAATAACAGACTCACCGCCCAAGCTGGCCGTGGCTTTCGGCACGGAGGCTGCCGCTCAAACGTCAAATCCAGTGTGCACCGCATCCGACACCCTGCCCTCTCCGTCCACGATGGAATGGTGACATCGCTCCTCAAACACAGGGCTCCCGGTCCTGGAAGCAGAAATTTTTCGGAGCACATGGCATTGATCTATTTTTTTTTTTGACACAGGGGCTTGTGAACAAGAGTTTCAGAGACATAATGTACTGTACCTGCAGCTGCTATCCAGCAGATTGTCAGCATTATATTGTCCAACCTGCTCAGTTGCACTTCACACCACATCTCACCTCCTTTAAATAACACCATGGATGTGTGGCTAATTATACCTAAAGTTTAACTTATAAACATTTAAATGGCTGAATTTGCATTTACAAGCTACTGATATTCCAAATATGTTTTCAAAGTTACAGAATCACTGTATTTAGTGTCAATTTTGTTACTACATTTATATTAATGTTTTATCTTTAACTATTTGATTATTTATATGTTTATATATTTATATGTTTTTCTTTTGCTGTCCCTTCCAGAAACCTCCCCATTCCACATCTCCGCAATACATTTGCACCCTCTCTTTACCAGCAGCCTATTTCTTTGCTTCCTCTACTTACCTCACTTCCACTGTTACAGTGGTTCCCAAATCTCACTTTTCATTTCCTTTCCTCTCTTCCTTTAACCCCTTAGTGACATGACTTTTTTGGCTTGTCCGACGCTTGGTGACATGGGCTGTTTTAACATTTCTGAGGTGTTTGTGTTTTGCTGTAATTTATTTCCGTCTCATTTAGTGTACCCGCACAAACTATATATCGTTTTTATCGTTATAAGAAGGGCTTTCTTTTGATACCATTATTTTGATAATCGCATATAATTTGATGTAAAAAAAATAATAAAATATGGCAAAAAAATTTAAAAAATTATTTTTTTATGACTTTTATTTGAAAAATCGTATACTCATGTACAAGAGACAACAAAAAAACACTGCTAAAACGTTTCTAATATATGTCCTGAGTTCAGAAATAGCCCATGTTTTTATGTTTTTGTGCTTTTTTATTCATGTTACAGGGCCAGAACTATAAGTGGTGCAAAGCTATTTTAAAATCCTTTCTTTCAAAATTAGCGATAGTGACATTGTAACACTGATTTCTGTACTAAATCCATGAATGACCCCCAACATGTACATATTTTTGAAAACTAGACAACTCAGGGCATTTAACTTGGGGTACTTTGACACATTTCATGTAGCCATTTTACCACCAATCTATGCCAAAGTTTGCAGAAAAAAATCTTTTTTTTAAATTTTTCACATATATTGCAATTTAGGTAAACATTACCTTAAAATGTGAAGGGGTATTTCCAAATAACACCTCAATATGTGTTCAGCAACATCTCCTGAGTACAGGGATACCACCCATGCATAGGTTTGTTGGTTTGTTTTGGGGCTAAAAGGCCACATTTAGGGGGTGCGCATTTTGGTTTTCCAACTTGGAATTCTGACAGAAAAACTGCAGAAAACTTGTGCCCATGTCCCATTTGGGACATTTTTGAAGCCAGAAAGTGTATTCTACCCCACAAAACCATATATTTTTTTTAAACTAGACACCCTAGGGTATTTCAAATGGTAGTATTTTAACACTTTTCATGCACTAATTCTACCACCAGCCTATGTCAATGTTATGGATAGTAATTTGTTTTTCACATTCATTGTACATCGGGTATGAATTCACAGATCTTTTATGTGTCAGTGCCAAACAACACCTTAATATGTGTTCAGCAACATCTCCTGAGTACAGGGATACCACCCATGTGTAGGTTAGTTAGATTATTTGGGGGCTAAAAGGCCACGTTTAGGGGGGGTGCATTTCCAACTTGGAATTTTGACATGTAGTCAGCCTGCGCCCATGTTCCATTTGGGACACTTTTGAAGCCTGTCAAAGTATTTTACCCCATAAAACCATATATTTTGGAAAACTAGACATCCTAGGGTATTTAAAATTGTGGTATTTTAACACTTTCCAAGTGCTAATTCTACCACCAACCTATGTCAAAGGGTTGGGATGTCATTTTTTCCCCACACACATTGTAGTTCAGGCAGGAATTTTCAGATTCTGGTATTTGCCACTGCCAACCAACACCTCAATATGTGTTCAGCAACATCTCCTGAGTACAGGGATACCCCCCATGCATAGGTTTGTTGGTTTGTATTGGGTCTAAAATTCCACATTTAGGGGGTGCGCAATTCCAACCTGGAATTTTGACATGTAGTCAGCCTGCGCCCATGTTCCATTTGGAACATTTTTGAAGCCGTCCAATGAATTTTACCCCATCAAACCATATATTTTTGGAAAATAGACATCCTAAGGTATTTCAAATGGTGGTATTTTAATACTGTATAGGTACTAATTCTACCACCAGCCTTTGTAAAAGTTTGTGGTAGTACTTTTTTGGGAGTTTTTTTTCCACATGCATTGTACTTCAGGCATGAATTCACAGATTCTGGTATATGTCACTGCCAAACAACAACCCAATATGTGTTCAGCAACATCTCCAGAGTACAGGGATAGCACCCATGCATAGGTTTGTTGGTTTGTTTTTGGCTAGAAGGCAACATTTGTGAGATGCGCATCTCAAAATTCCAACTTGGAATTTTGACATGTAGTCAACCTGCGTCCGTGTCCTTTATGGGATATATCTTTGAAGCCAGCCAATGTAATTTACCCCCACCAAACCATATATTTTTTTTATCGGTAGACCCCCATCACTACTTGTGGCAAGGGCTCAGCAGCCACCGATACATCGCTAGATGATGTATCAGAATGCTGAATAGGGTCAAAATCGAACCCTGAGTCCGCGGCCTCAGAATCAGTGCGTAAGCAGTGATCTCGAGCAAAGAAGGGGTTAATAGCTCTTAGAAGAGCCTATCTAGTACTGTAATACATTACAGTACAAAGAAATTAATCCATAAAACAGTGCAGACAGCAAAACATACTGTTGCTGTGCAAGATTACTGCTTACACAGTGATGAATGGCAGGGAAGGGGTTAATACACAGTGAAAGACTTTCATAAAACCTGCCAATTTTATAAAATGTTATTTTATATCACTAATACTGATCTGTCTCTTTCCGTCACAAAAATGTAAGTGAGGAGAGGGAGGCAGATCAATATTTGTGAATATTGATCCGATTAATTTTGATCTGACCAGGGCGAATGGTGAGCTTAATTGAGAAATCACCAAACCGCCTTTGCCACTAATTCGCTGATACTGATCGCTATGCGCTCAGGCAGCTTAAAAAAAAAAATCTCAAATATTTTTACTTTACATGTAATCCCCTATCGGGTATGTGTAAAAAAAAAATAAATAAATAAAAATATGCAGACAGATAAAAATTGCTTTGGCGTCAATATCATTGCGTAAGCAGTGATCGACGGCAAATAAGGGGTTACTAACTCTTAGAAGAGCCTTTTTAGTACTGTAATAAATTACAGTACAAAAAAAATTAACCCCTAAAAAATGCACAAACAGAAAAATAAATGCGCTGATGTGCACGATCACTGCTTATGCAAGATCAGTGGCAGGGAAGGGGTTAAACGCAGGGAATTGCTTTAATACATTTTTTTTTATTGTTTTATTATTTGTGTGTTGTGTATTTATTGTTTTTTTTAACTTTTACTTACTTTTATAACTTTGATCTGTCTCTCTCCCTCACTAAAAAAAATGTGAGGAGAGGGAGGCAGATCATAACTGGTCAGATCAATATAGAGTTAATATTGATCTGACCAGTCAGTGGGGATGTTCAGGAGAGCCTCCCCACTGCCTGTCAGTGTGCCTGGCAGTCACTGATTGCCTCTGTGAAGAGGCAATCGTGTGACAGCCAGAGAGCACAGGAAGCAGGAACTTCCTGCCTCCTGTGCTCTTGCCCTTAGAAGGGCAGCGCCATCTTGGTCACTCAGTGACCAAGATCGTGCATTTTTTTTTTGTGTTCCTGTTTGCCTCGACTTGCGAGGCAATCAGAAACACTTTCTGAGCATAGGAAGCGAAAGATTCGCTTCCTATGCTCATTTTTGAAATGCCCGCGTTTTAAAGGCACTGTGCCTTTAAAACCGGCATTTCGATCGCTCCGGACAGGCATCAACAGGCATTTTTTTTAGCATTGTACGATGCTTCCATACGGAAGCATCGTTACAATGCCGCTTGAGCACTGAAAGCGGAAAAACTCCGCTTTCAGTGCTCGTTTTGACACAGGACGGACTAGGTCCGTCCTGTGTCACTAACGCCTCGGCACACAGGACGGACCTAGTCCGTCCTGTGTCGCCAAGGGGTTTAATTGACATAGGCATCATCGGATGCTCGGGACCCTTACAAGATAAAACCTTAATGGACCCGCCATCCTTCCCAACAACAACTCCTTTTGAAGCTTATCCCTAACCACCTCCGGAAAATCCGCAACTGACTTCAGATTCCACAAACATTGGCCCCCCACCTTGCCCGAAAATGACCCGTGCAAAAAACCCTCCCGTAATAACTCGGCATCCGCCGTATTAGCGTAGCGGCTTAGCCAGGGTAGCATCGCGTCGAGCTTCACTGGGGACCTTCCCCGCGGCAGCTGCCCCGGTACCAGAACCCCCAGCTCCCCCTGCCGGCGATTTCCCCCACTTGAAGCACCTGCTGTAACTGTGAGGGCCCCCACAGCCCGAGCACACGCGCTTGAACCTACAGGACGCCCCCCACTTACACTGGCTATCGTTGAAAACTCAACAGACACCCTTTTTGTTAACGGCCAGCGCGGACATTGCGGCACCGGCCCCTGTCTGAAAGGGGGGCGACTTCTGCGCCATCATAAGCCTGATCCAAAGCGGCAGGTACATATGGTCCCACTGCACCCTCCGGAGAAGCCGCCAGACTTTGCCTAAACTGTTCATTGTACTTCCACCATGCGAGGCCACCGTAAGTCCGGTACGCCTCCCAGATGCCCTACAAGTAGCAGAACAGTTGGCAGCACTTTTCTGGCGTCTTCTGCCCAATTACACTAGCCAACACACAAAAGGCCCATAGCCAGTTAGGTCTTCGGTATCTTCCGGTACCTTTACTTTTTCTCCTCCTCAGCCTTCTTGGCATCTTTCTTATCCTCCTCCTTGAGATCAATATATTCCTCAAGGGGGAGGAGAGAAAATATCTCTACGAATTCCCTTCTCCATATCTTCTCCTTAACCTCTAACTTCAAATGCACCCCCAAGGGACCTGAAAAGGACATATACCCGTTCCTCTGCGACCCCTCCGGCGCGCAACCCCCTGACTCCCTGTCTGATTCCACCTCTGACACCACTGATCCTGCAACCGTACCGCTCCCGCTAACTGCACTCACATCCCACATCCCTGGGAACCCATGCCTGACTGACGCCCGCAACCCCAGGCCTTTCCCCACCCCAGGAATCCACTAAAGCTATGAGGTCATGTAAGAGATCCCTCTGGATCGTGGTGCAAGAATAACAGACTCACCGCCCAAGCTGGCCGTGGCTTTCGGCACGGAGGCTGCCGCTCAAACGTCAAATCCAGTGTGCACCGCATCCGACACCCTGCCCTCTCCGTCCACGATGGAATGGTGACATCGCTCCTCAAACACAGGGCTCCCGGTCCTGGAAGCAGAAACAAACTGCCTGGGAGAACCGTCCTGCAAGTTTTCCCGCCATCCACCAATCCTACCGGTAACCTGGACCCTGCCAGATGCCCCGACGACCAGCCTGGCTAGTACAGCCGTAATCACTGCATCCCAATAGGGCCCTTGGAATCCCCAGGGTCCCTTCCCATGATCTCCGAGTCACTGTGGGATTATCCACAGCGCGCCCAGGGGACACCGACCATCCCCGTACCCTTGATAGGCCTCCACGGCCCTCCTCGGATGGACTGGGCATCCCAGTGGTAGACAGATCCCTGCCCCCGCGTCCCCTGACCTGCAGGCTGGGTGAGCGTGACGTAGGGGCCTTGGGGCTGCCCCGGAAGCACCCCCGTACATCACCCGAAATCCTACTACTCTCGCCGATGGGGTGACCCAACCTGCTACACGGGCTCGGGGACCTGGATATGCCTGCCCTGCAACGTCCCCCAGGGTGAGAGGACACGGATCGTGTGTCTGATGCCAGAGTGGTCCGGCTAGCAAACAGAGAAAGCACCTGGGAGCGGCACCAGGCGACCCTCCCTCCCGTCCTCAGACCCCCCACAGAGGGAAAGGGTACCCTGAGTGTGCACGGTGAGACCCCCCACTGTCAGATGCCATCCCTCCAGCCGGTGCTGCGTGAACCTGGGCCTGCTCCACCCTAGACACCCCCAGACAAGGCTCCCCTGTGATGTCCTGTGATTCCCTGCACGCCCCCTCCCGTGAATGAGAGCGCCCCGCCCGTGCCAAAGCGGGAGCCCGCGCAGAAATCTCCAAGGCCTGCGTCCCTGCCTGCCACCTGACCGCATGGCTGGAGCGCCGATTAGCACCGCCACCGACCCTGCACTACTCACCGGAAGTTGAGAGAAGCATCCTGCAGGCCTGGGCCTCCTCGCCGACCGCTCCCGCCGCGTCCCCGCTGTCGATGGGCCTCCAATGCCCGCTTCTGGGCCTGCCGATTCTAAGATGGAGGGGTCTATTTATATGACCCCTCCCACAGCTGTGACATCACTATTTTACTTAACCCTTTCCAGGGTCCCACCTCCTCACCTTGTCAAGGCTCCTTGCTCTTAGGCAGTTCCAGGAGCATCATTCTCACTGAGGTTTGGCACATCAGATACTGTGGACTGCGGCTTCCAAAACATTCCACATCACAGGCAGCTCAGTTCGCAGCAGCTAGGGTTATTCATCGGCACATCATATGATATGGACACAAAGACTGGACACTACCGCGGTCAAACAACACGATCAGCAGTACCACTTGAAAAAAATGGACTCCTCTAGGTCCACCAAACAAATGAGCACAGACAGAAAACAAGCAATAGGTACATTGTGTTCACACTGCAAGGATATATAATGTGCAGTCACACGTGAGATATTATAAATATAATACTAATATTAGTCCTCCAGGTTGATGTCTGTCATGTGGCGCATGTAAAAGAACAGAAATACATCACAACAGCAAATATAGTGTAGTATAGAGAGTGTAAAGATGGTGCACTCACTTATTACAGAGAACAACGTGCTCTGGTTTATAGACGCTTCCTTGTGTATATTCTCTGGATATGTACTTGGGTAGGAGAAAACAGAAGACTCCCTTTAGGTAGTAACAGAGGAAATAATTAATAAAACCGTAAAAGTCTTATATGTGAAAAGGAGCCATAATCCCCATATGCACTGCTGTACACAAACAGTCCTAAATTAATGGAGTCCCTCATGTGGTAGTCAGCTAGCTAAGTAATTTGACCACGCTTTAAGTAATTTGACCACCGCCGCTTTAAGTACTTCATCTAACTTAATTTCTCAGTACTTTTTATACTCTGTACCACGCACTATATAAAATGACTACCACTATATATAAATGTTAACATAATGTGACAATGCTGGATGAGCATCATGTACAGAATAGTCTACTATTGTTAGGTTACAAGTTAGTGGTGGCTATATTTCCTGTGATTCTCAGCTAATCATGTATCTGAGCATGAGAGTACTAGTGCCAAAATCTTTAGCTGTAGACTAAGGGCTTTATTCACGAAAGCAGGAATTGCAGTGAACTGACTTAACCCCTTAGTGACCGAGTGCTATGCTGCATTTGATGTACCTTGAAGACCAGAATTCCATTATTTTTGTCATATGTTTACTGAACTGTGAATTTCTTTCTTTGTGTTTAGTCCACCCACACAAATTATATATCATTTTTTAAAGGACGGATATGGCTTTCATTTGATACTATTATTTTCATCATATGATATAATTTACTATTAAAAAAAATATAAAATATGATGAAAATATGCCATAAAAAACACTTCTTCTAACTTTCACCTGATTTTTTTTTAAACAATTACAAATGGTAAAAAAGACCCCGTCTATATATTTCTACTATTTGTCCTGAGTTTAGAAATTCCAATGTTTCCATGTTTGCCTATGTTTTATTTCAACTAATAGGGCAATAAACAATATTAGTGTTTTTTTTTCCTAACCATTTTCTTCTACAGTAACCTTTTAACCCCAACCCTAAATTTACCCGAACTCTAAATTCACCCTAACCCTAAATCTACCCCCACCCCTTAATCTAACCCTTGTACTCACCCGAACCCCCCTGTATCCTTAATTATAACCCTATTTATGACCCTAGCCCTAGATCTAGGTTTAGTAGATAAAGGGTTAGCTTTTTCCATTTATTTATTTATTTAATTTTATTTATTTATTTAATTTTCTATTTATAACGGTAATACTTTCTAACTGCCTGTTTTTTTCTCTCTTCCGTCGCTCTCCTCTGGGCACGCTGTATTGGAGGAGCATGCTCCTCCGGTACAGCACACACCTTGCGGTGCCCAGGGGGGCACAGAAGGTGTTGCATGATGCCTCCATCGAGGCATCATTGCAACACTTTACACACATAGCCAGTGATCAGCTTTCACTGCCTATGTGTGTTAACGGCCATACAATCGCATTCGCGGTGATCGTATGCGCGCGGGGGGGGGGGGGGTCGAGGGGGGGCTGAAGTCATTCTCAGAGGCTGCTTCAGATCCAAAGCAGCCTCTGAGAGTAGCTGCAGGCATGTAGTGTTGCACTACATGTAAACGGAGGATGTATATATACTTCCTGCTTTTCAGGACGTATATATACGTCCAAATGCGTTAAGGGGTTAAAGAGACTCTTCCACCAAAACATTAGGGTTTTTTTTGCATTGTTGTTATGTGTGTTTATTTTATGAAATATTTTACTAAACAAATGTGACTGGGCGCTGCCATTTTGTGAAATAAAGTGTTTTTGGGTGCCACCCCCCAGTGACCTTACAGCACTAGTATCTCACTTTGGGGCTGGGGACACAGAATGCAGTGTATAAGTCAGAGTTCTGATCATAGACTTGTATTGAATGGGAGAGTAATGTAACTATTACATCACAAGGGGGCTGAGTTATGATCCTGTTTTATTAGTTCAATCTCCTCTCTTGTGTTGAAAGGCAGGTAAAAAAGGTTGTACACAGCCACCTAGTCCTGCCCTCTATGATACACAAGAGCCAATAAGAGAACAGGGGTGTATCTTATGACATCATCATGCAGGCTCTGGCCACAGTTGTTAAGTGAGACTTGCTGGACGATTTTTGGAGAATGCTGCATCATGGGTAAACTTCTCACAATGGACATTTTATTTTTACCTTTATATGCAATTAATTCAAACATAGAGAAAAAAAACAGTGGATTATGTCTTATAAATGTGTTTGTTTTAACGGCACAGGTAATATAGTTACATCTTATGTAAGGCCAAAGTAGCAGAATTGTTAAAAATAGCAAAAGGAAAACTTGGCTACTTTGGCCTATGGTTTGAAATTCCCATGTCAATTCCCTATTTCATGACTAAAGCCCTTTATTTTACATGATATCACCTATAAATGTATAACTATGGTAACACTACTACAAAATAAACCTAACTTTCTACTAGTCACATGCCATTCATGCCTGTAAAGTATGACACCTCAAATAAATATGTTGTTTAAATTGCACAATTTAAAGGAAATTGCTGCAAATATTGTTGGATATTAAACATACAATAATAACTCAAATGACAGCATATTTACACAACATAGTATACTTAAAAAGGCATTATATGTAAGTGCACTTTGTCAAAGTTAATTCAGACACTGCTATAGATGATGTGGTTATTGACATGATGAGATAAACTTTTCACACCCTAAAAAGAGCTAGAAAAACCAGCTTGTATATCATTAAACTTTGCTATATATGGAATACATTTAACTACGTTGTCATTTATACTGGAGCCCAACTTTCTGAACTTCTCATAAAATGTATGTGTTAATTGTTACAAAATGTATTTCACAAAAATCCACATTTCTGTCCTGTTTTAGACCTTTCACAAAATGCCTAAAAATGTAGAAAACTTGGAAGGTCCTCGATGTAGATCCCTGTAAACTGCTTCAAAGAGATGCCATTTCTATCTTTTAGAAATCAAATTTTATTACAAGACAGTAGGCTTCAACTCTCTTACACTGTTACCAATAAGTGAAGCATAATATTCAGCTTTAATAAAATCCTGACTTTTCGGAAAATCTTCCAATTTTAGTGTACTTAACATGGAACTCAATGGAAGTACTTGTTATACATTGCCTACTATGTCACCATCTAAATTAAGTTTTTCCACATTTTACAGATGTGTAACCTGAAATCCATGACTAGGTTAGTCATATTTTTTTTCCTATTGTGCCATTCCTTCTTATCTCCACTTTAGGAAGTGACACTGTGGGGCAGTGGCGTCTCTAGAGCATTTGGTACCCGGTTTTGGACCCATAGATTTGGCACCACTACCTCCCACCTACTTCTATAAAAAAATATATATATAAAAAACCTAAACTTTTCAAGTATATTTATTGCACACATTTGTAAACTTACACACAGAGACACAAGCACATCCAAGACTATGTGAGTCTGTGTGTGTAAGTGTAAGTATGTGCGTGAAGTGTACAGTCACACTTACACACAAAGACTCAAACTTACACAAAGAATCAATCTCGCACACAGACTCTCACTTACACACAGACTCCAACTTGCACACAGACTCATGCTTACCCACATAAACACAGTCACGTGTACACACACACACACACACACACACACACAGATCCTTATCATTTCCCAGGAAATCTATCATGTAATACAACTGTGAAGAAGGAAAGAAAATGTTTATCAACAATACTGATAATTAGTATGAGTACTTGCTGGTAAATACAGCATATCAAGGTTACATTACAAGTTTTATTCATGCTGCCATAAAATAATCTATTTTTTTCTTAAAGTTATAGAGTTCTAATATAAAAGCACAAGTATATTTTTAGTGGTCCCTAGTATGAGGATGAACTGGCATATACTATTGATAGTACACTCCAGTTTATCCTCTGACCGACAGCTACCATGCTTCCATAGGAAACAGGCAGCCGTCTGGTCAGTGACCGCCGAATGCGAGGGTCTCTCACTGCTAGCGCAGAGACCCTCATTTTTGCATGGGATCAGTAGGGGGGACTTAACTAGGTCCCCCCTGCTAATCCCATGCAAAAACAAGAGTCTCTCTCTGTGCTAGCAGCAAAAGACCCTCGCATTCGGCTGTCAGAGCGGGGCGAGTCCCTACTTCACCATGAGTTTTATCATGGTGAAGTGTGGGTGAGATCTGATGATTTTTACTGATAAGGTTTAGTTGTTATTGTTGTTGTTCTAGTTATTTAGATTGTGCGTCATTATTTGTATGTTACTGCTTTTTTGTCTCTAAATAAATGTTTGTTAAAGTAGACGGACCAGAGTTTATATGTGTATGCGTACATAATTCATACAGTTTGGTGATACACCACACTGACTCCCTATTTACACCCTGCTCACCTGACATTCTGTGCTTGCTTATTCCTAAGCTAGGTACTCTCCTTGTGAAGTTCCTTTACCCCTCATTGCCATTTAAAATTTGTATTTTGACCTTTGGCTTCCCTCTTGGATACTGCTCATCTCTCTTCTCCTGACCCTGGCCTACCTTGACCTTCTGGACTGCCTTTGGCCTTGCCTTCCCCCTTTGTACTGTTGCCTTTGGTTCTACCTACAGCTGGAGCTTCCCTGCGCTACACTCCTCATTTCCAGCCTTATGCCAGTAGCCAAGGAACCCCTGGTTACTTACCATTCCTATCCCCCAGTTTTACTCCTCTGCCAAAAAACTCACTCCCCCCCCCCCACTGACACTCTCTGCCCTGGGCGTACTCTGTTAAAACAAAAATAACAATTATAAAAATTAAAAAATATATAAAAAAATAAAATAAAAATATTTTTTATTTGAAATAAAATACAAAAATTAATAAAAGGTATTGTTTTTCAGTATAACTGCACCTCACACACTTCCACAGGTAATGGTACCCTTTTACTTCTACAGTGTGGTATGTTGCATATTACATCACTGCTCATTACATGAGGGTAGAGGGCACACTTATCATAACAGTTGTTATTTTGGTACATGAATACATCTTATTTTCATTGTTGTTACATATTGGTGCTTATGCTGTACATGTATTTTGATGCATGATTAGTTTTTTTGGCATGGTCATCGTGTCGTGTACTCAGGGTTGGTGGAGCATAGAACAAGCAACCCTGACGGGCAAGAGGGATAGGTAAAAGAGTGGTAAAGGGGCAGTCCAATGGTCGAGGCAGGCAGCTAAGGATCAAAAACGAGGAAGGACGCCAAAGTCCAGCGGTCACAGAGAATAGGGTCAACGATGAGGATAGCCAAGGATCAAAACCAGGTAGATAATAATTTGTAGTAGCGAGGATGAAGGAGACTGAGGAAGTACACCAACTAGCTCAACAGGCAAGCAAGGAGTGAAGCAAACGGGGGGTTTAAATAGTAGCTGACCTCCCTGAGTCCTCCCCCCAACACCAAGTCTCCGCCTCCTCCATAGACTATACAGAGGAAGAGGGAGTGGAGGACACACCACTCCTCCTCTGTCTGGTTCTACAAGACCTGTATTGTGACGCGATGCCAACCGGAGGTAAGACACGCCCCCTGGCTGTAGTTGGAACACGCGCGCTAGACAAGCGCGGTGTATCCACAACTTGAAGCCGGGGATGCAGCCTACCCCTTCGGCCGTGAGGTCGCTCCATGAGCAGGCCCCTCTGTCCCAGACATAGCCCTGGAAGTGGACCCTCGGTGCAGGGTAAGTGAAGGACCCTGGGCCCGACACATCGTTCCATATATGTCCAAATATCATATTTTTATCAAATAATGTAATGATGGATATTTGTATCAGAAATTATATTTGGGCATATATGCAGATATGCCCTTTTGAAAAAAAAAAACACTTTAAAATCTTTTGTAGTCTATGTAAAGGGCTTTGAAGTTGAATTGAGGCAGCTGCATGCAAAGAAACGTCATAAAGAGGTGGGAGGAGCTAGTTGACAACCAGAAAGTATGCTATTCGCGACTGGAACTTTACTGCAGTGGAGATCGCTACTCTGTGCACTGATCTACATGTACCAAACTGCTGCAGCTGTTTATTTTATGGGACTGCTGTACTAAACTACCATGTGAGCAGATACATGTAGTTTACTTGCAAATGTTTGCTTCCTTTTCTTCTCTGCTTCCCTGCCTATATGAGAGCTAACATTTTTCGCGATACAACCGGCTGACATGATTAGAATCCACACTTTTTAACCATTACATTTCAAACAAGATTTCTATGAGCCTGGAATTTAAGACTCTCTAGCAAGTGTATTTCTAGGGCAATATAATATCATAACACTCTCTCTGCTTTTACAGACTAGTTCACACTATATGACTTTGTTTTTTCTGTCTTAAATATATCAGTGAGTTGTGATCTGCAGTGTACAAATCAGATCATACATGCCCAGATACGTTATTTCTTGTTTTTTTTGTGCACCATCACTTTTTTTTTATTTATTATAAACGTAAAAAAGACAATACAAGTTAGACATGACTTGACATAACAAAACAGGTTCGGCATAGGTTTCTAACATTCCATCCTATATAAATTATAGGTATACAATTCACAGATATTTTAGACTTGTTTTACTAGGTTGGTTGGTTGTTTGAGTCCCTACTCTTAAGTCTTCTCCTTATAGAGTGATATTGAGGAGACTCTTTATAGACAGAGAGCAGGGATTCAAAGATAAACTTGTTGTTTATACAATAGGTACGCAGTAGTGGTTGGTAAACACCCTCCAGGTTATTCCCCCAGAAGCCGGTGCTGACTAAAATATTTTTCCATTTTCCTTGTCGTCTCCACTTATTTATTAAAAATATGATTGAGTATTTCATTAATTATTGACTCACTTGGTGACAGGTCTTGTGTTTGAACCTTGGCCTCTTCACTGAACGCTCATGGGTCCTTCAGCTCCACCCATTTTCTCCACATTTTTTTGTAATAATTGAATTGGTCCCTAGAATTGTAGAATCCTTCTTCCATTATACATTGGTATTCGATTTGAGTTATTATTTCTTTCCAGTTTATTGCTTCTATACTTTTCCATTTGCTAGCTATACAAAGTTTAACCGCAGTAAGAATATGTAGTATCAAATACTGTATTTCCTTTTCACATTTGGGAATATCCAGGTGTAGGAGGAACATTTGTGGGGTAAGGGGGCCCATCCCAATAATTTGTTTTCCTAGAAGAGAATGGAGTTTTTTTAATAGAGGTTGTAGCTCCTCGCAGGACCACCACATGTGCAGTTGTGTCCCCTCCTTTTTTTGACATCTCCAGCACCATCTAGAATGCTGGGAAGAGAATTTATTCAATTTTATTGGGGTTATATACCACCTATAGATAGTTTTATAGTATGTCTCGTGTAGAGTTAAGTTGTGAATACTTTTTTTCCATTATCTTTTGGGTCTGTAACCATTCTTGTAGTGTGAATTCTTTGCAAATATCGGATTCCCATTTGATCCATGGGATATCTTTGGAAGAATCTATGGTGGCATCCATTAATTGTGTTATCTTACCGATTAAATTCTTGTTGTGTTGAATCTCCAGAAATCTTTCGGTATGCAAACTTTGGGATATCTTTGTATTTTTTATTTTATTTCTCAGTCTTAGATAAGTATAGTATTCACTTAAAGGTAAATTATACTTAGTCTGTAGTTCTTAAAAGGACATTAGAGGGTCTTGTTGAAGAATTTGAGAAATTTGTGTTATGCCTCTTTTAACCCACCCCTTAAAATTGATATACCATCACTTTTTTCTTTAACCACACTATATTTTTAGATGCAGCAACTTTATTTCACTGGCGCACCTTATTTCCCAATATCATTGCACATTTAACGTTGAATTCACCAGATAAATTCAGGAGATTGAAGTGGGCAAATTCTGCCTATGTTAACCGAATCTGAAGTGTGTTCGGGTGTCACCGGCACACATTAGGTAGCCAGAATTGTATGCTTTTTATTGTGAAAATGTTCTGATCTGAATCCCTGCAATGCGTTGGTTTCCAAACAGCCCAAACTGCTGATTTGGACCTGAATTCAGGGAATTCAGTGGCCGCATTTGAGAGATTTGTGAATTTCAGCTAAAGTGCCCGACACAAATCCAATTTGGGACAAATTTGTGTATCTTGGGTAGACCCTAAGGTGTGTATCTGACAGACCAGTAAGAAACAAGTCAGAGATAAAGCAGAACAAATTAAGTCTGATAAATAAGAAATTCATCAAGTTCAAAGTTTCACACAATCCTGCTGCTGTCGATTCAAAAGAACGCAAACAATTTTGCACCAAAGGGAAAGATTCCTTCTGGACTTTAAAACACAAATGAGATTTCTCACTCAATCAAAATGCTATGATTAAAATTAATGGTTTATTACTACAACTTATTGTAAATCCTGTTTTCCAAAAAATCCTCCAGATCTAGTATGGTATCTCTCAAATTTGCCTGTATTGGTGCTCCATGTTACTAAAGAGTGAAAGCCCCAATAACATAGTCCCTTATGTTAAAACCCTTGCTTAACCTATTTAAATTTCAGAATTGCTTGTGCTGAATCTGGGCGGTTATCAGGACTGCTGTCAATATAAACTGAATTCAAAATGAAAAGCAGAGCTCTAAGTTTTGGAGCATTTGGGATCAGACTAGCCCATGAATTCAGGCTTTCAGAGACCATCGATGTGGTGCTGAATAGGCCCGAATATAGGCCATTGTGGACAATTTTCATGCTGACATTTCGGCTGAAACAGTAGCCGCTATCCTCCCCTTATAATCGCATGGGGAGGACAGAGACTCATATCAGCAGGACTTTGGGTATTGTCAAAAATAGTACTCCTGAAATAACATTTTACAAAAGTAATAAAATTGTCCCAGTGGAGCCAGCAGAATGCTTGCTCTGAGCCCCCCCCCCATAACAAATGGGGCTTGGCAAATGCTCCCAGGCCCTAATAAAATGAATTGGGGGCCAGGGCTACTTGTCCTGACTACTCCTATAATAAAGGGTCAGGAAGCCACCCAAATAGCTCCCAGCCCACATGAGTATTGCTGGGGCTAGTGCCCCCCATAAAAATCCGAGTGATGCCCAAAATATCGTTGGAACAAATTAAAAATGACATCATCTCTCCCTGGTCCAAAGGATTCCCTAATGCTCACGGAGCAAATTATAAAAACAAAAAAAGTTCCCTGCCCCTGAGTTCAGGTACTGCCCAAGTTTCCCTGAACCCAATAAAACACATTAAAATTCCCTTCTGCCCTCCTCCGACCTCGCCCATGAAGGGTGGCCGAATCAAAGATTTACCTGTTAAAAAAAAACCCAACCCACTACCACCCAAAGGGTGCTCTGCAATAAAATAGTTTAACTTTTTTAAACTGTCCCACAATGCCCTCAATCTTCCAGGGAATGGGGTCATCTAAACTATTGCTTAAAAATGACGACGGCAAAAACAAAATTGTAGACAGAGCTCCTCTATATGCATGCATCCTCATCGAACTATGGATGCCTAACGAAATCTCATCCCAGATACAGATTTCAAAAACGAGAATGGCAATCAGCATCAGCCAATCAGAAGCCACCTTTCTGATTTTGAAATCCCAGCACTTGGACAGCTCGTTGCCCCATCAATACACGGGAGAGCTGTGAGCATTTGCCGTGGTCCCTTATTAATTTAATTAGGGGATGGGAGCATTTGCCCAGCTCCCAGCCCCGTTTGCTATAGGGGGAGGGTCAGGGCAAGCAGTCTGCTGACCCCAGGGAAGGCAATATAATTTTTTCCTTTTCAATTTGGAATGCCTGAAATTTGTCTGTTTTAGATTATTTCAGTCCTTATTGGGTATGGGGAATCTTATAGATTCCCCAGGCCAATTTCCCTGAACTAAATATCACTGTTTAATGATATATCACTTTCTGTCCCTAATAAATCAGCAATGCACCACTCCTTATGCATTGACCCCGTCCTAAAAAATGTGAGATTGCTCAGTTTACCTCTTTAAATGTTGCTTAACAGGCAGAGCTTGTCCTTATATCAGTTTATGGGAAAGAAGCATTCCGTGATGGTAAATTGAGGTAATTACTGTGCTACAAACAAGTAAAAACTTGTAACGAGTGCTAATAGGTGAATTAGTCGTTAACAGCATTTTCATTTTCTAATTTCTTTGGATGGGATTAAAGTCCCAAAATACAAATTAGTCATGTATACAATCCATGCAGCTGTAACAGAATTATCCTGATGGTTCATTAAATTGGTGCACTTTGGCATTTGACATAATTCATCTGCTAAATGTTGGAACTATAATTAGTAGGACCTTGTAACCTAAACAGTTTTAGTGTTGGAATACAAAACAATCTATTTATGGCTTTAGTTTGCTGAATGACACTCAGAAGCACCGCATTACATGCCTAAAGTCACATGTCACTAATGACATGTTACCCATTTTTTGTAAATTTTAATTAATTAGTGTTCATGTTTACTACCCATTTGACTTACCTATTCAGGCTTGTTGGCAACCCACAAAAGTTTGGTGTCAAGCTGCAAACGTCTAGCTCTTGATGGAGTACATCTCCTATAATCTCCTGACAGTCTTAATGTAACAAAGGATTATGGGAGAGTTAGTCCATCCCTGATGTAAACGATTGCAACTGACTGTTCATAAAGCATTTGTCAAACTTATTACCATAGAGGTGTCATTAACCCCTTGACGACAAAGGACGTGCCAGGCACGTCCTGGGAGAAACTCCCTTAAAGACAAAGGACGTGCCTGGCACGTCCTGCAGTGAATGAAGCGGTTTTAGCGATCAACGATCGCGAAAACCGCTTTAACAGTGCTGGTCTATTGCCTCGACATCGAGGCAATAGCCAGCACCGAAATTTCTATTTTGGGACCCCCACGATCGCCCCACAGAGCGATCGTGGGGAGCCATATTGACTAAGCCCTCTGCCGGTCTGAGCTTCGGAAGTGAAAGTAACTTCACTTCCGTCGCTCTGAATATGCTACTTGACTGCCCCTAGTGGTAGTTTAGTAGCATTGCAATGGAAAATATTTTAAATACATATTTAATTAATTAATTAAAAACAGGTTATTTAGCTATATTAGCCTATAGGGTTAAAATTAAATATTTTTTAGCATAAGGGATAGGGTTAAAATTAAATTAAAGTTAAAAAATATTAATGGATATAATAAGGATTAGAGTTGGGGTTAAATTTAGTGTTAGGATTAAATTTTGGGTTCGGGTTGGGGTCAAAAGATCAATTTAGGAAAAAAACAAAAAACACTATTTTTGGTTTTTGCCCCATAACTCGCTAAAAAATACCGAAAAATATGGAAACATGCATATTTTTGAACTCGGGAGAACATTTAGAAACTATTTAGACGGGGTCTTTTTTAATGATTTTATTTGTGTAAATTATATTTTAGGTCAAAGTTAGAAAAAGTGGTTTTTTTAAACTTTTTCATCATATTTTATGATTTTTTTTGTAGTAAATTATAAGATATGATGAACATAATGGTATCTAATGAAAGCCCTTCTTATGACGATAAAAACAACATATAATTTGTGTGGGTACTGTATGTGAGAAAGAAAAAAATTACAGCTAAACACAAACACCCTAGAAATGTCAAAACAGCCATTGTCACCAAGGGAAAGTCAAGGTGAAAATGTCTTGTCACTAAGGGGTTAATGACTTAATTTTAATACATGCAGAGAAAGCATCCTGGTAACAAGATATGTAGAAAACAGTTATCATGGATAGCCTGCTCATGTCCAGACGTACACTGTAATTACTCCAGGGGCGGTATCTAAAGATACCTGAGCTATAAAAACAGTGTCAACCGTAGATAACCTACATTGTGCTCGTATAGAGATGGAAAGAACACTGGAGTTGGTACTATAAAACAATTACATCGTTTATAGAAAAAAAGAGAGAAACACACTGCGCCTAATTGTGATGGTAATAGCAGTAATAGAATCAACCAGTGTCTCACTCCTGGTAAGGTACAATAGACAAAACAAAAAAGTGCGCTCAAACCAACACTCAATACACAAAATATATAAGTGGATTACCCTGAAGTGTGAGGCAATCCGCTTGGCATACACATTGAGGGATAAAAATAGACGAAAAATAAAGATCTTACATAAAAAATAAATAGGATCCAACAGGTAAATGTAGAATAGTACAAGTCCAAGTGTCCAAATAGTCCCAGCAAGTCTCCTCCTTTCCACAACGCGTTTCGCCCGGTAAACTGGGCTTTTTCAAGTGAGCTCTCTCTGTAATTGCATTACCACTTTTAAATCTCCCGCTACACGCGACTTCTGGTTGTCGCGTGTAGTGACGTCATACGTCCAGCATTGATCAGCCAGCGTCTTCATTCTGCAGCTCGTGTCTCCCCCTACAAATCACCCCCCCTACAGTGTTTTTTATATTTTTAAATCGCAATAAAACTGAGTTCCCAGGGGTCACGATTTGTTGTAAAAAATGTTTAGGTACAGTATGTTTTTTTCGAGTTTATTCTTAATATTATTGCAGTGCTCCCCTATTCGTTTTCCCAATTTTCTGGTGGTGCGACCCACATATTGTATTCCGCACGGACATTCAAGCAGGTAGATGACCGAACTAGTCTGACAGTTCATGACATCTTTGATCTGGTAATTTTTCCCTGTCACATTAGATCTAAAATTAAAAATCTTTTTATCTTGTTTATGTTTTGTCTGCCGGCATGCGTTGCAATTATTGCATCTATAAAAAACAGGATTCTGGGTTAAAAAAGTGGGTTTTGTTTTAGTTTGTTGTTTCGTATAGCTTTTTGTAATGCACCTACGAATATTGGGGGCTCCCCTAAATATTATTTTAGGTTTTTCTGGTAAGATCTCCTTCAGGAGATCATCCTTTTTTAGAATCGGCCAATGTTTTTGAATAATTTTTTTCAAACGAAGATTTTTATTGTTAAAATCCAAAATAATAGAGAGTGGGGGTTCCTTATCAGTTTTCTCCTTTACCTTATAGGTGAGTAAAGATTCCCTGTCTGCCGAACTCACTTCTTCTATGGCCATATCAATATTGCCTTCGGGATAATCTCTTGTTTTAAGCCTTTCTTTGAGGATCAATAGTTGTTCTTTGTAAACTATATCCTCTGTGCAATTCCTTTTTAATCTCAGAGCTTGACTTTTGGGGATCCCAGTCAGCCACGGGGAATAGTGTCCACTATCATACCCAATAAAACTATTAACAACTTTTTTGAAGAAGGTTTTAGATTTGATCATATTATCCTCTATATATATTTCCAGGTCTAGAAAGTGGACACTATGGCGGTCGTACTCTGAATTCAGCTTTATTCCCCAATCGTTTGTATTGAGGTATTCGAGGAATTCCTTTAATTCCAGCTCATCTCCTTTCCGTATAATGAACAGGTCATCTATATAGCGGTAATAGAAAGTCAGGTTCGCCCTCCATTTATGTCCTGACCATACAAATCTATTCTCCCATTCTGCCATAAATAGATTTGCATAGCTCACTAAAGAAATAAGAATTAAATGGGAAATGACCACCTTGAAAAAATATTTAAAAGAAAGAATGATACCAAGAGGCCTGAGGATCTTTAAGGCTCTCTCCACTGACCTTGGTGCTGAGACCATAAAGGAGCAGTGGGAAAAGATTCTAGACCAGTGTTCCTTTGAATTGATGGGTTTCATCATCTCGGTCAGGGAGAGGGCTCTGATAGACCTAAAGACTGGGATAAAAAAAATCTGTGACACTTTAACACCATGTGAAATACTCCCGGAATTTGAGGGATATACTGAGGATATGAAAACTAACAAGAAAAATGGAGGAAGAAGTTATAAAAATAAAAGTAAAGAAATATCGAAGAGATAAGGATGACTACCTTAATGATAGGACTAGAACTTTTTCTAAAAAAATGGATAAAAAATGTGAAGAATTTAATAACAATCCAACCAAAAAGTATGAAAAAAGAGAAAAAGAGGAATGGCAGGTGATAGAACCTAAGAACAAAAATAGGAAAAGAGCATATATAGATTATTCTCCACGTGAGTTAAAGAAAGATACCCCCATCAGTACACACAACAGATTTGATGCTCTCTCACCAGAGGCTGAAAATTTGAGATCTGATCGGGAAGTTTTTTTTAGGACAGGGCCAGAAAACATCCTGGTGAAAAAGAATATCCCCCCGGAAAGAAAGAAAACCAGGACCCCAATTTCAAAGGAGAAATCAAGATATAGGGAAAGAAGGGGGGGCATACGCAAAAAAGTCCATGTGGAAAAGAAACTAGATACAGCAGGGATTTTCAATATATCCGGTTTTGCCCTTAGTGAAATCCAACAAAAAGTCCTTAGTAAAGGGCTAAAATATGCTCCCACTAGGAATCTAAATAGATTTGGCACTTACATTGATATTAACAGATCTGTGAGAAAAGCCACCTTAAAAAGATTTTTCATAGGCAAACAACAAAGAAATTTAGGGAATATTGAAAAAATTCAGGACTTAATATCCAACAAAAATAGAACTTCATTGAAAAAAAGTTCCACGTTCTACCCCACTGCATATCGT
Source organism: Pelodytes ibericus (assembly GCA_036172795.1). Lineage (NCBI taxonomy): Eukaryota > Metazoa > Chordata > Amphibia > Anura > Pelodytidae > Pelodytes > Pelodytes ibericus. The sequence goes on along the minus strand of CM069861.1, from coordinate 119,288,683 downwards.
TCAGGCCCTTTGGAGGTCTTTGAAAAAATGGTTATCTCTGATATAGATAAAATTTAAAATTCTAAATACGATCATTCCAATTTATCTAAAGTGGAAAGAAAAATATTAGAAGACCTTAACAAGGACGAAAGACTTGTTATTAACCCCTTAGTGACAAGACATTTTCACCTTGACTTTCCCTTGGTGACAATGGCTGTTTTGACATTTCTAGGGTGTTTGTGTTTAGCTGTAATTTTTTTCTTTCTTACATACAGTACCCACACAAATCATATGTTGTTTTTATCGTCATAAGAAGGGCTTTCATTAGATACCATTATGTTCATCATATCTTTTAATTTACTACAAAAAAAATCATAAAATATGATGGAAAATTTTTAAAAACCCACTTTTTCTAACTTTGACTTAAAATATAATTGACACAAATAAAATCATTAAAAAAGACCCCATCTAAATAGTTTCTAAATGTTCTCCCGAGTTCAGAAATATGCATGTTTCCATATTTTTCTTTATTTTTTTCCGAGTTATGGGGCAAAAACCAAAAATAGTGTTTTTTTCCTATATTGATCTTTTGACCCCAACCCGAACCCAAAATTTAACCCTAACACTAAATTTAACCCCAACTCTAATCCTTATTATATCCATTAATATTTTTTAACTTTAATTTAATTTTAACCCTATCCCTTATACAAAAAAATATTTAATTTTAACCCTATAGGCTAATATAGCTAAATAACCAGTTTTTAATTAATTAAATATGTATTTTAAATATTTTCCATTGCAATGCTACTAAACTACCACTAGGGGCAGTCAAGTAGCATATTCAGAACGACGGAAGTGAAGTTACTTTCACTTCCGAAGCTCAGACCGGCAGAGGGCTTAGCCATATTGACAGAGCAGCATGCTCCGTCAATATGGCTCGCCACGATCGCTCCATGGGGGTCCCAAAATAGAAATTTCGGTGCTGGCTATTGCCTCGATGTCGAGGCAATAGACCAGCACTGTTAAAGTGGTTTTCGCGATCGTTGATCGCGAAAACCGCTTCATTCACTGCAGGACGTGCCAGGCACGTCCTTTGTCGTTAAGGGAGTTTCTCCCAGGACGTGCCTGGCACGTCCTTTGTCGTCAAGGGGTTAAACCTGCAGATAAAGGGGGTGGGGTAGTAATTATGTCCTCGGAGTATTATCTTAAAGAGGCATACAGTCAGCTCAATGACCCCAATGTCTATGAAAGATTAAAAACAGACCCCACTAAAGATCAAAAGAAACTCCTGATAAGTTTTTTGGATAAAGGGAGGGACCAAAATTTCTTGGGAAAGGAGGAATATAATTACATAAACAACCTCCAACTTTCTATTAAACTAGATGAAACGCCAGTTCATTTTTCTCACATTGAAACCATAGTAAAACGACTCTACATAAGCTGGGGTAAATAACTTTTTTTAATTTTTTACTGCTAACAAAGCAATTAGAGTATTTGTAGTTGTAATTTGTATTGTACTCAGATAGTTTCAGAAATGTAATAATTTTATTTTCAGCAAAGCATACTGTATACATTGAATCTTTGCCCACTCCCAGCCAGTATCATAAAGATCCTTTTGTCCAGAAGAGCCTAAAGCATGAAAGGGGATCTCTATGTTATTATGATGCATGTTATTATTTGGAGCTACAGGGGATCTGGATCTGCGTGCAGCCGGTGGATATCTGTGTGCTGCACACAGTTACCCTCAAATGCAGCCTGAAACTTCCACTGGGCTTCTATGACCCCCCCCCCCAGTTCTGTTTCAGAAGTCCCAGTGGAAGTGTCGGGCAGCATCGGAGGATGTCTGTGCGCACAGTCATCTGTTTGCTGCTCCCACTAGACACCAGGGTAGTCTGTTGGGGCATTGTCAGTCCTGTAAGGTACATTGGCATGTCTGGGGATGCACTGGCAAGTCTGGGGGCAGATTGGTAAGTCTGTGGATACATTGGCAAATCTGGGGGCAGATTGGTAAGTCTGTGGATACATTGGCAAGTCTGGGGGCAGAGTGCCAAAGTCTGAGGGGTGCATTGGCAAGTCTGGGGATGCATTGGTAAATCCTGTGAATAGGGTTGCCACCTGGCCAGTAATTTACCGGCACAGCCGGTATTTAGGGTCTTGGGGCCGGGGCCAGTATATCTAATATACCGGCAATGCACGGCCCGGTATTTTCCTCCCCCCTTCCCAATTCCCCAATACTTACCTCCTTGCTGCTGTCTCCCGGTGCAGGTCCGTGGCTGTGAGGGAAGCGTTGTACTTTAACAAATTTTATTGATCGCACAACGCTTCCCTCACAGCCACGGACCTGCAGAGCACCAGGAGACAGCAACAAGGAGGTAAGTACTGGGGAAGGTGGGAGGAGGGTGGCTATATCCTGGCATATTGAGGAGCAATAAACTGGCACATTATATGGCAATATCCTGGCATACTGAGGGACAATAAACTGGCATATTAAATGGCAATATCCTGGCATATTGGAGGGCAATAAACTGGCATATTAAATGGAAATATCCTGGCATATTAGGGGCAATAAACTGGCATATTAAATGGCAATATCCTGGCAAATGGAGGGGCAATACACTGGCATATTAAATGGCTATATACTGGCATATTAGGGGCAATAAACTGGCATATTTAAGGGCAATATTCTGGCATATTAAATGGCAATATCCTGGCATAATAAGTGGCAATATCCTGGCATATTGAGGGGCAATATCCTCGCATATTAAATTTCAATATCCTGGCATATTGAGGGGCAATAAACTGGCATATTGTGATTGACAGCTTGTCTGTGTGTGTGAGACAGTGTGTGCGAGTGTGAGAGACCGCTTGTGTGTGTATATGACATACAAATATATATATATTTTTAATATATATACACAAACACGCTTCTCACTGGCATGATATACAAATAATATATATAATTTCAGTGACAATCCGCCCCTTTGTGGCTTCACCCCTCATGGCCCCTCCCTCATGTAGCTCCGCCCACACATGGCCGGTATTTTTTTGAGGAAAAGGTGGCAACCCTACCTGTGAAGTGCATTGGCAAGTCTGGGGATGCACTGGTAAGTCTGAAAAAAAGTGTTGCCCATAAAAAATGGTAAAGTGAAAAGTGCAGTGTATTTTTTCAATCATAATTTTTAAAATATGAACAAACAGTTTATAAGTCTATATCAGAAACATATCGATTATATTTCCCTTATTTACTTTAAGCTTTTAAAAGAGAAAGAACAATAATATATAATAATTTTTATAAAGACATGAATATTATTTCAAGGGTTCTGGAAGGGGAAAAAGGTTGAGAAACACTGCTTTAGTGGGTGAGACAGACAAATGGTTGAAGGGTCACAGTACCGACCCCTGGGACAACTATAGTTATGCCCGAATATATGAGATATATGCATGTACTGCTCATATACACAAAGTTGGTATTTTAGAGTGTGAAAAAAAACATGGTCAAGGGTGTGTTTAAGGTTTACATGAGCAAAAAAAGAAATACTTTCGCCTTAAAGGGACAGTCTAGTCCCTAAACAAACTTTGGTGCAAGTTTAAGACTACTTCTTCTATAGTGCACAGGCATTCTGCATAAATCACATTTTTAATAATTGACAGAAGCAGTTGTTATAACCCAGTGGTTATACTACCGGTGCTGTAGCATTGATTATATAGACACTGAGCATATACAGTTTTGTTTCATTTAGTCACTTCTTGTGCTGCTGGAATGCAATGCATTATGTGGAATCTAAGTAACCTTGATCTTATCCATCTAAGATCTCTTAACAGTGCAACATTGTCTGATGACATCACTAGAGAGACAGTGTCAGTACTTACCTATCCGCGGTCCCTTGGAGTTACTTCCGGGTTTCACCGATCGGAGGTTCCGGTCTCTTTCTGTGACACGATCTTCCCTCGCCTTATTGGGAAGTCGCACCAAAAATTAGTTGCAGAGTTATTTTGTCCTGAACGAGTGCCGGCTTAGCTCCAGATAATTATTTACAAAGATCCTCTGTGTACCAACTTCTGCCTGATACTGCTGACTTCTATTGCCCTTGGACCCGGATTTGTTTCACCGTTCTTGCTGACTTCTATTGCCCTTTGACCAGGAATTACCTTAAACGTTTTTGCTTCCATCTATTGCCCAGATTTGTTTCACAGTTCGCCAAACCATCTCCAAACCATTTTGACCCGGATTGCTTATGGACTTTTCTAAACCTCTAAAGCATTTGTCTTTATATATACCATATTTGCTCGAATATAAGACGACCCCCCCAAACTTTGGATATTCCTTTAGGAAAAAAAACTAAAAGCCTGAATATAAGACTGCCCTATAGGAAAAAAGTTTAACTTGTATATATTCAAATGTAAATTGCTTTTTCATATTTAATAAAAATTATGATATAAAAAAATGCATTTCTTGTTTTTATTTCCTTTTATGTGCCAATGCCGCCCCTACCCCCAGACTTGCCCAATGCTCCCTCTCCTCCCCAGACTTGCCCAATGCTGGCTCTCTCCCCACTCTCCCAAAGTTGCCTCTCTCCCCTCCCTCCCCCAAAATGTTGCCTCTCTCCCCCTCCCTCTTTCCCCCCAATGCTGTCTCTCTCCCCCTCCCCCCAACATTGTCTCTATCTCCTCCTCCCTTCCCTCATGCTGTGCATGTTAAGGTAATCATTTCCATTTGCTCATTTGTTGCACAAATTATTCAGTCTTACTAATCTACTATTGCATCACCTGCTACTTGCTTGCAAAACCTGCTTGCTAATTTCTTGCAAAACCTGCTTGCTCAAACCGGTTATATTTGCCTGGAATCCTATCCAAAGACTTTACAATTTAATTTACTGCATCTACAAAAGTGAATTGCAATTTCTGTTCTCACCTGATCCTGGTGAAATTAATGCCTGCATCATTATCCATACTATTCATGCAAATCTCATCTCACTATATCTAACACCATATTCTATTTGTGAGAAAATCCTTAAAGAAGTAAATTCAATTTAGCCTCCTGCAGTTGTGTTCCAAAATATCGAATGCAAACCTAACAGACAGGATATTCCATTCATTTGAATGAAATAAATCTCATTGGTTCATGCAGCAAAAAAAAAAAAAAGACATTTACTTTTACTCATCTATTGTGGGCAGTCCCGGTTTCTTGCAAGCTGATGTAATTTCACAATTTAAATTTTTAAGCAGTGCTAACTGTAAAATATGCATATTAAAGTACTTTAAAAGCACATTAATATGCATTAACATTTGGAAGATGCATGTAGGGCACCCCAGCCAGTACCTATTAAGTAAGTATTATTATGATAAAATATAGAAGAGATAGGATGGGTGAGCATATTCTGTATATGTGTGCCTATGGATATACATGTTTAGATATCAGTGTATGTGTGTCTCTGAAAAGAGTGATATCTAACCGTTGACACGCCATCTGTTTTGGATTATACTTTCCCCATATATACAGTTTTGTGTCTGTTTATGTGTGATTTTGTAAGAACATCTGCGTAGCTGGGTCAGATAGATGTACATATACATGGGTCACACAGACAGAGCTTACACCTAGACAGAGACTAGTGGGAATTGAAAAGCAAAACTTAATGCCAAGCTGAATGACAGAATTTTCCAACTCAGCTACTTTGGCCTTACATTTGAAATTCCCTTCTCAATTACCTGAAATAAAGTTCTTGCTTTCATGTATAAAGAGGGAAGGAAAACGGATCACAGCAGCATGGGATAGTTGTAAATTCACACACTCAAGAAAATGTCACTTTTACATACATCCCAACATGCCGCATTGGCGACACAGTATGCTGAGGGCTTGGCCTGGAGTGAGGCACCTTTGCGCTACTGCGCATAACTCTGCACGTGTTCAGTGATCATTCTTCAACACCAGAGAATGAAGGAGAGATTTAAATGGGACTGACGGAATACTGACAGCTGGGGGTATTAATGTTACACAATATCACAAGTTCCTTCATTGCAACTCTTCAAGAAAGAAGGATGTTTTTATATTTTATGATAGAAGTATTTTTGTTATATAACTTACCCCCTAGTTATAAAGTAAATATAGACTATATATGTGAACATGAATGTCAATTTTTTTACAACAAGACACACTAAAGAAAAGCAGGCTGTTAAAAAGACCTAGGGGGACGTTGTCACGGTGAACTTGTATTTTTCTCCTTGCACAGGTCCCAGAATTATTCCTATTGTCCACAAGGCACTCACCTAGGGCGGCCAGAGGGTGTTAAAGCACACTTCTGGTGCTTCAAACATTTTCGCTCCCTTCCCCACCGTTCAGCAAGCTTTAGCTCCTTCCAGGGTGATGGGGGCATGTAATGGATGTGGTGGAGGTATGAAATGAGGGTGATGGTGGCATGTAATGGGGGTGTTGGGGTATTAAGTGTGTATGCAATGTGGGTGATGGGGGCATGTAATGGGGTGATTGGGAATTTAATGTGTGTGCAATGTGGATGGGGAGGGGGGTGCCCGAATTTTGTCTACCTAGGGCAGCATAAATCCAAGATACACCACCATAACAACACCTCTAAGCTGAATAGTGATGGCATAAACCAGAAGCACCACAGGTCGAAGCTAAAACCATGCCAACAAATATGTATAAATAAAATATGTATACTTTGTTAGTCTCAACTTGCTTTGCCTTAGTCTTGCCTGTCTTCCTATTCTGCTTTTGACTACTTTCCTGTGTCTGACAATTCACAGTTTACTGAGCTGAGCTTTCCAAGGTCTGTTATCCAGAGAAAATGATGACTTCACACCCGGGAGCACATGGTCAAGGTGAGGTTGTATTTTTCTCCTTGTGTCTGACTTGTGCAGGTCCCTAGCATTATTCCTCAATACACCCCTAAGCTGAGATGTAACGGTACGAACTGGAAGCATCACAGTCCAAAGCTGAACCATGACAACAACTATGTATTTTTAAAATGTTGCTGATTTATTTTTCATTAAATGATTATCTATTTTCTTCAATGAACCAACCTTCATTCACTTCTTCTGGTTGCAGAGGAGCTATATGAGCATGTACCTTTCCAACACCACTTTTTCTGGTTAAAATCAGTGAACAAGATAAGATTCGTCAAACTCACTAAGAAACAACTACCAAAAACTATTGTCTGCTTCTCATGTCCTTCTATTAGCAATGCATTGGTTAATCAAGGAGGTATTGTAGATTCTATTTTCTAAAACATAAAATCTCCTATATATTACAATACAGAAAGTACCCTTTAATTATCTGTGAGGCTTTCGATTTGTCAGGAAATAAGTATTTTCTCAAGTTTTAAAAAGTTTAAATAAAGCAGATTTTTTACATCAGTCTTACAGCTGCCGTGAGCAAAAGGGAGTTTAACTCAATTTCCAGGTGCACATAGCCTACAGATATTTAACACTGGAAAAATAATAAGTACAGAACACAGAAGTAATTTGAATATATTCCGTATAAAAGACTATAAGCAAATTAACTTTTCCAATAATTTGTAGACAAACAGAAGTAATAGAATTAACATGGAGTGAATCTTTACAAGTCTGAATCCATTGAACAAGCGGATTCTAATATGCAGTGCCCTAAACAGCAGCGCACTGCAACCGCCCCGATTCATGTATATAAATATCCTATATGATATTAATTCCATGTGATAACATGTGGGACAAGAAGAGGACAGAATATTTCTTACATTTCCCCGTCTTGTTCAACCAACAATTTTCCCTCTTTTCTTTCGTTCTTTCTTGACTCCTTCAACTTTCTAGATGTCTAAACTTGGCAAACTTTAATACTTAGGCTGATGATAACCTCTCTCAACTTGGAAAGGATTTTGCCTGATTGGTACACAAAAAATAATTCATACACTTGATATGGTGTTCCTATTCTGTAGTAGAAATCTCTGAATTAGCAATAAATTCAGTTGCATTCAAAACACCACTGCATGCAATTCTTCATTGGATTTCAATGAGATCTCCTTCAAAGACTCAAACATTGTCCATGAAAAGGTATGACAGCAAAAATTCTTATGAGCCAGACAATCACGCAAACATACACGCAATTCATAAACACACACGCCTATTTTAAATACATACACACACACACCTCACCTACTTCACATATCCACCTCACATTTACACACACCTCACACATACACACAGTTTTTATTTTTTTTTCTTAACGTGTCCTCCCTCCCTGATGCTTTACCTCATTGCAGGGGGAGGAGGAACATTCGTGCTGAAGCCAATCTTCATTGCTCTTCCTGCTGAGTGCCAGGTTATCACATGAAGACGCCCATGAGACATGCGTTGCGCAAGGGGCAGAGCTTGTTGTCTGTGAAATCTGCACACTTTCCCTCCTCTCGCTTCGCTGCAAAAAAAAAAAAAAAGGCGGAAAAGGGGACCATGAGGCTAACGGCACCCGGGGTTTGTCGAGCCCTGATCTAACAGAATAAATGAGCAGCTTGAAGGATCCTCATTTATTAGTACATTTTTGCAATGCCAGTGCACACCTTGGTTTTGATATCAGAGAGATAATGCATGGTCATAACAATCATGGTTGCATGAAACAAAACTGCTCCCTTTTAAAGAGGATAGCTGTGGGACAGACAATGTAGAAATCTTCTGCTCAGATCCAGCATGCAGGAAGTGACAACTGTCTGATGTTCAACATCAGACAGTCCTCATTATAAACTGCTGCAGTATTAGGCAGTACCCCATTGTGTGCCTTATTTATTTATACATGACCCCATCATACTCAGCAAGCCAATGATTCACTGAGAGTCATTATAGATATACTACACAAGCATACCTAACCACCAGCCGCGATTTGGGAGCTATGTCCAGCCGCGCTGTACCTCTGTCCTGCTTTTTGGTACACAGGTAGAACTCAGTGGGATGGCAGGACTGAGGGCCACAATCCTGTGGTCCTGCTCGCATTCTCCAGTGTCCCAGACACCAGAGAATGCTTACTACTCATACACAGCACTGTGCACATGTGTAACAGTGATACTTGCTTCAGATGCCAGGATGTAAAGTGGCTGACAATGTTACCGCACTTGAGTGGGTAGCACTGACACCCCCTCCCCAGTGTCCTGATTCGCCCAGGGGGGGGAAAAGTTGGGAGATATGCATAAAAGAAAAATAATTATGGTGGCAAATCGAATAAAATAATGACATTTAATGCTGATTGACCAAAATAAATAGCTTCCCTCACAAAACTGCACTTTTAGTAATTAAGTCCCAATATTTTAGCCATATGTGGTAATCTGCTTCACATACATTTTATGCACATTGAGAATGTATACAAGCAAACTTCCCAATTTTCCCCTCTGCCATTTTGTTTACCAGCTACAGGTAGTGTTTGCACGCTGCTTTGCAGTGTCTAGCAGTCATATGTGATCAGACGGAAAGACATTAACTAAACAGCGTGGTTCTGTGGGATCCATTCCTTGATTCATCAATTGATTTCCACCTTGTGGCACTGGAGGACAACATGCAAAAGTTATATGTGGCCAGTAAAAACTGGTAGTGGTGGCAAGTAGATGCTTGGAGGTTTGCTTGTATACATTCTCACTATGGATAAAATTAGAAAGCATATGAAGCAGATATCACATATCATGTAAATATTGAGCCATAAAAAGTGCATTTTTGTGGGAGTATAAAAACTGCAATCAGCATAACCCTCTCATTGTTTTCCATGGTGACCTGCCACTATAATTCTGTCTCCCTTGTGTAACATGTAATGACTCTCAATCAATCTTTTGGCTGGCTGCGTACCATAGGGAAACGTGTTACACAACAGATACCGTGCAAAAGGTTACCCGACATTGAATCAAGTAATGTGGAGATGCCTCATGCTTTGTGCACATTCAGTCGGTCCCTACGATCAGTCACATAGCGTGAACGTCTCCTCCCCTAGGCTCTCACACAGAGGCGGAGCTTTGCTTCTCTCCCTCCTCTCCGTGTGTCCGTGGCCGGCCGGATGGCTGCACTACTCCAGGCCGGGGCTGTGGCCGGGTCTCGTGGGTTCCTGTCTTCCTTTATCCTGCTGAGAGGTGAGAGTAACGCTGGGAGAGCGGGATATGGCGGTTACAGAGAGAGACATGGCTGGCTGTGTACGTTATTGTGTAGTAGGGTGTGTGGTTTGATTGTGGGTGTGAGATCGTTGGCGGTGTGTCTTACTGGCTATATGTGTATCCATATCAATTTATTGAACGCATAGGTCTCTGTGTGTGTATATATAGATATTGTGTGTGTGTGTGTGTATGTATATATATATATATATATGTATATATACCTGAAATTAATATGTAGTCTGTGTATTTTCTGTCTGTGTGCGTCCATGTAAATATGGTGTGTTCATAGATACGGTATAAGAGCATTTTCACATGATTGTTATGTGTTTCTGCTTATGTCACTGTCTCTGTTTCTTGGTGGGTTTGTGTTTAGTGTTTCTCTCTCTGCCAGTGTGCGATACTGGCTTTGTTTTGATTTTAGTAGTGTGTAGGATGCGGCCAGTATGTGTTGTATATAGGTTCTCTGTTAAAAAGTAGGTTGTGTGAGATGTTATCGGTGTTTGTATGTATGTGTGAGAGCATCTGGTTGCTGTGTTTAGAAGCCTGTGGAGACATGCTGGTCTTATTATGTGTCTTTAAAAATATAAAAGGTTGTCAATTTGTGATAGGTTGTAGTTACCTGGCTCTGAAGATTTTTTGTGTACTTAGATTTAGAGTTCACAAAAAATGTCTCCCTTATTTTGACTACACTGTTCTTAAAATTTATATATATATATATATCATGCTGCAGTATACTTGGTGAAGCACTGCCAAATACGTTTATTAAGTATCTCTACCAAAAGTGTACATGTAGCAGCTACAGTTTAAGTATAGGGGATATCTAGTCCTCCTTTTTTGGAAAATAAGCACTGTTCCTCATTAGAGATGATGCACTATATGGACACACTGTTCTACCACAAAGTCCGTACACTCAGAAGTTCCCATCGGGTGACCTGCACATGCACGCATCCACTCATATATTACCATATGCTACCTACGTGACTGCATCGTGCCACCTGTAGAACTTGGTAGAGGATATATATGTATAATGGGTTTGGGGCTATTTTTCAGGGGCTGGGCTAGGAAATTTTAATGCTTCCGCATACCAAGTCATTTTGGACAATTCTTTACTTTTTATTTTGTGGGAATAGTTTGGGGAAGTCCTTTTTCTATCCCAGCATGACTGTGACCCAGGGCACAAAGCAAGGTCCATAAAGACATGGCTGTATGAGTTTGGTGTGTAAGGACTTGACTGGGTCTCATAGAGCCCTGACCTCAAACCCACCACACAGCTTTGGGATGAACTTGAAGGAAGATTGTGAGCCAGACCTTCTCGTCCGACATCAGTGCTTGGCCTCACAAATGCTCTACTGGATGAATGGGCAACATTTCCAACAGAAACAGTCCAAAATCTTGTGGAACACCTTCCGAGAAGTGTGGAAACGGTTTCTGTAATCGTTTGGCTGACCATGTTTAGGTCAAGGCTGCAGTGCAGCCACACAGCAAGAGGGTATAACTGGTTTAACTGACAGAATATTGAAAGCAATGTGACACTTTTAAATCCACTGTAATCACAGGTGGCACATGTTCCAGATACACAGTTGCTTTTTACACAGTCTTCTTTTAGTGGCATATAGTGCTTCTCACATTTGTTATACATTCCTTACATTTGTAAGGAAGAGCGAGAATCATGTTTCTGAAAGATGTTACCATCATGCTTACCATAGTGCATTACAGGCCAAAACACTCAAACTTCAGTCTGACACTTTTTTTTTGGCACAATATCTAGTTGCTAGTTTGTAATAGTGAAAGGGACTGTTCCATAATTTGTGTTTATGCTGTGAACAGGACAGCCATCAGACATTTTAGGGCCCCTTACAAAAGAAAAAGCCGAGCCCCCTTCTGACCCATTCCAGCAGATTATCTATTCTATTTATTTTTAGTTAATTGTTGTTGAAAAACTCGCTATAAATACTTTTTAGGTTAGCCCATTTAGAGACAACTGAAACATCATCCAGTGGGCTCTGAGTGGGTGCACCGCTAGCACCCTCAAAAAACATACATGTCTATATGTTTACAGACAGGGACACTGGGGAGGATAGTGGAGATGGCAGTGAAATGGACCCTGGGTCGGGGGGGGATAGTGGACATGGCGGTGAAAGTGACCGGGGGGTGGGGGGGGGGGTAGTGGAGATGGCAGTGAAAGTGACACTGGGGGGATGGTGGAGATGGCGGTGAAGGGGGCACTGGGGGGGGATGGTGGAGATGACGGTGAAGGGGGCACTGGGGGGGATGGTGGAGATGGAGGTGAAGGGGACACTGGGGGGATGGCGGACATGGTGGTGAAGGGGACACTGGGGGGATGGTGGAGATGGAGGTGAAGGGGACACTGGGGGGATGGTGGAGATGTAGCCTGTGAAACCTACAGACAGGGGAAAGCCTATTTCTCATTGGCTGCCCTTCATTTAGAGCTGCTGATTCAGTTTTTATCTTGTCTCCTCTTTGGGGCTACAGCTACCTGCCTCCTTACCTTACTGCCAATCAGGAACACTGACTTATAGAACACTGGCAGTCATATTATTGTAGACCAACATCTGTTGTTTCTCGTAGAACTGATACCTTCTGCTTGGGATCAGCAAAGGGGACCTAAATAAAGTTAAATATAATGTATGTGGACAAATCCCTGAAGGCTTGTAGTTCCTGAAAATAGTTAAGATCCCATGCAAAAAATGAGGGTCTCTAAATGCGCTAACGGTAAGAACAGTCGCAGACTATGGAAGCATGGCAGCTGTCGGTCAGAGGACCATGTACTATCAAAAGTTCATGTTGGTTTCTCCTGCACCAGGAGCAACTAATTTTTCACTTGTGCTTCTATATTTGAACATAACTTATTTTTCTTTCTTTGAAGCACAAGTGAAAAGATTAGTTGTTTTATAAAAGACCTTGTCGCTGCCCTGATAGTTTTGGTTTTAGTTTATGCCTCACACTGATGCCATAGAACGATGACACTTTTATTATATTGTTATCAGATCTCTGTTTAGCTTGACATTTATAATCAGATTTCAGCTTGATTACATTTTGTAATGTTTTGATTGCCATTCATAAGTTATGTTCATTATTGTGATATTAACATTCAGAATTGGCTAAACATTAAGTCCTTTTTAATTGGGTTGTTAAGGACAAAAGCACCAAAGGTATTCTGGTCAATAAAGGGTTTCTACAGGGAATCAGTCCTTATGTGATGGCATCTTCTTTAAGGGTTATCTCTAGAAGCCAGTGATCGGAGGGCTTTCAAAACGACACGTGTCATATTGCTATCGTGAATGCACAGTTTAAAATCAACGTGTATCTTTAGAGTTATGCTCAGGTTTACTCTGGGCCCTGCCTGATCGGCTCTCTGCCAACCAGAGCAGCTGTCCACTGCTTGCATCTGATAGAAATCTGCTAATGCAGACGGATGGTCCACCCTGTTGATGACTTTTACAAGCCATCAACAGTGTGCACCATATGGACCAAAGCACCAAAACAACAAACATCTTTTTGTTCAGGAGCCAGTGACACATAGGCAGAGATCCAATCAGGGGCTCTGCTGAAATAGTGTGAGACTTTGCGACGTCACGTTTCCAGCGTCGGAAGTTTGGGCACGTCTTGCATTTTAGTCAAATGTAGCCATCGCTCACTTTGACAGTCCGCTACATTTTCCATGTCCGACTGAAACCACTCACAGTGGCTTGTTTGACAGAGGGGATCTTGCTGCAGATTTCTACAGCAGGATCCGCAGCACAGATCATCGCGGAGGACTGCGATTAGCTGATTTGACCTCCTTTTTAATTAATGCATCTCTTTTGTGTTTATAAATCCACAGTTTGCTAACCTCTTCTTCCAGCGAGGTTTCTGATAGCTGGCGTGCATGGTAAAAGACTCTTGTTTTACATGCCATCAACTGATGGGACCTTAACTTCACAGGGAAGCATGGCAGCTGCCGGTCAAAGGATAAACTAGCATGTAACTTAAAAAGGAACCCATTGAAAATAACAGGACAAGCCCTAAGGCTGTCTGACTATGACATCATGCATGGTGTGCACATCAGCATCCACATACGCAGTGAATAACCATTCCTCTCAACAATGTGTCTTTTTAGGTGGCAGTGTTACTATAGGTTATTAACTCAGCAGATGTGTATTGTGTTGGCTTCATATAATGTCTTCTTTAATGTATTCACATATATTTACTATAGGAAATAAGTTAAGCTCTCTCTCTCTCTCTCTCTCTGTGATGTGATAGTCCTGATTCTAAGTGAAAGTTGTTTCTTTCAACAGTAACTTGTTCTATTAAAAGAAACTTGTACAATATATTTTGGTGCTCAAACAACTTGTTTAGGATTCAGCCTGACTTTTTACAAGGATTCCAACATTAACATTTGTAGTAATTTAGTATTTTTCCTTACTTTTTGGATTTTGAAGCACTCATTTACTTTTATATATAATGTGTGAATATACATATTTTATACTTCTGGGATGTATATTTTACTGATGTGCTCTGAAAGCATTATCATAGAATCATTGTTTCCTATTATTGCCAATGCATTCAGTTTATTTACAACATGCCATCATATTTTGTAGTGTTACAGAATAGGCAAATTTATATAGAAGTTAACATAAGTTGGACAAACTGGAACAAAATATCAGCGCCCTGTTCTAGTGAGTTTGCATATGGTAAACCGAAATTAGGTAAATCCATAAACACATTTTTGAAAAGCATTTAATTTTCTTTTGATATCCAGAGGTGGACAAATCCCTGTAAGCTAGTAGCCATGGTTAATAAAAATATTACTACTGGTGTTTTTGTACTATAATTATCACATGTCCTGTTTCAGCTCTAGTAAGGCAAATCTGACTACTAAAGTCTTATGTAAATGTGTCCAGCCATGTTGGTCTGTCTGTTGCTTTCAGCATCTCATGACTTAAGAAACAGAGGTCAGGTATTACTGCTTTGGCAATTTGAATTTAATTCCTATAGTGTACCTGCAGGCGAATAGTAGAGATTTTTACAGGTTGTGACATTTTCCTTTTGCAATAAGAGATTCAGGTGTGTGTTCTTTACCCATTCATCTTGTGAGCAAAGTCTGTCAGTCGTGGCAAATGTACTCGTTTAGACAAGTGGGCATTACTCTTCTTCACGCAGAGTTATACATTTCTATCTTGTTCCTTCAGTCTGGTATGGCATTATCAGATGTTTACAAGATTTAATACATGTATTTCTAAATATTTACAGAATTTTTTGTGGCAATGCACTTCAAACTTTTGTTAGTATTGTGGGAGCTAAATGATTTTACTGTACAATCTGCAGTTAGAGGTTATTGCTAAACAAATGGCATTATGTATAGATGGGAATTGCTACATGGAAAGGCAGTTTAGGCCTTTGTGGGTAAATAACGCCTCTGTACTTGGATTGCACAGCTGCAAAATGTTTAAGCCTGCTTAAAATAACACACATCACATACTCTTTGACTGGTGAAGCTCAGAGATATGCGGCTTGTTTATAATAAAAGTGTATCTGCTCTGATGAATATATAGCACAAATGATTTATTAGAGAGCTTTTCAATTTGTGTAAATACACAAACATGTTTAACCATTACACGTCAGAAGCTTTGCACTTTCTAATGTTTTTTTTGATGGATCAGCTCTTTATGCGTATTATATTATTTGTCATTTATGTTTTTTTATTGAAAGATTTCATATAATATAGGCATTTTAATAAGGAATGCTATAATGAAAGAATACAAATAGACCACTGTATTGAGGCCTTTCTGGTTGTTTAGCACCCTAAGAGGGCAGACATCTTGGGTCAGATCTTCCTTCATCTGATCCAAGATTCTAAACAACATGTCTGCCCCCCATTAGAGCTATATGAGAAGAGTGGGCTCAATAGGGTGCTTCATATTCTTTCATTAAAGCATTTCTATTTAGAATGTCTACACTTGATGCAATCTTTCAATTAAACAGAACTTGCTGACAGTTATGCTTAATTATACTAGTATATATGGTGTAAGCAGAATTACATGCCAGAAGCTTAAAGGACAACTAAACTTAATTTTTCACTTGTGCTTCTAATAAATGTGTATCTATTAAACCCTTCATGGCGCTTGAACGTTCTATGCGGTCCTATTTCTTTGGGTCTCAAAAGACGCTAGGACAGCATTGAACGTCTTTCAGTTAACTGCTCCTCACGATGAGCTGTGCTTCAGGTCCCGCTGTAGTATCTCACCTGTCAGACGAGTCTCTGCAACTCTGTCCCTGGCTACCTCGTGATTGGTGGCCAGGAAAAAAAAAACAAAAAATGGCGCGTCCCAGAAGATTAAAGCACCATGCGTCACAAAGGGGTTAATATACATGTCAGGTTCACTCAGAACAAACGGGTAACCTATTTTAACCCTAAGCATGGGTTAGAAAAAAGTTAAATTGTCCTTGCAGTGTGTGTATGTTATGCTTCTGCTAAACATGGTACTGTGCAAACTGTAGTTATATCCAGTACTTAAAGGGACAGTCTAATCCCCAAACTCACTTTGGTTCAAGCTGAAGATCACTGCTTGGATAGAGCATAGGTGTGATAAACCTACATATTCTGCATAAATCACATTTTTAATATTTGACTCACGCCCTCCACAGTGATTACTAAGCATGTTTCCTGCAGGAGTGGCAGCATTGATTATATAGACACCGAGGATATAAAGTTTTGTTTCATTAAGTCACTTCCTGTGCACCTGGAATTGAATATATTGTCTGATGACATCACTTGAGAGAAAGGAAATTCCACTGATTTGAATGAAATTATTCTCATTGATTCCTGCAGCGAAAAAAAAAAAAGGAAATTACTTTTACTCGGCTAGTGTGGGCAGTCCTGGTTTCTTGCAAACTGCTGTAATTTCACAATGTCATCTAGCTGTAAGTATTTTATGCAATGCAAAATGTAAAGTACTTTGAAAGCATATTAATATGCATTAACATTTGGAAGATGCATTTTGGGCACTAGACAGTCCCATTAATGTTTGAAAAGGAACATATTAATGTGTGAACCATAAGAATGACACTGTAAACTAGCCAAAATACACTGTGCTATAGTAATAAATCGAAATGGTCCTATCCCCATTTCCTTAAAGTAAGCAAACTAATCAAGGGGCAGAGTCTCTAAAACAAGAAAATCAGGGCACTATCTTGAATCACAGATGACATGTTTTCCTAGCTGTTGACTACTCTCCCATTCTGCTAATATCTGTTATATTGGGGTAGCTGGTGTTCTCAGACAGTGAGGCATCCCCTGCATAAACATGCATGGCATGTGATCACTGGTCTAATATTTCTAGATTAACAGACTAACTCTCCTTATTAAATGTATTTGAGTTACATTTAGAGGTAATAAAAACACACCGTAATATTACATGACTGAATTGTAAGTACGTTTGGACCTTTTTAGTTATCCTGACCATTGTGATTTGGTTCCATCTCACTGCCCCTTCTAAGAACCTAAAGACATTTCTTCGAGTGTCCTTTTTCTGGTTATTTTATTTCTGTTTAGTGCACTTATTTCCTGACTCCTGGAAAATGATGGCACAGTAACTTTGGTTTCTATCACCTGGCTTATTGTATCTCACAACAGTTTTAATAGATTGTCACTGAAGTTTAAAATCTATATTGTACACACCTCTGAAGATGATCGGCCCTATTTTGTATGGTGTAGCTTGGTTGCTGGGCTTTACACTGGGCTTGATAAGCCCTGTAGAAGCAAAGCCACAGAATGAGCCATAGCTGTTCTTTTTAGTCGAGAAGACACAAACCCATGTAGTGTAAATAGTTACTATGAATGGTACAATTTAACAAAACATAAAGTATGTTTTTACAACCTTAACCTACTTTACGCTGTACTCTATTACAATGCAGATTTTTGTGTGGGTTTGTAATGCTGACCATTCAAGTTCTGTGTACTATTGAGATGTGCAGGATTGAATAAAAGCAGTTTGCTTCATATCATTACATGAAATATATCTGCTGGGGCTGACTTGGATCTCCCTAGTGACCTGTGCTGATTTCTTTAATACAGTGTTTGTGTATTCCTTTCCATGGACTCTAGTCAGATGGCCCTCCAGGGGCAGAAAGGCACAGGAACTGTACAATGTATCAGAATACAGTAGCAGGAACCTTTTAAACCTAATGGAAATCTAATCAAAAATGTCCCATTATTTCCAGTGCTCTGCATGGCATTCTCAATGAAACAACGTATTGTGTCCAGCTCTGCCCCCTTTTAACCTCTCTGAACAGAATGACATTAGGCATTGTGTTAGGAACTTGCTCACACACATTAAATGCATTTGCCCACTTACCTCAGGATCCTGAAATGACCGAGTCCATGAACCCATGATCATGCGAGAGATATTTTTCTAAGTTGATTTGCCTCACTAATTTTTTATTTTTTTGATGAAAAAATGATTTTTTTTTTAACTTTTTTACTGGTGGTTGGAGTGGTGAAGAAACCTATTTCTTTTCAATTAGTTACTTGTCAGAGGAAAACAAATATATTAAGCTAGTACACCGCAATCAAATGTGTTCAGCAGAAACATGTGCAACAAATGTTGGTTTCTGAAATAATGAAGGACTTAACCTTAAACAGCAGTCATGCATAATGCTGTATAATGTGATTACATAAGTGTTATCACCAATGATTTGCATTAATAAGTGACTGCTAATGAGGAACATGTTGATAAAGTGTACAAGACCGCATTGTACGATCCACATTTATCTACCTGGTAGCTAAAAGCACCAGCTGCTAGGATTTGTTTTGAAGTCAGTGCCAGTGTTTTTTGGGTGCGTAGAGATGGATGATTAGCTTTATGGGACAGGGAAACAAAATTATGTATATGGAAAGAACGCTGTGTAAAACTTTTTGTTTGGAAAGCTTTTGCTTTTCAATTTAGACATAGTGAAATATGTAATTACCTTACAAAGCCATGCTGTCCAACTGCTGAAAGAACATAGCCTGTTACAGAAAATGCTTTAGGGTTTCTGTAACTGAAAATATTCTGTTTGAGCTTTTATTGGTGTTAAACTGGTGCATGGCCTGATGGGTTGGTCACTAACAATATAGTATCGCGGAGGTGACCACATTTTGCAAAATATGCAGGCCATTACTACGTGTAGGATGCCCAGAGTCGAGCGCAGGATGTATCTGAATTCCTAGAAAGATGGAGATTTAGGTTATATACATGTACTGTGCACTGCCCCCTGGAAACTGTCCTTTTAACATCTATAGACCTCATTTCAATGTAATATTTTATGTTTGTATACAGAACAAAGTTATGGCGGGGCTAAAGGTGATAGGATAACCCTGATTAAGTGCCGAATGGCACGAAACGCGTAAGGCAGATCTTCTGCTTCCCCACGATTGATGTTACCACATTCATCCTGTTTGTTACATTGGAATTATTTTCTCATTAAATTCACCCTTTTTTACCTTACTGGACTGGTGAGTGCCTATGTCTATCCGCGTGTTTATCTTCTGATAGGATAACCCGTCTACTTAAAAATCAGGGGGTAGCCGAGGCATTATTGTACACAAACCAGGCAAACCAGAAGACTTGCTTTTAGCACAGAAATCCTAAACTAGCAGTGCTACTAGCAGTGCTACCACCACTGCAAGGGATACTGGTACGCATATGCTAATAAGGTTAATAATGGTCACCTTTTTGCCTCTATATCCATTTGGTATTAATATACTCCCACTGTATATCTCTTCATTGGGACCTCCCAGTCTTGTACAAGGGGGGAGGGGAAGAGAGGGATGAGAACAAGTTATGCACAAGATTATAAAAAGAAATGGTATCTATACTTAAAACATCTGTAGTAAACTCATTAATCCTTTGTGATGCCAGTGTTCGGTCAGCAGACTTCCAGGGAGCCTTATTGCTGTTGACTTCAAAACACCACATGCACTATAAATACTGTATTATTTACTGCAAATTAAAAATAAATTTACAAAGGCCTAAACGGGTCTGTCTTGATGCACAGTGCCTGTATGTGTCATTAGTAAACCTCTTCTTAAAAATGTAATACAAGTACCAAACACAACCCTAATCAATGAATCCTTGATGACTGGATATATAACCAAACTCTGGAAGACTGCAGTACTAGCAGTACCTATCCATAAAAGTGGTGACAATACTTTAGTATCTAACTACCATCTGGTATCATTGATCCCTGTATTGTCAAAAATCTTGGAAAAATGTATCAATTGTATATTATCAGCAATCAAGGAGACCTAACTGCAACTATTTTTCTTGATTTCTGCCAAGGCCTTTGACACTTGCCATGGAAAGTCTTTTGTGAAAACTTAAAAATTGGTCTGCAAAGCCTTAACTTATCACATGTACGCAGACAACATCATAATCTACGCTAGCAAATCAAATCTACTACATCTTGAATCTGTGCTCCAATGCTCCAAGACCAGTTCACAGAGGTAGAAAAGTTGATCACAGATAAAAGACTTTTCCTAGACACCAGCACAACTGTCACAGTGCTCTTTGGAAGGGTACCTAAACCTGATAAAATACAACAAATCTTTTTATTTTTTTGTTTGTTTGTTTTTAAATTATTTGAATCAAATTTATTTTAATGAAATACTTTTGGAGGAAGATCTATCCCAAAATAATTTTCAGTTTCAAGATATATTATAGTTCAAAGGTTATTCAGCATGAGGCTGTATAATTATGCAATATTTACAGTTTGGGTAAACTAATTCCATTTATACAAGTTATTCAGGCTGAGATAACATTCACTAGAGTTCAGGGTGTGCTGCTTTGGAGAGGCATGGCATCAATGGAGGCCAATGTTTAGTGCTTAACTCCTTAAAGGGACACTTAACTTTTTTTTTTTTTTCTTCAAGTGAAAAGTTAGTTGTCCCTAGTATGAGGATAAACTGTCTCGCATGTGAGACACAGCATTTAGTAAATCCGTGTGTATCTATTAACCCCTTGGCGACACAGGACGGACTAGGTCCGTCCTGTGTGCCGAGGCGTTAGTGACACAGGACGGACCTAGTCCGTCCTGTGTCAAAACGAGCACTGAAAGCGGAGTTTTTCCGCTTTCAGTGCTCTGATGGTATTGTAACGATGCTTCCGTATGGAAGCATCGTACAATACTAAAAAAAATGCCCGTCTGCATTTCGATCGATCGAAATGCCGGTTTTAAAGGCACAGTGCCTTTAAAACGCGGGCATTTCAAAAATGAGCATAGGAAGCAAATCTTTCGCTTCCTATGCTCAGTAAGTGTTCCTGATTGCCTCACAAGTCGAGGCAATCAGGAACACAAAAAAAAATGCACGATCTTGGTCACTGGGTGACCAAGATGGCGCTGCCCTTCTAAGGGCAAGAGCACAGGAGGCAGGAAGTACCTGCTTCCTGTGCTCTCTGGCTGTCACACGATTGCCTCTTCACAGAGGCAATCAGTGACTGCCAGGCACACTGACAGGCAGTGGGGATGATCTCCTGAACATCCCCACTGACTGGTCAGATCAATATTAACTCTATATTGATCTGACCAGTTATGATCTGCCTCCCTCTCCTCACATTTTTTTTAGTGAGGGAGAGAGACAGATCAAAGTTCTAAAAGTAAGTAAAAGTTAAAAAAAACAATAAACACACAACACACAAATAATAAAACAATAAAAAAAATTTTATTAAAGCAATTCCCTGCGTTTAACCCCTTCCCTGCCACTGATCTTGCATAAGCAGTGATCGTGCACATCAGCGCATTTATTTTTGCTGTTTGTGCATTTTTTAGGGGTTAATTTTTTTTGTACTGTAATTTATTACAGTACTAAAAAGGCTCTTCTAAGAGTTATTAACCCCTTATTTGCCGTCGATCACTGCTTACGCAATGATATTGACGCCAAAGCAATTTTTATCTGTCTGCATATTTTTATTTTATTTTTTTACACATACCCGCTAGGGGATTACATGTAAAGTAAAAATATTTGAGATTTTTTTTTTTAAGCTGCCTGAGCGCATAGCGATCAGTAACAGCGAATTAGTGGCAAAGGCGGTTTGGTGATTTCTCAATTAAGCTCACCATTCGCCCTGGTCAGATCAAAATTAATCGGATCAATATTCACAAATATTGATCTGCCTCCCTCTCCTCACTTACATTTTTGTGACGGAAAGAGACAGATCAGTATTAGTGATATAAAATAACATTTTATAAAATTGTCAGGTTTTATGAAAGTCTTTCACTGTGTATTAACCCCTTCCCTGCCATTCATCACTGTGTAAGCAGTAATCTTGCACAGCAACAGTATGTTTTTCTGTCTGCACTGTTTTATGGATTAATTTCTTTGTACTGTAATGTATTACAGTACTAGATAGGCTCTTCTAAGAGCTATTAACCCCTTCTTTGCTCGAGATCACTGCTTACGCACTGATTCTGAGGCCGCGGACTCAGGGTTCGATTTTGACCCTATTCAGCTTTCTGATACATCATCTAGCGATGTATCGGTGGCTGCTGAGCCCTTGCCACAAGTAGTGATGGGGGTCTACCGATAAAAAAATATATGGTTTGGTGGGGGTAAATTACATTGGCTGGCTTCAAAGATATATCCCATAAAGGACACGGACGCAGGTTGACTACATGTCAAAATTCCAAGTTGGAATTTTGAGATGCGCATCTCACAAATGTTGCCTTCTAGCCAAAAACAAACCAACAAACCTATGCATGGGTGCTATCCCTGTACTCGGGAGATGTTGCTGAACACATATTGGGTTGTTGTTTGGCAGTGATATATACCAGAATCTGTGAATTCATGCCTGAAGTACAATGCATGTGGAAAAAAAACTCCCAAAAAAGTACTACCACAAACTTTTACAAAGGCTGGTGGTAGAATTAGTACCTATACAGTATTAAAATACCACCATTTGAAATACCTTAGGATGTCTATTTTCCAAAAATATATGGTTTGATGGGGTAAAATTCATTGGACGGCTTCAAAAATGTTCCAAATGGAACATGGGCGCAGGCTGACTACATGTCAAAATTCCAGGTTGGAATTGCGCACCCCCTAAATGTGGAATTTTAGACCCAATACAAACCAACAAACCTATGCATGGGGGGGTATCCCTGTACTCAGGAGATGTTGCTGAACACATATTGAGGTGTTGGTTGGCAGTGGCAAATACCAGAATCTGAAAATTCCTGCCTGAACTACAATGTGTGTGGGGAAAAAATGACATCCCAACCCTTTGACATAGGTTGGTGGTAGAATTAGCACTTGGAAAGTGTTAAAATACCACAATTTTAAATACCCTAGGATGTCTAGTTTTCCAAAATATATGGTTTTATGGGGTAAAATACTTTGACAGGCTTCAAAAGTGTCCCAAATGGAACATGGGCGCAGGCTGACTACATGTCAAAATTCCAAGTTGGAAATGCACCCCCCCTAAACGTGGCCCCCAAATAATCTAACTAACCTACACATGGGTGGTATCCCTGTACTCAGGAGATGTTGCTGAACACATATTAAGGTGTTGTTTGGCACTGACACATAATAGGATCTGTGAATTCATGCCCGATGTACAATGAATGTGAAAAACAAATTACTATCCATAACATTGACATAGGCTGGTGGTAGAATTAGTGCATGAAAAGTGTTAAAATACTACCATTTGAAATACCCTAGGGTGTCTAGTTTTCAAAAATATATGGTTTTGTGGGGTAGAATACACTTTTTGGCTTCAAAAATGTCCCAAATGGGACATGGGCGCAGGTTTTCTGCACGTCAGAATTCCAAGTTGGAAAACCAAAAAGTGCACCTCTCAAATGTGGCCTTTTAACCCCCAAATAACCTAACCAACCTATACATGTGTGGTATCCCTGTACTCAGGAGATGTTGCTGAACACATATTGAGGTGTTGTTTGGCACTGACATATAACAGGATCTGTGAATTCATGCCCAAAGTACTATGTATGTGAAAAAAAATTACTATCCATAACATTGACATAGGCTGGTAGTATAATTAGTGCATGGAAAGTGTTAAAATACTACCATTTGAAATACCCTAGGGTGTCTAGTTTTCAAAAATATATGGTTTTGTGGGGTAGAATACACTTTTTGGCTTCAAAAATGTCCCAAATGGGACATGGGCGCAGGTTTTCTGCACGTCAGAATTCCAAGTTGGAAAACCAAAAAGTGCACCTCTCAAATGTGGCCTTTTAACCCCCAAATAACCTAACCAACCTATACATGTGTGGTATCCCTGTACTCAGGAGATGTTGCTGAACACATATTGAGGTGTTGTTTGACACTGACATATAACAGGATCTGTGAATTCATGCCCAAAGTACAATGTATGTGAAAAAAAATTACTACCCAAAACATTGACATAGGCTGGTAGTATAATTAGTGCATGGAAAGTGTTAAAATACTACCATTTGAAATACCCTAGGGTGTCTAGTTTAAAAAAATATATGGTTTTGTGGGGTAGAATACACTTTCTGGCTTCAAAAATGTCAGAAAACCAAAATGCGCACCCCCTAAATGTGGCCTTTTAGCCCCAAAACAAACCAACAAACCTATACATGGGGGGTATCCCTGTACTCAGGAGATGTTGCTGAACACATATTGAGGTGTTATTTGGAAATACCCCTTCACATTTTAAGGTAATGTTTCCCTAAATTGCAATATATGTGAAAAATTAAAAAAAAAAGATTTTTTGCTGCAAACTTTGGCATAGATTGGTGGTAAAATGGCTACATGAAATGTGTCAAAATACCCCAAGTTAACTGCCCTGAGTTGTCTAGTTTTAAAAAATATGTACATGTTGGGGGTCATTCATGGATTTAGTACAGAAATCAGTGTTACAATGTCACTATCGCTAATTTTGAAAGAAAGGATTTTAAAATAGCTTTGCACCACTTATAGTTCTGGCCCTGTAACATGAATAAAAAAG
This sequence comes from Pelodytes ibericus, assembly GCA_036172795.1. NCBI lineage: Eukaryota > Metazoa > Chordata > Amphibia > Anura > Pelodytidae > Pelodytes > Pelodytes ibericus. Next base: position 119,263,629 of record CM069861.1, on the reverse strand, counting down.
CACAAAAACATAAAAACATGGGCTATTTCTGAACTCAGGACATATATTAGAAACTTTTTAGCAGTGTTTTTTTGTTGTCTCTTGTACATGAGTATACGATTTTTCAAATAAAAGTCATAAAAAAATAATTTTTTACATTTTTTTGCCATATTTTATTATTTTTTTTTACATCAAATTATATGCTATTATCAAAATAATGGTATCAAAAGAAAGCCCTTCTTATGACGATAAAAACGATATATAGTTTGTGCGGGTACACTAAATGAGACAGAAATAAATTACAGCAAAACACAAACACCTCAGAAATGTTAAAACAGCCCATGTCACCAAGCGTCGGACAAGCCAAAAAAGTCATGTCACTAAGGGGTTAAGATACATGTTGGGTTTACTTACATGTACCGGGACATGTATTGTTTAGAAGGAAGCAAGGGTTAAACAACGTTTAATGTTCCTTTAACGACACAGGTTGTACGTGTACATCCTGTGTCAAAATGACCGTCTGAGGCAATCAATACCACCATTAGTTAGGGTTATGTTTAGGGTTAAGTTGTTAATCAGGATTAGGGCTAAAAAGTCACTGTAGGGGAAATTTGTTAGGGAAATAAAAATACTGAAAAAAAGTGAACATTGGGTATTTCTAAACTCTGGACAAATGTTAGAAAATATTTAGGTGTTTTTTGTTTTTTTACCATTTGTAGATGTGTACAAAATTTATCATGTGATTTTTAATGTTTAAATTGTTGTCTTTCCTGGACTTATAAGTCTTATATTTGAAGCTCATCTTACAATTGTACCTCAAACAAAGTTTGATTATAAAGCTAGGAGCCAGGTTTGCCACAGAGCTGCAAGGGGCCAGGATCCTTCTTGAAAGCAGCTGGAAGATGTTTGTGCTTTGGGCAAGTCCAGAGGGTCCTGTGGGTACTATATTTTGCCATGGGACAATAATCAAAGGTGAACAGAAGAACTGGAATGAACGGGGACAGAGGAAATTAAAACACGAAATGCATTTTATTAATAACATTAATTTAATTAGGCCTTAGAATTTATCGATCTATGTATTTAATATCCGCATGTAGAGGACAACTATTATAGCGGGCATGACAAACATTTGTTGGCATAGGGAGCCAGCCTCAATATGTTTAGAAGCCTGGAAAATGTACTTGCATAGTTATTTTATTAAACAATAAGTTGGAATTTGTCAGGCCATTATTATTAGATATATTCTCTCCATGTCAATTGAAAGCACGTGTCTTTCACTACAGGAACAGTAAACACTGCTCAAAAGTAAAACAAAATATGAACTATAAAGTTTGTTTAGTGGAAACATTTTTTTTTTTTTTTTAAGGACAAAATCTGCAATAAAATAAAGCAAACATTCTGTTTTTCAAACCCTAATGTATATTGTATACATACTTTTTGAATCCTCAAAGTACTATTGTAGCTATTACTTGGCCAAAGATTATGATGCACTGAATGTTTGGTTGTCTTGTGTTTGTTGGGAACTTTTACTGTACATTTAAGGGATTTGTTTAGCTTTGGTTGCAAGACTTTTGTTAAAAATGGAGTTGCTGCACACATTTTTCTAAGAGCTACTATACCAATTAAGAGCTTTGTGAACAATACACCCTTCTGATTTGTTTTATTTTAAGTTAATTAAGACAGACAGGCCTGAATGCTGATGTACAGGGTAAGAATGATCTTGACAAGGTAAAAGCCATTTGCAGCCTTGATCTATAAGGTAACTTTGCTCATCATTGACTACAACATGCCTGTTTAAATGTGTCCCCTGGTGCCGTCTCAGTCTGTCTTAGAGCACTATAGCATTATAGTTTATAAGTCAGCCTTTACGTATCTACTTTAGTCAACAGAACTCAAGTCACACATTACACACTGATCAGTGATGCATAGTCTCTGCTACTCGATTATTTGTTTACTTGATATAGCCCTACACATTTTAGCATCTGAGGGCAAAGTTGAGGACTCCTTGGTATAATTGTGCATTGAAGTTTTCTTTCCTTTGCATAGATTTAGGCATTCACACAACTGTACACATTTATTTATTCTTCTAAGTATAATGTAGAATAGTGTTGCTAAAAAAAGGAACTTTTTGTGTGTGTGTTTACAACTCTTTTTTTTTTTATACATCACAACACTGGGAGAAGAACCTGTGCCAAACCATGTTTGCCCAGGTTTCTCTGACAATGGTCGGGCTTAAAAAAGTTTTTTGTTTAATGTTATATACGTGGGAACCAGTGGAGGCTGTTGAGTCTGCTTTATACATAGGCACACACCCTGTGCCAGTATTAGGTGCTATCGCCATATGCATAAACCCACATTGTATCTATAAAAGGTTAACCATCTCTGTAAAGGATAGTATAAATTGCACTATGGCTTACATTCATATTACTTTGACATCTTATTACAGATTAGACTGAGTAACATGAATATAAAATCATGATGATATTAAAATGATAAAATTGGAGTATACATGTTACCCTTTATTTAAGAAGGACATATATAGTACAACCTTTAAGGGAATGTCTAGTGCCCAAAATGCCTCCTCAACATTTTAATGCATATTAAAGTACTTTAAAATGCATATTTAGCATTACTTAAAAAATGAAGATATTACACTTGAATGAAGAAATTGCACATTTGCAGAGGTTGGGGACAGCCCATGTTCAGGGTGTCTCACATAGGCTTTTAAGATAATTTATTTTCCCAGCAGCAGCCAGTAAGAATTGGAAAATGATTTCCTCTTTAGTGATGTAATCAGGCAACGTGTTGCATTGTTAGAGATCCTAGTGTATACAAGAGCATTATACGTTCGTCCCCTGTCACTTCATAAACTCAGTCATGTCATCCAGCCACCCCCCCCCCCCCCCCCGATAAATGCCAGCTTGGCTGAGCATGATAGGCAGTCTCCCCATAAATGGCAGTTTGGCTGTGATAGGAAATGCAGTCCTCCCTAAATACCTGCATGGCTGTGATAAGCAATGCAGTAGCCCATAAATGCCAGCTGGCTGAGGATGATAGGCACTGCAGTTCCCCATATTAATACCACCACTCACTCCACATCACACGCAGTCATACATTATCACACGCAGTCACACATTGTCACACCCACATCACTCACACAGCAACATGGGTGAAGAGGAGCAGCAGCGGTGTGGAGGGAGGGGAGTTCAGGAGGCACACTGAGCTGTCAGCATACGCACGTCTTCAACACAGGCAGGGATAGCTAGCCAGGGATAGCTAGTGCAGGTGGTGCTGGGAGAAATTAACAGATGTGGTGCAGGGGGTTGCTGGGAGAAGTGTTAACTGGGCTTGCGCAAGAGTGGTGTGGCCACACTTTTGGAACACCGTGGACTACCACTTGGGGAAGAACTTCTATATGGAAGTATTTATTTTTAAGGAAAATAAAAAACTCTTTGGTGCCTACAAGTTGCACCAAAGTCTTAAAGGTGACTAGACTGTCCTTTTAAGTTTACAACTGTATTTTCTTCTGTAACTTAATTTGTTCTTTTGCTGTTTCTGTGATCTCTACAAGTATCCGTCTTCTTTCGGCGTGATATAAAAATAAATTGCTTCATTTAAAACTTACTGTGTATTCTCGATGTTACATAAAAATGAGTGTATAAAGGCATATAATGAGTGACAGCCAGCAGCCTTGAGTGTTAATGAGTGGAACCATATGTTTTAAACAGACGGAAGTTTAATTCCTAACGCATGGAATCGTTTGAATTAAAGCAGGTCATTGAGTAAGTGTAAAAGGGATCTTGCCAACATTATTCAAGTTGTATGATAGAGAGAGAGATAAAACCCTCTTATCAGTATTTTAACCTGAAATCAGATATCATCTTTGTGTGTGTACCCAATGCTTTGTATTCAATGAGTGATATATGAAATAATATGTGGAGTCTTTATTTCTATGAATAAAACCATTTGAACATAGTTTATTGCAAATACATGCTTGTCTGTAAAAGGCAACATAAGTAACTGTGTGAGTCGGGTGATACACGTTTGGACATGCTTCTATTTTCTTAGTGTTTATGTTAGCTACTTTACCTTGTTTTCCCTTGAGTTACTATTAAGCACACATGTAATTGCTTTGTTCTGTTTTGTAAATAGTTACACTATCTAGCAATTACTTTAAACCTCTAACAGCAAGTGCTTGTAACTTAACCCAGCTAATTGATAAACAGAACCCAGCATCAGTTTGACTGTGTAGTAGTGAGGAGGTTACTTATATTTCCCCAGAAAGCACTAGTCAGAAGTCCCTGGCAATAAGTTGTTTACTGGATTCCTGAACATTCACAGCTTTACAAAGCCTAACAAGGGCTTGGCAACACAGTTAGTTGGAGTACCAATGGGCAAGATGCCATGTAGCCTTAAACTGATGCTAAATCCCAGGGACCGGAATGCTGTTAGCTCTGTTTCCTACTTTAGCCGAAGTCTCCCCATAGAAGTCTGTAAGAAGGACCAAAGCTACTATTTAGTTTTGGTGCGTTACGGCTGATTTCAGTGTGGGGAGATATCTGCATGGAATCAGATATGGTTTCCAAATTGTGATCATATTCTGTGGCACATTGGGGCTAGCTGGATAGCTTGAAATTCTAGTCCAGAAGTCCCTGAATTTAGAGGAACTATTTTGGGGCAGATTATCTGTGCATATTGAGTCAACCTTCTAGTTTCCTTGAGGCTGTCAGAGCATCATGGGATATGTAGTTTCCAAACATCCACAGTACCAAGGTTAGCCAAACCACACTGACCTGTTTAACATAACTAAAAAATGTGTATATTAAAACTTGTGCAACATACCAAAAATAATGAAAAGGTTTGTAGAACAGACCCCTTTATGTTAAATGAATATTACTACCCTGTACAAGATTTTTTTTTAAATTGTTTTATTTTCAAGGGTGTGCCATTTTTTGTTTTGTAAGTCTTTTGAAATTACTATATATGTGATTTGAAGCTTCCTCTTTTCAGTCACTGGGTTACATAATATTTATAGCTATAGTGATGAGTGTCCACACATGAAGCAATAAAATATACTTATAAACTCTATACAGCTGGAAACTATATATCAGGGAAGTCACATATGTCTTTGCAGATACACAGTTATACTCTGAGCTCTGCCTTTCAACTGATTGGGTATATTGGGCGTCTGGTCAAGGGTCTGTCAGGTCCAGTAGTCTCTCTCCGATAGTGCAGAGAGACATCTTCGTTTTCACATGCCACCAACAGAGGACACCTTCCTAGGGAACCATCGTGGTAGCTGGTCAGAAGTTAAACGGGCATGTACCTTTTTAAAAGTACATGCTAGTTCAGGGCTCGACAAACCCTGGACGCCAGGTTTCCATGACGACTAGAAAATTAGACCTTACGCCCGGGAAGGGTCATCCCCACATGGCGCCCCTTGCTCTCGGATAAGTTAAAAAAATAAAATAATAACGATTCGAGCGCAAGGGAGCAGAGTGTGCGCTGCACACATCCTGCTCCGCCCCCCTCGCCCTTTAGTGTCGGAGCAGCGGGTGTCACGTGACATCCTGCCGGACACAAGGCACTCTGTGCCTATGTGACAGGCATGGACCCGGCTCGGGCAGAATCCCCTCCTCCCACGGGATAGAGGTACTTTCCCCTCCCCTTAAAAAAACAAAACAAAAAACTGAGAGCTTGCGTGTGTATAGGTATATGACTGACTGTGTCTCTGATGTGTGTGTATGTGACTGTATCTGTGTGTATGTGACTGACTGTGTGTGTGTGTATGTATGTGAATGACTGTGTGTGTATGGTTGCGTGAATGTGGCATTGTGTGGCTCCTAGATTTTTTAGCTGGCTCCTAAATCTAAACGAAATTTGTCATGCCCTGTGCTAGTTTATCCACCTGCTAGGGGCACTTATTTTTTCAGTGGGGCTTCTATACTAGAAGCACAAGTAAAGAAAAATAAGTTTAGTTGCTCTTTAAAAATAAAAAAAACCCTACAAAATTTTCACGTGAGTCAGTCAACACTATTAGCTTGGTTATCTGACAAAATAATAAGTGGCATGTCCATCAGTGACAGTTCGTTGACAAATCTAGAAAACCTTTACTACTCCTTGATTTTTAATGTACATAAACGTGACTAATTTAAAATGTGACACGGATGGTTAACATTTTAGCATTACTTCCTCTTTAACAAGCCACTAAACGTTTGTGTTCACGTATGCTTCTAATACAGAGGCACAAGTGCAAAAATGAGTGGCCATAGTATGAGGAAAAAACAGATACATGCCAGTTTTTATCCTCTGAACTGCAGCCATAATACTTCCTAGGAAGCATCAGGGCTGCTGCTGTTGCCGACAAAATCTCCCTGCTAGTGCAGAGAGAGACCTCCATTTTCAAAGGGGTATCAACAGAGGGAAATTTGCATGAACCAGACAGACCACGCAAACTCCTGTCAGCCTCACTGAGACTGATAGGATTTGGGAACTGGAGCAGCAATCCGTTACTGGGTTGCTATTTCAGTGGGCGGATCAGTCTGGTAGTATGGCAAGTACTTGGGGTTCAATTTGTTACTGGCGGAAGTACTGCTCTGTATGCCTATCCTACTGTGCTAAGTTATTCACAAGTTAAGGTAGTAGGACTCTAAAGAGGATTCGGTTGTTATCACATATTGATTTTAATAATAAGACCGATTCATATTTTATGACACTAGATTGTTAGAATATACATAATGTCTCTGCTTTGACATTTCTGACTATTATCCTATATAATATTTTTTTTAATGGGATGTCTAAGAGCAATTGATTAATCACTGCAGTGCTTTACGGTAGGCATTTTTATTTTTTTTAACTTCTGAAATAAGGATACTTCCTCTGTTCAGCTGGCTACTGGTGGTGAGTTACAGACATCTAGGAGGAACAGACAGGAAGCAAAAGCTCTTAGTGTATATTGATTAGTGTGTGCACGTGCGTGCAAAGGAATAATGAAATATTAATAGTAAGGAATTTTTGTTTTGTGTTCCCAAGGTGCAGACAATGTGCTTATGGCAGGAATTATGGATAACTGGAAATGAGCTGAAATGGAAACACCATCCTCAGAGGTAAGAACAATTTTTGTTTTCTGCTTCAGAGTTGGCGTAAACAATATCCTGTGTACATAAACATTTACAGGCTCTTTTATAACTATCTAGAAATAGAGCTGTGGCCAGTCTATACGATAAAGTTCTTATATCATACAGCAGTTTATTTTATTTTAGGAATAACACTGTTTAAGGATAATATTGACATATAACCTGCAAGCATTAGTAAAGTTACTGGTTTCTTTCAAAGTTCTTGAGAGATGACATACATATCAAATTTCCTTCTGGATTTGCATTCGTTCTTTTTGCTGAATTTCAAATATTCTTATTATTGAACCTTTTGGAATTACTAATGTTCCATCATTAAATCCCTTTAGACCAGTATAACAGGTCTAAAGGAATATATTGGTATCTCAGAAGGAAGAGGGTAAACTGACTCATATTATCACAGTGGTAGCTAGGAATATTATCATTCATTACTGGATACTGCCAGATCATCCCCCACTGGCTCTATTCACATCTAAATTATTGAATGTTTTCTATATGGACTGGCTGGAGTGCTTTCTCATAAAAGAGAAACATACTAAATGTTTCTTTCATACATGGCATCCTTTTTATTTTAACTTCTGAGAATGTTACAAAGAAAAAAAAATGAAAAGGCTTTTAAACATGACATGATAGTCTTTACGACTAGTAAGGAGAATTGCTCCTTTATCCTCCTAATCGGAGACATTTATTATTGTGACCTTGACATGACAGGGAGACAAATAACTGATGTTTTGGAGCAACTTAGATGTTATTTATTATTTTCCTTTTAGTATTTTGTAAGTCTTTTCTCAAACATTGTAACCTTTATGCATGCTATAATGATGATATTCCAGATGTACATTTGGTCTGATGTATCATAGTTGTCTTTCATTTCTGGATATTTGTTTCTTTAGATTTGTTTGGGGAAATTAATAAATATGTACTAAACATAAATAGTAAGTCCTTCTCTTCTTTTTATCCTGCCATGAAAGAGTAATGGAAGTCACTAAAATGGTCCTCACTCCTAAATTGGCTTAAATTAAAGTATATGCTCACTTTTGCTGGCATTATCCACCTTTTCATATTTGACAGCAAAGTTCAGGTAATAGAGTAACAGGACTTCATGTAGACATCAACTATTACATATTAGCACTCAAATTATACGGTATATTTTTTGGATAACCGAAACAGAAAAGGTGTTGTTATCCCAAAGGATGTCTTATATTGCACAGAAGCGATCGTTGGAAAGGATGTATAATCTAGCAAATGAAATGATTGTGCAAAGTAACGCTCACATGATGGCAGAAATATGTACTTTCAAAGTATGTAGTTTAAGGAGGGAACATTTTAGGATTTTTAATTGATGTCATGACTGAGCACCGCTTCATCTCATATTAAATTATTCTCTATAACATAAAAAGTGTGGCATAAACAAAGAAACCTTTTTATAGTGCAATAAATGTATTATGACTAATGAACAGTAATAAAGTAGTAAACTTCTAATTGTGTGGATCGTGTTTCACAAAGGACAGTTTGATGCGGGTATGAGAAATCAATCTGTGGATAATTCATGTGATTTGCTTTTTAATAAATTAATTTAAAATAATGACAGGGGAAGAAAGAAACGGGGATAGGAATGTTACGTGTACCAATTCCAAAAAAATACCAAACCAATAGAGGTGGAGCAATAAAAATGAACTGATCCATTTCTGGGTATTTTTTCGAGATGGGGAGTGAAATTCTATTAGGTATGAGTTAACGTTAAAGCTAAGCTGCTGCTGTCATAGAGCTTTTGCTCACACACAAAACATGGGTAGTGTATTGAAAGGATCTTCCTTCAAGGAAGCAAGGTTTAGACAAAACATGTCCTGGGACTTATAAGTAAACCCGACGTGTATCTTAATAGATACACGCGGGTTTACTATCTGCTGTGTCTCACATGCGAGACACAGCAGTTCCTGGTTGGCACAGCCAATCAGAACGGGTGCTCGTCCCGCTCTGATAGCCGAGTGCGAGGGTCTCTCGCAGCTAGCGCAGAGAGAGCCCCTTGTTTTTGCATGGGATCAGCAGGGGGACCTAGTTAAGAGAGAGAGCCAGTCGCCGACCAGACGGCTGCCTGCTTCCTATGGAAGAGGATAAACTGGTGTGTACTATCAAAAGTACACGCCAGTTCATCCTCATACTAGGGACAATGGACATATCACTTGTGCTTCTATATTAGAAGCACAAGTACACAAGTAAAAAAAAAATTTGATGTGTTCCTTTAAACAAATCAGAAAGTTCCACCTTTTGATCAAAAGAAAAGTTGATACAAGATTGTTAAACCTTTCACAATTGTTTCATCGACATGGTGGGTGTCAGGTGAATTTATTACCATTTTATTTGATGGCAACTCTAATTTCTACTATTTGTTTCGTGGAAGCCAGGAGGGAGACATTCACTAAAAATGAACTGATGAGTGAATTGAAAAAATCTGTTCCTAAAAGCCAAGTTAGAAAAAAATGTCTTGTTCCAGCTCAGCTATGAATTATGAGTTTATTATGAGTTAATTTGTCATTCACATCATCTTTTTTTTAAACATTTTTTTCTATATTTCCATGGCAACTTTAATTTTAGCTGCAGTTACAAAATTTGCAAACACTTAAGAAAAAGCTAAAACCCAAGACGGATAACATTGTATTAGTTTTGTTCCTCTAACTTCCATAATGTAGTAGTTCCTGGAAAGCACCATTCACCCTTCTACCAGGTACTTCCAGTCCCACAGAAAACTGGAACTTTATTCATCTCCACCAAATAAACAAAAAAGCCGCACTAGACAATGTCCGCTGAATGGAATAACTGTAATCAATGATGTAACTGGACTATAGTCCATCAAATACAATCATTCCACATATCCATATTAGTTAATCCAGAAGAAGGCACACACACAAAAAAAAACCCCCACAGAGGCAGTAATGTCATCTCAAAAGAGAGAACAATTCCTTCTTGACAGCAAGGCTCACCCTGGATCACCATTACCATATCACCCGAGATAACACTTTATATCTAGAAAACATCCAAAAATGTTTTTAAATATATTGATTGAAACGGCCAAAACATCTTCAGATGGCAGTGTATTCCATAATTTAATTGCCATAACAGTAGAGAAACCTTCTCTATGGTCAAGATGAATACTCCTTTCTTCCAATCTTAAGTGTATGCCCACATGTTGTCTGGAATGTAAGATTTCTGAAAAGACTTTCAAAGAGGTCTTTATATGGACCTTGAACTTGTTAAGGTTTATCAGTCCTTTTTTTTTTTATCCAGAGAAATCCACCTACCACTTTCTGGCCAGCTGTACACCAAGAAACCGAGTCCTGCATGATCTGTAGCTCACAATGCTAGAGCCAACTCACACTTCGGGAGACTGTGTGTAAGGGAGCTAACACAACCAAAGTCCTTTTTACAGTAAATCCATAAAAATCAGCCAAATGGCCAATACAAAAACGTAAAGAAGTGAACAAACCTTATGTATTTTGCACTGAGCCTTGACTCTTTTTTTGTTAAAATAATTCAGAACCAAAAACAATGCATTGCACAGTATCCTGTAATGTGTTTTACCTATGCCAGAGGCAGCATGCTGCTTTGTACAATGTAAATATTACCTTATTATTTTTTCTGAAATGTTACTCCTTTGGGTTATTTTAAATTACATGTGCTGTTGTCTACATGGTAAATTTGAAACTAATGGGTCTTTTAAGATGATTTTATTCCCCTCATTTTAGGACACCTGTCCTCCATTGTGTATTATTTACATGAGGGAAAAATGTAGAATCCAGATAATTAGTGTATACAATTACACCCATATTTTTCTGAGAGTACGTGGCATTAATGATTTTGCTTTCTTAGTCACTCGTAAATAGACCTCATCTTGGACTCTGGGGGAATCAGTATGTTTATACAACATTACCAGAATAATTTCATATAATGATAGTTTCTTCTTGAATTCTCCAGTGTATGCACCATTTACAATGAGTTAGTGCTGTCAGCGTAGGAAAACAAGAGAGACTGCAATTATAATGTAACCTGCTATTTGTGTGTGTTAACTTAAGACGTCATTTGTAATGCCTGGTACATAACATTAATGAAAACAAACATAAAACCAATTGTTTACCATTTTTAATGATCTATTTCTTTGAACATTTTGTTCAGTCATCAACATAATTTACCTCAGTATCTTAATGCCATAAAACACATTGAATTGCAGTCAGGTATTTAACTCTCTCCCAGCTGCCATTTAAGGATCAGCAATGTGCTTTCAATCTTGGCAGTTTAAAAATGTACTTTATGCAGCCACATCATACCCCTCCATCAGTTCTGTTTTGGTAAGGCATTAAGCTCTTATACAATGAACATGAAAGCTGGCGATATCTAGGATTTAATAACAACTGCTCTCATGTTATATTTAGTAAATGGCTAATTTGGCAACTAACTACCAATTTGCCTCTTTTGCAATAAAGCCCTCGTAGTTTGGGGTTTTAAATCCGGTATAATGAAATAATAAATCATGAACCTTGTATTCTGCCTTACATGCAATAGTACGCTTGTCTAATATTTTATATGCAGATATACAGACTGGACTTTTTGATTTATGTGAGTGGCTAGGAAAAGTCTAATAATATGAAACTGTGTAAGAATAATACTATAGTAATGAGGTTAACTGCAGAAAGTAGAACATACTTCCTGAAAATCTAGCAAATCTGAAAATGTTACTTATTCGATTTGTATATCTATTTGCTACCAACATAACTGGGAACATTGTTGAGTCCAAATTGGACAATTTATTGCCTCTGGGCCTGTATTATCTAGCATGGGGTGTGACTTCTAGCTCCTCTCACTATTTTCACTGCCTAGCTCTGCCTACCTTTTAAATGCTCCTTAAAACGTGAAAAGGGGGAGCTCGCCGGTCACTGCTTTATTAGTGTTCCAAAATAGGATTATCAGTCATCTACACATTTGTTTTTAAAAATGTTTATAACACAGTGTGTATGGAAACTAGCCAATTTCAAACTTTTTCTTCCTGTTCATAATTTTCCCTTTTTTGTTGTTGTTGTTGCTTTGCAGTAGCTAATGAACTTTGGTGTCTTCATCTGGAGTCAAAATGAGTGATGTTCAAGCAACTGTTGAATTTTCAGTGGAACTCCAAAAATTCTACAATGTGGATTTGTTTCAAAGAGGGTATGTTTTTCACAAAATTTCATATTATACAGGGATGTATACTAAATTATTGTTAAATACTATGTCATTTAGGTTGGAAACCTCAATTCTGTTCATAAAGTTCATTCTTTTACAAATTCCCTGTTTTGGTATTGTTGATTTTAGAAATACAAACATTTAGGTGTTTTGCAATTTTTTTGTGTGTGTGTGTGCAAATCTTTGTTCATTTTTCAACATAGTATAACAATAATAAGCTGTATTAGAACACAAGGTAGATATCAAGTAAACATTGATAATACTAGATAATATAATGGCAATTAAACCTATCAAAGATGAGAGCAAAACAAAAACCAAAGGTGAAAAGGAAATAAAAATGGGGAGGGTAAAAAAGTAATAAGAGGAGGGAAATTAAAGGGACTGTATCACCTAAACATTGTTTTTACTGTGCATGTAGAGGATAAAAAAAAATCTTGAAAATGTTCTATATATTGTGTTGGCAAGATTGCAAGCAAATGCCTAAGTTAGGTGAAAAAATAGTTTTAAAAAAAAATGTCTGTAAAGTCTACAGTTTGACATGGCCTGTGGCCGGATATGCAAATGTGCTTTTCAGTGTGTGATTTACATGTTATGCCACAGCTGATGTCTTAAATGTGTCTATGGAAATAAAAAAAATAAGGGCTGTAATGACGCTGAAGCGACAAAAATCCCCCTTCGCAGCCTGTACTAGGATGGGGGTGGTGGCCTGGGGGGCTGTGTCCAAAGGGCTGGCTTACGCTCACAGCAAGAACAATTAAGCAGTTACAATTTAAATCTGAGTAACTAAGAAAATTGTTATCAGAGTAGGCAACTTTAGAAATATTTGATAGCTGTGCCACAGATAGGAAAAATTAGACAGTCCAAAAATATGGTAGGCGTCAAAGAAACAAGGCTCCTATGTCCACAGTGAAAACAAAGTTCTCTTGGCGGGGTAAGGGATAAGGTCTGGATCAGATGGTCAGGTTTTATGTTTAGGCAGTCTAATTTATTGCTAAACGGCCTGGTCTAAGTCGGTGTTCAGAGCCTGAAGTGGGGGTGGGTAAATTGTTGTTGTGGACGACTCTGGTATTGGGATATTTTACAGTCGTAATCCACTTAGGTAGGAGAGCAAATCTGCCTGGTGGTGTAAAATATCCTTTATTAGGAACAGAGAAAATTGTGTGCCCCATGAATATGTGAGATCCCTGGCCCTCTATTCAACATAATTGGTCATTGTGCTATCCGGAATTGCAACGTTGAGCACTAGAGATACGGTATCTGTAATGGGGACATATTTTGATAGGCCTGGAGTATGATGTCCCATTCATTATCCTAGTGTAGGGTACAAACCACATCTCTAGTGGATCTGTTAGTCATGCCCTTAGCTCCTTGTTGCTGATAATCTTTTGAGTTCAACAGGGTTATCAAGGCCTTTTCAGAATAGTCCTTGAAACGGGGGCTGCAGTTCATCGGGTGGTATCATCAGGTATGCTTCTCACCTCGATGTTGCATTTGCGGCTACAGTTGACGAGTTCCTCCACCTGTGTCTTTGTGAGTAGATCTGGTACTCCTGCTGTTGTATGTGCGTTCAGGGCATTCACTGTGTCTCTTGTGATTGGAGCACTTTCCTTTGAGTGCATGTACTCTGGCATCAGTTTGCTTAAGAGGCTAACTCTGTGAATGATGTCCACAATGTCTATTTTTGTTGGTAAATGCTGAAATGCCTTCTTCCAGTTTTCTGGCAAAAATAGTAGACTGGGTGTCCCGTGTTGTGGATGCCGCATCATTTTTGGTGGCCATTTAAGCCCGATTTCTTCGGGCTCAGTGAGCGGGCAAAGAAAACACCTGGAGGTGGTGGTTCATCCCAAGGCTTGCTCTTCTTGGGCTTAAGATGGTCGTTTGCCTTATTTTATGAACCCATGTCAAGTCATTCAGGTATATTTCACGGGCGTTCAAGAAATGTCACAAAGCTTTTGCTATGTGCGACCCCCATTGCCGGCATCCGGACTCACCCTGTGTTTTGATATTTTACTTCAAATTAGAAAATGTTTTATTTGCGTTCAAAAGGCCAATCTGTTTTTTATTATGTCATTTTTAAAATAATTTTAAACCTTCTTGTCATCTATTTAAAGTTTGTAAAGTTGTCCGTATGAATTCTCAGTACAACAATGTTCAACAGATCTTCAAAGTTTTTAATATTAATATTCAGTTTTACATATATAGCAAGGTAGAAGTACATGGAACATCTGAATTTTAAGGCATTATAGAAATAGTTTTATGTTTAACAATATGACTGTCGAAGACACAAACAGTTTTAAATGAGTAAAGTAGGAAAGACAAATTGAGAGAAGGGGAAAGCAAGAGGTTGACTGTATATGGTCTAGAAGAGAGATGTTAAAGGGTTACTGCTCGAAAAGTAATAATAAAAAAAGTGTTGGGGATAAACCCCAGTGGGATAGTCCACCCACGAGTTGTTGTGGAAAAAAATCCATGTGGCTTTGCTCTAGGTCACATTGAGGGTTTCCCCTTCAATGCTGTGCAGTGGAGCTGTGTAGGGTGAAGGCTCTGCCCAATCCGGGACCTGAATGTTGAGATTCAGTTCGCTGAGGAACATTGATAAGTCCTTAGGTTGGCGCAGGACGTTATGGCTGTTATTCTGCCTCTCTATCAGGGGAAATGGGGTAGCCCACGAGTAGCCAAGATTCGCGGCTTAGTGTGTGGGCTTCCTGGGTAATTCTGGATATCTCTGCATACAGCAAAGCTTCTGCCCTGAATCAAGAGCGGAAGCATAGAGCAGTACTTCTGTAGGAGAGAGTCGCAGTCCGCTGGATAGTGCACATGACATCCATTTTCAAGGAGATTCCTGCACCTTTGGCTCTCCATAGCCTGATGACTTTATCAATTTCCACCGGGTTTTGTACTTTATTCTTTCTACACCGATTTATCCAGTTCTTCCATGTTTAGCCTGCAAAGTATAGACTTGGCAATTTCGGAAATTGAATATGCTGATTTGAGTGCATCGATCATTCCAGACTGTCTCCCAGCTGCTGGAAATAACGTTTGAGGTCGGTGATGTCTGCTCTCAGCGGTTAAATCTCTTTATCCCCAATATTAGCCATGTCAGCCACTGGGGAAAGTGACCGAAAAGCCTCCCTCCAGTCATCCGGAATTTTTGATTTTGGAGTGCCTCACCACTCTCCTAGGGATCTGTGATCATGCAAAGTGATCCTCCACTGGTGTTTAGTGACTCTGTCTTTGGTGACTTAGAGGTCTTATCTGGTTATTATTGGGTCTGCCCATAGCACAACCTTTAGCTAAAACAACGGATTCAGGTGGAAATGGCACAAAACTCCCTCTTAATACCTTTTTTTTTTTTTAAACTTGTGCTTTATAAAGAACCAGAATGAAAAGATAAGATCTTACCTAAAAATTTTAAATAAACAAGATTGTTTTTTTTTGTTATGTGAAATAATATATTCATCAAAAAGGAGAAAAGTTATGACCTTGTGCAATTGCACATTCTTTACAAAATAAAAGTGTCAGAATGGGAATGCCTTACCAACATTGCTGAAGGAAATTGTGTACCTGTCACCCCCTAGTTGGAATAATGTGGGACTGAGACAGGTTTTGTTGTTGTGGTTATTAAATTAGATTGGGTTGAAGACCTTTTTTAAATGATCACTCTAGTAATTAAGTTTTACCAGCATGGAAGTGACGTGTATTAAAAAAAAAAAAACAGTATTTATGACATCCAGATGTTTATGCCAGGCCTAAAAGGACCACAAAATAGCAAAGGTGCCCAGCTTTGGAATAATTTTCTCTTACTTGCAATAGTAACACCATACCAAACTGGTATGTGTAGGAACCATCTGCAATCCAATTTTTTTTTTTAAAGCAGTCTTATATCACACTCTTTAGTATGCAATGCAGAGAAGCCTAGCACTGTCATCTTTCCCGATGACGAACATTCGAGGAGATGCAAAGATGTGTTGCTTTGAGAAAAGTAATACAATCGGGACATCTCTGCTCTCACAAGTGTGAAATGATGACTTCTGAAAAAAAGTACCCCTGTCACATTTGCACCAAAATAACTTTTGAAATATTTTTTATTTATTGAAACCAATTTAACATTACATTTTACAAACTAAACAAATAAACCATAAAATATGAAATATCTGGCTTGTATATTACAGAAGTGTAAGAGCAAAGACATGACTATCAAGAAAATAAACTGTAATTAATGCACAATGTAAAGATAATATGGAAGCCCACAAGATCAAAAATAAAGGAGGGATTCAAATATTGGGAATTTGGAAGCAGGTTCTAACCCAGTTACACAATGACATTCTTAGATCAGAGTCCTGAAATATAAAACCATACAATATGTCGGCAGATGAGAACCATTCAGCCTGTCTAGTCAACTATTACTTCCGTAAAATGATTCTCATACCTCATTAATACATATAATCTCCTTATTTATACATAGGCCATATGATAGTAAAAATCCACAAGCCACATTTAAAGTTACAGCTGTAATGAGCACCTATTTTTCAGGTATTTCACACCACTATGTGATTTGCTACATTGTTTACTATGTCCCCACTGTAATGTTCCTACTCACAGCTGATGGACACTGCTAAGAGTCTCACACTAAAATTATTTTCTTTTTTTAAATACTTAACATGTTTCTAACCTATGCATTGCCATCAGCACATACGGTGTAGAATGCTGCTTTAATCCTTTGGCCTGCTGCACCTGTAACTGTGACGGGAACTGTAGAACCGTTCCAGAAACCAGAAGATTAATGGCTATTACCCCATTATGTGATTCTTTATTTCTAAAGTGAAAAGTTATTCTTTTCATGTGCTTTGCGGTAGCTCTCTACTTTGTATGACGAACATAATGGAAGAACCGCGTGTGAACAGCGTAGGATGTGGTTGCTTTGTTTCTAAATCAATATAAGTATTATTGCTGTTTGTAGGATAACTTCAGAGGGATGAAGTAATGCTCCTGCAAGAAGTGCAAATGCAGCTCCCGCTGACTCCTAATCCTCTGATTTAGAAAGGTCCTGAGTGTATTGTACTCAGAGGTTTATGTGTTTGTTTAAACAGTGTTTTGTTTGATTTGTCTTTGGAGAACAATTATGGAAGAAAGTCAGGATGAGTGGTACCCTCAACTAGGACCATATCAAATCATTTCCAGCTTGTTGCTGTTCCAAACATAACCCAGATACAGTTCAACTCTGAGCATCACGTGTGAGCCAGTCAGTGATCTGTTTATTCATTCTCTTAAGCAGTTCTGAGCTTTGCTGGAGAATAGCAGTCTTTTTATAGTAACATTGGCCGTAATGAATTTTATCTTTTAGTAAAAACAAAGATAGAAACTGCTCTGTTTCAAGGAGCACATCAAAAATAAAATTTCTGTTCTATCTGAGTTTGTCATCTTGAGTTTATGGTAACATTATTTAGCAGTGCCACATAACTTAGGTCTGGCAAACCTCTATTTCATCCAAAATGGCATTAGCTGACTCGTCACTGTTTATGGCAGGGGTAAAAAAGGCCACATTTGGTGTAGGCCATACAATGGTTTCCTTTCTTTATGGGAACTAAGCGGTAGTACAAGGAGGTCTCATGGATATGCAGGTGTTAGATTCTCATTAACAGTGCTGGGGAAGCAGTGGTAATCAGATTTCCTAACCATTGTTTCTTTCTGAAGTGATGTGTAGCAGCTGGTTTAGTACATCTGCAATAACTCAGCAGAGATATTTCTTGTTTCTGGTTAGGATGTTATTATTTTTACCATTGTTTGACATGGAGTAAGGCATCTCTTAATCAATCCATCTGGTATATTGCTCTGAAGCTGTGAAATGGAATCCTTATACATCTACTTTTGGGTCATTTAGTGATGCTTGTTCTTCAGTGGATTAGCTGGGGATAATTGCAATCAATTACGTTCTAGTTAGCTCAAGGATACCCGTCCTTTAAGATAGAGCCTTTTTGGTCTAATTTCAATCTAATCTATACAAACATCATATTCTGAAAATAAAGTCTGCACGTGATGGGTATATATTATTTATTCTTTTTTAGAGCACCATCATATTCCACAACATTGTATATTAGGAATAGCCATTATACTGATAGTGGGGGGAGAAGTTTGAATTAAATAAAAGCTTAGGTCTGATAAATTGAGAATGTATAATGTTTCAGCATGACCAAACCACAGCCTAGTACTTAGTTGAATAAATATTTGTCAGATGTGCCCACTATGAAGCATGCTGATATTTCACTAAGCTTTTGTTCTTCCCATCTGTTTGCAAAATAATGCAGACTTCCCCTCTTGGGACAAGTTCTTCTGATATGTTCTCTGTTAAGTCCTTCCTGAAGTGAAGATTTCAGTTATTATATGATTCTTCTGTGGCCTTTGTGTCACTGTCACTAGTGCTGAATGAATACGAAATGCTGCTTAGGAAATCATTTTCTCTGTGCTTCACTGCAAAAGAATACAACCTATAGCAGTTAAGACTGGCTTGATTAAGGCTTTTGATGGGTATGTGACAATGACATAATGTTTTTTACAAATTGGCTAGCTGCACGGAGATTTTCGGAGACATGAGAGACTGATGTCAGCTGACATCCGGCTCTCGGATGAAGGTATCTGACCGTGTTCTGCCTCTGCAGGGATAAGAGGCAGAACACTGTGTGAACCAACCTCCTCCCTGCAAGTAAAGGTATATGAACAGGGAGGGGGACAAACAGCATTTTTTTTTTTACATTTCCATTATTTTTTTTAAATGTGGGTAATGTGTAAGTGTGTATGTATGTGTGAGTGTGTGACCCGTGTGTAAGCATGTGTGAGTGTGTCTAAGTGTAACTGTGTAATGGTGTCTGTGTAAGTGTGTTTGTGTGTGTATAAGGGTGTGACTGTGTATGTAAGGGTGTCTGTGTAAGTGTGTGTGTCATATTTAGAAAATTATATAGTATATAATAGTATATACTATATATAGTATATAAAAAAAAAAGTGTTCGTGTGACTGTGTGTCGGAAGAGAGAAAGACAGACACGAGGGCAATGGAAGAGAGTGAGAGACACAGACACAAGGGCAATGGAAGAGAGCGAGAGACACAGACACAAGGGCAATGGAAGAGAGCGAGAGACACAGACACAAGGGCAATGGAAGAGAGCGAGAGACACAGACACAAGGGCAATGGAAGAGAGCGAGAGCAAGAGACACAGACACGAGGACAATGGAAGAGAGCAAGAGACAGACACGAGGGCAATGGAAGAGAGCGAGAGACAGACACGAGGGCAATGGAAGAGAGCGAGAGACAGACACGAGGGCAATGGAAGAGAGCGAGAGACAGACACGAGGGCAATGGAAGAGAGCGAGAGACAGACACAAGGGCAATGGAAGAGAGCGAGAGACACAGCCTGCTTTTCTGGGCTGCGCTCGTGGAGATGTCAGAAATGGGCAGGTGCTGAGGCTGTTTAAGAGACAAAATATACATTCCTTGGAGAAAATCAAATGGGGATGGCGTTGCAAACTACAGAAAAAAGGCAAGTTTGTTAAAATCAAGAATGAGATGCTTCAAGAGTACTACACACTGTTATAAGTACTAAAAAATTAGGAACAGCACCTTCGAGGTTATTTTGTGCGAACCATTTCTACAAGATCAGTGAGCAATAGATTTTAGGCTTTCTTTGAAGAATGAGGATAATTTGACAAGTAAGGTGTCTTATCTGTTTAATTTGTGTACATCTTGGCTTGCTCATATGAGTTCTTGTATGATT
Organism: Pelodytes ibericus; assembly: GCA_036172795.1. Lineage (NCBI taxonomy): Eukaryota > Metazoa > Chordata > Amphibia > Anura > Pelodytidae > Pelodytes > Pelodytes ibericus. Next base: position 119,243,540 of record CM069861.1, on the reverse strand, counting down.
TGAATAGCGAGACTTATCTGCAGTTAATATTACTACCTCAAGCCTTTCCATAATCTATTTTGCCTTCTTCCTAAGGAAGCTGTGTCGGTTTATTTCCACCCCATTGGCTACAGCTCCTGTACATTTGTGTTTTTATTATCGTGCAAACTCTTATGCAAACAGATTTTAAGGTTATCACTGTTTGTAGATGCATGCTCCCTCCCATCTTGTAAACACAGGCTACTTGCAGGATATAATATAATAATGTAGTGCACCTACATAACAAATTTGTCATGTATAAAACTAATTCAGGTAGATTCTAATGATCATTATTACAGTGTCTGTGTTTGAAGTTTGCACCATCCAATACAAGAATATTTTGGCACTCCAACCTATTGTGATTATTTGATGTGACACTCATTCTCATTAAAGTATTCTCCGTTTTACTCCTTACTTTGTTTGTAACAGCATTCATACTACGGTGCTTAAATACAGCTATAAAGCTTTTATTGGCAGCTTTCTGAAAACCATTACTTAGAGTATATAATTAAAAGGGCAGTTACACATAACATACAATTACTAGAAACCTAGAATGTGTCGGCAGATGAGAACGATTTAGCCTATCTAGTCTGCCTATGTTCTGAATACTTTTATTAGTCCCTGTCCTTCTCCAATATTTAGGATAATTGTATACCTATCCCATGCATGCGTAAACTCATTCAATGTGTTAACCCCTACCACATCTGCTGAGAGGCTATTCCTTGCATCCTCTACCCTCTCAGTGAAGTAATACTTCCTGATATTACTTTTAAACCACTGCCCCTCAAATTGAACTCTCACACCAAGGGGTGCATGTATAAAGAACAAAAAATAGTCATGTATGATATATGTGATCTATAAATACTCACAAACATCCATGACAAGAAGGCCCACCAAGTATGCTATAGTAAATATTATTTTATAGAAAATATTAAAATAGACCACAATGGCATAGTGATTGCACCTGGTGTAAAATGGCACTATATATAAAATGGACATAGACCCACAGACTTCCTCTAGATCTTAGAATACAGTCCACAGCTCCAACGTTTCTCCGCTCTTGAACCTGGCTTCTTCACGAGATAATTGTCTAAATCATTATAATTCTGGCGGAAAAAAGGATGAATGGTTCCATTTCATAGCGTCATCTCTCTAATAGATTTCCTTCTTGATTTTTGGGACCTCCCTCTCTAATGAGCTTCATCGTAACTGCTGTGTTGAGTCGTCGCGTTGTGGTTACCATTGCCTGTATATGTTTGTGTAAATATATCTTCCTCCTTTTTTATTCCCTTTATGTATGTAGATATTTGAATCTTGTCTTTCTTCCAAGCTATACATGTTAAGATCCTTTATCCTTTCCTTGCAAGTTTTTGTTGTTGTTTTCATTCTGCAATACATTAACCAATTTAGTCCTTCTCTGATTGCTCTCCAAAGTATATATCTCTGGAGATTCAGTCTCTAGCACTGTGTATAATACTCAAAATCCTCACTCTCACCAGTGCTGTGTACATCGGCATGAGGTTAGAGGGAGAGGAAGGAATAGCTCTTTTGTAATTTAAAAAGGTCTTTGTGGCCTATACATTGTCCTTAAACTCTTGTACGCTTTGATTTCCTCTACTGCCAATTGCTTTATATACACTAATAAATCCTGAGAATTTTCATAACCTACAGGGATGTGCAGTTCCCATCAGCCGACACCCAGGTCATGCAAGTTTGAGCGCCAGGCAGGGCAGATTAAAGTTCTTGTCCCCCCCCACCCCCTTCCTAGTTCAGGGCTCGAGAAATGTAGGGGCGCATGAGACCACATGGCGACCCTTGCCGCTGTGATCACTATTTTGTTTAAACTAGCAGCGCAAGTGGACAAAGACTGCCAGCTCCACCCCTCACGCACCCTGCTTTAGAGTCTGAGCGCTGAGTGTCACATGACATCCCAGCCCTCTTTGAGTAGACCCTAAGTATTTTATCACAATTAATCTGACTGCCAAATTGTGCGCAACCAAGTGCGCCATCTTAGTTTCTTACACTGCAGAACCATGGGAAATGCAGTTCCCATTGATTCTGTTTTCACAGGTCGCCATCATACAGAATTGCATTCCGGACACAGGCTGTGAGAAGTGCAATTCGGATGCCACTTTCGGCCCTTTGGTTCATTTGTGCCAAGGTGTCCCCCCCTGCAAAAAAATAAGTTTAAGTTAATTATTGACTCAGTGTTGAGTAAAAAAAAGGTTTAGTTGTCCTTTAAGAGATCCTACTGGGTACAGGAGCAAGAGACACACAATGTATTCAGTTTGAGGAGGGAAGTGCTTGAGTCAAATATTAAAAATGTGATTTATGCAGAATGCCTGAATCAGATCACACTGTGGATAAAAGCCTGTGCACTATACAAGTAGTCTTCATCTTTCAAAGTGAGTTTAGGAACTAGTCTGTCCCTTTAAGTTATTTATGGCTTTTTATTTTTTATATTTAAAAATGAGACCGCTGTCTTATTGATTTATAATGCTATTGAATGAGACAGTTTTTCCGCACTAGATAATTCCAAGAGATGAATGTCCATTTAATAGTGTCCCTATATAATATAATAATGCATGATTTCCTGATAGGTGACTGCATGGTTGCAGTGGCGTCCCGCGGGGGGGGGGGGGGGGGGTTGTGGTGGGCGGCGGCGGACCGCACCGGGTGACACCTCCAGCGGGGGTGACACCCGTGCTGCCGGCACACCCATCCCCCCCAGCGATGGACGCGGCCTCCGGAAATATAAAGAAGGGAAGACTGACTGGCACAATATTACTGGGCTCTGACTGGCACAATATTCCTGGGCTCTGACTGGCATAATATTACTGGTATCTGACTGGCACTGTATTACTGGTATCTGACTGGCACTTTATTACTGGTATCTGACTGGCATAATATTCCTGGGCTCTGACTGGCATAATATTACTGGTATTTGACTGGCACTGTATTACTGGTATCTGACTGGCACTGTATTCCTGGTATCTGACTGGCACAATATTCCTGGTATCTGACTGGCACAATATTCCTGGTATCTGACTGGCACTGTATTACTGGTATCTGATTGGCACAATATTCCTGGGCTCTTACTGGCACAATATTACTGGGCTCTGACTGGCACACTATTACTGGGCTCTGACTGGCACTATATTCCTGGTATCTGACTGGCATAAAATTACTGGGCTCTGAGTGGCACAATATTTTTGGGCTCTGACTGGCACAATATTACTGGCATCTGACTGGCACAATATTACTGGGCTCTGAATGGCATAATATTCCTGGTATCTGAATGGCATAATATTCCTGGTATCTGACTGGCACAATATTACTGGGCTCTGAGTGGGACAATACTACTGGGCTCTGAATGGCACAATATTCCTGGTATCTGACTGGCACACTATTACTGGGCTCTGAGTGGCACAATATTACTGGGCTCTGAGTGGGACAATACTACTGGGATCTGAGTGGGACAATATTACTGATATCCATAATTGTAAGATTGTCACCTCGTAGGGCTCCTGTGTGTTGCATAATTAATGGCGGTCCCATGTGTGCATAATTATGGGGCACTTGTGTGTGGCATATTTATTGGGCCCCATGTGTGACATAATTAAGGGACTCTTTTGTGTGGCGTAATTAAGGAACTCTTTTGTGTGGCATAATTATGGGGCACCTGTGTGTGTGTGTGGCATAATTATGGGGCACCTGTGTGTGTGGCATAATTAATTGGGCAGAGGTGAGGCATAGATAGTGGGGCTCTGGTGTGGCATAAGTTATGGGGCTCTGGTGCTGCATAAGTTATGGGGCTCTGGTGTTGAATAAGTTATGGGGCTCCTGTGTGTAGCATAGTTATGGGGCTCCTATGTGTGGCATAGTTAATAGGCCATCTAACTGGCATTACTAAGGAATCTGTTTGGCATTGTATGGAGGAAATCTAGGGGGGGTGACACCATGAGTTTCCGCACCGGGTGACACCAACCCTAGTGACGCCCCTGCATGGTTGTATGGGTATATGACTGAATGCATTAACAAATACCTTATTTATAGGGATGGTATCACCTAAACATTTTTTATTCTTAACATGCACAGTAAAAACAATGATTGAAAATGTATTTATACATAGTCTTGGCAAAACTGCGAACAAATTTTTAAATAAGGAGGAAAATGACTAGTTGCCAACATCGGCAATGTTTCCAGGGACACATATTTGTTCCTCATGCTGCAGAAAGACCATGCAAAGTGCAGCCCAGCAGTATGTAGGATGGATATACTGACAGACACAATCCAATTAATTAATCAGGGTGGAGATCTCATAGGACCTACCATGATTAATTAATTGGATCGTGTCTGTGCATATATCCATCCTACATAATGCCGGGCTGCATTTTACATGGTCTTTTGGCAGCATGTGGAACAAATATGTGTCCCTGGGAATGTGTGTGGAGTTTCCTGCTTATGACGTCATCTGTGGCTTGATATGGAAATGAACTGGTTTTAAATCGGAAATGTGTAATTTGCATATCAAGTCGCAGGTGATCTAGGCATTTGCTTGCAATTATGTAGATCATTGTACAATATATAGGTCATTTTAAATCATATTTTATTCCCTACATTCACACTATAAAAAAATTGTTAGGTGATACAGTGTCTTTAAATGCGGTTTTAATTAAAATTGTTATTGGTATCAGGACAAGTAGTTAGTCATAAAGTATACAGAGCTACAGCTTTAGTCCTTGGACAAGTAGTTTTTTTCTTAAATTTCCACTCCAAGTTATATGTATTGCTAGTTCTGATTAATAGCACAACTGTTACCCACCATGCTTTTCTGTAGTAAAATTGACATGTCTCCTCCAATTCAGTGCGCTTTTATTTAAAGATGTAATAATTATTTGTATTCTCCTTATGAGCTTTTGTTTACAATATATTATTGTTTACTGACGATTAGCAGCCTATGCCACCAAACACTACACAGATGTTCTGCACATTTCACCCAGAATTCCTTTTAAATACATTATTTGTAATTGAGAAGCTCAAATGAGTGGACAACTAGATAGTTCAGCTTTCAAAACATACCTTGCCGCTGTGACAGCATTAACTTAATATGTGCTGTTTATTTGTAATTCCTTTTGTACCTTTTTAAATTATGAATGTCAGAAAATGGCTTCACATTGTAGAGACATGCCTTGCAGTCTTCACAGCTATAATATACACTTCTGAAATGGGAGCTGGGCTTTTAACAGGTGCTGCAGTCACGAGATGGAAACTATATGGTGTTATGGCTACTCTAACAAACAATGACCCGTGCCATACAAGCCAGCAAGGGTGAAACAGGTGTCCTGTCTTACTCACAATTTTATATAGATATTCCATTGAATAAAATGTAATTGTTTAACTGCACATAGCAATCATATGTCACCCTATTCTGCAGTGGTTCATAAACCTCTCAGATGACTTGCATTATAAGCAATTCTTTGTGTTTCTATTTATCTTTACAAAACCCCATCATATACTTCAAGCTTTATAATGAGCAAACAAAATGTACAAATATATAACACTGTCAATTTGCCCATTAAATCTACCACAATGCCACTGCTCGTTTGCCATCAACATGCTCCCCAGCCAAGTGCACAATAAAAACATAACTCTCCTTACCCCTTCTCCAGTACTCACCTAGAGGCTGCATTTTGAAGTGCCCAGCCTTCTTATCACTGTTCACCTCTGCAATCCTCAGTCTTCCCTCCTGATGAACTGAGAAGGTATAAACCTAATGATGGACAAATACATAGTGAGCTAACTAGGGGCCAAGATCTAATTTTGAATAAGTTGCCATCATTCTGTGCCAGATCCCCTACAGACTGATAATACAGTTTTTTACCATCCAAGTGAGTAGTTCGGTTTCTGTCTCATTTTTATTTTTATCTGGTGTAAATTATTTGATTTGTCATCTGTTTTTTTGTATGCAATGTGAATATTGTTTTGTTCATAATAATTTATAATAGTTCATAATAATTCTGCCATTGTCTGGTTAAGAGTCATGTTTCCTGATTAGACCAATTTGTTGGTAATTTGAAATCACATAGCTATTGTGTCAAAGCTTACTTTGTGGGTTTGTTAATGTAATTTGCTTTGGAAACCAAGCACCCCATTTAAAAATTGTCTTGGTGGTAGCATTATAATATTGGTTATATCATCATAATTAAGCGTGAGTGGTTTTTATCATTATTTCCGGTCTAGGACAGACCGGGAATTTTAACCTTTTCCCCACCAGAACCAAGTCACGAGCAAGCTGTCAGAGCCACCATCAGGAATGTGGGGCGTCTAAACAAACTTGAATTGCTGCCTTTGTCTATTGTACAATCCACTTATTCTTTGGCATATTTTTCTCTTAGTTTTATGTCCACTTCCTATAGCTCTAGCAAAAGTAAATCATAACGGCTATATTTTATATAGTTTATAATGTTTAAAATAAGCAATTTAATTACCCTATGGCAAAGTAATCTGATATATATTGATGCCTAGTTGTTTTCATCAGTGTTTGACAAATCCCAGGAGCCAGGGAGTCGTTGCTCCTAAAATTCCTTAAGGAACGGCAGTCAATGGCTTTTTTTTTTCCTTTCTGGGGTGTTTGTTTTTAGCTGTAATTTTCTTCTTGTTTAATGTACCCACACATATTGTTTTTCGTTTTTTTTTTGGTTGCCATAAATAGGGCTTTCTTAAGATACCATTGTTTTCATCATATCATAAATACCGTATAAGGAAAAGTCTGAATATAAGACTATCCTACGGGAAAAAAGTGTTACTTGTAAATTTTCACATGTAAACTGTTTTTTCATATTTAAGAAAAATTGCATTTCTTGTTTTTATTTGTCAATCTGCCCCAGCCAATGGGAAGGGGTTAAAATAAGCTGGTCAAAAAATAGCACTGTTAATGGTGAGACTGATCTGGACAGTATTCGGCTCAACTAAAACTCCCATAATGCTGAGGGGAGACAATATACTAGTTTTTTTTTTTTTTATCATGGTAACTGTAGTTCAGCAACAGCTGTAGTTTAATGTAAAATGTGGATCTATATATATATATATATATATATATATATATATATATATATATATATATATATATAATATGGATAAATATTTATCCACATTTTATATCAGACTAATTCAGGACAGGGCAATATGCAGCCTTACAGCTGTTTTGTATATGATATAATTTTCTTTGTGCTTCTTACAAGTATGCAATAGTGAGTCGAGCCATGGCCGTTCAGCTCAGATCATGACATTTGATGGTCTAGAGAACATATAAATATTTACGGCAGCCTAACAATGAGTAAGAGGATTGTAATGGAAGATTTCTAGGAGCACACTTTACACTGCTGCAAATGAACTGAAACTTTCATCACAAAGACAATTTAATCAAAACCAAAGCCTACAGCTCCATAAAATAAAAATTAAAAAACGCACAAACACCTTTGCATAAAAACTACTGATATTGTGGCACTGACCTCTCCTATCTTGTTACATTTGGGGTACACATATTTACAGTGGAAATGAAAAATCCAGTCTTTTCATGATGTGTTGAATGTGATTTTATGCACTGTACTGTTCTAGGCTTTTTTCTAGATCCCCGATGGCCAACCTTGGCACTGCAGATGTTTGGGAAGTGCATATTCCATGAGGCTTAGTCATAGGTGCCAAGGTTAGACAACATTGTTCTAGAGACTATTGCGGTTATTTAGAAACAAAGTTCTAAATATGGTCTTAACAGTAGGAACCATCAGTTTCCATGGTGACTCTTTCACTTTTAGAACCTTGCACCAGAATTCACTTTAAAAAATTACATCCTAAGTTTTTGTTTTCTGTATCAGACAATTTGGGGGCAAAGTATTAAAAATGGAGCACATCCATGGGAAAGAAAGGAATGTACCTGTTGATTATATCACTTTAATAATTTTGATCCACAATTGATTTCTTAGTTTAATAATCACATGTAACATCCAGTCTTGCATACCATACTGTTTCCATACATCCAAAGTATCCTTGTTTAGAAGGGACTGTCTCTATTTTTGACCCAAATACTTCTGTTCCATTTTCTACCCTGATTAACCATTTTTTCGAGGACACACAGTTTTTTGGTGTGTAACAGGGTATCACAGAGCTTGAAATGAAACTCAGAACACAGAGTGTTTTCAACCGCAATCAATGTGTTCATATATTACTTGTATGTAATAAAAATACTTTATACTTATTCTAAATAGCTAACCAATGGGCTTCCAGTCACTTAGAACTTCCTGGTAATGTCCATAGCCACACCTTCAGCTACACTCCCAAAACAAATGTGTCCCTCTTTGGCCCTTTGCAATGTTGGGAAGTATTTGTTTCACAAAGCCGTCTGTATATGATTAGAGATTAATACAGATTAGTATGATTCAGCTGTTCCCATGGCTACCTGTCAGCTTTTGTTTACTCTGAATATCCACCCTTTGAGAATACCTATCCCACACCCGTATATTCCTATAATTACCTATTCCATCTAGGTTCTATGGCTAGACAGCACTACTATTAAAAAAACATTCACCTTGCAAATCATAAACATAGTAGAATCTGCTTAAAAAAGAAGTAAAAGCTAATATTTAAACAACAAAACAAAAAGCTAATTTTATAAATTAAGTGTTTTCCTGTGAAGGGTTTGAAGAATTCACCAGGCATATTCTCATGCCATGATGCTATGCTCCCTCTTTTATTTGTAATTCGGTATTCTATTGATCACTCTAAACAAAAAACACCATTGTGTAACAATAATCTGGTTAATGATGGGGTCCTATTAACAGTTTATGTAGAATTTGTACGGTTTTACTTACATTTATTAAATATTTGTTTTTGTTCAAAACACTTATCATTGCATTGACATAAATAGTGTAATTATATAATCAAATAGTAGACAATATATCAGTTAATTAGTGCAACAGCAGTCACAGAAAATGCCAAAATCATAGAAACAATGTCTCCCTGGATGTACCACCACTAATTGACCTTTTTCTACCCGTGCCCACCAGCAGTATTTTACTACAGTATATGCAGAACAACTTTGAAGTAAAGAAAATATGTAACAAATCAGACACCGGCTAGGCTGTTTGTCACAATTATGTTCAACACGGCAAGGAACCAGTAGCCAGTCGGCGCCCTCTAATGGTTAAATATTCCCCAAACTGAAATCTACACCACTAAAAAAAAGTTATAAATGGGGGTGAGGTTGAAGAGACGAGATCACAGCAGAGAAAATAGGGGATAAGAACGAGTAATAGAAGAAAAAAAAAGTACTGCCTGCAGCCGCAGAGGTCTGCTGTGAATAATGCCACTATAAGTGGCTGACATAAAGTTCCCTGCCACTCCATTCACTGTAGTGGGGGAGTTTGCCCGGGGAGATGGGGGGCGATATAGACAGTTTACAATGTACTGGAGATGAGGAACATGTGTAACAATCTTCCATGTGGTTAATAAAACATGTCAAAATTCTTGGATCCTCCCAGTACCAGATGGGCTTCCACACTCCTGAGCATCTGGAATTCGAGATAATGCCGAGACGTATGTTGCTATTTCTGCTGGGTCCTCAGAAGCTAGCATTCCCCCCCCCCCCCCTCCCCTTATGGATAAGACCATACTTTTTTCCCAACTCTCTTAGATGGACAGTCAAGGGAGACCTAGAGTGCTTCCATTGTAACATAACCACAGACAAGTCGTCCTAGATAGACTCTTGCCATATATATATGACCCTTGCCTCTGCTACTTACCATGATAGCCAGTTTATCAGTCTGCATGCAGAATTTAAGGATACTATCTCATGGGCCATTGTGTGGACTCGAAAGAATTCAGTGAGTGTGAAATCTCGAGACTCCAGCTTAGGTCATAGAGAAGCCACCAACTTGATGAGGTATGTACGGAGGGCATTGGGCAATACTGACTTTGGCACTCCTTTTATGCCCACATTGTTTTGGCGGAGCCTGGCATCCAGCATTTGCATTAGTGTTTGCATCTTGTGCATTTTGCATATCAGAGCCACATCTTCAGTTCTGGGCACCTATAGTTTGCCTTCAGGTCCGACATCTTAGTTTGGAGAGTTGGCACATCTTGACGAATCTTCATCATATTCGCACACTTTGTTTCTTGAAGGTCCTAAAGCAATATTTGAATATCTGCCTTTGTGGCTGGTGTATCCCCCAGACTTATGTTCAGGTTTATTGGCTAACAGTCTTCACAAGTCACCCTAGTAAGCAGAGCACCAATGTTCAATCCTGGCGTTAACAGACTCTTATCTGCTTTCTTCCCCATATTTTCAGGTGTCTGCTGAGTTATGTATATGAGATTTTTGACCAGTATGACCATGTATTTTCGCTAGTTTTGGGATTTTTAGTGAGGAGCACATCTGCCATGCGTCATCCTCTTTGTCCATTAATCATCAATTTTATTTTAACAAATAGTTTTATTTGGTGTGCAGCAAAGTAATAACATCACACTAGAACTGTATCTTGACACAAGTTGGAGTTGAAAAAAGAGTGTTCAAGATAAAGCCAAACTAAATGCAGGAATTTTCACTAAATAACGCTGTTGATCTGATTGATAATACATTGATTGGCTTTTTTGTTTTACTCTTTTTGGTTCTCTGTTGCTTACTCTGTTTGCAGAGCACACAACATACTGTCTACAGTATTGTTTAATTTTCAGCATTCATTGTCGTTTTTGTTTGTGAAACATAATGAAGTATTTTTCATGTAATGAAATAACATAAGGCTTCAAATTCAAATATAGTGAACAGGCTATAACATTTATTAAAGATTTATGATACTCTGTCAAGGTTTTGTTGTAATAGGTCACATGGTTCTTTATCTTTGCGGACATTGGTCATATGCTTAGAAAGGCCCTAGGCAACTAAATACTTAACCATACTAGAGCTAAGATGCTTATTTTATTCTCCAAAAAGAGAATTTCTTCTTGGGGGCAGCATTTTACTACATTTAACCTTTTTTCTTTTTTAGGTTTTACCAAATTCGAGCATGCATGAAAATCCCTCCTCGGATTCCACACAAAATTGAAGCAAGTCTTTTACGCGTCACAGGTATGTGCTTTAAAGACACTGTGTTTGTCGTGGCAATGTATTACTTCATTTCAATGTGTGGTATGTTTTAAAGTATACCTTATATATACACTGAAGTTTAATTGTAATCACTTTAAATGGCAGTGTTGAAATGGATCTAGATGTCTCTCTGAGTTCTTTGAGTTTGTGTTCATGGAGAAGGCCCTTTACAGGTACAGTAATTGTGCAAAGATATAACTAGATATGTTTAAGATAGTGAGATAATCAGATCTGTGTGATCGGCAATAACATTCCCAAGACGTACTTGAAAACGAGAAAAATCTCAATGTGTCTTTACAGGTAAAATACTTTTATAAATAAAAAAATATGCATAAGCAGCAAGTTAACAGTAACCTCATATATGAGGTAGTAATCAATGACAATTTAGCAACCCTAGACATTGGATATTACCATAAAACAATTATTGAAACAACACAATCTCAACTGTGTGTATACATAGTTCTTGCTGCAATTCAAAACAATGTATTTCAGTATCTTAACCCCTTTGCGACAATGGACGTGCCAGGCACATCCAGCCGGCAACTCTGTTGCTGACAATGGACGTGCCTGGCACGTCCTGCCGTGGAACGAACAGTTTTCACGATCAACAATCACGAAAGCCGATCTGACGGTGCTGCTCAATGTCAAGGCATTAGGCACCACCAAAATTTCTGTTCTGGGGCACCAAAATTAAAAAATATTAAGGGATATAATAAGGATTAGAGTTGGGGTTAAATTTAGTGTTAGGGTTAAATTTTGGGTTCGGGTTGGGGTCAAAAGGTCAATATAGGAAAAAAACAAAAAACACTATTTTTGGTTTTTGCCCCATAACTCGCAAAAAAATACCGAAAAATATGGAAACATGCATATTTTTGAACTCGGGACAACATTTAGAAACTATTTAGACGGGGTCTTTTTTTAATGATTTTATTTGTATAAATTATATTTTAGGTCAAAGATAGAAAAAGTGGGTTTTTTAAAAATTTTCATCATATTTTATATTTTTTTTGTAGTAAATTATAAGATATGATGAACATAATGGTATCTAATGAAAGCCATTCTTATGACGATAAAAACAACATATAATTTGTGTGGGTACTGTATGTGAGAAAGAAAAAAATTACAGCTAAACACAAACACCCTAGAAATGTCAAAACAGCCATTGTCACCAAGGGAAAGTCAAGGTGAAAATGTCTTGTCACTAAGGTCTTAATACAAACATCTAATCATAGAGTTCACCCAATGACAAACTTTTGGAGAGTTAGGAGAGTAGAACAGTCTTCTTAGATATTGTACTGAATCTATTTTCTGAAAGTTTGTAAGTACATGCGAATCTGAGAGCAGGGTGTTCCCCTCAATGTCCTCCAAGTGTGTTCAGTGTCTGAGGTAACATTATCTGTATAAGGTCAGATTTGGAATTGGACCACAGTGGGGGGGGGGGGGGGGGAAATGTTAAAAGTATTATTTTTAATATGAATCTGTAGACCTTGTAAGCAAAATGTGACGCTGTGGATAAAATGAAAATAGAACATGTGTGATCTGGTAATAATAATAATGATTTTAAACCTTTCTGAATTAAAGGATTAAAATTAGTCATATTAAGCTATGCTCAAGTCTAGATCATACAACAGGATCACCCCCTAAACAGATATCTGGCATGAAGCAGGAATAAATCCTGGTTAGGTTTGTTAAATTAATTGTCTGGTAACAATTGCTGCATTGAATGACCTAGCTAGACCCAAATGATCCCGTTCTTATACCACATGTGCAGCTGGTAATGTTATTTGTCATTTCTCAGTTAGACATTTTGCGAAGAGCTTAAAACCTGCAGCCCAACAGAGGTATATACACATAAACGCTACCTAATAATCTCCATCAGTTCAGCAAAGATAAATTCAAATTATTTTCTGTATGATTATATTGTAGCTCCAATAGTTACAGAAATGAATCCTGGAAGATATACATAATTGTATAGGAAACAGAAGTCCACATTTACAAATCCCATCCTAATACCAAGCTTAATTATTCAAGACTTTCAGTATGCTAAACCCCACTGATTGAAGTAAAAGCCCAAGTGGCCATATTGCATAGTATTGCAATAAAACGTAACAGTTTGGCACAGAAATTCTGTAAGTAAAAATAACACGTGATGGTATTGTTGCTGTTAGGCAGTGCATTGAGCTGAATTCTTCTGATATACAATGGAACTTGTTTGTTTTCAGCAGAGCTTTCTGAATAAGCCTCTGGCCATCTGCATTCAGGAGTTTAGCCACATGTGTGTCAGTTAAGGTAATGGGAAATAAACAGATGAGCCACAGATCTCCTGCAGTGTGACATCCAGCACTTTACATGCTTTCTAGCTGCCTCTCGTTCATGTAGATATTGACCATTAACTGACTGCTTCATACCTTCATGCTGCAGTGATTTAAAGAAATACTTGAACAGATTTACTGGGCCACACAACCACTGTTAATGGATCTATTACCTTTCAGATCAATGTCAAATGCCAGAGTTACTCAAGGGTCGTATAGAAATACTTGTATCTTCTACGGTTTGCTGAGTGTGATGTATTTCTTCCCCTCTGTAAATATACTTCTGGTCTCCACTCTTGCCCTGGGCAATCCAAAGCCCAAGTGAACGATAGATTCAAAGAAAAAAAGGGAATATGTGGACGTCATTCATCGTAGCCATAATATGCCATTTTAAACCAACTTTTATATGCTATATGGTTGTCTAGTTTGCTTCTCCACACCCCACCCCTTTGCATGTGAACGCCTCCAAAATAGAAACAACACAAACAGAGATGGTTGCTTGTGAATATCAATTCATCTCCTGGAATGTACACTAATTTGCTGGTCAGCCCACTTGATTTCAATATTTATTGCTTTAATGAACAACCTTTGTAAACAGTTCTAGCAAAGCTTGTGCTATTTCATAAGTTAAGATCTCAGTCTTAGATCAAATTTTTTTATTTTTTTATTAATAAAAATAATGCCTTCTGGTCCAGCAAAATAATGCAATGGTCATAAGCAACTCCTGCTCAGTTTCTCATAGTGTACATACATGGTGAAAACACGTGTCAACCATTTGAAAGAAGTGGTGTGACCATTATTTATGCTGAATAACTTAAAACCTTTTTTTATGTGACTGGGGAATCTAGGTAAATAAATGAATTATTATAAATGATATTATGAATGAAGAATTGTATTCTTTAGTAACTCGGCCATGCCTGAAGATATATATATATATATATTTTTAAAACTTGTTATTCAGCAAATATACTACATACTATATTATGGGCTTGGTGGTGCTGGTTAAAGGACCATTCCAAAGTGAAAATGGCACACCTTTTATGTTTATAAAACATATATTTTACATGTTAAATTTACTCACAAATAGGTTTGGTGTGTCTAGGGATTCTCCCACTCTGCTCTCGGCATTTGACTGGAGCATGGAAAGAAAATATAAAGCAACAACAACAAAATATCCCAAATGATAACCATGATATGGGAATAGTTTGCTTTATTAACTGAAGGCATGTGACCAGGGCCCATTGCACCTTATTTGCCCCTGTTTATGTACAAAGAAGCCAACAACTAAATCTGAAAATTGTATTTCACTGACAAGAGCCTGTAATGGTAAATGGTATTTTGGAAGGATTGTCTTGGATAGCTCACTTGGTAAGTGCTCAGATTGCAGTACCTTTTCAAACCTCAGGTTTGCAGGCGTCAATCCCAGCAGGGTCAACTCAGCCCTTTGCCTTTGTGATGAATCAATACCATGTACTCTTAAAAATAAATGAGCTGAAACCAGTTCATCTAGCTTTTATTTATATCAGTATCAAATGGTATAAATACAAGAGGTGCATAGCACCAATCTTATAAGACTCTTTGCTCTGATATTCAAGCCCTTAACCACTTTACCTAGGGGCTCATCCTTATGGAAAACCTATTTTATGCCCTATTTAAACAGGAACTAAACGCTGCTTGTCACATGCCCAGCACTAAAAGGATTTGGCAGGAATAAACAGCTAGTTCAACTTTCTTGCATGTTTTGTGTTTATAGAGTTCTATAATTCAGTCGTTATCTATACAATGTTTCATACATTTATTCTCTTCACTCTGCAATAATTGTAATGTAATCTCTACTTCACCTTCCTACTCCTTTTTGTTACTTAAAACAGCTTAGACATCAGGGAAACTCATTTTATATAAATGTGCTTTCCTAACCCAGTTTAGAACCTAATGGGACATTTATACTGTGCTTACATAAACCACTCTCTTGTCTGTTAACCTGCCTGTTACTTTTACATAAGATTTTTTATTTATTTGTCTTCTTTGTTACTCAGTTTAGAGCCAATGCATGTTTGCTGGAAGTCATAGAGCAGGGAACAGACAAAACCTAATTAAATATTTATTATATTGGCTCTGTTCTGTTGATTTATTGACGTTTTAAATTATTGTTCTGTCACCGTTCATTTAGAGAATATCACTGGTTTTGTATGTAGGAGCATTGCTTCATGGAATCTGTCCAAGGGTGTGTGGCCTGTCACCAGCAGACATGCCACCTTTTATAGGTGTATCAGATAAGATTTCCTTAATGATCTGTCTAGTGGTTGTTTTCTTCCATACTATATCAGGCATTTCTTCTAAACAAAACAGGATTGTTAAATAATTTAAAGTGAACCTGTCATAGTTTTTCAATGTCCTTTTTATGCAATGTACTCCACATTTCTACTTTGTAAAAGTCTCTGTCTTTTTTAATAGTAGTTAAGTTTTTAGCTGCCATCATATGTTCTCTTCCGTCCACCCAACTTCATGGTGACTTTAGTGCCAAAAAGGGTGTTTGTTCCTCCCTCTTTATATATACACACAATATATACTCAAGAATGATACCTTGCAAATGTACGTAACTGCAGGTGCTGATTATTTAACAAATTAAAATATTAATAAATGTATTAAAGTAAGCATAAAGATAAATCTGCAAAATACACGTAAGTGTGCATGTGATATATATATATATATATATACCGGTGTGTATATATATATATTTTATCATATATTTGTATAGTAGACTGATCTAAGACGCACTCAGTGAACAGGCTGTGTCAGATCTCTACTAGACTGGCTAATTTATTGCTGATGATAATTCTTTTAAGTACCCATGTGTTTGTAAAGCTATGGACATTGTTGTTAAGATATTTTTGTTTTAGCTGTCATGAGTACCTGAGGAAGGGACCTAACAACTTGAAAACTTGCACTCAAACTCTCAGCCAATTAATGGTATAATTTTAACTCTATTTGCGTCCTGTTTTTCTGTGGTTTACATGGTACTATCATTTTAACTATTCCATTCAACTGACTCCATATAGGTTGATAAATCTAAAAACTAGCGTGTTTCTCGAATTTGATATTTGAGAGAGGCAGTGTATGTAAGTGATCTGAATGTCATTAGTAGTCTCATGTTAACTGTCAGATAGTTATGCCTCCTTTTTAAATGTGCTCTCTTTCTCATTTCCAGGGGATGACTTAGCCTTTCCAGCTTCAGTCCAAGACAATGTGATTTGCAGTAAAATCTTTCAAATCCTGTACAAGAATGAGGAGATTGCAGTTAATGATGTAATGAACTTTAAAGTTAAGATGCTTCTGGATGAAAAGAAGGTAATGAGTTTTAGTATAACCATTATGAATACTGCTGGAGTGCCCAATGTATCATCGCACAATAGAATAGTTACACTCTGAATAGTGAACTGGGATTAGTTGAAGAGTATTCTGTATTACGAAAAATAGCTTGGTTGGAATGATAGTTACATAGTAGTTTAGGTTGAAAAAAGACTTGTGTCCATCAAGTTCAACCCTTTTCCTATCCAATGTTTACCGCTGTTGATCCAAAAGAAAGCAAATAAAAACCCCTTCAGCAAATTCGAATTCTGCGTTCAACGGGGGGAAAAAAATCCTTATTGACTCCAAATGGCAATTTCAGATTTCTCCTTGGATCAACAAGCACTAAATAAATATTAATGCCTATACTAACATGCATAGCCCTCAATGCTCCGGCTCATTAAAAAAGTATCCGCTTTTAAAGGCATCTAAGGTATTTGCAAGAACCACTCTTCAGGCAGTGAATTCCATATCTTAATTGTCCTTACTGTAAAAAATTCCCTTCCGCTGTTGGATACTAAATCTCCTTTCTTTACGTCTTAGCAGGTGACCTCTTGTCCTTTGCACTGTTCTGTTAATTAACAGGTCTTTATAAAGCCCTGTGTATGGGCCCTGTACATATTTATACAGCATTATCATATCCCCTCTAAGCCGCTGTTTCTCTAGCGTGTGCATATTTAACTTTTCCAGACTTTCTTCATAACTAAAACTTTCCATTCCCCTGATGAGTTTTGTAGCACTTCCCTGCACTTTCTCTAGTTCCATAATGTCTTTTTTTTAGAATAGGGGTCCAGAATTGAACCCATATTCAAGGTTAGGTCTTACCATGGACCTATAAAGAGGCAGAATAATATCTTCCTCCCTTGAGTTAAAACCCTTTTTAAAACACCCCAATATCTTATTGGCCTTTGCAGCTGCCAGCTGACACTGTGCACTACTGCTAAGTCTATTGTCTACAACTACTCCCACAAGGAAACACCATTTAAACTATGTGTTGCATTTTTTTTATTGTACCATCTGCATAATTCATAATTTTACACTTGTCTACACTGAATTACATTTTCCATTTATCTGCCCAATTACCGAATTTGTCCAAATCCTTTTGCAGCGAAGATACATCTAGTTTAGACTGTATTACCCTACCTAATTTTGTGTCATCGGCAAACACTGAGCAAGGAAGTTTAAATAATTTTTCAATTAGTCCCCAATGAAAAACATGTCCTCATCTGCATTGAGCAGAATTTGTTTGACCATGTTCTAATGTGCGTGTGTATATCTGTTATTTTAATTTTATTGATTTTCTCAATTTTTTAGAATCGATTTTATTTCTAAAAAATAAAAAAATTATGGGCCTAATTCATCATTTATTTTAAGCATCTCAACACAAGAATTCCTCTCTGAAGGGGACTTGCTGTAGTCTTGTATAGATGATCATATTATTTGATTGTTTCTTTACAGTCCAGTGGTATGGCGCACCTTTAGGAAACAGAAAGGTTGAGATAATTGCATGTTGGAGCCGCCACATTACGTAATATTGGTCATTATAGGATGTGTCTTCCTATAATGCGGCAGATACATTAAATTCGGGCTACTCCGAGATCACCGAATTGATCTCAAATAGACCAATGTGGTGAGGACTTCGGCTTATTTAGGGACCAGTTCAGGAGGACCTCAGTTTTAACAAAAATAGCCGAAGACCTCCCTAAATTAAGTTAAAATAAAATAAGCAATGTGACCATCCACACTGTGTACATGAAATCTGGTCCAATTCCGCCTATATCGGGTATAAATTAAAATATAAAAAAGCAGGCTCAGTAAACGAACCACCGCAATAGTAATAGATAATGCTGTAAAGCCTTTATTTTTGGGACATTTGGGTATTTTTTCTGTTCCTGCCTGGTATAGTTGTTTGTTAGGATTTACTTTAGTTGATTAATTGTCTTGCATTTTGTGCTCACAGATTGAAGAGACGTTAAATGAACTGATTTTCCAGCTTTCCCTTGACCTACATTTCACAGACACGGACTACTCGTAAGTACAAATAGCGCAAAATATTATAATCGTTCGAAGTTTCCACATTTAAATAATGCCAAATTTCATTAATCAGACATTTTATGCATTTCTTAGCTCTGTTCTGAATTTGAGGCTTGTATAATATCCTGTGTCTGCCTTCATTTGGTGTTAAAACCAGTGGTGGCAGAAATCATTGATCACTTCCACTGTTCAAATTGTGTTGCTTTAACCCCTTAGTGACAAGACCTTTTGACCTTGTCTTTCCCTTGGTGACGAGGGCTGTTTTAACATATCTGGGGTGTTTGTGTTTAGCTGTACTTTTCATCTTTCTCACATACTGTACCCACACAAATTATATGTTGTTTTTATCGTCATAAGAAGGGCTTTCATTAAATACCATTATGTTCATCACATCTTAATTTACTACACAAAAGTCATAAAATATGATGGGGGGGGGGGGGGGGGAACTTTTTCTAACTTTGACCTAAAAATAATTTACAATCCACACTACCTGAGTAAATGTGTGGTGTGGTCACCAAGGGGTTAATGTAACAATAATTAATGTTAACAATAATTGTTTACGTTGCTCAGCTTATAGATTTTTATGTGCTTTCTCTTTTGCATCAATAAATGCAGCCAACAACCATTTGCCACTTTGTATTGATTTTAATTGGTGGGCTGCATTTTCATAAGTAGTACTTGATTCCCCACTCAAGACTTGGCAAATTAATTTATAGTAGCAGGGGGGGGGGGGGGAAGGATTAAACCAGTGAGGCACAGTTGATATCAACAGCATGACTGTGTATAACACAAAGTTAGGGGAGGGGCCAGGCTGAATATAGCATTTTGATATAGCCCTGTACCATGCAGGAGCACCACTTACCTGCTCCAAGTGAAAGGAAAGTTTGTGATCCACAGGCCTCCCCAGTACTTTACCCAAAAAGTCAAAGTGGCATACTATTTGAGAATGCTGCACAAACCTACATGAATGTGTTAAATTCCCTTTACCGCTACTTAAGGGATCAGGAAACCTCTTCTGGTATGCTTGCCAAAAGACTGCACTCAGCTTCTTGCAGAGAAGCTATATAAATCTGCTTTGTAATTAGTCCTGACTGTGTTAATGTTTCCTGCTTACTTGGAACCAAGTAAACATCTAAAAAACATGAGCTTGGCTCATTTAGAGTAACCCAAAAGGCTTATCACAACCTTTCCTGCCAGAACTTTATTTTATAAGTTGAGCATAGAGCCACCACAGTGTAAAAAATTAAACTGTACAATTTTTACCTAGGGGAAATCTTTCATTAGACCAAAATATTCATATTGTGTTCGTACAAGTTATTCCTGATCAATACAAATGGGAAAAGGACCTGTCTATTCAGCAAACACACTCTGTGTATTAGTTTCCATATAACACTTTTAGTTTTAATATTTTATAAGATTTTTCTGTGCACTGTTACCCCATGGGATGAACCTATAATAATGCACAATACATATTGTTACAAATGCATGCAGGCTTTACAGCCCACCTGCAGTACATGTTCATGTAGTACAGGATAATCAACCTTGGCACTCCGGCTGCTGTGTGGACTACGATTCACATAATGCTTGGGCAGCTATCATTTGGAAGATGAGATATTGCAGCTGTGTGTTGCAATTGGCCTGGTGAGAGTTGCATACAGGGATAAATCTGCTACTGTGTGATACTGACCAAGTAAAGTATGTCCAACATACATTGGTGATGTATGTTGGACATACATCCCCAAAAACAGGTGACGTTGCTATTGCTAGCTGAGATCACTAACTAAATACAAAAGCCAAGTTCCCTATATTGTGTCCCTAAAGTGCATAGCGCATAGAAACATGAATATTTTATTTTTATTTTTTTTAAACCCGGTATTGAAAAAGTTGTGGGGATATACAGCTAATAAGGGCTTTCTAGTGTAAATTTTGCTCAAGGCCCACCAAAGTTGTGTGTTATTAATGGATAGATTATGACAGCATTTTTGAGATAGATAACATTTTTAGATGTTCCTGTAGTGCATACTTTTGCACTACAGGAACTCAATACTACTAACACTTCCTTTACGGTGTCAGCCTACAGACCGTGCAGTGTCATCTGAGTTAGCATTAGCACATCTCATGCGTTTAACTCTGCAAATGACCATTTTGCTGGGTTTCTTTTTTTCTAGTGGAGAATCTTGTTTGTGGCCTCACTATATTTCACACATGAAATACCAACAAATATTCTATACAGCAGCATTTTGTTGAACTTAATTCATTGTATTTTAGGCATCTATATCTGAAGGTTGACGGTCCATATGGTTGTCATGTATTAAATGATTCTATGTGCATGTTTATTTGATGTTTTGTCTTTTTTCTTCCAGACCAAATGACCCAAACGCCTTGCAACTAATCAGTAGCCGAAGTTTAAAGTTGCACTTTAACCTACACAGAGGCCTTCATCACCACATCAATTTAATGTTTGATTACTTCCACCTCTCTGTCATATCTGTTATAGTACATGGTTCCTTAGTTGCGCTACATCAACCACTGATCAGGTGAGGCATGTCATTATTTGTGGAATGTGGACATTCGGATTATTTTGAGTACATTTTCATTCTATATAAGGGTTTTATTTACACTTAAATCAATATCCTTTTTTTTCAGGTCAACTGATCATTCTTGAGTTAACCCTGTATTTGCTATTGTAAGGCCTGTGTCCGTTAGTAGCTTTTACAGTCCTGGTGAGCGTAGTACTGATGCAAAGTCAGAAGTTCAAATGTGGCTTTAGATATATTCCCCCAAAAATCAAAAACAAATTATGGAAAGTTATAGCAGTAGTACTATATTACACAAATATACCCCAAATTTGAATCCGTGCATTCTTTTCACTAAAACACATAACATGCCAACTTGACAGACACATGTTCTGACGTCCTTTATTTGCATGTATGCAATTGCAACCTTTTCATAGACATACAATTAACATACATGAAGTAAATTAAAATCAACAGAATCTGTCATGTTGCCTTTCTAGCACACGTTTTTTTTTTTTTATCCCTCTGTATTTTAAAGGCCTTGTGGCATGATCTGTGCAGTGTATGTAAATGTAGAATTTTCCTCAAATGAACAATTAAATGGAGAAGTTGATTTTTCTTCTCATAACATATAATGGGGTCTAATGGTGTGCATTTTAATATTTGAAATACTTAAAGAAGCATTACAATAAATAGTACACTGTTATGAAGTGGAGATGTCCTACTGATTGCTGCTTGGAACGTTAACCAAGGATTGACCTTTATAAGTAATGTGCATATTTTAAAAATATTTGGCATGTACATGTTTACATTAACCTGAGTTTTAAGTACACATAGTGAATTGATTTATTGTCTGTTTCTGTCAGTCCTTTTTAAAGACACAAGATACCATCTAGCATAATGTGCACAGAACTCTTTGTCTGTTACATGTAGGTAAATCAAAATGCTAACCCCAAAATGCCTCAAATTCGGCTACAATGGCCACATTTCAGGCATTTCAATTCTCCAGATTTTAGCTGGGGAATTGAACTTCAACGTTAAATGAAATAATTAAAACAATTGCAAATAACAAAAGGAATAATGTACAAATATAATACAATAATGTTATATGAAAATATATAAAAAAAGCAGACATGCACACTGATAGTTTGTATGTAAATATATATTTTTATTAGTACTATAACAATGTATCGACGGTCAATAATTAGTTTTCTATTTTTTTCTAATTATCAACCATCGATACATTGTTATATTAATAATGAAAATATATATTTACATACAAACTATCAGTGTGCATGTCTGCTTTTTTGATATATTTCTGTTTTTCATGTATTGGTATTGCACCTGTAACTACCCCCTAAACCTATCTCTAGCTAGTAGTTCTCACCACACTTTTTTTTATAAGAATGTTATATATAATGTAATTAACTAAAAAAAAAAAAAAAAAAAAATCAATATTAAGATACTTTGTGTTTTTATTTATTGATAAATGTATTAATATTCTTATTGACTTTCATTTTATTGAACTTTGGCTAATCAGCTAGAGATGAAATTCTCCCATTGACTTCTGTGAGAGGACATCGGTTCTTTCCATAATAACCAAAGACCCCCTAATTAGCTGAAATCCTCGGCTACTGAAACGTTAGATGTGATCCCATGGGATCCAAAGCTCGCAGCTTCAATTGGAGCTACCTCATGACCTTTTATGTTATATAAACTCAATCATTCATTCATTTTTTTTATGTGTGAAGATTTATAAAATTTGTTTTCCAAACCATAGTTTTTCCAATTGCATTTGGAAATGTACTGTCATGATGGTCCTCCGCTTCGATTTTTGTCAAATGCTAGCTCTAGTAACATAAAAGGAGACGTCAAGTATAAATAAGCATTTGCTGAAAGCTGTAAGACTTAACTATATATATTGTGACAAACCACCTCTTTTACATATAGGATTTTGCCACCGATCTTGCAAAAAACCACAGCCTTCTAGGGTATACAAAGTCCAGGACACATTCAGTTCGGTTTTCCTTTTCTTTATTCGTTAGGAAAACAGCTGCTTCAAATAATAATAAACAAAAAACAAAATTCCTTGCTCTTACTTGAGCTCTTACTAGACAGAAATTTCTATCTATAATTGGGTGGCTTTCCCACTTACCAATTTCTTCAAAAAAACAAAAACAGCTTTGCATTAAACAGAAGTATTGTTTTCAATGTCTCAGCTCTCCTAGCTGACCTTTTTTTTCTTCCCCCTTGTAGCAGGCTGATCTCTTTTTTTTTTTAAAGGCCTGTCTGCTAATTGACCAGCTACAGGTGAGTGCCAATTAGGAAACTCTGTAGTCAAATCTAAATCCTGGTCTGTTACACAGCAACTAGTGCTGTTGGAGCATTGGCCCACCCTGCTCTCCAAATACTCCGCCCCAGGGACCCATACCGTGGTTTGCAGAGCATCAGCAAGGTATATTGCAAACTTTAACATCCCTCCCTGGGGCATTTAACTGAAAATTATCAGGTTGCTGTTTAGCAAATCAGGCCTGATGTATCTTCCATCAACCACGATT
This sequence comes from Pelodytes ibericus, assembly GCA_036172795.1. Classification (NCBI taxonomy): domain Eukaryota; kingdom Metazoa; phylum Chordata; class Amphibia; order Anura; family Pelodytidae; genus Pelodytes; species Pelodytes ibericus. Next base: position 119,219,614 of record CM069861.1, on the reverse strand, counting down.
CCACTTTTTCGCTCACAATATATATATATATATATATATATATATATATATATATATATATATATATATATATACATATATACATTGTTAAGTCTTACAGCTTTCAGCTAATGCTTATTTATACTTGACGTATATATATATATATATATATATATATATATATATATATATAAACACAAAGGAATAATGAAAGCATGTGACTAGGGGTTAATCAATACCAAACAAAACTAGAGCATGAGTTACTGTTACGAAAAAGTATTGCATCCTTTAGAAAGTAAAACGACTTCTTACAAAGGATACATATTTTCTGGAACAAAATCCAAAAAGGTCAATGAGTTGGGTCATTGTGATACAAAAACAAGTCCTCCAAAGGAAGGTTTTAAAACCGAAACATTGGAGTGCTATTCCTGGGTATTTACCTTACTCGTCTTGGCTAGTTCTTTAAGTTATTTTTCTTACTGTGTTTTGTTTTTGCTTTTCATTTACTGTATGTTTTGTATACATTTATTTATGGCTTTGATTATGCCTTATTGGTGATTCATCACCATTGCTCATTTTTTCTATTGATTAAAAAGTTATATTTTATATTTTCTATATTTGGTATCTCTTTTTTTTTATTCATTATGTTGTAGGTAGTTTGGACTGCCCTTTGGCTTGCACCCAGTTGATGCTCTCTTTACTTCTTACTTCTAATTAGATAATGCTTTATTATCCAGTTGATCTCTCTCATTTCTGTAAACATCAGATGGGTAACATTACACAATTTTAGTTGATTACATTAACATTTATTTAGATAGCGCCAACAATTTACGTAGCGCAAACTATAATCTGGTTTGACAAGCAACGCTTTACACATCCTTGATCTGATAAAGGAAGCACTAGCCTGCTGAACAGACCATTACTGAAAGGTAATTTGCTCTGTCTGAGACTAAACCAACAGGGTTAACTATTTGCAAACATTTAATATGAGTAGTTGACAAGTGGAACATGTGGATTATAATCAGCTCTGCTGCACAAATAACACCTTTTTTCCCATCTAGCTTTCACCGAGCAATGAAAAACACATGGCTGAACAGGAATGCTCCAACCCAGTACAAGGATTCTGCTATACCAACGCTGGAAAGTGTAGTGTTTGGCAATAACTTCACAAAGCAGCTGTCGGCAGATGTAAGCTTATATATGTTTCATTTGTGTGTTTATATATACAGATGTATATTGCATTTGCAAGAATGTGTGTCTGTGTAGTGGGCACAGTGTTCTCATTTCTATGTGTGTTTTGTTTACATCTGGTAACACAATTTGAGATAAAGCATGATAGTCTTTATTTACGTAAATATCCTCTTATCTGTTAATAAAGCTTAACTTGGTCTTTATTAATGTTAGTGGCATCGTAGGTCACAAATGAGATGCATTTTATTGCCTAATCCTGCTGCTTTAGAGAATATACTATTGTGTACAATGTGCACATGCCAATCTATGACTGTAGTGGTGTTCAATGCATAGAACCATGGTTTCTGCCTTATTATTCGCAGCACAAAAGGGCTTCACTCTAATTTGAAATACGAGTTTAATTCTATAAAGTCTTGGCAAGGTTTACTTTGCTGAGAGAGATTGGGGTAGTATGAAATGAATTCAAAGTTTTGAAAAGACAAAAACAAATATACACTGCTGTTAAAGACGGCTCATCTCTAAAATGAAACACTATAAGACGACAAACTATTCATACGCTCTGTTGGATTGTGGGTCATGCATTGACTTGTGTACTATTAACTAGAATTAAAGGGTTTAATTAAAAGTTGGTCATACAATTTATACAGAAAGAATTAGAAGGTATCCTTAATTACAAGCTTAATGAAAGGGTTTTTTTGACCAGTGAATATGTAAGAATAATACATTTTCAAGTTCCTTCAGTTTTGGTCTCCTGTCATTATTTTCTTCTTTTGTGTCATTTATCTTTTTCCAGGGTAACAGCTTTGTAGTTCAAGAGAGTTTCTTACAACATGCCTACAATTTCCATTATACACTCTGTGCCTGTTTGCTGCTATCGTTTAAGGGATTATACAGCTATTTCATGGCAGTAACAAAAGAACTGCCTTCATCTCTGAAACTGGAACTGGGTACGTATATTAATTCTCTTCCTGGAGGATCTTGACTGCCGTCTGGTGGCACATTCTGGTTTTCTGTTTTGGTGTTCTTGGGTTTTTTGTTAAACGTCTATCATAAAGTAGGCAAACCACATTTCTACAACAAGCCCCTCTGAAAAACAAACCTAATAAACCATCCTGTTGTTTCATTAAAATGTATGTGTATATTATATGCACACATACACCTATACACACCCCTACCTTAGTCTGTTATTAATAAATGTACCATGTCAGTTCCATTGTGGGATAGTAATAACGTATACATAGTGCAGGTAAAGGCCTGGTGAGCTTCCCTTACTAAGCAAACTTACCAGGATTGTCCCTGCACAATGTATAGCTAAATTGGTGAGATTAAATGTTCATCTTACCTCGACTCGCCTCTTAGTGAATAGACTCCATAGATACTACGTTTGGTTTGGTCTAACAGAAATATATGTGAACTACTATCATACAAGGAGGCTGCAGCTTAGTCTATATGTGTGTGTATGTATATGTACGTATGTATGTGTAATATATATATATATATATATATATATATATATATATATATACACACATACATACACACACACGTAGAGTATAATTTTGGATAACAGGTCATTTTCACCAATAAGATATATTAAAGCCTCTCAGGAAAACAGCAGTATAAATGCAAATAATGTATAGAGCAGATAGATCACTTTTATGGTGATGTAGCTATGATGTGAGGCATTGTTGTGAACCTTCCGTTGGCACATCAGACCTGCACACATGCTAATGTATTACCTTTGGTGAGCATGGTGCAACATGTGGCAAAAGCCCTCCAAACATTTAGAAAATAAATAATTTTGGAAAACGGATTTCTGGGAAGGGATACCTAACCTACAACTGTCCTTTACATGTTTTGGTGCAAAATAGCAACACTGATAACCATGATGGGTACACTTTCACTTTTTGGAAATTGATGAGGGTTTTTTTGTCTATTAATTATACTGCACAGAGCAATGTCATTTGAGTAATAATGACAGAATATGACAGGGAGCCAAGGCTCATAAACCTCTACTTCTAGTTCCTACCGTATTTTCCGGCGTATAAGACGACTGGGCGTATAAGACGACCCCCCAACTAAGTCGTCTTATAAGCCGGAAAAATCGCATCTATATTTTAACTTTTTAGGTTAAAATATAGAGTTTGCCACCCTCCTCCCCCCTTCCCCAATCCCCAATACTTACCTACTTTCTGCTCTGTCTCCCGCTGTTAAGCCAGTCCGTGGCTGTGAGGGAAGCGTTGAGAGCTCCCCTCCAGCGGCGCGGTCAATAAACTTTGTTTAAAAAAAAAGTTTAAACAAACTTTATTAAAGCTGCGCGGCTGGAGGGGAGCTCACAACGCTTCCCTCACAGCCACGGACCGGCTTAACAGAGCGAGCGGAGACAGAGCAGAAAATAGGTACGTAAATCCCAGTACCCGGCGTATAAGACGACCCCCCAACTTTTGAGAAGATTTTCAGGGGTTAAAAAGTTGTCTTATACACCGGAAAATACGGTAATTGTTTTGACTGCTTTAGATACAACTCTATGAAAGTATTTCCTGACTCCTGGGTTTGTATATTTGGCTTCTAAAGCCTACAAGATATTCTTTTAATGAATATTCAGGAGATCACAAGTAACACCAACAATCCGTTATGGTGAATCAAGGTTCTAAAGAAAATGACATCATCACAGATATATATACAATATATGTTTATTACATCATCCAAGATATATGTACAGAATATATATATATATATATATATATATATATATATATATATATATATATATATAATCATTCTGTAAGGTGTGTTCATGCCGTTGGGTAGCAGGAACATACAAGTAAACATATGTACACAAATATGGCTGCTAACAGTTCTTTAACATTACTGTAAATAAAAAATAAATGCAGCCCACTAACCCAAGCATTTCTGAATACGTGGCCCCTTAATTTCTGAATATGTGGCCTTCTTCAGAAAAAACTTGTACGACCTTGTAGTAGAGGGTCTTTTTTGGAATATATTTAAAGGGTATTGCATTATGGGATATAACCCACATTTTATATAGGTTGCTTGAAAATATATAGTATTTTTTTTATTTAGCTATCAACTTTCTAGATTTTTATTTATCTCTAGTGAGGCATAGAGCTACATGCCAGAAACTGCCCATGCCAAATTGTGATGTCACATTTCACAATGCTTGATGTTATGCCCACATGCTAGGTATTGTAGAATTTGGACACATGTTTTTTTACATACCTGAAAATGCCTCCCGAGTCCCAACATTGCCCTAAGGCAACACAGGACGCAAGACATGCTCAGGCATTTCATTGAGGCTGTGTTAAAGGACAACTGTAACAAAAATGTACTTATGTTTAATTGAAAGATTATATCTAGTGTAGATGAGTTATAAAGAAATTATTTAATGAAAGAATACAGATTACCCTATTGAACCTTCTTTACTCCATATAGCTCAGGAGGCAGACATCTTGGATCAGATTACTACTCACCTTGGTTCATATGAACAAAGATCTGATGTATCTGACCAAAGATTCTAAATAAAATGTGTGCCTCCTGGTAGAGCTATAACGAGTAAAGATGGCTTAATAAGGTACATTATTTGTAGTCTTTCATTAAAGCATATCTATATAAAATGCCTACACTTGATGCCATCTTTCTATTAAATTCGTTTTTTTGTTACAGTTGCCCTTTACGCATGCTCATGGCTTATGCCTGACCATTTTGGAAACAGACTCGATGCTACTATGTATCCGTAGTTCACAGGCTCTCTTTGGCCTGATCATGAAACAATCAATGCAATGCAATGTGGAAAATACATTTTTCTCACATGAAGTGCTGCAATGTTTTCTTGGTAATTCATCTTATCTTACATGAGTTAAGCAGTTTTAGCGATTCCCAATTTTGCCTCAGTCTCCTGAATTGAATTGCCCCCCCCTTTTTGTTATGCTTAAGAAAAAATTTGTTACTTAGCTTTTTTTGTATGAAATAGAACATAAAAAAACAAAGTTAACATGCTTCCCTTAAATTTACTTACTTGGATAATAAAATATTTGATCACTGACAAAGTATTACATATATTTGAGAAATACCTGGCATTGCTCTGCATAGTATTACATTTCTGAAAGAAATATTAAGAAAAAATGTAATCACAATTTTGTGATATTTTGTTAGTGCTAAATAATCCTGTTCTGGTTGAAATTAAAGGTATAAATCAATACTTCACTAATAATAATATACATTATTCTTGTTTAATTTTGATTTGTATTTGTTTACTCTTCTCATTCTTTTGCTTGGATATTTTTTTTTAGGATAGAAACAAAGACTAAATCTTTTCATGGGTGGTAGTCATTTACTAATTACTAACAATCCTCTACTGCAAATACAACACTACATTCCTATTTCTGTCATTTTCAAGGGTGCTCCTCTAATATATTATATATATGACACTAATGCTGTGATCCACTTTATGGGATGCTTTACAGCAAACCGTAAGATATGTATTAGATCATCAGTGTCTTTTTTTTTTTTTCTTCCCTCCTCTGTTTTCCCTTTTGCTTTATTATATGATGTACATTTGTCATCTTGTTATGTCATCTCTCACACAACATTAAAAAATGCTTGTTTTATCATTACATGTGCATTGGTTTTCTAAAACCATCGCACATTAATTATTTAGAAAATGAAGATCTGTCTAATAATATTCTAACCAGTTGGAGGGTACTAAATACAACTATATTTCAATGTACATCATAAATAATATTTACTAAGCCTGCTAGTTCTCTGTGCTTTCTTGACTGATCTCTCTGTCACTAGCTGCCAGTCTTCTGTAATAGCCCTTTCACTAACCTTAAGTTAAGTCATAAAGCACAGATGTAAAAGGTGTGTAACTAGTACATATGTGTGCCATCCTTACAATCAGCCAAGCCCCGCATGCAGGTCCTTTATGAACGTCTCCTCAGAAGAAAATATCCATGGGCCCCAAGAGACGACACTCAGGGTATGTTGCAATGCACAATACTATACAATAGAGCTAGTTTAATATTTTTTTTTTCAATGATTGCTTTTGATTTTGCAGAGACACTGTTTTATTGTAGTTTAGTAACCAGTTACTATTTGTTTGTCGTAGCGCATTGTACAGACTCATTTTGGCATACAAATGCATGCAGGGAAATCCTAAGAATGTCTTTCAAAGTGTCCTGCAATAGACCTCTTTTGTTTATGTAGACTTTTTGTTTACTTTGCAAGAGGATCAGTGCAAATTAACGGAGTCTTCTTGCACGGTGTATAAGTAGTAATAGCTGTAGTGACTGAGCATGACCGTTGCAAATGTACAGTGGGCATCCCCAAGCATCTGTATCTGAGTCGGAGACTTTTTTGATTGGTTGCGCGGAGATGACCCCTCCCATTTTATTCTGGAGGGGTCATAAGACAAATGATAAATATTCCAAAACACAAAAAATGGAACAAATCAATGCATATTAAGTGTCAGCTTTAAAATGCATTATTGGTATTGTTTTTTTTACCCTGACTGGTGTGATCCTTTAACAGGTTACACATTTCCAATGGGGGCTATTCACTAAAAGGTAGTTGCAGGTAAGTTGAGCTGCAATGAACATTTCATCTCACCAGTTAAGCTATACATTGTACAGGGACAAACCTGATGAGTTTCCCCCACATAGCAAAATCATAATTTTTGTCCCTGCACAATGCATAGCTAAATTGAGATGAAATGTTCAACTCACTGCAACTGTCTAGTGAGTATCCCCCTACGTCTCTGTGATCCTCAGGAAAAACAAGCTGATATATACCACAGTGATCTTTACAGTATTACATTATAATAATACGAATTACCACACTGGAACTTGGAAATCTCAAGCACTTATTCAGCAAATAATCTTTCAAAAACATAGTAACTACCTCGATATACTAATTAGATACAATATTTACGCTTGTATGCTTTTCATTGCACAAATAATACAAAAATATACCTCCAGTGACCTTAAGTTTTAATTCCACTGTGGGAAAAAAACGTATTCATAAGAGCATAAAAACTTATGTAAGTTTAACACCTTTAAAACTGCCCAGCAATATGAGATCTTCTTTTCCCCTACCTTCCACTAAATGAACATGCTTAGTGTTCCTGGTGCTTTCTTGTAATCCACAACAGTGTTCTGATTCCTGTACAATTTGTAAAAAAAAACAACAACAAAAATATCCAGAAATGTAACGACACAGCTTGAATGGAAACCAGTTACATTCTGGGAACATTTATATGGGAGACTGGAAATGTCAAACCATTTAAACAAAATTACTAACACATACTTTTTAAGGCCTGATGATTAATATATGGTAGCTACCAAGAAATATAGCGTTTATACTAATGTATATAATGCAATGACTTCTGCCCCAGTTCTCAACATGAGGGTAATGGACACCACGTTGGCTGAATTGAGCTCCTGAGCCAAGTAATCAATAAAGGAAGTCCTGAGTTGGGGCAGATTATCCCTCAGTACTTAAAGGACAACTGTACACTGGTTTAACACATTTGTTTATTTAAATGTGCGGATGGCATTGTAAGCATGCGCATTGATTACTGGATTTACATCAGCAGACACAGTAATCGATGCGCATGCTTACAATATTTTTTTTGGACTTCTGAACCCCTGAGTGCAGATATTGGTGATGACTGTGGGACATTAACCCTAAATGAAATACGGTACAAATCTAAGATGCTGGTTAGCTATGACTCCTAAAATGTTATTGCTGGTGCTCCCTTTAGGGGATATGCAAGACCGGTTTCTGACATCATAAGCCCCTAAATTATACCCATTTGTACATTTTGCGGTATAAAATGTTTTTGTTTTCAGATTTTTTGGATTGCTGCATAAATAATGTCATTTTTTGCAGAACTATAGAAGTGAAATAATAACATACTTGTAAAGCTCACATAATGTCTCCATCAAATCATCTTCACATATGTATGTGTATGCCTGATATAGTAATGTAGATATAAAAAAAAGTCCTTCCCAGCATGCTGCTTTATCTCCCAGTTTGCATCTTCCAAAATTAAAACTAAAGACAATGATAATATTGTAACTAAAGCAGTTGTTGATGTCAAATTGACTATAAATCATGTTGAATAAAAATGATATAATCAGTCCTATCACAATTACACATATTGACAAGAGTAGTTTGTTGGCTAAATAAAAAGTACTTTACTTTACAATTGGAGCAATTCAACTGTTGCACTCCTAATACTAAATAGCATTGCCAACAAAGGAATTTACATCATCTTTGAAAGTCAGTGTGAGTGCACACTCATCTCGAAACAATGGAATAATTCCTTTTTATTTATTTTTCTATTTCTGGCAAATGCTTTATGAAATACCAATCGTAATTCTAAATTCGTATCCCACGTGCTTTGTACATGTGTGGATTGTGGGTCGATTCACTGCGTGCATTTAAGGTGTCTATTCTCCGTCACTCGGATCCAATGGCCGGCAAATAAAATCTGTTGTGTTTTGTCTGATGGAATATGTCCTATTTTCCTCTTACAGAAAAAATTGATGTAGATTCTCGTCTCTTGGAATTATGTGAAGATGTCAAGGTACTTGATGTTTCTCAAATTTTCATTCTTACCTATGTCTAGACTAAACACAAAGGGGTATTAATTATAACTGGGGCAATTTATGAAACTTTTGATACATTAACCAGAATGTTTTTTTATTTTAATTAAAAAAAAAAACACTTTGTTTGTGCTATTTACATTTTTGCTTTAATTGTAATCACAGGCAGAAATGTTTCATTGTTATGGTAGAGTGAAATACATTTAAAAAACAAAACTCCTATACCACTAAATGATTTGGGATCTTGCCAGGCAGCCACATTAATGCCTGCTGCATTAACAAGCTGAAGTAGAAATGTCGGCTGACTAGTTTTAGTTATTTTTGTTATCTTTTTAATTTAGGTTTTTATTAGTTTTTTTTTTTGATAGAGCAAATTTTACATACATTGACATCCTCAGTTTTCCGGATTTATAATACACCTCTATACATAACATATAGCTCACTGCATAGCCTCATTATAGTTGTACAGACATATCCAACGCACCGTGGTAGGTTTCTGTGTCAAGGTAGGGGAGAAAAGAGCAATACATATTGTTTTCTTGTCTGACCACATTTCTACAATGCATTATGTACTATGTGGGTATATTAACTCCTATCATTGTTTATTTTTTTAAACCAGAAAATCGAGAACCCTGATGAGTTGGCAGAAGTTATAAACATGAACCTTGCACAACTTTGCTCGCTTCTCATGGCCCTGTGGGGTCAGTTCATTGAAGTTATAGTCTTGCAAGATGAAATCACAGCCCTGGTTGCACAGGAACATCATACATTAAGAGTAAGCAAAAAGTATGCCATGGACAATGCATTCATTGAAAAGTGGTAGGACATCTCTGTTGGTGAATTAGAGTTTTTTTTTTTTTTTTTAAGTGCCTCTTTAATATACTATAAAGCAATGGTTTGTGTGACCAGTTCAAGAGAGCGATGCTGCCATGTGACTGGAATTCAGTCATGCCTTTACCTTTTGGCTCTTTTGAGCTGATGTACACAAGTTATCTTCTAGATATCTTCATAATGAATCAGAGTGATTGTTCTGCTATAATAGGGTTATTATCTAACGATGGTTTGTTCAAAACGTAAAACATTTCAAACAATGGACGACTGTAGCAGTGCTGTATGTTACTGTTATTTATAGCCACATGATAGAGCTTATCTGTATTTTTAACAAAGCCTCAGTCAACAGTGGTTTTCCTTTCTCCTATTCTTTAGGAAACACGTTTAAAAGGATCTATAGCAGGGGTGTCCACGTTTATTCTGCAAAGGGCCACTTCACTAGAAATGTTTGCGTGCGTGGGCCGCATTTTTTTCATTCATTCAGAGAATAATATATATAATTATATACATGTGTGTGTGTGTGTATATGTATATATATATATATATATATATATATATATATATATATATATATATATATAAAATTAACACTAATGTGCAGTGGTCACATTAACTACAAGCACACACATGCATACACAGTCACACTTACCCCCCCCCCTTCCCACACAGTCACACTTACCCCCCCCCCCTTCCCACACAGTCACACTTACCCCCCCCCCCCACCCACACAGTCACACTTACCCCCCCTTCCCACACAGTCACACTTACCCCACATACACATGTATACATACATACACTTACCCCACACATACATACACCTACCCCACACCCACTTAACACGCACTCACACAGATACACATTTATACACACACACTCGCATACATACACTTACCCCACACACATATACACATTTATACACACTCACATACATACACATTTATACACACACTCACATACTTACACATTTATACACACACTCACATACATACACATTTATACACACACTCACATGGATACACTTACCCCACATACACATTTATACACACACACTGAAACACATACATACACTTACCACACACACACTCACATACATACATACACTTACCCCCCACACACATACACATTTATACACACACTTACATACATACATACATACATACACTTAACCCCCACACACATACACATTTATACACACACACTCACATACATACATACACTTACCCCAGATACGCATTTATACACACACACAACACACTCAAATACATACACTTACCCCACACACATATACACATTTATACACACTCACATACATACACATTTATACACACACTCACATGCATACACTTACCCCACATACACATTTATACACACTCACTCAAATACATACATACACTTACCACACACACACTCACATACATACATACATACACTTACCCCAGATACGCATTTATACACACACACACACACACACACACACACACACACACACACACTCACATACACTTAACCCTTACACATATACACATTTATACACACACTCACATACATACACATTTATACACACACTCACATGCATACATATTTATACACACACTCACATACATACTTACCCCACATACACATTTATACACACACACACACTCACATACATACATACATACATACATACATACATGCATACACTTACCCCAGATACGCATTTATACACACACACACACACACACTCACATACATACATACATACATACATACATACATACACTTACCCCCCCCCCCCCATACACACACACATACTCACACTTACCAAACAGTTTTTTTTTTTATTTTTTTTTTAAACGGGGCTGTGGAGGTTGTGGGCTCCCCGTTATCGCCATGCTGCCGGTGTGCTTCTTCCCTCCCTCTGACCCTTGCGCATGACCTCACGTGCAGGGTTGAGGAGGGGATATACGCATGAGAGAAGCACCGCTCTGTGTAGGGAACTTTGTTCCCTCACACAACTTCCCGTGCGGTGTGCAGTTCGAGGTGCGGCTACCGAAGCAGAGCTCAGGCGGGCCGCACCTCAATGCCCGGCGGGCCCCTGATCTATAGGATATATAATTTAAATGCAGAGCAGTCAATGAATGGGTCTCGGGTACAACCTTACTTGATGCACAATTCATCCTGTAAATGTAGCAGTTAATCGTTAATTGTTTTGAAGAAATCACACAAACAAAATCCCTATTTAACGGGACACTCGCACTAAAAAATGAAAAGGTTTTTTTTTTATTTTGCTTTGTTGATTTCAGATGTGTTTCTGTTTTTATGTGAGTTTATTTTATGAAATATTTTACTAAACATGTGTTACTGGGCGCCGCTATTTTGTGAAATATAGTGTTTTTGGTGCCACCCCCCAGATTTTCCAGCACTAATATCTCACTTTAGGGCTGTGGACACAGAATGCAGTCTATAAGTCAGAATTCTGGTTGTAGACTTGCATTGAATGGGAGGGTAATGTGTATGGAGTTAGTGGTGCAACAGATGCACACACAGTGTTAAAATCACAGACACCAAAAATAAGTACAGAGTGAAAAAGAATACAGAAGGGTCTACCTCATATGAACTATACAGTTAAATACCGTATTTGCTTGAATATAAGACAAGGTTTTTTACAGAGCAAATGCTCTGAAAAATACCCCTCGTCTTATATTCGAGGTTTTCTTATAGCCTGACCTCAAATAGAGGTCAGATTATAAGATTGGGATCCAGGTCCCCCGCAGAGCTGCAGGGGACCTGGATCCCCCCCGCTAACAGCCGGGGTCCTTCCGGCTTCATCATAAAAGTCCCAGCGGAAATGCCAGGCAGCAGCGGAGGATGTCTGCGCGTATCGTGCAGACATCCTCCGGCTGCCTTCTCTGGCCGCCAGGGATATTTGGGCAGCCGGGGGATGTCTGCACGATAGTGCAGACATCCTCCATGCTGCCCGACCCTTCCGTCTATTATGACGGACCGGCTGTCCCCCACTAGCCACCAGGGAGAGACAAGGTGAGGTGGGGGGGAGGGAGGGAGGGAGGGAGAGAGAGAGAGAGAGACACAAGGGGAGGGAGGGGGGGCAGAGAGAGAGACAAGTTGAGGGGAGGAGAGAGACACACAAGGTGAGGGGGAGAGAGAAAAAGTTTAGGGGGAGAGAGAGACAAAAGTTTGGGGGGAGGGAGAGACAACGAGGGGGAGAGAGATAACGCTGGGGGAGAGACAGACAACACTAAGGGGGGTGGAGAGAGACAACGCTGGGGGGAAGGGGGAGAGAGACAACGCTGGGGGGAAGGGGGAGAGAGACAAAGCTGGGGGTAGGGGAAAGAGAGAGGCAGCATTGGCACATAAAAGGAAATAAAAACAAGAAATACATTTTTACGGTAAATACGGTAAATATAAACACAACACTTGCTCAGCTAGAAAGCTGAGATAAGTAAAATGTATGCTCCTTTAAAACACTGCTGTAGAAAATATTAAAGTTTCACATTACATTAACATTTACTTATATAGCGCCAACAATTTACGTAGCGCTAGGTACAGAGCATAGAAGGGAACTGCATACTAAGTTAGACAAACTAGAACAGACTGGTACATGAGGTAGAGAGCCCAGCTCGTAAGCTTACAATCTAGAGGGAATGGGGTGTGTGTGTGTGTGTGTGTGTGTGTGTGTGTGTGTATATATATAAATACAGAGGGAGAGAGAGTGAGTGTGTTCCTACTGGGGATGATGGTCTGCACTAGGTGTAGGGGTCACCCATGGTGTGCTGCGCGGTCTGTCAGCTCTTTCCTGGTGCATAGCAATCTACACAGTGCTGCACCATGTGTCACCCCTCCGACTTAAGAGTGTGAGGGGGAGGACCTCACGTGGCACTCAGTAGTTCGCACGCTTGGGGTGAGAAAATGTAGGGCCGGCACCCCCTTAAAGTGCCTCACTCTGCGAGATTACCTGCGCATGGGAAATATTTAAAGAATGGTGGACAAGGGCATAGTAACCGGGAACGCCCCCTGTAGCTCTGAGCCGGTAGTTACGCCCTTATGTCGGCGACAGGCCCACTCTCTGGCCCGGGCCCTCGGGCACTGCCCGAGTACCCTTATGTTCAGTCCGCCCCTGGATCCTGCTGTGCTATGATATCATTACTCCGTGATATCATACATTATGCTGAGCAGTAATGAGTTCTGGGCTCTAGGAAAGCACTGGGCTAAAAAGTATAATTTGACAGCTGTCACGTACGTTCTGATGCCAAGTCAGTAAGAGTGCAAATATAATGAGGGCACCTCTCTTGTCAGCATTAAGTCTTTTTAGTTGTTAAAGAAGACTGTTTTCTATTTAACTTATGACTATACTTAAACTTTGGCTAATTATGTGAAATATATGTATACCAGTGTTTTAAAGATCAATAAATTATTGTAATCATGTCTAGTTATTGATATTTTAAGAAAATATTTAAAATTTGTGCTTTTAAAAAGTGTTGTCAAATAATAATTGAACAAATTTAAAAGTAGCGTTAGTATTGAATTGCTGTTATATTTATTGGATATATTGTTTCCCCACAGGTTTTTAAGCAAAAAGTCAATTCTGTATTTTTATTAATTTATTTGATTAGGTACGCAGATTTGCAGAGGCTTTCTTTTGCCTAGAACATCCCAGAGAAGCAGCATTGGCATACCAAGAACTCCAGTGAGTATGAGATTACATTCATTCTTCACTTTTTGTAATAATGATCTGCAATGCCCTTCCCACCCAATTCCTTTCTCTATAGGACCAATTTACTAAATGTGTAATTGTTCCAAAAGTACCATAAACTGTTGACATATGTCTCTCAAATATGCAATAATCATTTCATATTGTCCGTGATCACTGATAGGAAGGATCCCCATATATCTTATTTTGAACAACTCTCTTATCATAAACTGACTAGTCATTTTCTGGAATATTAAACACAAGAGATAGCAATGAAGCAAATGGTGCTAAAGGGCAGGTGAATTAGTGAAATGGTATTGTTCATATGTTTTCTGTCATTGCACTTACATTTCAGGATCTCTCCTTCATTTTCAACATTTCACTATTACATTAGGGGTATATATAGAGGATGATGACATAGGAATTTAATAGAGATTGTGACTGACTTGAATACTTAATAATCTTTTTAATGAGCCATTAGTGTGACACTTGAACATTTTATGGTTTCTGCTGCGTGATTCTTTTCATATTGAAAGGTTTTTTTTCTTTTCCAGTGCCCAGAGCCATCTGCAGATGTCCACGGCTATCAAGAACTCCACCTACTTCAGTTCCCTCCCTCCTCTCCCCCTGGAGTGCAATGATTTGGATGGAGACTTCACTTCACTTCCTATCATCTTCGAAGATCGGTATTTGGATTATATTACAGAAGGTAAATATGGACTAAAACCACCCTCATTTAAAAAAATAAAAAACCTAGGAACATTTCAATTAGAACAAACTGGGATGATAGTTATACAATGATTGCTGTCCTACCAAATATGCTTTTTGGTAAAAGTAATCCGTGTTTTCTTGCAAGGATACGTAGTTTTAAGCAATAAACCAAATAGTTTTCATTCCACACCTTGTTCATTATAAAACACAATGCTTGCTGCAACCAAATATTAAAGAGGGATTGACTCTTTTAAAATACATATTTTCTATGTTAATAGGGTTCACTTAATACTTGGCTTTTGTCCTAGTCCAACATTCTGGAACAACTTTTTGAATCTTTGGAGTGTTCTGTGCTCCTTTTTCTAATCCAGTGCAGACATCTTGTGGAACTCCTTGTAGGCTCTGGCTCAACTCTTCTTCTGTAGTCCTTTCTTACTGTTCACATTCTCCAAGTCATTTTAATTCAGCGTATGCAGTGTTCAGACTGTCGAACATATTTGAGTTGCCATTTTACCAGCTCAGTAAAGTATAATGTCTAGAAAAAACAGATATTTTATGCAAGGGCACAAATATAGCAGCATGCAATAATACATTCATGTAATACTTCATGTAAATATCCAAATTGTACAGGTAAGCTCAATTTATCAGAGGCATCACTAAACCTCCTACACATAAATGTATGCTTATAAGCTCACAATAACTTGCAAAAATATAGTGGACATTTCTGGAAGAAAAAGGCAGGTTTGTGTCAGTCTGTTTCGTCTTTACAGTTTGGTTTAGGTGCTGGAACATAATTGTCCTTTCAATTAAGGTTGTTACATATCAGAGCGATAGGTGTAGTTTACATTTCAATTTTCCTGTTCCATTCTATATTGCAGACTTGGATGGACCGTGGTTGGGAGTTCAGAGTTTGCAGAGATCAGATTCCAATAAACTGGACAAGACTGACAATGATGAAGGGTCTGCTTGTGGGCTTGCCAGTCCCGAATTGAAATTTAGAATTGAAGGTGCTCCTGCTGCTTCTTGGTGTTCAGAAGGTGAAAAGCCTCTAGCAAAAACCCATAAGGGTAAAGGTGAAGATGAAAATAAATCAAAAACAAAAGTAAATAAACTGATGAGAACAATGAAACCCGAGAATCCCAAAAAGATAGTAAAACAAAATTCTAAGGACTCAGTGGTATTAGTGAGCTACAAATGTTTAAAAGCTGCTACAGCAGAGGCTATGTCTAAGCCATTTGAATTCAGACCTTCACATTGTCAGAAGGATGGACATATCCCCATGCATGGGCATCTGCCCAGTGACCCTAAGTCTTCTGGGTTACAAACGTGGCAGAAGGGGCATATGCCTGTGCCATATAATTCAGACCTGAATAAACCACTTCCGGGAAGAGGTGACAACGAGAAAAGCCAGAGCAGTGCTTGGGATTCTGATAACCTAACACATTTCTCCACTTCCACCATTCTAGGTGCATTCAACACGCAGCAGGCAAGCATGGGGGTTCCACATGTGGATCGCACACAGCAGTCTGAAGAGCGTGGCCATGGTGTTCCAACCACGATCCCTTCTGGGGTGAGGACAATAGAGGTGAAACCAAGTAACAAGAACCCATATGAGGGTGAGAAAGTAACGGTTATTTATGCCTCCAGGCCAGAGACTTGTAAGGACACAACTTTGAAGGATGCCTTGCAGGAGCATGGGTTTACATCTTCGGGGAGTGGAGGTGATCCTTTGCTAGAGACAGACTCTGTGTTTGACAAAGATGTTGAACTGGAAACAAATTTGAGATTGACTGGAAACGTAGAAGCCCTCTCACGGGTAAAACAAAATCAGCAAGTCGTGGCTTCTAAAGAAGTTCACATTGTAGTCAGTGGTGACACCATTAAATTGCCAGATATCAATCTGACTTGTGCTTCTTCAAGGTTTTCAGACTCTGGTGTAGAAAGTGAGCCCAGTTCTTTTGCAACTCACCCAAACCCAGAAACAAGTTTGGAAAACCAAACAGAACAGGGCCTTGCCACAGCTGATAAAGTGTTTCCTCAACTGTTGTTAAAGCCAGAGAGTAATTTGAAGGCTGCAGTAGAAAGCCACTGTACTGAGAGCACTAGTGCACTGAGTGAAATCCAGTCATCTTTGACTTCTATAAACTCTCTTCCCTCGGACGATGAGCTCTCACCTGATGAAAATTCTAAAATATCAATTGTCCCTGAAAGTCAATTGAGAGACAGTAAAACGGTGCTCGACCTGGGCACCATTGAAATGCCAAAGTTTGATGTTAAGAAATCCAGCATTCTCTTACAACCACAGTGCGTTGTGTTTTCTGATAGCGAAACTGTACCAGTACAATCATCGCTTTCAAGTATCCGAGACCTTTTCCAGTTTGCCATTTCCGATGAGGAAACTCAAAACGAGATAAAAAGTATCCCCATCCCTATGTCAGGCTCAATAACCACCTTTCGGGAGCCTCAGATTTCTGAACGGCTTCATAAAGCTGAGAAAGCAGCGCAAAATCCAGAAGTTCTTGTTGTGGGGGAACCATCTGTAATTTCAGGTACAGTTGCTGCTGAAGCAAATATTAATCTGGAGCAAGACAAAGGGAAAAATGTTGACGTTGAAGTAAAAAAAATAAGTAGTGACGTGTCTGAAGTTGTCACTGAAATGCAAACTATTACAATTCTGTCTTCGACTAACAGCACCGATATGGTCAAACAAGGGCTAGTAGAGAATTACTTTGGCTCTCAAAGTAGCACTGACGTATCAGACATAAGTCCAGCCGATGATGTCAAATATGTCAGTCCAGCAAAAGAAAATGAAAAGCAGCAGTCCGTTTCTCTCCCGCAAGATGATGATGATGATGAGGAAGAACAGGATGAAGAAATGATCCAGAATGGATACTATGAGGAAACAGATGGTCCATTATGTCGGTCGGATGATACTGTGTGTGAAATTAGTCAGGATTTTTCACAGGAGCAGTTTTTGAGAATAGAGCAGATAGGTTCTGAGCATTTAAGAGATGCTATGAACATGTCTGGTCTTTGTACTCCCAGCTGTTTATCCTTTTCCTATACACTAAGGGACTCTCCTTGTGGGATTGCATATGCTTCACGGAATACACTTGGCACTGTTACAAAGCAACCAGGTGGTGCAGTGCCAACTCCATCCTCATCTCTCTCGTGGTATGAAAGCTCTCCTAAACCTTTAATGCTTGCGTAAGTACCAAACTTACTATTATTATGTACAATTTATTATATATTGATATTTGGTATATGCATGGATTCATTTTAGAACAGGTTATGGATGTTGGTTGAACTCTGCTGAAATATAGTGTTGTTTAAATGTGTCTATTTTGCTTGCTTTTTTAAATGAACTGTCCTTAAGTCTTTCTCATAACATCACTGTGTTTAATTGCCAGTCATTGTAATGCTACACTTAATGAACTATCCGTTGATTTCTAGTTCCTACTCAAAATGGATCTGAACGGTCTCTTATGATATCACCTTGTTGCACAGTATGTAAATAAAATAAATATGTTATTGGGAATATGTGATGTCAAGGTGATGTCATAAACAGGCAACAATATAAACACCTTTAAATATGGATTTATTTGTACGGAGGAGTTTATGACCGCATTTAATTGTTCAATATTCGTGCGTACACATTTAATCACGTTGGTTTGCTTGTACTGGTTCTGGAATATTTTTATGCTTTTCATATACAGAACAAACCATGACTCGTTGATATAGCCTTAGTTTGATTGGAAGTGACTGATTTTCAGCTTCCCCTCATGGTGCTTTGGAACTTTTTTCAGTTCCATACCTGAGCATGCTTGGGTATCTCCATAGAAGTGTGGATAGACTCAGACCTGCCCAGTAGCACTTCCATTCACTTCAGTAGCACTGTGGAGTATGTGTGGACTGCCCAAATTGTCTGTCGGTACTAATGGTTCCCAGTCCTTGTTTACAAAGTGGAGAGAGAAAGGGTACATGCTACAAAGCCTTATGTTCTCAGGATCTCTAATTGCACAACATCAATACTGTGAAGCTGTTTACTATTATCTGGAGTAAATTTTACATTATGTAAAACTAGGGACTGGACAGTCCGTTTAATATTTAAACTTTTTTTTTTCTTTGGTGGCTAATTTTCTTTTTTTAAATATAGCTACTGTATGTCTTTATCTCACAGTAGTTTTTCTTATAGTTCTAAATGTTTTTTTACCAATCTGTCTAATCTAGAATGTTTGGTACAACATAAGATTTGTATGTTTTTTTTCACTGGAAATTATTAGCAATGTCAGTAACTTCATTTCTTACCTGATCTGGTTAGTAACATTGATTGCAGTTATGTCTGTCAGATTTCTATAATGACATATTTCTAGTTGGCATAATTCTTGATACCGTGGTGAAGGTTATAAATTAGCATACATTTTCAACAATTCATGCTAATTAGATAAGTATAGATTCACACTCAAATGGTTTGGTCTCCCCAAGATCGAAATTGATACTTTATGGTTCCAAATTCTGTTTTTCTCTGTTTTTCATGGCTAAATGTAGAAAATAAAAAAATAATGTTTACATCATTTTTGCACATGCATTTATTAGTATGTCTGTTGTGTCCCATTTCTGAAATCACTTTGTGTTTTGGTATGCAAAAACTACTTTAATGGAAAATGTGTAATTTGCATATTAAGCCACAAAGGGGAAGGGACGGTTCTTCGCGGCTGGTTCACCATGACCTCGCAAGAGGTCGCGGAACAGTTCATTGCGTGATCGCGTGCAAGGTCCTTTTTAGTAGGGGTTAGGTCTTAGTATTAGGGTTCTGGGCGAGCTTAGTGTTAGGGTTCGTGGGGGTTAGTGTTAGTAATAGGGATCCGGGGGGTTAGTGTTAGTATTAGGGTTTGGGGGGTTAGAATTAGGGTTTGGGGTGGTTAGTATTAGGATCGGGAGGGTTAGTATTAGGCATTGGGGTGGTTAGTATTAGGGATCGAGGGGTGTTTGTGTTAGTATTGGGAATCGGGGGGGTTAGTGTTGGTATTGGGAATCGGGGGGGTAGTGTTAGTATTGGGGATTGGGGAGTAGGTGTTGGTATTCGGGATCGGGGGTTAGTGTTGGTATTACTGATCGGGGGGGGTTAGTGTTAGTATTAGGGTTCGGAGGGGGGTTAGTATTAGGGATCGGGAGGGTTAGTATTAGGGATCGGGGTGGTTAGTGTTAGTATTAGGGATTGGGGGGTGTTAGTGTTAGTATTGGGAATCGGGGTGGTTAGTGTTAGTATTGGGAATCGGGGGGGTTAGTGTTAGTATTGGGAATCAGGGGGGTTAGTGTTAGTATTGGGAATCGGGGGGTTAGTGTTAGTATTGGGAATCAGGGGGGTTAGTGTTAGTATTGGGGATCGGGGGGGTTAGTGTTAGTATTGGGGATCGGGGGGGTTAGTGTTAGTATTAGGGATCGGGGGTGTTAGTATTGGGGTGGTTAGTGTTAGTATTGGGAATCGGGGGGGTTAGTGTTAGTATTGGGAATCAGGGGGTTAGTGTTAGTATTGGGAATGAGGGGGGTTAGTGTTAGTATTGGGATTCAGGGGGGTTAGTGTTAGTATTGGGAATCAGGGGGGTTAGTGTTAGTATTGGGGAATCGGGGGGTTAGTGTTAGTATTACTGATTGGAGGGGGGTTAGTGTTAGTATTAGGGATCGGGGGTGTTAGTATTGGGGTGGTTAGTGTTAGTATTGGGGATTGGGGGGGTTAGTGTTAGTATTACTGATCACGGGGGTTAGTGTTAGTATTAGGGTTCGGAGGGGGGGTTATTATTAGTATTAGGGTTTGGAGGGGGGTTAGTGTTAATATTAGGAATCGGGGGTTAGTGTTAGTATTAGGGATCAGGGGGGTTAGTGTTAGTATTAGGGATCAGGGGGTTAGTGTTGGTATTAGGGATCGGGGCGGTTAGTGTTCGGGTTTGAAGGGGTTAGAATGGGGATTCAGGGTAACTTTGGGGTGTTTCATTTATTAGGAGGGTTTATGTTTGTAAGTGCTGACAGTTCAGTGCTTACACTACTGCAGTGAAGCAGCCACAAGACTGCACCAACTCATTCAAAATGTAATTATGCAATTCGGAAAAATGCAATGTATAAATGATTTCTATTCTCTACATTCACAATGTAAACACTGATGGAACCCAATTACATATTTTATTGAGTGCAATCATACGGTTATCAAATGTATCAAACTATGTATAATGATGTGTTTTCAATGATTGCAAAGGTTTTTGAGCTTTCAAATCGTCTTTTAAAAGTACTTTAAAAAAAAAATTGGGCAGACTAGATGGACCGAATGGTTCTTATCTGCCGACACATTCTATGTTTTACCCAATTTTCCTCACTAAAGACTTCTTCTTTCCTCTAAATTGCTCACTCTCCTCATTTTTGTTTACTTCCCTTCCATTTTTGTCCCTGTGTCATTTTATAGCTGAACTTCTGTACAGGTATGGGAGTATAGGATTAATTTACTGTAGTGGATTTTTGTTGTACTTTCTTCAGGTTCCTTCAGGCTAAAGAAGAACTTAAACAACTCAGGCTTCCTGGTTTCTTGTATAGTGATGTTCCTCACCTAGCTTCCACTGTACCTTACTTTACCCAGGAGGAGGAGGATAACTCTGAAGACGGAATCCATCTAATTGTTTGTGTCCATGGTCTCGATGGTAAATCAATTTCCTAATTACAATTATTGATGCTTTGCAGGATGCATCTTCTGTAAGTGATAGACTAGGTCATGTCAACCATTAGAACAGCAGCGTGTTGTCCCATGAAGGTTGATTGACCAAATGGAGCCAGACTATGACAGATTGGCCATGAGCATTGGCGCTAAGCAAGAAACAAGGCTATTGCTGCTTATTCTCTCTAAATGTATGCCTTTATAATGATAAATAATAGCTAGTATATATGTATATATATATTTATATAGCACCTTCCTCCCAGTAGGACTTAAAGCACTTTTGTTTAGCTCATGCTCTAGGAATTAACAAAATTGCCAACTGACATAATAGATGCTATTACCCTTCCAGGATTCAAAACTGCCACCTAGAGGTTTGAACATGCTCTGCGGTCAGGACATTTACCAACTGAGCTATCTCATGGCCTACCTTTACTTTAATGTAACAGTGGTGAAGAAGAGGGATAGCGAGGTTGCCACTGCTCTCCCTTGGGCATTTTATATTTTTATAAACAAATTGCGATGTTTGGAGATTCACAAGAGGATCAGTGCCAGCACAAGACAAGAATACGCTTTTTAGTTATAGTTGTACTTCTAAACAGTGATTATTTATGTCGAGCGTATAGATATAATAAATGTTACTTACTAGACAAGCCAGGTTTTCTTAATGTTTTTTTGATCCCACAGGTAACAGTGCTGACCTACGCTTAGTGAGAACTTACATTGAGCTTGGACTGCCTGGTGGACGCAAAGATTTTCTAATGTCTGAGAGAAACCAGGTCATCAGTTTTTTTTATTTATTTATTTTGACTTCCATGTCATGGAGCTTAAGCTTTGTGACAACATAGCACTGAATGGGGTGTGCTGTCTGACACGAAGAGAACACACCTTCATTTGGGGACATAGTATTCATCTCTTCCATTGCTATTGGCTGTCAGTGGAATGATTGGCACAAACACTAACCACAGGGAAAAATGTTTTGCTTGATAGGCTTGTTCTGTTGCTATGAAGCACTGCAGCTCCCTTGTCTTTGTTCTTGCAGCATCCGTAGTAACAGTATGGTAACAGTATGGTCTACCCAATATACAGTCCAGGCCCAAAATTCATGTTGGGCACTTTAGCTGAATTTCACAAATCTCTGAAATGTGGCCACTCAATATCCCTGTTTGGAAAGTATTAGATGCATTTTGGATAGTGACATTTTCGCCATGCAAATCATAGATTGCTTCGATCACCCCCAAACATGCTCCTAATTAGGGTTACATTTCTATTCTCCAGATTTTAGCTGGAGAATTGAATAGAAAAGTGTATAAGAATTAAAGTAAATCTATTTTAAACAATTTTATTGTTATATATAAAATTATAATATAGTGTTATATATATTAGTACATTTACATTTATATTTTATGTTCATTATTTTAGTGTTATGTATTTAATTACATTCATTTTTAAATTGTTACTTATTTTTATTTTATTACACATCGTGCAATTAAGGGAGGACTTTGGTGAATTCGGCTCTAGCCGAAGTGCTCCCCATTCACTTCTGTGGGAGGACTTTGGCTAAATATATGTAAAAGCAGAGGTCGTCCCAAAATGGCCCCAATATAAGAAAAAGTCTCCTCCACATAAGTCTATAGGGTGGACCACTTAGTTTTTGTGCATTTCAACTAAATACGTTGCCAGGAGATATCAGCATGGAATCGGGTATTATGTCCTTATTCTAACATTGGACATATTCGGAGGCACATCTGGGCTACCTGACTAGCTTAAATTTGGAGGCACCATTTAAGGGCCGATTATCTGCACATTTTGGGTTGCCCTAGTATCTTTAAACTGTGCACAAGCGGGACAGCATCCAATAGGCAGTTTTAATCATTCAGAAGTAGTTTGCTGCTTCATTTAAATGATATCTTTCTGAGTTTATTCCATCTTTAAGAAGGCAGCAAGTTAGAGGATTGTGTAGGTGGATATTTTTTACATTACCAGGCTATACCACTGCACCTACTGCACTTATTTACCCATGATGGATGTAGAGCAGTAAATAGGGAATATAATTACTTAAAGTATATCCAGCTGACATGCCCCTTTTGCAGAATAGTATTTTATGAAAACAACGTACACAGAATGTGTGTATTCTATAATAAAACTCATCCATATATGAATTGTCTATTTCTCTTTCTATAATCTGCTTATACTTTATTTTTCAGAATGACACCTTTGCTGACTTTGACACTATGACTGATCGTCTTCTAGATGAGATAGTACAGTATATCCAGATATACAATCTGTCCATTTCCAGAATAAGGTGAATGTGCAACTTTATAAAAGATTCATCAATTCCACAGGACAGCTCCTATTTGAAGGTTTATTTACAACATTTTAGTTTTGATGGCAACCTACACAAAAAAGTTAACTGTGCACCAATGTCACTTAAATTTATGGGGCAATGAATCAGTATTTTTAGAATTATGTCTATTATTATATATTATACTCTCATCATGTGTACTAAATCTTTTTTTTTTTTTTTCTAGCTTTATAGGCCATTCTTTGGGCAATTTAATTATACGTTCAGTTATCTCAAGACCTAGATTCAAATGTTACCTCAACAAGCTGCATACCTTCCTTTCTCTGTCTGGACCACACCTGGGTACTCTCTACAACAGCAGTGCTCTTGTGAACACAGGTAATTAATGAACCTGTTGTGCGAACCATATGAAGCCTTTTTAAAATGTACAGTCTGTAGAAAAATGTATCTAGATTTTGTATGACATCATAAACAAACTCATCTCACCGTGGACTATTTACTGCACATGTGCAGCATTATGCACATTAATGCTGCCAGTTTGATCTTGTGTCAGAGAGAAAGATATACTATGTCCCAGAATAAAATTTAAAAAAAACACAAACACTTTTTATTGCCATTTTTAGCATCTTTAGAACATTTTATACAGTACAGTAAAAGGTTAAGTCTATAAAGAAAAAGGTCTCCAAAGAAAGTCGTGTGTGTACTTAAAAAAAACAATATAATATATGTGGGGGATTCATTTACAAAGCATACTTTTATTTAAACGCACACATAGCTAAAGTAGCAAAATAGGTATCGTCCTGAACAGACATCAAAACAAACTATTGTCCTGAAGGGTTTCATTAAGTTTTCCAATTGTGCTCCTTAACTGTGCTCCTTTGGTGCAGGTGGATAGGTTGCATACGTTTTTCTTTAGTAATTCCTGTTTTTTTATTTCTTATCAGGTTTGTGGTTTATGCAGAAGTGGAAAAAGTCAGGCTCTCTTCTGCAGTTGACATGCCGAGACCACTCAGATCCACGGCAAACCTTCCTTTACAAACTTAGCAAGACGCCAGGTATGGGAAAATGCTATCAAATGACTCTGTCTTAAAATGACCTCTACAATTTGTTGCAGGACACTTTAATGGAATGAATGTGGATGTGTACCACCCCTTGTGATAATAGAGCTCTCTATGCTGGACATTTACTAGGCAGGGATTTACTGAAGATTATTAATTTCAATTGAAAACGTCTTTAGGGTCTACTCCAACTGGCCCCAAAGTTTCTGAAATTTGACAACTCAATATAGACTATTTCAGCCCTAAAATTAATTCCTGATAATATTGGGATAATTTTTGACAATATTCAGTTCGGCTGCACCAGCCAAATTTCAGGTATTTCAATTCATCAATTAATAACTTAATAAAATTGCCACTGGCACCATAAATTAAAATTAATGGTCCCATGGGGCTGACTAAATCCCCTGACTCCTTATAATAAACTGTGCTGGGCATGGGCTAATTAAATTAATCGGTGGCCAGAAGGCTGCCGATTTGTCCCCTGGACCAGAATGAAAATAAACCCCCTCTGGTCAGGGCGGCCCAAATGTCCCTGGATCCAATGAAATCTCTGACTGGACGAGCTCAGATTCTCAAAACCCAGCCAATTAAATAGCTGGGACAGGGAGGCTTCTGACTGGCTGAAATTTTGGTTACGAAATCCCAGGGCATCCATCCTCTGCTGATGGTGTTTTGGTTTTTTTCGGTGGGACTTATATTATATATACCTATATTTTTTTGCAATCAATGAGGATCAGTTTGTCCCTCCTACCTGGACATGGTAGAGGTAGGGAAGGGTAGGTATTTAATTTTATTGGGTCCCATGTTCTTTGGGAAGCCCTCCCTCCCCCTTTTATTTGGTCCGGGGGCAATTGGGCAGATCCTGGCTCCTCATAGATTTAATCAGGGGCTCTATGGGAAAGATAGAGGCTACTATAGTTCAGTCAGCCGAACTCTCTTTCGGACCACATCGATGGTCTCAAAGTAGCCCGAATTTATCTGAAGTGGTTTGAAACTCAGAGCTCTGATTTTTCATTTTGAAAATCAGAGTTAGTTTTTTTGTTACTGTTTTCATTTTAATTCCTTGAATTATAATGGGGGTTTTCACTGCAATAAATTATCTCCAAATTGTCAGTGCTTAGTAAAATATGCCCTTCATAAGTATTTGATTTTCTTTTTCTCCAAATAAGTAGTGTGCTTTTTGATTTGGTTGCATTATTCCTATGTAAATAACATATTTACATTTTTAGTACGTTTTTTTTTTATTGCTTTTTCTTTGTTTATTTAAAGCACTTTCTGATAATTTAATATTATTTAAATAAAGGCATTGGTCCCAAGAAGCAAAACTTATCTGAAGAAATGGGTGATTTGGACTGAAGAGTAATCATGTTGTCGTCAATAAAAAGATTAAATACAGATGTACATGGTGACATTGGAATATCATAGTGTGTCCAAGGCTGCTAATTACTCTATTTTATTAACACAGCAGATCTATAAATAAACTACCTATACCACTAAAAATATTCTTACTCAATGATTTTTGTTTTATACACCACACCAGTAGTTCTGGGTTCCATTGGAAATACACACTGTGCACCCAGCCACCATGTCAGTTTAGACTAGAGGTGTCAAACTGTGGTCCTCCTCATCCTCTCGGCAGGGCAGCAGAAGCTTAACTGCCACAGTTTTTCAATCCTGGTTTCGATTGTATTTCTTTTTCTGCTAGTTTAATCTGCTTGTTATCTTGTTACAGGCCTTGAGCACTTCAGAAATGTAATTCTGGTGAGCTCCCTGCAAGATCGATACGTTCCCTATCACTCTGCTCGGATTGAAATGTGCAAAACCGCTCTGAAGGATAAGCAGTCAGGTGAGAGGTTTGAATTTGCCCATGTGCTTTATCACTATCTGTTCATAGACACAAGGAAATTCCATGGCGCTGTACCAGGAAGGGGACCTAGATTAAGATTATACGATATATGGATATATGTATAATAAAGCTTACAGCCTGATTGGATATTGGTGCTTAATAAACACAGAAGCCATTGTTAATGTGCCACCTGGATGCAGGTATCTAGGATATACTTTCTGGGTGAAGGGATTTATCAGGACAACACGTGAGGGAGGGGGGACAACTTTCTATTAGCAGCAGGTCCTGCATCTGTTCTAGGTTGTACCCAATTCCTGGAATGGATCTATAAATGCTGACAGTGATTTTCAGTCTTTTCCATATTCAATTAAGGAGGAGCATTGGCACACAGTGCTCACTAAATGGTCTGGCTTAGGAATCCGTATAGACTGTCTATACAATAGTATTGTATTATTAATTCTCTCCAATAGTACCAGATCAAAACCAATCACTATTTTGTGTTTATTCTCAAAAGTGTTTTCTGTTTTGATTGCAGGACCCGTATATGCTGAAATGATCAAAAATATCCTGCTACCTGTTCTGCAGAACAAAGACTGCAATTTGGTGCGTTATGATGTCATTCACGCATTACCCAATACAGCAAATTCCCTAATTGGAAGAGCAGCCCACATTGCGGTTCTTGACTCAGAAGTATTTTTGGAAAAATTCTTTCTGGTTACAGGCCTCAAATATTTCCAATAGAAGAGAGGTGCTGCCAGTCCTATATGTGATACCTCATTAAAAAAATGATTCTCAAAGTATGTGGTATTAAATGAGCTGCCATTGTATTTTGAGTGATATTTATATGTTTTTTTTTTTTTTCTTCATACGTTTTTGTTTTTATGATGAAAGATTACTTGTTATATCATCCGATTTGAAATAAATTAGAGGTTATAAATGCAGTGTAGATTACCGTAGTTTATATTGTGTCTCCAAATTTTTGTAGACTGTTTGGGTGGTGGAAGTGATTTTAATTTGTCATTCAAATGAGTAAGAGAGGAGAGTACATACAACTGTTTAAAACACCTTGATCTGATCTGTAAATTGATGTGATTTAGCTTCCAGGTTACCAAGGTATGAGGCATTACAGAAATTGTTGATTGTGAGGTCAGCTGGTCTGACCACATTTTGAGGCAACTGATTTGTTTCCACTAGATATTAGATCACTACTTCTGTTAGGTGTAGCTGTCAATCACCATAGACTTTTCTTTCCTCAAATCCAACACCTTTTTAGAAATGTTGTATATTTGGTTGGTCAATTTTTATATTTTAGCATGCTGATTACCATGTAACCAAGTTACAGTATATGCTGCAGAGGGTCTCTTGTGTAAGGCAGTGTTCCCCCAAACCCTGTCCTCAATACCCTAAACCAGGTCAGGTTTTTTTTTAACCTATCTGGGTAAAAAGATTGATTACCAATTCTGGGTCAAAGTTCTAAAAGTGGGTCAATCACAGTGGAAACCAATTATAATTTACCCCTTTTGTTTTACCCTTTCACCTGCCCACTTTGGCAGCTTAATTAGCCAGTCGGCCATTTAAACCCTGAAAGCTTGGGGCTTTATAGACTGAATTTGGTGAACACTGCGTTAAACAAAGCTGGGACAAGCATTGGTGAAGTCGTTGTACTAAATGCTGCTGAAGTGGATTTAATTTTCTGTTTTGGTTAGGATTTGTTTCAATATTATTTTCTTATTCTTACCAAAGTTACCTACATGCATGTTTTGTAAATAGTAATGCAGAATACAATTAGAAAGCACCAAATTAGAACAAGGAACAGGTGAAACAAATCGTGCATCAAACCCTTCACCCCACACAATACAAAAAACACATGTAAATAAAAAAAAACAGTGAGCGGTGTCCACAAAATGGCACACTAGTAAAAGTGAAGTCACATAATCCGGTATGATTGATTAATGCTTGGTACAGGTATCAGATTCCAGCCTGACAGTGGCGAAGTCACAGGAGAGGCCATGTAAACGATCAGGATTGTGGCCTGTGCCAGCTTATCAGACTTGATTACATTTCGTGTTTTCATTCTTCTACTGGATAGGTTCTGTTATTCTCTGACCTATCCTGAGTTGCAGATTTAGATCTTTTCTACACCCTGTTTTTCACTCCTTGGGGGACATAGTCAAGGAGCGGTGCCTTCAAAACCTGAACACATTTTATTACTCTGTAAGACGTGATCCTAAAGTTATCTAATATACTACACTATTTTCTTTTTTTCTTTACTGTTTTACATGCATTCTGTGCTATGTACATGACATCATGTTCTGATACCTGCACCAAGTATTAGTTAAGTTGTACCTGTTTGTGTGACTTCACTTTTAATAGTGAGTAATTTTGTGTACACAGCGCACTTGGTGTTGTTGGTTTTTTTTAATCTGCATGTGTTTTATGTATTGTAAATATGCTTAAGGCTTTAGATATTGCTAATAAATGAACAGTTTACCTGCACATGAATACATATTTGGCAATGATGAGGCATGCAGGACTCAGTATATTGAAACATTTAATTTAAGTATCCAATTCAATAAAGAAATTAACTTGTATATTGATTTAATTTAGACTTGATTGTTCTCAAGACTTAAGTTATTTTGCCTGAAAATTCTATTAAACAAGGTATTTATTTTAGTTATAAAATAACAACAATGAATAACTGAACTGGTGCTAGGGGATGACAAAATAGCACCTGGTTAAATATGCTCAATAATAAGAAAAAAAATCTTACCCTTGATTTGTCAGATTACACAGGGGCGTACCACATATGATTGGCTACGGGGTGGATCTCATATTTGGCTACCCCCCCCATCTCTTTTTCTCTGTCCCTCTACCCCCCCTTTCCTGTCTGTCATTCATGTCCCTTCCACCTTCCACTGCTTTCTCTCTCCCTCAGAGCTCCCACACAGGTCGTCACTTTTTCATGATCCGTGTCATCACTATTCGGAAGGCAGTGGCTTGGAGCTCACTGAGTCTGACCCCTTGTTACCCGGGGTGGACCACCCACATCTTAAGTACGCTACCGAGGTTACAGGATTATCACATACATTATAACCTCCCCTGCTTGAACATTGATCATAAAACCTTTATAAAAGCAACACTTACAGAGCCTGCAAATATCTATTGTATAAACATTGTGTTTATTAAATTAGGAATCTGACTTGCATTCTGTGCTAGAGAAGGGTTGAACATCTTTTGGGCTGAATATTTGGCTTATTGCTTTGGTTTAGGCTCCAGCCTGCTTACTATAATAACCCTACTATACTAGCCCTACAATGTATGTACAACATACATTGGTGACTGCATACAGCCAGCTTTAAATCACCTGTAGATCAGTCAGTACATCCTGCTACAAACAGCTGACCATGGAATTTCTCAAATACTCCTTGTTTCTAAAATATCTTAGCTTTGAAAATGGCCATTTGTAAAGTGCACATAAAACCAAATCTTAATGGCCTGATTTCCTGTATAGGAAGTAACTATTTCAAATGTCTGCTATGTCGGATTTCACTGTATGGGAGGTTTTGTGGCAATCTATTAACCCATTTTGGGTCAAAGCCAATAAACCTTTGGGAACATCAATGCATTAACTGCAAATTGTATGATGTCAGAATACTTCAAAACACAATACTGGGGGGGGGGGGGGGGGGGATGAGAAGAAAGCAGAACTTATGGGCACAATTCAGTCAGCAGGAGCATTCCATTGGTTCCCATGGTGATTGCTCTACTTTTAAACCTTTGTATCAGAATAGCTCTTTATATATGACCGCATGCTAAGTTATGACACAATTGCAATCACCTCAAATTGGATAAATCCTAGCTGCTAATTTGTCATGTATGTATAGTTCTAAAACTTGTGTGTGAATACACAGAACTGTTCTGCTTTGTCCTCTGAACATATTACTGTCATATCCTAGCTTTGTACAGAGTTGTTCTGGATACTACATGTCTTATAACTGTGGAAAATTATTTTCTACTTATTTTGTTCTTCTGTCTTTTAAATACTGGAATTTCATAGATCACTTATAAAAGGTGCCCTCTTTATAACTGTTGCCTTCTCAAACATCACACTGCAACTAATCAGACACTGCCCATCAATGTTCCCTCTAAGAATTAGGTCCAGCAGGAAGCAGCTAAGGATTTGTTGTTAATAAAAGCATTGTGCAGGATTCCTATGCAAGCATCAGATGACATTTTTAAACCTCTGTAGCATTTTCTTAATGGCTTTAGTGCTGGACTACTGATCTTACAGGTAACTTTGCTGCTCCATAGATCATCTCAACTGATCTTGTTTGTACCATGAAGAACATTAAACGTTGTTGCAATACATTTCTGAATTTGTTAAAAATATTGTCAAAAGGATGTTGTATTGAATTATGAAGCATTGTAAATAACCAGAATGTAGAGTGAAACAATAATAACTTGTTTAGTGACTTGGATAAAATGTCTTTTTTTTCATATTGAAGAATGTTTAAGGTCTGTAGACTTTCTAATGGTGCTTTAATAGCGTTTGAGAACAATTTTTCCATGCTAATGTGCATTGTGCATATAATGCACTGAGGATGGAAGCTGTGCATTCACAAATTGTAACAAGTGGACCTGTTGTCAAAATATAAATAAGTGATATATAACTCATGCATGTTTCTGCATTTTGGTTTTAATGGTTGCATCGTTTGGTTTTGTTTATGAAGCACTTTAAGGAAATCTGCTTTGCGTTTTCTTTTTTTCCCGCCTTTTTTTTAACGGTGTGCAGCGGTACCAGATGAGCTGTCCAGCAGGAAAATCATCAATGTACCATGTGGTTTTAATAGCAAGTGATTATTTAACAATTTATAGGGGGCCTGATCCGTTTTAAAGGACACTGTTCTTTCCCATACTGTAACATTAAATGGAGGTTAGATAAGAGCATTCAGTCATTAAAATTGTAGTTTTTACATGTTTTAGGTTAATAAATTTTGAAGTCTGCTTCCTAGTTTCTTTGACCGCACACATGCAATACGCACGCTTTCATCAAGAGTACGGGCATTTTTTGTCATTTTAAAATGATGATGGGATACATGAACAGCCGTTACCAAAGGACATATGTGCCAGTTGTAAATAGTCATTCAACATAAAAGGAGAAATATTGTATGATGCTGAATAAATTCCATCTAACATTTTTTTTTTTTCCATTTTAAATTTTATTTCCTTTTATGAACAAGGTTTGTTATATACTGCCTTCATTTTGGTTGCACTGTGTTAGTGCATTACTGGTTTCCATCAGATCAGGTAAATAAGGTATAACAAAATAGTGGCATATGATGGATGAAGCATTATGTCTCACAGGAGAGAGGTGGCAGTAGGGTAAATTAAAACATTTTTATTTTAATATTCAGCCATCTAGATATTTTAATTTATAAATAAATCACATGAGCACAGGTAAATTGGCCAGAGAGACAAAGTTTATAATTTACTAATGAAATTATATCCTGTACTTTTTAGTTGGGTGGGTTTTTAGAGAGTAATGTTTTAAACAAATGAGTTACTCTATTTTTCATTTGTTTTATGGTGCAGAATCTCACAAATCTCCGATTCACACAGCTATCCTCTTTTGGAAGTATTACAATATTGCCATTACCTGCTTTTTGTTTTTAATCTTTAATCTTTTGTAATTCTTTGAATGCATTTCTATGTTTTTAAATATTTTTGGAACCGTTGTTTCAAATGAAGTGTAGCAGTATCATCCATTTATGATTACTGTGATTAGAAAAAAGTGAGCGCAAAACTAGTTTTACTCTTCTATTAGAGACTGTTTCATCCCAATAAAATGTTTCACTCTTTTTACACCTGATTTTAATCTTCTTTAAACATTTTTTTTTTGTGTGTGTGTTGTGATTAATTTTGTTTCAGGATCATTGTTATTGTAATTATTATAATACATTCTTAGATATGATTGACAGGTTGGAATTTACCAAGAGGCAGGCAGAGTTCCCAGAGCCATTTTCTGCTGGCTATTTGCCCACTGCCAAATTCTATGGATATGGCATGGTATATAATGATACGTAGCCCAGACTCCTGTATATGAATTTATTATGCATACTATTTTTTTTTCTTTTACTTTTTTTATTATAAAAATACAAAATTTAGACAATACCAAAACATTAACACAGTGAGACGTTACAATACAATAACATGGAATTAAGATGACAGTACTATAAATATGAATCATCCTCCTCCTTCATATCAACATAATTTCAAGCAGCCAAAAAAGTTATAATAAAGTAAAGTGGACACGAATGAGGAGGAGAAGTTAAAGACCAAAAAAAACAACAACAAAAACGAGCATTGAGCTGTGCCGTTGACCGGGCGAGGTTATATTAGACCGTGTTTGTAAGAGTTGGTTGTAGTGTTGATCAGATCTGACCAACATTACATGCTTTTGTCCACATGGGAGAACTCACACTTTTTATTTTTATGCATACTATTTTGTAATTTTTCTTTTGACAGAGTATAATTTTGAGGCAATGCCAGGTAATGTTTTGCAAACTCCTAATACTATTTCATTAGTCTTAAATTGATCTAGAATTTGTCTTGTAGTGACTCAATGGTGTCTTGACAGTGTTAGTGCATCACAGTGTTTATTAATAAAGCAACAAGTCTAATGACTTACTTTCACAAGTCTTTTTTTATGTGTGAATGTTATACAAACACTATTGTGACACTTTCTATTCCTATTTAAATTTAACAATTTAATGAATGTTTAAAATATTTTAATGCTTCAATAGCAATGAAGAGGCTTAGTAGCAGACAATTGCTGCAAATATTTGATAAAATCGTCAGCAAGTTTGACCACCTCTATAAAAGCCAACATTTTAGCAGTTTGCTGGTCTGGAGCATTCAGGTGTGTGATAGAACACCATGTTAAGGAGGAAAGACATCAGCGTGGGGTGATCATGGGCGCCATATTGGAGAGGAGCATGCTCCTTCATATAGTGCTTGCCCATATGAGGCAAGAGCGATGGAAGTGATAAGAAATCACTTCTGTGGCTCTATTGCTTCACTACCCATAGAGGCAGTCAGCAACATTACATTGGAAAAAAAGCTAACCCTAGATATAGGTTTAAAGTTACAGATGAGTTAGGGTTAGAATTGGGGTTAGTGTAAGGGTTACATTTATGTTTGGGGTCAAAAGGTCACTGTAGAAGAAAATGACTAGGAAACCCAAAAAAAAAAAAAAAACTATCCGTTATTGCCCTATAACTTGCAAACCCCCCCCCCCCCCCCCAGAAAACGTAGGTTTTTTTTTACCGTTTGCAATTGCAGAATCAGTGTTTATCTGCATTTTTTCATGATTTTGTTTATAGTAAATTTATGATCAGATGAAAACAATGGCATCTTAAGAAAGCCCAATTAATGGTGATAAAAACAGTAAATATTTTGTGTGAGTATACTAAATGAAAGCGGAAAATTAGAGCTAAACACAAACACCTCAGAATTATTAAAATGGCCATTGGCCAGAATTACCAAAATTGTTCCAAATGGCCTTTCGCTAATAACTAAATAAATAACTGCAGGAACTCAACGTGTTTCGCTGGAACAGCTGTCACAGCTTCATCAGGAGAAAAACATACATGTGAAAAGATGAAAAAATCGAAGCTTTGTAGTCAGTGATTTCCACATTCTGATGCTGCAGGTGCATCTGTAAACATCACTTCTGGTTTTCAGTGTAATGTGTTTGCAAAGGCTTCTGGATGTTGTAGTCTTGAATAAACGTCCATAGGAAGCAATGAGGCCTGTATGTAACTCCTGATATGTGACTCCCTGACCTCGGCTTCCTCCTGGACTTTGTCTGTATCCTGAGTCCTGCACCAGTGTTTCCCAGTTTGCTGGCTACAGTGTTCCTCGCATCCTGAGTCCTGCACCAGTGATTCTCATCCATGCTTGTAAATAACACCCAGTTGGTCTGTTCCATCCCCAGACCAACTCGGAGGTGTTCTACCTTAAGCAAGTAATGCATTCAGGTAATTCCTCTGAACTGCAATACCTGACTTCCTAACAGCTGTGCATAAACAAAACCTCAATGAACTGAAGAAAAGCTGTAAAAAAGAATGTTCCAAAATTCCTTATTAAAAATTCCTATATATAGGTAATTGCTGCTAAAGGTGGTTCTACAAGCTACTGAATCATAAGGTGTACTTAGTTTGTTAAATAAATCATGACACGGTCATGGGCATCCACAGAATTTTTTTCGGGGGGGGGGGGCATACTTTTACCGTCGTCCATGCAGGGCCGCTCCGCATGCAAACGGCGCGTACAGCATCACTTTGCCAATTAAAATAAGCCACTGTCAGGTACCAATTAACATGCCACAGTCACTTTGCCATTAAAATATGCAACAGTCAGTATGCCTCTGTATAAAAAAAAAAAAAAGATCCCATCGACGAGGGCACCATGTGGGGCACACGATACCCGGGCGCCAGGTCTGATTTCCTAGTCGTCATAGTGACCTGGTTCCCGTGGTTTGTTGAGCCAGTATGATTTAGCCAATTAATATGCCTGTATTATTTAGCCAATTAATATGCCATTATGATTTAGTCAATCAAAATGCCAGTATAATTTTGCCACTCAATATGCCAGTAAAATTTTGCCACTCAATATGCCAGTATTTATCCACTCAAAATGCCAGGATTTAGCTACTCAATATGCCAGGATTTAGCCACTCAATATGCCAGGATTTAGCCATTTAATAAGCCAGCGTTATGCTCGTTATATTCCTCCCCCCTTCCCCAGTACTTACCTCCTGGATGCTCCATGTAGACGATGATCGTCTTCTCTGTCCAGTCTTCCCTCCTGCACGGAGGAGGGAAGCACAGGCACTGGATGTTGTAACGTCATATCCGGTGTCAATGAGTTTTTTTTTTTTTTTTTACTTACTTTTTTTCTGCAGCCACATCCAGCTGATGCGGACTACCGGCTGCTGTCAGCATGACTGTCTCCGTGTGAGGCAGTCATATGGTCAGCGGCAGGGGGCACATTTTTTTTTTTTTTAATCCAGGCGCCACCCCTTGCAGACGCCCATGGACACGGTGTAATATGTCATGTGTTGTTCATCTGAGATTGTATTTACCTAATTTTAAGACCTGCTCTAAGGAACAGATTATGTCATGCTATGTAAAACCATAGAATTCAGAGGGTTTGCTTTCTTATTCCCATGACTATATATAAACAATATATAAGACAGACATACTACAAAAAAAACCACTTTCCTATCAATGTTTTCAGTAATCTGGATGGCTATTAGATTTACATCAATTAAAATTATATTTTTATGGGGCCATAGGGAGCCAAGTGTCACCGCATAAGGCACATTTGGAGAATTAGAGGAGCTACACCAGTTTTATTAATAGCTGTTTAATTTGTTACCTTAAGCTGTTTTAAAATCTGCAGACCCATGTTGACAAAATATTCCGGTATAGTTGGTGTTAAAAATAGAGGTAAACGTACCGTGATTCGTACGAAGAGGTAGGGACCCCAATAGCAGATTTAGACTGTTCTTGCCTGGCACCACCGATACCGAGGACTACAGGGCAAGCAGTCTTCAATAGATGGCAGCAGGCACGAATGTCAGCGGACCAGGTGTAGATGGGCTGCAGCCGTATAGAGTAGTCGAGGTATAAGCCGAGTCGGGGGGCCAGAAGCGATGCAATGTCAGAAGTACAAGCCAGTGTCAGGGGTTCCAGAGTACAGGATGGTCAGAAAATAGTAGCCGGGTCAGGGAGATCAGAAGGCAGCAGAGTCCAGGTGAGAGCCAAAATATCAGGGCAAAAACAGAGGGATAATCCAAAAAACACGCCAGGTCAGAAGTCCAGTAAAGCAGAATAACACAGAATCACAGAAGGATCAACTACGGAAAGGCTAGGAGCAATCCACGCAGAGATAGCTTGCATATTCATCAAGCAAGTTTGAATTGCGCGTGCTATGGATTTAAAGGGCTTAGCTCCGCCAACTTGACGTACGCGACGCGCGTCTCGCTGCCCGTCGCCATAGTGACGACCGGGATAGCAGTGAACGAGTATTTCTTAGTGCACGCGCCTGTCTCCAGTGTCGGGTGCGTGCTGAAGAGGATCTCCGGTGGTGAGAAGATTTGAGAGCCATGCCGTGAGGGACCCGTCACGGGACAGAAATATTGATCTTACAGTTGGAGCTATTAGATCGATAGAAACCTTCTTCCATGAAACAATGGAGATCAATTTATTGACTTTAAAACCAATCTAGTGGATCTTTAGTTTCATTTTGTAGCAATGCATAATATTTAGTGCTCATACTGCATTTTGGAAATTCCAAGTGAAATATAAACAACTGGATAGTAAAAATGCTCACAAAGGAGCATATATCTTTCAGAAGAGTTATTTTTATAAAAATGTATTTAAGGGCCAGACATTTCCACCACATATTAATCCTTCCATCTTCATTGAAGCATCTCCAACAAGTTCTGGATGTAGTTGTAACAAATGTGTTTCATTTGACTGGAGTTAGATGCCATCTTTGCATTATAAAATATTTCATGTAAAGTTATCAAGAAAAATATTCAGATCAATGAAGGTTGCATGAGATTAAGGGTTTCGTGTAAAGTTAAACTGTGTCATCAATGTATAGGCTTCTCAGTTAATCATGAAGAGGCAATCAGTAGCCCAATTCATTTTCCCATTTGATCAAAGTGTTGGGAGTAATTTTATCCATGAATTTTTGTTACTCTTGGGATCAATTTATTGTACTGACTCCCCAAGAATTCCTCCACTTATGGACTTTCCACTATCTTAGTGGAATCAGTCAGATTTGTAATTCTTAAATATGTGTAGATTTCAGAAGAAGGGTAACTGAAAGATTGACTCTAGATTAAAAAATTAAAGAACATTCACATGTAAACAAATTTGGGACAGCTCAACCGTACCATGTAATATCCAAGGGTCTAATCAATATGCTCCAGTATTCGGCTCGAAATTATGCCTCCGAAGACCGGACCGATTAGGTTCACGTAGAAGTCTTTGGGGAGGATAGGGTCTCATGTCGGGAGAATTTGTATGCGGATGCGGAGCGTGTTCGGGGGGGATCAGGGCATATTTGGGCAAATTTCCCAATCTGAAGACCTCCGATGCTTCGGTTTCTGAAAGTCCTGAATTGAGGGATATTGAGTAGCTTCATTCTGGGATTTGTGAAGTTCGGCAAAAATTCCTGACCCGAGTCCAATAATGGACAAATCGACCTATGTTGAGTCCAGTTTTTCATACAGATGTCCTGTATATACAATTTAAATATATCTCTAGGAGAGGAGAACTTGAAGCATTCTCTTAAATTTACCAAGGGTGATATAATAATTGGATTTGATAAGTGGATGATCCCAGTTGGATCAAAATCGATTCACAAGATATGTAAAGGAGTGAGATTCATACAAGAATCCTTTTCTAAAGAATACCAGCTAGAGGTCAATGAGGTTTCCTTATTCAAATAATGGGTAAGCATACAAATCTTATGATGGTCAATATGAGGCATATATAGAACTTGCTGTAGTTTTTAAGCAACAGGGAGACACTTGTTATATAAATTATCAAGCAAAAAAAAAAAAAAAAACGGCTCAGAGCCACTAAACCTTGATAGCTTAGTCAGGATAAGCTACAAACCTTATATTTATAAACCTGTCAATCAATTAAACACAGATATTCCCTGCATTTTCGTGACTACATCCACTGATTAGTTAATTTTAATATTCATAAAATAAGTAGTTATCGCAAAGCCCATGTAATTTGAAACCCATCCAATTAGTAAACTGTCCAGGCAGAAATTTCCATGAAAATGTTATTTAAAAAAACCTGTAGCCTGGGTTAACAAGCCAAGACAGTGGAATAATTCTGGACCAAAGTTGTAAAGATTTAAATTGTTTGGGGAAACAAATGGTATGTATGTGTTGATTGATTTTTAGAACTTGTGTCCACATTTGATAATTACCGTATTTGCTCGAACATAAGACGAGATTTGATGCTCTGAAAAATACCCCTCGTCTTATATTTGAGGTCGACACTGCTGTCTATTATGACGGACCGGCTGTCTGTCATAATGGACAGAAGTGTCGGCAGCATGGAGGATGTCTGCACGTATCGTGCAGACATCCCCCGGCTGCCCCCACTAGCCACCAGGGAGCAATAAAAAAGGTGGGGGGGGGGGGGAGATAAAGCCGGGTGGGGAGAAAGACAGGGGAGGGGGGGGGAGAGAAAGAAAAGGGGAGGGAGGGGAGGGGGGCAGAGAAAGACAAGGGGGGAGAGAGAAACGTTTGGGGGAGGGAGAGAGACAACGCAGGGGGGGGGGGGGGGGGGGTATTGTGAATACATACAAGTTAAACTTTTTTTCCTATAGGGTAGTCTTATATTCAGGCTTTTAGTTTTTTTCCTAAAGGAATATCCAAAGTTTGGGGGGTCGTCTTATAATCGTGCCAATACGGTATAAATAATCCCAGTAAAACCATTTCAGAAACACCGAGGAGACAGTTGCATTAATATAAACTCCAATATATACTGTCCATATGAATATTCTTTTCTATAGATCTCCGTAAAATGTAAGTTTAGTTTTTGGAACCAATGTCCTTGAGAGTCGACTTTTTTTTAACTCTTGACAGGAATGGCTAGAGCAGCCAGCAACGTTTCTACACATGTACTTGGCCATAACGTCCATAGTGTCCCCTTGACAGCTCAGGAAATAGATTGAAACTGAAACCGATATTTTTCGTAAAATGCTGCACATATTTTGCTCCATTTAACTGTGAGTAAATAATATCAATGGGGTGGAGCTAAAAAGCTGGAACCATACAGGTGGTAAGGTTTTAGCTGTCTTTGTGATATCCCCGCTATGATGGATATCTGTTGTAATAAGTATTACCAGGGTAAAACAGCATTGCATTTTTACGATGGGCATTAGCAATTTTTACAGCATTACGTGTACTATGATTGGTGGCACCCTGATATCTATTTACATTATACGCGATAATATGTTAATACAAATGAAGTGACATCGATTAATCGTCGGTCTCAGGAACATAGCGAGCATTCAACAATTTCATGCACTGTACGATACTTCCGCGACAGCTGACCCAGTTACCCATGCTGTTAAACCAGGCGCACAACTTACATAAGTTATACCGGCTAGCCAATCAAACGCGCTGACTAATCAGGAGCAGGCTCTACTGACCAATCGGTAAGCGCTGTGTCTTAGACAACAGGAAACTGCTGTGTTAGGTATAGAGGTCGTGGATGCTTGCAGAAATATGGCTACATCTGGGATCTGTCATTTGATTAGGACTGCGGTTGTACCTTTTGTAACTCGCCGGTTGTCAAGTGAGTATTATGCAATTATCTCTGGTGCCTTTAACTGCGCTGCCTGAAGTAATAATGTTCCATAACGTTAAGTAGTCTTGAAACATAAGGATTTGGTTAAAATCATAAAACAAATACAGCTGATCATGGTAATTAAACGTATACAGCAATGATAGTTAGTCTGTGGCACTGCAGGTAAATAACTATTTGTTTGAGAGTCATGTAAATTATTTTCCACAAAAGCTGACGTGCTGAAGTTGCTTTGGATACTTTTATGGTTTGTTCGAAAAGTATATAAATATGACATTAAAATCTGGAATCACAGAGTTAAAATGATTCTCTGATTAGGAGTGCAAGCTTTGAAGGTCTGTACTTAGGTCCCATCCTGAGATGTGGTTAAACGACATTCCTAATGATTTTATTCTTTCACATTTCACAGCTAAGGCAAATTGGAATAGCCCAATTTCCCCAAAACTCAGTTAAATGTTCTTACAACCAATATTCTGTTTAAAGGGTTACAAAAGTGATTGACATACTGTATTTGTTCGAATGTAAAGCGACCCTGACTTAAAATATTCATTTAGGAAAAAAAGAAAAAGCCTGAATATAAGACTAACATGTAAGGAAAACAAGTTTTACTTTACAATATTAAATTCACATGTAAAATTGTTTTGATATTTAATAAAAATTCTGATTGAAAAAAAAATGCATTTCGTTTTTTATTTCCTTTTATTTGCATCCACCAGATTTAGCCATCTGCATCCCCCAGTCTCGGTGGTGTCTAGTGGTGGTAGCCGGGCATCCATGACTGACTGCCGGGAGGTCACATGACCTTGGCGTTACGCTATAGAGTGCTGCCTGTGAGGCGGATCCAGGTCCTCTGCATGGACACCATTATAAGACAACCTTGAAAATAAGGAGACTTTTTCAGAGAGTTGTCAGGAATGCCTTTCTTGAGGGTTCTGATTGACAGTTTTTCTGATCGTAGGCGTATTTACTATGTATGCATTTGTGTCAAAAATCCAAGTTGGATGTAACATAGGTACATTCATAAACTTTTTTTATAAACAAATTTTATTCAACATGGATTTTTAAAAGTAAGCAGGTTATCCAATATTATTACAAATAAATATCCATTTTTTTTAACAATTTAGATTTTTGTTTCCATAATCTTGTGATACACATTTTTGCCGCCATCAGGATGTGTATTATTAAATATCTATCCACTTTCTCGAGCTTTGGCCATCCTAGATGCAGTAGGGCCACTGTCAGAGAAAATATTAATGTTTTACCCATGACTCCCTCTATCACTGTGTAAACCAAATTCCATAAGGGTCTAAGATCTTGGCATACCCACCATATATGAACATAAGAACCCTCAGTTATATTACATCTCCAGTATTCCGCAGATGCCTGGGGATACATCTTATTCAGTTTTCTTGGAACCAAATACTACCTCATAATTATCTTATATTGTAGCTCTATTAACCAAGGTAACGTATATTTTTTTTTTATAATTTCAGGCATAATTTTCAGCCAATCCATGGGCATTATCTCCATCTCTAAATCATTTTATCTATTCTCTATAGAGATATGTCCTTCCAGATGCTGATCTTTTCCATTGAAAATAGGGTTACGTAATATATTTCTTAATTTGTCACCATGTGTTAACAGATTTTCTAGGCCTTCCATTTCATTGTTTTTTCCATACACCAAGCCATGCATATAAGTTTTAACTCTTAAAGATTTCCCTAGAGGGTACCTGGAATGCACGAGATAGTTCCTCGAAAGGTTTAATCTCTTGCCCTCTAAGTAAATCAGCAATTGTGTCAATTCCTTTATCTTTCTTTGTTTTTAAATCCATATCCTCAGTATTATTCTCTAAAAGACTAATATTACAAGTGTGCCTTATGGCACCTTCCCAAATCGAATAAAAATCTGTTCCAGCAGGTGAGCAGATATTTACTCAAAAGGCATTTCCCCAGTCGTCTATTCCGCCTGTGATCCTATACGTTTGGAATCTTTTTTTTTAAATTATTTTTATCAACGTATAAAAAACAGTACAGATAGATATGAGAGACTCGAGTACAATACTATCTACAGGCACAGCACATACAACACATACATTTCCACTATTACTTTACTCAGTTCGTTTCCACTTTCTTGATTAGTCTATAATTTGTAGCATCACATTATGTAGTTCGAGTTTTTGGAGAGAATTGTTTTTTCAATAATATATAGCAATACATTACGTGCTTAGGGTTTGTGGAAAATTAAAAGTTTACCGTATGACAAACGATGCTCTCTTCTCTGGGTGTTGTTATTGGCTCTGGGGGGGGGGGGGGGGGGGATTTCATTTTGAATCTATTTATATCTTATGATATTGACTCACTGGGCGGCAGGTCTCGCTTTGATTTTTCTCAGTGAATGCCTCATGGTTCACCCTCTCCTTCCATTCTCTCCATATATTACTATAGTACCCATATTGTTCTTTAGAGCTGTAGATTCCCTCTTCCATTGAGCATTCATAGTCAATTTGTATTGTCACATCTGTCCATTTTATGGACTCCGTATTCCAGTTTCTTGATAAACATAGATTTACTGCTAGGATAAGATGTATAATTAAATTTTGTATTTTCCTGTTACATCTGGGAATGCCCAAATGGAAGAGAAACACTTGAGGAGTCAGGGGACCTATATCTGGAATTAATCTTATTAGGAGTGGAATTTTTTAATGGGGGTTGTATTTTACTTCAGGACCCCCACATATGCAGTTGAGTCCCCTCACTTTCTTGGCATCTCCATCATGTTTTAGTGTGATGGTGCGAAAATGAATTAATCCTTGTTGGATTTGGGTACCATTTATGGATAATTTTATAGTAAGTTTTGTGTAGCGTCAAGTTGTGTACGCTCTGTTTCATTACTTTTTGGGCCTGCAACCATTCTTGTAGCAAAAAATCTTTACCTATCTCTATTTCCCATTTAATGCATGAAGGGTCTTTTGATGATTCGGTCGTTGCTTCTATAAATTGTGGAATCTTCCCTATTATTCTATTATCAGGTTGTATCTATTTGTGGAGTTTCAACAGCGTTTATTCTGAGTCTTAAATTTGTAAAATATTCAGTTTGAGAAAAACTAAAATTAGCCTGTAGCTCTACGAATGGCATCAGGAAGTTTTGTTGTTGAATTTGTGACAATTTAGTAATGCCTTTTAGCTTTCCATCGATCAAGCTCTAAATTGTCCATATTCCAGGATAGAGCGTCTATTGGAGATGGTTGTAAGATTCCTTCCGTGACGTGGATGAATTTCTTAATCCTGGTTAAGGTACAGATAATATCACAAATTCTAGGGTTGGAAGAGTGGTATGATTGAAGTTCCTCAAGCCAGAAAATAAGTATGGATCTAATTTACCACATATTTATTTCTCAATCTGGTACCAATTGCTGTGTTTGGAGACGGTATTTCCCCATTTCAAATAGTGGGAGAACATTGCTATTTCATGGAGGGATTTGATATTTGGGACTGCCAATCCACCATTCTTTGTTTTCCTCGTTATGGAATCTATCCATAACTAGTGTTGAGCGAACCCGAACCGCACTGTTCGGGTTCGTACCGAACATTACGGTTTTTGGA
The DNA here is from genome assembly GCA_036172795.1 of Pelodytes ibericus. Classification (NCBI taxonomy): domain Eukaryota; kingdom Metazoa; phylum Chordata; class Amphibia; order Anura; family Pelodytidae; genus Pelodytes; species Pelodytes ibericus. Next base: position 119,175,664 of record CM069861.1, on the reverse strand, counting down.
CCCCGGACCCGAACACGGACATTTCACTGTATGTTCGGGTTAGAGTTCGGGGTTCAACGATTACATTGTATATAATGCTGTTGGCTTTCTATAAACCGAAATAGAGTCCCCATTCATACGAAAAGAATCTTACCCACATTTTACTTCATTTTGCAGCCCTCTAGCCCTTTCCAGGACTTTTTTAGAGGCCAAAAGTTTGTGTCCCCATTGACTTCAATGGGGTTCATGTTCGGGGTCAAGTTCGAGCACGGACCCGGACATTTTTTCAAAGTTAGTCCGAACCTGCCGGACCCGAACATCCAGGTGTCCGCTCAACTCTATCCATAACATAAGTGATAAGTAGTTGACCTCTAGCATATTCATTTCAATGACTTTCCAAGTTTCAATAGATTCATCTAACTACTTAGACAGATGTTTAAACAATGCTGTGTCGTGATATTTTTTTATGTCCGAAATGGCAAGTCCTCCCTTATCTATGCTTTTAAGCAATACACTATGTTTTATTTTTTGCTTTTCCCATTTCCGTATAAAATGCATGAAGCTGTTTTGGATTTCCCTGTTTTGATTTTACCAGATACATTGGAAAGATACCAAATAGATAATTCCATTTAGGTAGCCCATAACCCTTTATGACATTAATGCGTCCCCACCATGTAACTTCTAGGTTTGTCCATTCCTTTAACAGTTCTCTTGTTTGGTTCAACATTCTATCATAATTTTAATGAAACTACATTTTTTATCACAGCAGGAATACAAATTCCCAAACATTCAATGCTATCCCTGTCCATTTGAAGCCATATTGCTCTTTATATCTATCTTGGTCCTGTTTTTGTCAGGCCATAATAGTAGACTTTGATACATTGAGCTTATAGTTAGACATCTTGCTATATTCATCTATTTCCCTAAGCAGGGTACCAATCGAGATTTGAGGTTCGGTGAGAGTCAGGATGACATCATCCTCATACAAGCTCAATTTTAGTTCTGTATTGCCTATTTTTACACCTTTAATATTGTGGTTTGGTCTAATTAATTGTGTCAACGGTTCTAACGAAAGTATATATAGGATAGGGGAGAGGGGACATCCCTGTCTAGTTCTGTTATTGATGCTGAACCACGGAGAAGCTATACCCCCTCCAATTATCCTAGCAGAGGGGTTTGAGTATAGGGCCAAAATGGCTTGTAAAATCCATCCCGTGAAGCCAAATGAGGTTAGTGTTTAAAAAATAAAGACCCAGTTGACCTGATCAAAGGCTTTCTCTGCGTCAAGTGATACCACAATTGTAAGGTCTACCAGATCTATTATTTTTGAATTTCCTCGATTTTCCTCTGTAATTGTTTGTACTTTTCTTTCGTTTCTAGAGACGCGGTTTGAACCGCTTCAATTTCTTTCTTCTAGAGCCTGTACTCTGTTTCCTACTGCTAAAATATCTGTTCTTATGTTATTACTTATCTCATTGGCACTCACATGGATTTCTTTTTCTTTTTATAAGTTCCCATTGAGTCTCTAGGGAGGATCGTAACAGATCCGGCGTGATCATGGCCATTTCTGTTTCATTACAGGAATCCATTTGGTCAGATCCTATCCCCCCCAGTCTGGGGACTTTCAGTCAATATTGGACTCACCACGGACCTGTCCAGCTCTCTCTGAGATATTTGTGAAATAAACCCTGACAAGTTCTTCTCTCTTCTTGTTATCTGTTCCTTTTCCAGTTTCCCCCTTTCCTTCCTGCCTAGGGTTTTAATTTATCCTTATTCACCATTTTTAAGTAAACGCTGGGTCAACAATAAACGAGGTGAAGAGAACCAGAGACTAGTATTCTCTAACACTTAGAGCCACCCAAGTGCAGTAGCCTAGCCCGAGGGGTTAGAACCGGAACACAGCCCTTCTGGGCTATTCACATTCTCCTTAAAGCTAGGACTGTATTGTTTGCAACCCCGTCCCCTTCGTATCTATCGTATTATGTATCTATATTGTCTTATTTCTATATCGCATGCTTCAAATCATATATTCAATCTTTTACCAAACCCTCGAATATGCTCTATATCAACTTCTGGTTATTTCTCTAATGTCTCAAGTTCTGAAGTTCCAACCCCTGAGAGCAGAGCAGATCACACCATAAAGTAAAAATGCCTCAGAAATAATATAAAACCTATATGTCTTGGGTTTCCCCCTGATTTAACTGTTAGTTCTCCTCCTGATATTGATACATTTTACAGGAAGTCGGTATCTTTTCTTTAACTATATATGTTTGCCAACCTGGAGAAAAAACTAAAAGTTATTAGAGATGCAAAATTTTCAATATATATACACCCTAGACAAGGCTGTAATCAGTCTCTTCACCGCCAAGAAAGCATTATAGTCTTCAGCTTTTTACAGGGCCACTATTAGTATCAATTTGCTGCTAGGTGCTATACAAAAAAATAAGTACATTGATAGGTTATTGGAAGCTTCTCTTTTTTGCAGTAGCTGTTACTGTCCATTCATATTGTTTTGCATCTCTCATTAATATAGACTATATATCAACAGAGTGTACTGATATATTATGCAGAGATTTCATCAAAGCCTATCTATTCATTAAATGTCCCATGATTACTCTATCCATCCCATAGCAGACCACTGATACTTTAGTCTTTTATGGGCACAATACTTCTCTTTATTAAATGTTAGACATAATAATAAAGAATACCTTATTTGCTTGAATATAAGACGACCATGATTATAACACTGTTGGCATATTAAGACCATTACAAACTGAATTACTTATTTACATTTTTTTTTTTAAATGTATCCCTATCTGTCAACCTGAACTTGAAAGCTGAAATAATATTTGGATTGCCAGTAAATGTAATAAACCAAAGAAATCATAAATTCTAGATCACTAATGTTGCCTCTAGATGGCTACTTACTCCACTCAATAATGTGGATTGTCTTGCATAAAAATCTTTCTATTACATTTGAATGACTAAGTCAGGGCTCGACAAAATCCAGTTGCCAGGGCGACCAGGAAATCAGGCCATGGCGACCACCTGGAGCAAGCTCCGCCCCCTCGCACAGCGTGCTCTAGTGCCGGGTGTCACGTGAAGAAGACTAATCAAGATGGCAGCAACACGAATGTCCCCCTCCCCTGCACTTAGGTAAAGCAGCAGGGAGGGAGGACACATTTAAGGGAAGAAAAAAAGGCTAACTTGTTTGTGTATGTGAAGTGACTTACTAGATGTCTGTGAGGTGTGTGTATGCGTGTGACTTTGAGGTGTGTTTATGTGACTGACTGGATGTCTGTGAGACCGGGAACTAGCTATAAGACCGGGAACTGGGGACTAATAAAAGTACTCAAAAAAAAAAAATAATTGGGCAGACTAGATGGACCGTATGGTTTTTATCTGCCGACACATTCTATGTTTCTATGTGAGGTGTGTCTGTATGTGTGACTGCATGATTATGTTTGTGTGATTTGATGTGCCATTGTCTGGCTCCTAAATTTTTTTCCTGGCTCCTAAAATCAAATCAAGTTTATCAAGCCCTGGACTAAGTATATGATGACTTTGTCTGAGAAATGTTATTAATGATTGTACAAATAATGTTGCTTAGTTTATTTCTCTTTCTTCAATTTCTTTTGTGGGTTTAGGAAAACATATCGAAAAACCTTTTTCCTGAATTTCCCTTGGTCTTTACATGTCTAATTTTGCCATTGCATTCTATAAAATAGTGACTTTTTAAAAATTTCAGTGTGTGATGGAGGCTGGAACTCTGTTAGGGCATCTAGCAGTATCCCTCAGAATTCTGACTCTAAAAAGGAACCTCTGCGGAAACCGAAAACACCAAGAGGGAGACTGGATGAAAACGAATCCTCTGTGGAGAAAGAATCATTGGAAAGTAAGTCTATAGCTGGAAACAGATCTATTTGTGTGTGTATGTATGTATATAATTATAATTAATATAATGCAGCATTGAAAAGTCACAATTAGTGGGAATGCAACCTCCAATAACTAACTACATATGCATAATGCATGCAGGTTTATCTCTTGAGACGTAACTAAAATATTCCTCCAATTTGCTCTCTTGGCTGAGGTGATCTCAGGCAGGAATAATTGTATCTTGATCAAAGAGCATTATATATATTTGTATGTGCCATTTAGCCCTTAGACATTTGATGCTGCTGAAATTGGTGATTCAGAAGCAGTGTAAGTCATTTTGCTTTTTGATCTCCATTGGTTGAGAGGAGGAAAGCTAAAAACATAAACAAACCTTAGCACACAAAAGTGATATCCCTTAAACCTAACCATATTAAATGCAAAAACACATTATTCTGCTTAAAGAGGCCAGTGCCATCAGGGAATACTGTTTCCATGAAAGGTTGTACATGATCTGCAACTATGCTTAGATAGGTGGTACATGTCAAAGCAACATCCATATGAATTGTAGGACCCAAGGTTTCCCAGCAGAACATGCCTCACACTGCCTCCCCCAGCTTGCCACTGGTCAGTGGTCATAATGTTATGGCTTCTCAGTGTATACACACGTTATAATTTAGGAGATAGCACAGGGCTTGACAAACTAAACTGACCTTTAGGAGCCAGCAAAAAATCTAGGAGCCAGACAACGGCACATACACACAATCACACGCAGTCACATATACACACAAACACACACACTCAGTCAGTCTCACACACACTTTTACAAAGGCACAGATATTTGTTGCTTCCAGCCCTGCACTTGGGCACTGCAGCAAACCAGAGGATTAAAGTTGTTTTTTTTTCCGAAGATCCCAGCGGCGAGTGTACCATGCGGGGCTCACGATACCTGGGCGCCATGTCTTGTTTCCTGGTTGCCATAGTGCCCAGGTTTGTCGGGCCCTGATATAGCATGTACGGCCATAAAATGCCATCATATAGAGTGCACTGCTGCATAGGCAGACTGACCATGACATAAAATTCATTACTACTGGTTGCGCAGGCACCAAAAAATCTTGGAAGCATATGTTGAGCATAGGGCTTGACAAAATCCATGGATAGCGAAACAAATACCTGGTACAGCATAGCTCCCATCAGTATTTAGTTGACCAGATACAGATGTCGGTTGTGAACTATAGTTCTCATTATGTTTAGAGTATTATAGAAAATGTCATTCAAGCAACCTGGATCATAAAATTATAAATAAAATGCCAGCGACCAATAAGGGGAATGTGTTCTCCTGATTCTGTATCTAATATTTAGCCTGTGCTAGTCATATATATTTATTTAACTGTCACACATCTAGCCCATCTGTATTTAACCCACATTTTTTTGTTATTTGGGTTATATGGATAGGGTATCTGGAAATTTAGTAGATGTGTTTGGATAGGGCTGTAGTTTAGATCTGGAATGTTAAGGAAAGATCACTTTAGGGCTGCTTCATTAGTCATGGAGGGTTTACATAAAAATAGAAGGCAAATTGGAGTACATGTAGTGGAGGGCTTACAGAGGCATACATTCTCCTTCCAGATACAACCGTCAAATAAATCGGCAGCTGTGGACAGTCTACCGGAAAAAATCCCAGTAGGTCAGTCCAGAGGTTAATACAACAGTGTAGATAGTGGGACATGGCCCAATATCTCATACTGTTCATGGATTGCAATAAAATTAATAATTTAGATGGAAGTGCAGATTAGTACACATGAAATTTTATGAATTTTCTTTTTTGTTTCAGCATTTGTAATACCATTCTAGATGTTCTGATAGTTTGAAATATAACTTTATGGGAATATCATATCCAAGGCTCCAAAACTGTTCTGATTAGTAAGCCCTGGCATAAATATAAACTGCCCTAGGTGTGGTTTGGTGAAATATAAAGCAATTGTCACTGAATGCTATGGTGGGTTACAGTAATAATTCTCTAGTAAATGATTCAGTGAATGAGAGCTATGGGATTTTTTTTTGTGTTGAAGGCATTCACAGGGGACCATACAGTCATGCATGTTGAACCAAACCACTCAAACAAAGTGTTGCCACCTTTCTGTGGCACACTACAGTACATTAACATTTATGTAAATAGCATAACAATTAACATAGTGCTAGGTATAGAGGGGGACAACATACTAAGTTAGACGAACAAGGACAGACTGATTACATGAGGTAGAGAGCCCTGCTCAAAAGCTTATATTCTAGAGGGGAGTGCGGTACATGAAACACATAAGGGAGTGAAGAGGTCAAAGGAATGCGGTCGTAGCTACAATATTGGGATGATCAGAGATTAATTATGTGTTCGAGTTGTAAGCTTTCTTATTCCCAACAGTGTTTCAGTTCAGTGAGAGCTAGGTCAGATTGCTAGAACAGGGGTGGCCCTCCCGATGTTGGCCCTACAATTCCCATAATCCTCTACAAGACTCTTAACTGAAGGAGCATTATCGGGGATGTAGTTCATCAGTAGCTGGAGGGCCACAGGTTCTCCATCCCTGGGCTAGAAGATAATTAATGTGTATTCTAGAGGGACTAGTAAACTTTGTTAAAGAGGTGAGTTTTGAGGGACTTTTTGAAGGTTGTGGGAGAGAGTTGTATGCGCTGTGAAGCATGTAAAGACTTGTGCAAATGGTTGACTATCTATTTATATACTTTTTCTATTCATATTGTTTTAAAGGATTCCCGGGTGATGTCAATCCACTAACAAAGGAAAAAGGCGGTCCCAGAGGACCTGAGCCTACTCGCTATGGAGACTGGGAGAGAAAAGGACGCTGTATAGACTTCTAAACCGTTACCCACTTCACTTTCATCAGCAATGTGTTTTATAACTGTTTGATCGTAGATGGTTTAATTGATACAGTTATTTGTGTGTATGTATAACAAAATTATTTTCAATTTATTTTTGGATGCTGTAGTCGGTTATCAATATTACTTACATACCTTTGCACGTAATAAGGATTTCACCTAAACATACTTAAGTAATTAGGAGGTGGATATAGGCCTATTTTTAACATTTCACAATACAAAATACGTTGTTCATCATTTTTCTGTTTAAAACTTCAAATATAATTATGCAATTTTACAGCTGGATACATTAGAAATGCAGTAAAAAAAATGTACGCTGCTCATGCTGGAGCCATTTATTTTTTTAGATTTAATTTGGAATAGTGTGGCCTAGAGAATGCGCTAATTTGAATAAGGAGACATTTCTATTTATTGTTGATCTGTTTTCAATCCCTATTTTGATATAATTGTATACAGAGAAAAAAGGCTGTATAAAATGTCCAACTGGCACCACAACTATATTAAAAAGAACCAGTGTCTGAAAATGCTAATTATAAATGTGTCAATATTTTAGATAATAGCTCATTAGGTGAAAATGTTAACTGGTAAAAGGTAGCAAAAAAATTTGAGCTCTATACAGAGTTACATTGGTAGAGAATTTTAAAATTTGCATTGTTTTTATTTATCGTGGATAATGGGGCAATTTGCAGGTAAAACCTCATGCTGTTTTGATAAGTATGAAGGTTCAGTGAAACTGTAACATACCTCCCAACTTTGCCCCCCCGTCAAATCAGGACACTGGGGGGGCGGACTCTGGGGGGGGTGTCAGTGCTACCGCTCATGTGCGGTAACACTATCACCCATTTTTGAGCAGTAAGCGTTCTCTGGGACACTGGAGAATGCGATCAGGACCGTGGGATTATGGTCCTCAGTTCTGCTGTCCCATTGAGCTCTAACTCTGTCCCGAAAAGGTGCTCAAACAAGGAATTGCAGACAAATTACATGCAAAACTGTTACATGCCCAGATATTAAAAAAAACAACTTAATTTTGCATGTTATGTCATTCTGAAGTTTAGTGCTGTGTGTAGCCATAGTGAGTCTAAAAACTGCAGAATAAAATGGATCATGCTTACAGATAGAAAACATTCCATTAAAGGGACAGTCTAGTCCCCAAACTCACTTTGGTGCAAGTTGAAGATTTCTGTTTGTATAGTGCAAGGGTGTCCAAGTTATTTCTGTGGTGGGCCACTTCACCAAAAATGTATGTGCATGGGCCGCTTTCATTTTTTAATCAAAGAAAATTATGTATATATTTATATACTGTGTAAATATATATATATATATATATATATATATATATATATATATATATATATAAAATCATGTATCAGACTGCACAGCAATAAAAAAAAAAACAACACTTCATTAAATACACACATTCACACAAATACATGCATACAGCCACATCACATGTACACAAATACACATACAAAAATACAGACAAGCTATCAGACAGTTTGACACTGACACACATACTTACATACAGATCCACACTTACATATAGTTACACTGACACACACACTTGCATACACACAGTACCTGCCCAACCACACTGGTTTTCTTTTTTTGATCGGGACTGAGATGCCTCCTCTGCATTGCTGTACACATTGCTGCCCGCTTTCCCCCTCCCTCTGACCTCACGCAAAGGGTAGAGGAGGGGTTGTGTGGCCAGGACTGAGGAGCTATGTGCAGGGAACTTTGTTCCCATACTCCTTCTGCATGGGCCAACAGTTGGAGGTTACGGCTACCGCTGCTGAGCTCACGCGGGCCGCTTGTTGGATGCCCCAGATATATTGCAAAGGCTTTTTTTCCCCATTGTGATCTGCTGGGAAATTCTGCATAAATCACATTTTTAATATTTTACCGAAGGCCTTCCCCAGTGATTACTCTGAATGTTTACGGCAAGTGCTGCAGCACTGTTTATATAGACACAGCATCTAAAGTTTAATTTCATTTAGTCACTTCCTGTGCTGCTGGAATAGAAAGCAGTGTTGGATGCAGAAACCTGCAGTAACCTCTGTACTGCTTCCTGTCTGATCCCTCCTCTCCCCCACTGATGACCTGACTGAAACTAATTAGCTAAGGATGGTACTGAAATATGGACTGGCAGAGAAAGGTAACCGATTCATAGCCAAGGATGGGGGCTTATTTTTAAAGGACAAATTAAAATGTAATATATAGTTGAAAATACTGACATGAACATAATGCAGAGACAGAGAATGTCCAATGATCTATAATGCAGTAAAACACTAAAAGCTGATGATAGATACATTACACAGAGCTTAGGCTAGTTGTGTAGCATAGGACTGACAAGTTGTTCTGACAGAATCAGTGGTGTCAGTGATGTAACATTATTTTAGGTGTGCTGGCATTTTTCAGTGATGTACTGCCTATAACCCTGAGCCAGATGGCATTTATATTAGAGAGCTGGAATTCCTATCACTATCAGCTAGGTGGTGTGTATATATTCATATATATGAGAGAGACGGAATGTTTTGATTACATGCTTGACATGAGTACTTTATATATTGGGAATAGTAATTTACTATTGGGCACCAGCCAGTCCCTGTAATTATAGGTAACTCCAGCTGTATAGATTCACAGATTTGTTCACTTTAAATGAAGTTTGGATACTGGTCAATGAATAAGATTCATAAGTCTGGACACATTGAATGTGATTTGTTATAATAATAATTACTGAGCACATATGATGCATTATGACTCCACCCATTCCTCTTTCGTATGTCATAAAGGTGTGCCCACAGCGTCACCACCTCATGTAATACAACCATGAGCGGAACTATACCGCACACAAACATCCAGCATTACAGCTTCCTTCCACACACACTAAAACAGACACCTGACAGCGGCACCAAGGTACCAAGCCGGATAGGCGCCGGAAGAGGCGGTAGGAACGACAGAGCCAAGTGACGGCAGCACATGAGCCAAGATCTGATTGGCTTTTGGAAAGGCATAGCTGCGTCACCGGGCTTAGGTACCCGGAAGTGTCGTGTATGCTGGAGACTGGTGAGTGTGGAGTCGTACGAGGGAGCACTGCACATTACTACCTGCACTTCATTATATTGTTGAGTGCAGGGGGCACACCTCACTATATATTACATATCACCTTTACCCTCCTTTACTACAGTACCACATAATCAGGGGAAACAAGGCAGAACCGCTTCTACTCTTATACCAGCCATTATATCTAGTGACATCTACACATAATCCGAATACTGCCTGATTTCATATTAAACAGCTTAAACATCGCTTGGAGACATTCAGTTCATATGTAATTTTGTACAGCATACCTTGATACTGACTAGATACCTAACATACCTCATCAAATATTCATGTTATACGTTTATAACTTTTCACATATTTTATATCTATATTGGACCTTTCGGGATAAACTCTGAGATTGTTCCACTACTCTATCCAAATCTAGGTGTAAAAGTTTGGGATAACCCTTTATTAATACGTGCAACGCTTACAAAATAGCAACTATGACAACTAGGTCAGAAAGGGAAAAGGCCCAGAAACAGAATGAACAGCACCAGGCTATCCTGTCCAAGATGTTACGGGAGGAGGACAACAAGTACTGCGCTGACTGTGAAGCAAAGGGTAAGCAACAGTTTTGTGAAGTAAGAGAGGCAGTTGTAATGTTAATGTTTTCGTATCTGAATTGATACATAAACTTAACTCATTGAGTGGTACATGATTTATGTGCTGTCCAGTGCGTTTTTTTTGTGCCTCTATTAAATAACTGATATTACATTTCCAAACTGATGGTGTCTTCTTTTTAAACTGCCTATCTCTTCCTTTTGGGTCTGCCCCATAGGGATTGTTTGATTACAGCTGTCTGTAAATATTTCTGCCTTTTGCTTCCCGTGGCATTCAATTAAGCGAAACAAGAAGTAAAGTAATAACTGTATATGTTGTTAGAGATGCCGGCTGCACTTTCTGCGATGACAGTTTTTTTTCCAGGTGTTCTAAAATGTTTTAAGGCAATGGGCAAAGCGCAACACATATGAAGAAATTGCCATTGCTGTCCATTATTTATATTGTATGATAAAAAAAAAACTTTCATCATGCAATATAAGGGTAATGATTCTTTGTGTTTGATGAAGTACCTAAAATGGGGATAAACCAACGACACAAAGCTGCAATTCTAGTAGGTGCTTCCTCTTATTAAAACATAACTTTTATTAGTGCATTTAAGATGGGAAGTGATAAAAAAAACTATGGTATTTTGTGATCAATCTCATATTTTTATCACTTCCTATCTTAAATGCACTAATAAAAGTTATGTTTTAGTAAGAGGGAGCACCTTTCCCATCCTACTAGGATTTTAATTTTTTTCTTAATTTATCTTATCCTGTAGTCAACCTTAACCATATTACTGGTACTTGCCCTCTGAGAAGTGAATTGTACTATTCAGCAACTATTTGCTATTTCCACACACTGCTATGATAATTGGAATTTCCAGCAGAAGTGGTAGAGGTTATCAGAGTGAATGAGTTTAAGCATGCGTGGTATAGGCTTAAAGCCAGGTACTAAGGAAAATATTTAGAAAATTGGGCAGACTAGATGGGTCGAATGGTTCGTGTCTGCCATCGCATTCTGTGTTTCTGTAAGCAATACAACAAAGTTATAGCAACAGAAAGAAATGGTTTTAGCAAATTTATTGTAACTGTAGATTCACAGTAGTAGTATGCTTGGTCATACATTCTTGGACAGCAACACCTGTAATTCTCCCAATGTTTGTTTTGGCTGGATCCACATTTATCTTGCTAAAAAGTATATTTAGCATTTTTCACAAATGTAAGTTATTTGATGTTTTCAGGGACCTTAACATGTGTGTCCATGAGATCCACCTTTGAACATCTAATTTGTGTAGAATTCATTGCCCGTATGCATTGTTTTCTATTACCACACGCACTACTCCATCCTACATCTACAGTAACTGTGCTGATTGTGACCTATACTAAGAGAGGGTACTTTTAGATAATGTAATATTTTAAACTGATCTCTTGGTAGTGTGCTAAACCAATGAATAAATAATAAAATGCATCACATGTTTCGCCACCTAACTTTTAAATTGACAGATTTCAGTTAAACTGGAACCTAAACATAATCCACTCAAGATGTTATGGATCAGGATTTTTGCATAAAATACATGGATTCTTACACGGAAGACACTCTTGTTCCATAGCCATGAATAACCTTTTTGGAAAATGTCTTTACTGTAGCTTTAAAAATGAAATTCCTTAAATGTTAGTGAGAATTAGGTTCCTCTCCCAAAGCCCCCCTTCCACGTTATTATGGAACACTACCAGTGACTTAAAGGATGTTGATTGTCCTACTACAGCAGAAACTGTAGATATCTAGCAGAGCTTTGTAGTCTTAAGTTTGAACAGAGTACCGGTTTGTTGTCTTGATGACACAATGTGTCTATGGGCCTTAGTGGCTGGAGTTAGATGCAGCTCATTTAGTGGAGAGCAAATAGTTTGCCATCCCTGTTTATAGGCTACAATCCGTTATCCTTTCTGTTCACTTCTGCCATGTGTGATTGGAAAGCAGATCCTCTGTGCACGTGATCAATAGCTGACAGTTGAATATAAGTTAATAACCTAATAAGCCAGCAACAACTGGGATTATATCAAGTATATTCTTTGGTCAAGCTTTAAATCTTAAGAGTTTTGAAAATGTCTAATGTATCTATTGGCTTGTTACAGAACACAGACTGGCTTCAGAGCACATTTGCAGGAAACTGATAATGGTTCTTACCAATGCTGTTTTCTGCCAATTTCTTCTGTGGGCGATTTTAATATGTTATCAGTGTACTGTGCATGGACATAAGTAAGTGGTCTAAGTATTAAATAAGCATACCATACTGATAGATGGCTTTGTTTAAATCTTTCTGAAATTTGAGGGAGGTTCTTGTTTTTCAATGCATGGTTTATGTACTGCAATTTTTTTTATCCTGTTTGGGCTGCATCAGCTAATTGATTATGAATACTCCATTCTCAATATTAGATTTATGTTTTAGTATTTTATTTATTTAGAAAGTGTTTTACCAGGAAAAATACATTGAGATTTCTCTCGTTTTCAAGTATGTAGAATAGTCAGCATTGGTGGAGCGGCAATTGCCCTCTGGGCTGCCCTTTTACCATAGTGGGCTGGCGCTGCACCACTTCTCACTTCTAAATGCCCTAGTGCCGAAGTGTCCAACTGCAGCCATCCAGTTGCTGCAGAATTACAAACCCCATGATTCCCCACCGCCTTTCTAGAATGGCAGGGTGTTATGGTATTTGTAGTCCATAAACCGCTGCAGGGCCAATGTTTAATGCTGAGACCTTAGTGTGTAGCTCTTTTTGTCTATCCAATTAGACCGTTTGTCAATCAAATTGTGGAGCTTATCTGTCAGCAGATCTGTCCTGTATCAATCTCTGCACTTTATCAGTATATTTGTCCTGTCTGTCTATTTGTGTTGGCCTCTGATGAGAACAGGTTGGCTGATGAAATTGTCTCCGCTCTCTAGGCCTAAAGTTGCTAGCCCTCCCCTGAGTTAGAAAGTGTCTTTGTTCTAAAGTTACTGACTGTTTTCTTGACCTTTTTAATCAAGTATTCAATATGATTTGATTACTCATTGCATCACTACTTTTTTTTTACTTGATCCCAGTCTTCTACATTAATCAATACTTTACTATTTAGGCTTGAAAAGTTTTTAATTTCATTTTAGGAGCCAGCAAAAAATGTAGGTGCCAGGCAGTGGCGCATGCACGCAAACACATTTGTTTGTTGTTTTTTTTTTTTAGAGGGAAAAAATTTACATCTATCTGTGTCCTCCTGGCTGCATTAACTCTCATTACAGGTGAGTGGGCATTTCAGTCCAGCCCAATCTGTGCACAGACCATCTTCACTTCTAGTCCTACTGAGCATCAGGATGTCATGTAAAACCTGGTGCTCAGACACTAAAGCATAATGTGTGAGGGGTGGAGCCGGCAAACACTCTCCTCGAGGATGACAATATCTAACTTCATGGTCGCCGTTGCGACCTGGCGCCCGGTATTTGAAAACCCTGGTTTAACCTTTAACCCCCTCATTTAGGAGGACATTCTATGTTATCTTCAAGTACATGGCCATGAGGCAAGTAACAAAGATTCCAATGCAAAATGCAGACAAATAACACCAGGCTTTTAAGGTGCAGGTAACAGAATAAGTAAGCAGCCTTACAGGCACAAGAGGTAAGATGGGGCCTAATGCAGGGCTTGACAAATTTATTTTTATTCTAGGAGCCAGCAAAAAATTTTAGGAGCCAGACAATCACGCAAACATACACGCAATTCATAAACACACACACACCAACCCTAGTCACATATACACCCCACACACACCAACCCACGTCACATATACACCCCACACACCAACCCACTTCACATATACACACACACACTTCACATATACACCTCCCCCCACACCTCACATATATACCCCCCTTCACATATACAACTCCCCCTTCACATATACAACTCCCCCTTCACATATACAACTCCCCCCCCACATATACATCCCTCCCCCCTTCACATATACACCTCCCCCCACACTTTACACATATATACCCCCCCTTCACATATACACCTCCCCCCCACACTTCACATATATATCCCCCCCCCCACACTTCACATATATATCCCCCCCCCCACTTCACATATATACCCCCCCTTCACATATACACCTCCCCCCACACTTCACACATATATACCTCCCCTTCACATATACACCTCCCCCCCCCACACTTCACATATATACCCCCCCTTCACATATACATCTCCCCCCCACACTTCACATATACATCCCTCCCCCCACTTCACATATACAACTCAAACATACACAAGTTTTTTTTTCCCTTCTTAACTTCTGAGTGCTGGGTGTCGTCTCTTGACAACCCAGCACTTAGCCGAAAGAGCCATGAAGATCGGCTGCGGCACGAATGTTTCCCCTCCCTGCTGCCTTACCTCATTGCTGGGGAGGGGGAACATTCATGCCGCAGCCGATCCTCATGGCTCTTTCGGCTGAACACTAACACACGTGTTGCGCGAGGGGGCGGAGCTTGCTGTCTGTCCCCTCGCGCTGCAAAAGACGGATGGCAGCGGCAAGGGGAACATTAGGGCAACGGCACCCGGGCGCCAGGCTCCATTTCCAGGTCGCCATGGCGACCTGGCGCCCGGGGTTTGTCGAGCCCTGGCCTAATGGACTGGCTAAATATATCTGATTTTTCAGGCTGAACTGTAAAAACCCTGGTCAGGTCTATTTTGTGTCCTTCTCTGTGATTTAGGAAACCAAAATCTGTAATTTATTTATTGGTTTTGTCCTTGGGGACAAAACCACCACCAGTCATTAAGGGGTTGAAAAGGGATCATAGTGTTTTCATGTTAGTGTGCCTTTTAATAAAAGTATGAAAGTGCAGCATGAACCCTCTGCAAAGCTTTGGCGTGAGGTATTTTTGAAGTTCTTATGACATGCAAACTATTTGCATACCTGTAAAATATGATGACTCTTTATGAATAGTGGTGATGGAATGTAGAATTTCAGCCCTTCTTATCTGAACTATTCAGCCCATCTTATCTACTAATTTTTCTACCAACAATTAAAATCCTCACACCTTTTATTTAATTATTAATTCAAATTTCAAATCAGCCTTATTCTTATTCTATGCATGCTTACACTGTCATGTATGCATTTTTTATGGGATGCCATATCCCTATCTCTCCCATCTTGCCTCCCAAACTATACAAGTTAAGATCCTTTTAGCCTGTCCTGATAATTGTGTTAACCATTTTAGTGGACCTTCTCTGACCTTCTCTGGCCTCTCTAAACATTTCTATGTACTCCTAGAGATGTAGTCTCCATACTGTGCACAAACTCTAAATGGGGTCTCATCTGTACTGCAGAAATACTTTGTACCTCTAATGCCTCTTCATCCATGCACCCTGCTGATATTTCCTGTTGCTCTTCTACACTGCATGCCTAGCTTTTTTCATCTGAAATAATTGGTTCAAAGTCAATTTCCTAATGTGTTGTGATTGCAATGGTAGCCAGTATTCTAGGTTCTGACCCAAGTGCATTATATGAAATAGAATCTAACTATGTATGTGAATTGAAATGCTCATTTTAGTATTAACAAGTCCAGTAATTGTAATTTACTGTAGCAATATACAGAACCATAATTTTTTCCCCTTCCTTTTTTATTCATGTTTCCCATTAAACAAGAGGAGCAGAACCACACAAATGACATTTCCTTATTAGTTCAGTGCTTGTCAAATATTTTTGTATACTTGTTTTATTAGACACGCAGTACAATATAGGTGCAAGCCTTGCTATTTTCATGAGGCACTAAAATTCTATAGGGTTTATTGTAAAACAATAAAAAAAAAAAAAAGTTAGGAGTCATGGCTCCCTATTTTTCAACCCATGCATTAGTTTGTTTCTAGATGTTCTCTTTTTGATCTTGTTTGGATACTGTTACTTATTTCATATACTTTACAAGTTTATAGTAAACTTGTAATGCCAGTGTTCTGACAAAAAACTTGAGCAAATTCTACTGCACAGGCGCAGTAGAATTCACTCATCGCGCATGCGCACAAAGTCACGCGTGAAGCATGTCACTCTTTGCGCATGCGCTCCTACTTTACATGTCAACGCAGCTGATCCGAAGGGAGAAGGGATTTCAGCGGAATGATCAACTGTAACTTTGTGCGCATGTGCGATGAGTGAATTCTACTGTGCCTGTGCAGTAGAATTTGCTCAAGTTTTTTGTCAGAACACCGGCAGCTGTTTTTTTAATTTGTTTTGTATAAATCTGTGGAATGTGTGTCAGTGTGTTACTTACAGGTTTGCACATTGCTGTGTATTGTTTTTGTTTATATTATCTAGAAATGCATCATTAAAATGTCTTTGCTTGTGGTTTTAAAAATCCGTAATCCAGGGCATCTAAAATTTCAAGAAAATAAATTCTACATGCCTTTTTAAATTCTGTACACATTCTGTACATGCCTTTTTAAATTCTGTACACAACATGACCTACTAGATCATACATCAGTTAGCAGTGACTTTTTCGCTACACAAACCTGAGGGCAGGAGTTCCTAAAACTGGAACACACTTTTGAAGGCTATATTATATTTACAGCTATACAAACTAAAAGCATGATTTTTGTTTACCTTTATGCTGGCACCATTGTACTGGCATGGATGACCTGCACAAGCTTCTAGATATTATTTTATTTATAAATTTGGTTAAATTGTTTTTGACTTTGTCAAACCATCATTAAGTGTAATGACTCTTTTAATGTTCAGCTAGATATCATTCTGTTTAGTAAGAATCAGAAATGTAGAGGTGCTTGAAATACTAGTATGTGTTGTAGCACTTGTGTAAGGTTGAAAAAAAAAAAGAAAAAAAAAAAAGCCAGAGAGTGGTGGCTGCTAAAATCTGTTGACCCCTAATATTTGTAATACTGCCATAGAGCTTTGTGTAAAAGTATCATTTCAGTGGCTCCTGAATTAGTTTGTCTGATTTTCTATAAACCAATGAAACCTTTGGTTCTTGGTAAGTTTTTAAGCACATAGTTGTATCCCTCACAGGTTCATAGGAAATCAAATGCAGCATTATGTAAGCTTTACTGATGGCTTTGTTCAAAACCTGTTGACTTGACCGACATGCATGTGAAGCTCTCCTCGGCTTCTAATGTACTGAATGGTGGTAATGTTCATTTGCAAAAGACCAAAATACAAATATGGGGCAGCAAACACAATTACAAGAAAGACTGTTCCGGAATTAGTGTGTGTGTGTGTACGTACACAAATTCCAAGGAGTTTTTGTTATGGCTACTTAAAAACACATTTTCTAAGATGTTAGCTCACCGCTACACAAAGTACTCAAATACTAGTGGGTCCTCACACTAAATGGTGTTCAAAGAAACCTTTACATTTCAGGAGTGTTTCCTGGTAAATATTATATTTTGAACAGATTAGTTTCATATAACCACAAATATTTAGTGTTGAGACTTTGGTGCAGTGGTGGGTTTAGATTAGTCTTACCATATGATGTGAATTATAAATCTGCAGATTTGTTATCATCGAGAAGTGATTTAAAGTGGCCTTAGAGGGACAGTCTAGTCCCAAAATTCACTTTGGTACAAGATGAATATTATTACTTTTAATCCCTTTTACTGCTTTTAATATTTGACTTAAGCCCTCCCCCAGTGATTACTCTGTATGTATACTGCAGGTGCAGGAGCACTGATTATATAGACACTGAGGATATAAAGTTTTGTTTCATTTAGTACATGTGCTGCTGGAATCCAATGCATTGTGTGAAATCTAAGTAACCTTGCTCTTTTACACATTGGGATTTCTTAACAGTGCAACACATAGTCTGATGACCTCAATAGAGAGACCAGAAATCTCATTCATTTGAATGAAAATATTCTTATTGGTTCCTGCAGCAAAAAAAAAGGTAATTGACTTACTCAGCTAGTGTGGGCAGCCCTCGTTTCTTGCAAGCTGCTGTAATTTCACAATTTCATCTAGCTGTACGTATTTAAAATTTTAAGCAATGCAAAATGTAAAACATGCATTTTAAAGTACTTGCATTTTTAAAGAGCATTAATATACATTAATGTTTGGAAGATGCATTTTGGGCACCAGTCAGTCACTTTAATGAATACTGGATTTGAGAGTTGGTAACCTGTTTAATGTGTGTGTGTAATACATATGCTGTATATTATGGTTTGTGTGTTCTAATAGGAAGCAGGTTTCTGCTGGAAGACCTCAGGTGCTGCGTGTCATCTAGGTTTCACAAACCTGTTAGTTTGGTTATGTCACTCTGATGTTGCTCTTCTAGTTTCTGTTACTGTTCAGTGAGAGCATTAACATTGCTATTTGCTTTGAAGCATCATGAGTAACTTTAACTGGTTTGACAGAATGAGCAACTGCTATAGGTGAGAGAAATAGAATATGTGTGAGACCAGCTCAAGTGCGGATGGACCGTTGTAAAACACCCTTCCCATGGTATGGGAAAACATCACAAGTTATTTATTATATAAAAAAAAAGAAAATGAAACAAAATGCTAGTCACTTACATATCTCCCTTTTTGTCTTCCTCTCCATATTCATATAGAAATGTTCTCTTGTATAAAACAGGAAATATAATTTTCTATTAATAGCTGGTGAGATAGGTTTATTGATCTACAAGTTGGTAAATTACTATAAGTGAAATTGAGCAGGAAGTGCACGCGGTGAGTAAGAATGTATTTGTCATTCTGCTCTTCTGTGGGCACACTTCAATTGGTAAAGTTAATGTTTGATATTCTATGTAAAATAATCCTTGTGTTTGATCCCAGGTATATAGTTCAATATGTTTTGGAAAAAGGTTAGGTGAAGGTGCCAGTAAGCACAAAATAGAGTTTTAGAAATGTCCCACTGGAATTGGTTTTTGAGTGCTGATCTCCCTAGGGAGAAACTCCTCTGACTGTAAATGAATAGAAAGCAATGGGGATGGCATGCTCCTCTATATAGGGCTGCCATAAATATACTACCCAGCAATGGATTATTCAGGCAGTTTGTACAAAAAATATATAAAAGAGAGAATTAACTACTATGGCAGGGCTCGACAAACCCCGGGCGCCAGGTCGCCATGGCGACCAGGAAATCAGACCGGGTGCCGTTTGTCACAGGGAGCCCTTGCCGACTGCCATCTGTTACATGCAGCACGAGGGGAGAAAGTCTGTGCGGATCCCACAGACTGTAAGCTCCGCCCCCTCGCGCAACACGTTGTAGTGCCGAGTGTCACGTGACAACTCGGCACTTAGCAGGAACCGAAAGAGGATCGGGCTGCAGCATAAATGTCCCCCTCCCCTGCAATGAGGTAAGCAGCAGGGAGGGAGGACACCGTAAGAAATACCTTTTCATTTTTTTTTTTTTTTTTTTTTTTTTTTAAAGAACAAAAATGTGTGAAGGTAACTGGCTGTGTATGAGTGAATGTAACTGGCTGTGTATGTGGTCTGTGTGTATGTATGAGTGAATGTAACTGGCTGTGTGTGTGTGTGTGTATGTGGTGTGTGTGAATGTAACTGACTGTGTATGAATGTAACTGGCTGTATATGTGGCATGTGTGAATGTAACTGGCTGTGTTTGTGGTGTGTGTGAATGTAACTGACTGTGTATGAATGTAACTGGCTGTATATGTGGCATGTGTGAATGTAACTGGCTGTGTTTGTGGCGTATGTGTGAATGTAACTTTCTGTGTATGTGAGGTTAGTGTATGTGACTGTCTCCATGCGTTTATGATTTTGTGATGTGCCGTTGTCTGGCTCCTAAATTTTTTAGCTGGCTCCTAAAACTTAATTAAATTTGTCAAGCCCTGTACTATGGTATATTCAATAAGTCTTATCTGTAGGAGAGGCTCTTAAACCTGAGAAGGCACTGCTCTGAAAATAGTATCTTTTCAAAAAAGAGCCGTGGACTGGATCATGCGGTATGTGTAGTAATCCTTTCCCTCCGTGGTATGGAAATAACTCACAGACGGGTATCCTAATAATAGGCACTGACTTAAGTGGAGAACAGAACGTTAAAAGCTATAGTGCAAAATGCAAATATACTGCTTAAATGTCCGCAAAGAGTTGTTCACACAAACTGACGTAGAGCAGTACATGTGGTGGAGAAAATGTGCAGGATGGCCAGCGTCAGCAGTGATTCAGATACCAGCTTCGTTATCTGTCCCTCGATCAGCCTCCGTATCAAGCCCTTCCCATCTGCATACATTGCACGCAACCTACGCGTTTCACTGTCGGCTAAACGCGTAGCTTGTGTGTGACGCAAGGAGGAGGAGCTTGACATGGAGTCGGATCAAGGGTTTCAGCTGATACAACTGAGCATGTGCTGCTCTTAAAATAGTAAGTTTCTCCTACATATTCATCAGATACAGACTTTTACTATTTTGTTGTATCAAAAAAACATACAAACATTTACAACCTAGATACATTTTATATCGGTGTACACATATAAATATCCCTTACTAATACCCATACAGGTACATAACCCTTAGCATTATTAACAGTGAGCAACTTCTGTGTTCTTTACATCATTTTGTTACATAAAACAATCCAACTAAATAATGTACTATACTATGGAGTTTCTTTTTTATATTTGCTGTGTTAACTGCGTGAATAATCCATTGCTGGGAAGTATATTTATTGTACCCCTATATAAATGTGTGTTCCAACCCCTGTCCTTTCTATTCATCTACAACATGTTTTGGACTCTCTATTTAAGTGAATCCCCCCCCCCCCTCTTATGTAATGTATATTTACTGAGTATTACTTTCCAGATGTCTGTGAATGTTGTGTGCCAAGTAGAACGTATCCTAAAATTAAACTACAGGAGTACAAAGCTAGTAATTACTGTGCTGGATATGCCAGCATGTTTATAAATGGCTACTATACCACAGTTGAGCTGCATACAATCTTACATGTGTGAGGTGGAAACTTGGTGATCTACATTCATGTTTAAGTGGCTGTTCAGACCTCTTGGGAACTTGGTTGTCATTAGAATATAATCTGTGCTCGGATGGTACACACACCTTTTTATGATACGGCGGGCAGTAGCTAAATTGTCGTATACGATCTGTCTCCCCAAGACAACAACTAAAGAAACCACTCCCCCCCGAAACTGTTCTTTTTACACAGGTGAAATCCTATAGCCCATGGTCCCATATAGTCTTAAGTGATTACTTCTGGGTCTCTTCTAGTTCAGTGAGAGACGCTTGGTTTTACATAGCAATAAAGGGGCCAGTAGGTTAACTCTTCCGACTGGAAAAATAAGTATATATACCCTTCGCAAAGCTGAATGGACCCAAAACCATGAGGTTACCAATGTTGCTTTACCTACTTGCTTTCAGATAGCTTTCGAAATGCAATACAAGGCTCTTTTGCATATCAAAATTTATCGGATAGCAAGTCTGCAAGCACCCTGTTAAAGAAGAAAGCTCACTGCTTTGCTTTCTTCCAGTTAGCTTAGGACTATTGCTGCTATTTACTACTACTACTTTTGTTTTATTTTTTTTTTTAGTGGTTTTAATCTTCAATGATTTTCAGTATTTCCTGCTTCTACCTGCTAATAAAGATTGTTTTATACTTACCATTGGAATCTGAACACCATCTCCTGTAATGCCATCTCTGGGTTAATATCTCATGCCCTATGTGTCAGCATATATTGCTCCACATTATTGGAGCTAGACTTGTGAGTATCTGTGATCCCTCCAGTCATTTGCCCCTTGATAGTGATATGCATACACACTGCACTATGAATATATAGAAATATATATATATTTTTTTTGTTTGTTTCTGCAGAGTTTGTCCTACTGCAGGTTTAAAATAAGTTGTTTTTTTTTTTTTTTTTTTTTTACTTTTTTTATTTTATTTATGAGCACCATTGGTAACCTCATGGTTTTCGGTCCATTCATCATTGCACAGGGTATATTCTTTTTTTCCATTGTTTTTTTTTTTTTTTTTGTTAATTATTTTTAATTGTGCACTAATCTTCTACCCAACGTGTGATTTTTGGATTGCCTGTCTTTTGGCAACTCCATACCTTCTGTATTTGTTTTTAACGTTTATTATATGCAGAAAATGGCTGTGTATCTGTGACTTTCTCTGCAGTTTTATATATAGTCACTGTACAAATACATAGTTTGTAGTAAATGTGGGTTTAGTGACTTGTGGCAGTGAATTTGCCTGTCTTCTTTCCTCTCCCATGTGATTATGCTTCAGTGCATTCGTGTGAAGGGTGCTACAGGCACTTTCATGGATACAGATTTGTATTAAACAGACGTCAGAGTAAATGCTGATAGCTTCCTGCACTGGCCCTTCTAATTCTAGAGCAGGCAATTTAAAAAGAAAGTCTGGTTTCAAACAGAAAATTAAGTCTAGCATTCAAGAATAAAATATGTTTTAAGTGATTGATTTTGAAATTACTTTTTAATATCCATCTTCATTTTTTTTTTTGTGTAAAATATGATTTGTTGTTTTTAAGGAGACTTTGTTTTTTATTTTTTGTATTACATTACATTAACATTTTATTTATATAGCGCCAACAATTTACGTAGAGCTAGGTACCGAACATAAAAGGGAACTGCATACTAAGTTAGACAAACTAGAACAGACTGGTACATGAGTTAGAGAACCCTGCTCGCAAGCTTACAAAAAATATCTTCAGAATATGGTATGTTGTGAAATATGAATAGACTTTAATATTCTAAATTAAATATTTTATTTCTTGGTTACCTAAAAATACTTTTTTTCCCCTTATTTTTTTCTCTTTGTACTCCACCAACAAACACTGTAAATATAATATGTATGCACCACACACTGGTGTAGTTACTTGTCCATGTGCACAGACTTTTCAATATATACAATAGAAAAAGGAAATACTGTTACTTAGTCTCTTTCATAAGCTCTGAAGCAAACAGATGCTGAAGTGTACACACACTTGATAAGGAATAGTAGTCTCAGGAGTGCTGCATCATAACCTTTCCATACTGGGGTGTCCACATAAACTGAATTATGCAAGGTCGAAATGGGGTATACAAGGGGAGGTCCAATATGTCAGAGGCTGGTCGAAATTACAGCAAATTTTGAACTTCTATCTCTGACTTTAATGAATAGACCCCAAGTTGTGTAGTTGCACAAAATAGATCATGTCATTGCAGTGGTCTACCTATCCAAATACTGCGACGTGCTAGAAATTTGTACTTTGCAGGTCAAGTAACCATGGCATGAAGTATACTTAATTGATAAAATAAAAATCATTTATGTGCATTAAACCTAAATCGGGTGTTATCTTAAAATGGACAGGTTTGTGTTTCTTTGGAAAGTACTATTTTTTTTTTTTTTTATTTCTCACTAACTTTGCCGATTAATATGCTGTTGAACCCACACTTTTTAAAAAGTTTTTTTTAGATTAAATCAAATCATAAACAATGCCATTTGTTTATGATGTCATTATCAAATGTGTCCCCCCCCCCCCCCCCCCCCAGTCTCATTAAATCTGCCTCCCTCACACAAAAGATAAAGTATTCTGCATTTTGTTCCGACTGGTGTGTAAACTGTTCGAACCATTGAGCTGCTGGTGGAATGTGCTAATGAGACATTAATTCTCCACCCAGTGCGCCATCAGAAATGTTGGAGTTCAGTACTAATTTAATATCCCAGGCCCCTCCATGTCCCACTGCTTGTTTTTGAGCCACACTTGCTTCTACCATACCAGCAGCCTCTCTTAACCTTATCTTCCATATGTCTACCGATGCTCTTCTTCAGCCCATTTATGCTTGAAGTTATTCAAATCCTACTTCTCCGTTATCTCCTCTATTCCTCCAAAATATTTCCTCCTGTATTGCACTCTATAGTACCCCCATACCTTACATTCAACAGCTTTCATAGTTTCCCTTCAGCTTTGATGTACTCTCAAGTTCAGGGGTCTCCTACTGCTGCTGTTGAATTGCTTCTCCCACAATGCTCTTTCAGCTAAGAGGCTGGCAGGGGAGTATGCGAAATGTAGCCCTGCAACATCCGGAGGGCCGCAAGTAGTTAATTAGCACCTACTTTTTTTGCACATGTCTATCTGACCATATGCAACTTTATTTTTATCTTTTTGTTACTTACACCAGGGCTCGACAAACCCCAGGCGCCAGGTCGCCATGGCGACCAGGAAATTAGACCTGGCGCCTGGGTGCTGTCAGCCTCATGGTCCCCTTGCCGCTGCCATCTGATTTTTCCGCAGCGCGAGGGGGTAAAGTCTGTGCAGATGGCCGATGGCACAGACTGCAAGCTCCGCCCCCTCGCGCAACGCGTGTCTGAGTGCCGGGTGTCGTCACGTGACATCCTGGCACTCAGCACGCCGACCAACGGAGTTAAGCTGCAGCGTGAATGTCCCCCTCCCCTGCAGTGAGGTAAAGCAGCAGGGAGGGGGACACATCAAGAAGAAACCCCCAAGAAAAGACTGTGTTAGGTGGGTGTGTGTTTGTATGTATTGTAAAGTAGGTGTGTGTGTGAGGGGTTTGTATATATGGGTGTGTGAGGGGTTTGTATATATGTGTATATGTAAAGTATGTGTGTTTGTATATATGGGTGTGTGAGGGGTTTGTATATATGTGTATATGTAAAGTATGTGTGTTTGTATATATGGGTGTGTGAGGGGTTTGTATATATGGGTGTGTGAGGGGTTTGTATATATGGGTGTGTGAGGTGTTTGTATATATGTGTGTGTGTGAGGGGTTTGTATATATGTGTGTGTGAGGGGTTTGTATATATGTGTGTGTGAGGTGTTTGTATATATGTGTGAGGTGTTTGTATATATGTGTGTGTGAGGTGTTTGTATATATGTGTATATGTAAAGTATGTGTGTTTGTATATATGTGTGTGTGAGGTGTTTGTATATTTGTGTATATGTAAAGTATGTGTGTTTGTATATATGTGAAGTAGGCGTGTGTGTTTATGAATTGTGTTTATGTTTGCGTGATTGTCTGGCTCCTAAAAAAAAATGTCTGGCTCCTAAAATCAAATTAAATTTGTCAAGCCCTGACTTACACTTTTGGTGAAGAAAAGCTTGTTGGCCATAATATTAGCAGTAGTAGATAAGCAGTCTCTGAAAAGGATTTAAATTAACTTTATTAAAAGGAAACTAGATATTTATAGGGGTATTGAGGTCATGGGTAGTTTCATCAATTGATTTGCACCTTGCTGTCATATTGGCCACATTTGGCTCACATACTACATGTTTGACTGCTCTAGTTTATAGTTCCTCTAACTTCCAAACTATTCCTTCCTTCATAAGCTGATTAGGTTGCCCTCTCTTCTTTCTGGTCCATCCAGAGCTGATAGCACCACACTCCTCTTCTAGAATTAACTTCTAATTAACCCTCAAAGTAATGTGGTTACTAGCTCCTTCACTCTTATGCCAAAATGTATTAAAATATATTTTTTTTACGTAAAAATATATACAAATATTTGTAACTGTAAGTAAACCCATTGTCTCAAATTATTTTAATCTTTAGTTTTGGTAATTTTACAGCTACAAAAGGGAAGTGTGAAGTTGCCTTGCTCTGTGGTAATTGTTTGAGATATACCAATATATAACAGTAATGTAGGTAAGACTAATAGTGAGAACTTCCTGTCATAAAGAAAAAGACCAAGAGGGAAATCATTTGGTTCAAGAGACCAGGGCAAATATGGAGCCCCACAATCATTAATTATAGGGACTCCATCACCTAAACATGTACAGAGTAAACAGTCTAAAAAGAAAGAAAAAATGGCTTATAGACTGTTCTAGCAGAATTGTAAACAAAAGCATCTGATCAGTTTTCCTTTTAATTTGTTTATATTAAATGTTAACTTTAGTGTGGAGTCTGAAATCTGTTAAGAAATTATGTTTAAAGCATTTCAGTGAAGGTGAAAGAGAAATCTGAATAAGTTCCAGTATAATATGTGACTTTATGACCTCACTGAATGCAAAAGAGTCCAGGAGATGCAAAATGTTACCAGAACCCAGGGGAATTAATTATGTAACAACCGTCCACTGCCTGATTATCTATCAGTTGTCTGCGGTTTCTTAAGCTCTCATTAACCATCGTGGAAAAGCAGACCCCGTGTGATTTGACTTTTAGCAAGGGCACCATTCATACTGCTGGATCTGCATTTCTTTTAGTCATGCACTGCGTCAAACATTTCCTAGATTTTACTTTCGCATAATTCCTGGCTACGTTTTACATTGCTATTTTGTGTAATTTTACAATATATTGGTCACAAAATGGTTAGAATTCAGTCCTCCTTACAGTTATTTATGTATGAACATGCGGTAACATTTGTAAATCTACCAGCAAAAGGTAAAATTCAGCTTCTTTGACCAATCATATCTGCCCTCTGCTGGTATTAAATATTATTACCAATTGCTTTTAATTTCTCTATGTATGGTTGAAATTTTTTATAGTTACATACATGAAAAAAATGCAATTAATGAGAAGTCTAATCTGTTTCTAATGCTGTGTTCATATGATTGTACTTGGCCTTCATTCTAGGAGTCTAGTGTAAATTGTTTTTATTAATTTTCTTTGATTTATAAATTGGTGGAGGGGATTACAGGAGCTTAAATCAAATTATGCATTGTTTAGTTGGTGAACAAAATTATTTTCGCACAGAAAAATATTTGTATTTGGGATAAAAATGTTTTTGGTAGCAGTTTGCATACAATACAGGTCCAATTCCAGCTCTAAAGAACAATATCTGAATTCCAGAAACTTCAGAAGAGTCTTTAATATTCAGACCTTTAATGTAGTTATAACTGAAACTACTGGCATAAATATGTAAACACATATGATTATGCCCTTATTTGCCTAACTCTTTTCTGCAATTCCCCTCCTTTATTGTCTGGCCAGCTCTGAAAGGAAGAAAAGTAAAATGTAATGCTTCTAAATGAGCCTCAATAGACGGGTCATAAAATATTTAAGCTTATCACTTCATTGAGCATCTCTCTGTTTTTCAAATAAACTCTAGACCGAAAGATAAAGTCTTCAAATCAAAACTAGATTTGCTCTTTAACCACCCGATTTAAAAATTAATCTGGGGTTGCTTTCAGCAAAGCAGGACCAATATTGACCAATATTTATTGTAAATTAAGTGGCAATGTTTCACATTTATTGAGATACAGACTTATTGATCTGATTTTCCAGCACTCGCCTATGGGTTTCGGTCATTAAGCAACTTAGATAATATTGATGTAAATATTTCTTCAGATCATAATTAATCTATTGATATTACATCAATGAATTGTACATAACTGGATGTCCATAATGACTTATGTGGTACTCTGACTGGAGAAAAGCTGTAACATATATAGATAGTTACTTCTCAATCTTTGTTTTTTCACAGTGTAATCTACTAATCACATTAGTGTGAGGTTGCTGCCTGTGTCATATATGGGAACAGGGACAGGCAGGTCTTGTACACTTGATTGATATGTTTTTTTGGATTTGCTAAATTTCTGGCTCATTGTAGAGGGTTATCGATATTCTGTTAAATTTTGAAATGCATTCATTATTTTCATACCATCTTCCACAAAGTCCTTCTTGTGTTTTTGTACTTTTTAAGATGACAAGAATTGGCTTTTTTAGTATTAAAGTCTCTTTTATAACCTGACTGAAGGAATAATGGGAAATGGCCGCTCTCTCCCCATGCAGATGATGGGGGCAAAGGAAGGAAACTAGAAGGCATCGCATAGTTTTCAAATTCTATAAACCATTATCCTTGTTTAATAAAATAATTGGCTTTAGTCTCCAAAATAAATATGGCAGTTGTTCTTTAAAAACCCTTCACCACCATGGAATGTCCTGCCTGATTACAACCTGCGAGACATTCAGTGTTGGACCATAGAATGTATGAGTCATTGAACCCCCCCCCCCCCCCCCCCCGAGGGTTGTTGTCTTTATGTAGCCAAAAGTGTTTGAACAGCCTTAGTTGGTAACTGACCTCAAGACTGTCTGTCTAGTTTACGATGGAAGGTTTCCATGCATTGTCACAGGTATATGTGCCAGAAGGATGTAAGCACTAAACACCTTATGTGATCACTTTCACAAACAAAAATGATTCTCTGTAGACCTCGTACTGCTACTTGAAATAAACCTGATAGCCACTACTTTCTTAGCAGGACTAGAAAATGAGTACACCTCAGCATTTTCAGGTGCAACATCCATATCTAGTATTTTTAATCCATAAAGACTTGTTTTACTGTTCATTCTCCACTAGATGGAAGCAAGACATTCATTTTACAGCTTCGATCTAGAAATCTGTGTTAGTTTATCTTGTATTGTCCAGCAGGCTGTGCAGAGTACCTGTGATTTACCTTATGGCACAGTTATCTCCAGGAAAAGATACTTCTAGATAAGTCTGTCTAATTTATACCCACCATGATCTGGTACTAGAAACACCTATTTCCAGTTATTACGTCTCTGTGCTCTAGCAGAGCAACTGAAGCACAAGTTTCCTTAAATGTCAGCATGACGAAAATAGTTTATTCTTTTATTTTTTCAAAATGTGTTTTTTGCCCCATTTTCAAAACTTGCAGCAGAGGTTGATCTGAAGAGCTTGCATTTAGACTTTTATTACTTCTTGTTCCAGAGCTCTCCATTTTAAGGGAAATTAAATTAAGAGCATTGCGGTAGGAACAGAAAGCTAGTGTTTCACTATTCAATGTATTACAGGGACATTATTCTGTCAGTGACTGTTCTTTTGCCTTCTCGGAAAATCTATTTCTACCAAGTGTGCTGAGAAGACCCATTCCCAGGGGGCTAATAATCCCGATGGCAACCAACTCGACTTATATCTGATAAATAAAATGCCTGACTTCATGCCTTGCCTGTAACCTGTACACTTAACAGTGTAATGTTTCCAGAAGGCGTATATTGTGCTTTCGTGCTTGAAGGCCTTATTGGTTGTATGAAGTATCTGGAAGATGAAAGTGCACCTGGGAATTATTTTCCTGTACTGCCTAGCTGCTCTAATTAGCTAGTGGGACCAGGAGACAGTCAATGAAAGTTTATCTCTGATCAGTCTAATTGACAAGCAGCTGCAGCAAACTAAAGAGTGCCTTTGTGTAGTTGGGCTACTGGAAAGCTGCTATTCACTTTTCAAATGTGCATATTAATTTAGCGTGCATTTGTACACATCTCCATGTACACATACCCTTCTTTTTTTTTTTTTAAATATACAATTGTGTAACTTTTTGGCATAAAACCTGCTCTCCATAACTCTGATGGATTTCATATAAAGCGATCGTCCTGTTTTAAATGATACATTTTATTTAAAGGTCATGCTTTTCAGTGCACTAACTTGCTATTGCTAAAATATATAAATAAAGTTGGAATCTAATCTATGTATAATTATCACACTCTTCACATGCCCATTTAATTTCAACTTGTCCAACTAGTTATTTTCTAGGAGCCAGTCAAATAGTACTTCTATAGAGTTTGATTCAAAGCCATCAAAAAATGTAGGAGCCAGCAATAGGGATCATAGTAGCCGGGGCTTCCTGACTCATGGGATTTGTCAAACCCTGATTTTGAGGACACCATATTCATATCAATTCATAACTCTAGACCTCTTTTCTAAAAGCATTTACACATATGCATTTTTAATCCCTTGACGACAAAGGACGTGCCACGTCCTGGGAGAAACTCCCTTAACGACAAAGGACGTGCCTGCAGTGAATGAAGCGGTTTTCGCGATCAACGATTTAACAGTGCTGGTCTATTGCCTCGACATCGAGGCAATAGCCAGCACCGAAATTTCTATTTTGGGACCCCCACGATCGCCCCACGGAGCGATCGTGGGGAGCCATATTGACGGAGCATGCTGCTCCGTCAATATGGCTAAGCCCTCTGCCAGTCAGAGCTTCGGAAGTGAAAGTAACTTCACTTCCGTCGCTCTGAATATGCTACTTGACTGCCCCTAGTGGTAGTTTAGTAGCATTGCAATGGAAAATATTTAAAATACATATTTAATTAAAAACAGGTTATTTAGCTATATTAGCCTATAGGGTTAAAATTAAATATTTATTAGCATAAGGGATAGGGTTAAAATTAAATTAAAGTTAAAAAATATTAAGGGATATAATAAGGATTAGAGTTGGGGTTAAATTTAGTGTTGGGGTCAAAAGGTCACTATAGGAAAAAACCAAAAAACACTATTTTTGGTTTTTGCCCCATAACTCGCAAAAAAATACCGAAAAATATGGAAACATGCATATTTTTGAACTCGGGAGAACATTTAGAAACTATTTAGACGGGGTCTTTTTTAATGATTTTATTTGTGTAAATTATATTTTAGGTCAAAGTTAGAAAAAGTGGGTTTTGTAAAATTTTTCATCATATTTTATGATTTTTCTTTGTAGTAAATTATAAGATATGATGAACATAATGGTATCTAATGAAAGCCCTTCTTATGACGATAAAAACAACATATTTGTGTGGGTACAGTATGTGAGAAAGAAAAAAAATTACAGCTAAACACAAACACCCTAGAAATGTCCAAAACAGCCATTGTCACCAAGGGAAAGTCAAGGTGAAAAGGGGTTAAGAACTACATGAATTATTAATCTACTAAAAGCAGTTAAAACATGTTTAAGTATAAAAATGTATAACAACATGTTAAGGCAGTCTTGAACAAAAGATTGAGCCTAGGTGTGTGTGTGTGTGTGTGTGTGTGTGTGTTTGTGTGTGTGTGTATATGTATATATATATATAATTACAAATAGATAACAATAAAAGATGAGTAAAACCGATAAGCAGGGTGGATTCGATTTAAGCCGATTTAAACACAATTTAAATAGTTTAATAGGTTACTTACTCATATTTGCAGAACTACTTCAATAGTTTTATATAATTAAAACAATAACATTATATAGCAGCAATGGTTAACCTAAGTTACCTGTGGCACAGTTGGCATGCCAAGCCTTCTGTTTTTATTAAATATTGCATGATTATACAGCCTCACGTTACATAACTAAGTACTATTTGATGATTTGATGAATAACCTTTGAACTATAATTTATTTGAAGTGTTCAATCTTTTGATAAATTTTTACTCCAAGAGCATTTCATTATTCTGATTTTTTTAATTTTTTAATTTTTTTTTAAATCTTCAATTTTAATCCACCCTGCTAATGAGACTTTAAAAAATAAAATAAATAAAGATACCAGAGTATCGGTGACACTTTTAGTAAAAAGCCTATGCAAAAAAAAAATCCATGACCATTATGTTTACACTGTCCATTTTAGAAAACCAATTCAGATGTCATTATTTTAACGCTCAGGGTCCAAACAGTAAAGATTTGCAATTAGGTGTTTTTTTTTTTTTTTATGTCTACAAGTTATTGCTTGCTTTTGTTTACAGAGAATTCTAATAAATAAAAACAAAATATGCCTAGCTAGGTATTTTTATTTTGGTATATCTATATTGAGATATTGAGATATATATATTTATAGATATATATATATATATTTAGATATGGATATTTAAAAAATAAAGTTTTACTTTATTTTTTATATATTATGGGGTCATTTTTTTATGCTACCTTCATATCGCTTGCAATGCATCATTGCTTATTCTTTTCATTCTTGCCTCTGGTACAGCTCTGGCTCTCTAGGGAGAGAAGCACTTCTGGTCATGTTCAGTATCCAGCAAAATTTTAATTTCAAAATGTCTTGAGGCCTGTGTATATCAAAGCAGGAAAAAAAACAAGATACAGGGGTAAGAAATGTTGTATCCATAACATCTATGCCATCAAGAAAGAAAGCACCTTAAAACCATTTTTCCTTCATTTCATACTGCAGCATGTCACCCTGCACCCTTTAATCATCTGTAACTACCAAATGGCACTAAAAGTAAATGGAGACCTGCTTCCTCCTAAAACACATTTAAATAAAGAGAATTTTAGATCTAAAGCCTATTAGCAGGGATCTGTAAATTAAATTTAGTTCTTCCATGTTTTTATATCCACACTAGCGCATCAGTGGGGCTGACTCGTGTATCAGGTGTCTTGGCTATGTCAGTAGGCCTATATGATTTAGAAACAGCAGGAAAGCGAATGGTGTTATAGGGTGCCATGACAGTCTGCTGCATAACTATTGGTGTATGTTTAGTTTGTGATCTTAGTGAGTGAGTTGTATGCTTAGATTTGAGAGGCAGTTGGAGTACTTGGGAATCTGGGAACTAAATAGCCCTGTGGGATTTTTGCAGGAGCAAGTCAGAAGTGGTGATGGACTCATATGTAACATGAATTGATCCCTCCCCAGTGTTACTCTGCATGTTTAATGCAGGTGCAGCAGCTCTGATTATATAGACACGGAGGATATAAAGTTTTATGTTTTATTTAGTCACTTCCTGTGCTCTTTGAATTGAATATATTGTGTGGACTGTGATAGACTTAAAAAAAAAAAAAAAAAACTTTAGCTAGTGTGGGCAGCCCTGGTTCTTGCAAACTTCTGTATTTTCACAATGTTATTCTAGCTGTAAGTATTTTATATTTTAAGCAATGCAAAATGTAAAACATGCATTTCAAAGTACTTTGAAAGCACATTACTATGCATTGGTATTTTGAAGATGACTTTTGGGCACTAGACAGTCCCTTTAAACAATGACACTGAAGTACAACAGGCGGGAGGAACATTTTAAATAATGCACTACTTTAATTCATCTAGTCCCTTTTTAATTCATTTAGTCCCTTTTAAGCTTCTCTACTTTGCCATTAACACCTACCAGACAGTTTTGTTACACCATTGATGTGCATTGTTTTTCAATTAAATTTTTGTGTTATGATGCAAAATTGTTACACATTGCCTCAATTTATAATCAAATATTAAACAATTTAGTGGGCTTTTGTTCAGTTTTAGAACTTGAGTGATGCTTTTAATATGTTTCTTCTAGAAAATGTTATTTTTCCGAGCTATATTTGTGAAAGCCACACATTTTTATAGGGTAAAGATAAATTAAAACCAATTGTGACTTACTGATCCCCTGGCCCGTTTCTAAGATCTATTAAACCTTTCCAAGAGATTTGCTGCTTTAAAACATGCTTCCCTACGTGTGAATGTAATGGGTTTTATGAATGAAGTCAAGTCATGTAAAAATCTGTACATGCATGAGTGATCGGGGTGAGCTTACTATACCTGGCTCTGGCAGTCAGGCTTAAGATTGGTGATTGGCAGGGAAAGGCCACAGCAAGCATCTTAGTCACTGAAATATACTTAAACAGGAATATAAATTTAATTTTGGTTGCTTGTACAAATATGTGTTGAGCCCTAGCTTTGTTGTGTCTAATTTTAAACATTTACATGGCTCTTAATACAAAATCTAAAAATGACGGGCCGATATCACTGAATCTCCCTACTGTGTGAAAAGACTCTAACCGTGCTGCAATTCCACCTCCTCTACACAAGTTTATTATTCTCATTTGGTCACTCTCTGAAACTAGGATCATTAAACTATATTTTACACCTATTATTATTAGCAGCCTGACTGGTGTAAACCAGGTTAAAAACTGTCTGCAAATAGTGTGTAATCCATACAGAGACATTCCTGCTGTTGCATATACACATGAACAATAGTGTAGGGCATGCTATAATTGAGATATCCCATATCTGTGTTTCTGTCAAATGGTAGGACAGAAATAATTTATTTCAGGCCATGAGAGTTTAGACCAATGATACCGGTGTCCCTTGGGGTCACAACAGGGCAGGTTTGTCGGATATCCTCTCTACATCAAATTGAATCTGTCAAGTGACTAAACCAATCCTTTGACATCTATGCAGTGCTATTTCTTAAAGGACAACAATCGGCAAACAAAATGGCATTGTTGGAAAGAACACATTTTACTTACCTGGTAGTTGGTTGGATCTGACCAAAGATCCACATCCCCACTATTGCTTGGTGGTGGGCCCATGCACAATCACCATTTTGTTGGAGCCCTTCAACCAATCGCACTACTCGTGGCCACCATTTGGTTGTAGCCGGTCAGTCTATTTTATGACACCAGGTATGAGCGTCATCGGTCCAAGAAAACTCACAAAATGAAAGTCACAGACCTTCCATGTATAGAGGGGTAAGGGCTTTCAAAGTTGGTTTATTTATATTTCTGTATTCTAGACTTTCTTTGGCTGTTGTGTGTAAAATATCTTCTTTCCAACAATACCGTTTTGGATTTTTGACTAAAATTGTCCTTTTAACAAAATCTGTATTGTAAAAATTAAATACATGGGCTCTTGGGTGACTGCTTCCAACTCCATGTTAAGCAAATTACAAAAAGCATGCTTTCTATTCAGTCCATAATGGAAAATATATAGGAGTCTTAATTATAAGTATCATTTGCAGTGCTTTTCTTATTGTCCAAGCAGCCCCTGCTTCACAGCAACCTGTTATTGCAAGTATAACCAGTAACGGTTGTGCGTCATTCACAGATAATGTGAATCCAAGTTTATGTGAAGACTGGTTTTATTAACAGCGACGGCATTTAGATCCATTGACCATGGCTTGAAATGTACAAATGAGACCCCATGATACTTAGCTTCATGTCTGTAAAGCAGGGCCTGACAAATTTAATTTAGTTTTAGGAGCCAGCTAAAAAATTTAGGAGCCAGACAACTGCACATCACAAAATCATAAACGCACGGAGACAGTCGCATACACCCACCTCACAAACACAGCCAGTTACATTCACACACGCCACATACACAGCCAGTTACATTCACACACGCCACATACACAGCCAGATACATTCACGCACGCCACATACACAGCCAGTTACATTCACGCACGCCACATACACAGCCAGTTACATTCACGCACGCCACATACACAGCCAGTTGCATTCACGCACGCCACATACACAGCCAGTTGCATTCACGCACGCCACATACACAGCCAGTTGCATTCACGCACGCCACATACACAGCCAGTTGCATTCACGCACGCCACATGCACAGCCAGTTGCATTCACGCACGCCACATGCACAGCCAGTTGCATTCACGCACGCCACATGCACAGCCAGTTGCATTCACGCACGCCACATGCACAGCCAGTTGCATTCACGCACGCCACATGCACAGCCAGTTGCATTCACGCACGCCACATGCACAGCCAGTTGCATTCACGCACGCCACATGCACACAGCCAGTTGCATTCACGCACGCCACATGCACACAGCCAGTTGCATTCACGCACGCCACATGCACACAGCCAGTTGCATTCACGCACGCCACATGCACACAGCCAGTTGCATTCACGCACGCCACATGCACACAGCCAGTTGCATTCACGCACACAGCCAGTTGCATTCACGCACACAGCCAGTTGCATTCACGCACACAGCCAGTTGCATTCACGCACACAGCCAGTTGCATTCACGCACACAGCCAGTTGCATTCACGCACACAGCCAGTTGCATTCACGCACACAGCCAGTTGCATTCACGCACACAGCCAGTTGCATTCACACATCACATACACACAATTTTTGTGTTTTTAAAAGAACAAAAATATATTCGTTCAGTGTCCTCCCTCCCTGTGCTGCTTACCTCATTGCAGGGGAGGGGGACGTTTATGCTGGCGCCGGATCTTCTTTAGGTTCCTGCTAAGTGCCGTGTTGTCATGTGACACTCGGCACTACAGCGTGTTATGCGAGGGGGCGGAGCTTACAGTCTGTGTGATCCGCACAGTCTTTCCCCCCTCGCGCTGAAAGTAAAAAAAACGGATGGCAGCCGGCAAGGGCACCCTGTGACAAACGGCACCCGGGCGCCAGGTCTGATTTCCTGGTCGCCATGGCGACCTGGCGCACGGAGTTTGTCTAGCCCTGCTGTAAAGGCACAGAGTCTGCCTGCATGTAATCATCAAAAACATTATGTCAAGAAAGGACCTGTAGCATTTTTATGAGGGGCTAATTATTTAAGCCAATTTGACATTGTACAACAGCAAACTCTATGCTATGACATATGCAGACTGTGCAGGACTGTGGTGGTCCTGTGCTATATTAACCCTCCAGATGAGTGACATCATAGGATTATGTCCCTTGAGGATGGTTGACGATCCTGATAACGACTTGTACTCTGAAGCTCATTAGGACCACCCTAGCGATCAGCTGCAGGTCTCTACAGTGGGTTATGCTTTGTTAGATGAGGCCACTTTAAATGGTCTCAGCCTGACAGACTAAATATAACTAATGCTCAAGATGAGTTATGTTACGTTACGCCTGCACCATCACGTCACAAGGTCCCATGCGATTTCTACAGGGACCTAAATGGTCTGATTGGGTCTCTGCAACTGTGTGTCTGGCTCCTGATCAGTTTTGTTATTGGGGGGCCAAGAACACAAAAATGCTGTTCTTGGTGCTTTTGGCATCGTTACGATTTTAATTATTTTAAAGCGGTTTCTTTTTTTTGTCCCACTTTGGTCAGGGACCTCCAAGAAACTTGCACAGTTTGCTTATATCCCTAAGCTTATTTGGTTTTCGGTAGAAAGCAAATTATAACATCATAAAATGTCCCACTTGCTATGATGAAGTCCTTATGAAATATTAACAAGTCACAGTGATGGCCAAGGCAGTGTGTGTGTGTGTGTGTGTGTGTGTGTGTGTGTGTGTGTGTGTGTGTGTACATGTGTACCAGTAAAACTTAGACGGGGCCTATATTCTAGGTATAGCTGCTTATAGTCCAATTTTCCATTTAAAGGTACCTGCTCAATGAATGTGGGCTACAGGCTTCTTCTTTCTGTCTATTAATACAACCAAAAGCTGAGAAATACAAGCCCTTTTTATGGTAAACCAGTTAACCATACAGGGGTGTGATGTTGGGGATAGAAACAGTGTGTATACTTTTGATATTCTCCTTTTTATAATGCTGTGCTAACGTCAGTTTGAAATATTTTAACTTTTTTTCATAATAAAGGTCTTTTTTTTTTTTTTTTCTTTTTAAATTCTTTTCATTTATTTTTCAAATTTAACAAATATTCCAAGACTAAGATAATGAGACCGGATGAAAGCATTGACCAACATAATAACGATACTTACAGTACAATGGTACATCAAGCCATATAATATAACAAACAAAACAACAACAACAACAAAAAAAATTAAGGAAGACAAAGGAAGGGGAAAAGAACGGAGTAGCAGGTGGGGAAGGAAAGGGAAGCCGGGTGTCATTGCCCTGGTAACATATTCGCTAATGCCCACTAGAATTGGCGGGGCTGGGTTTTGGTTTCGTGGGAAATCACTCCAGCCAGGGTCCCCAGATTGAAATGCATCTGTTGGGAGAGTCGCGGAGGTATGCGGTCAGTTGGTCCATCTCCACAACGTCTTCCAGCAGGGTCTTCACAGTACTCGGGGTGGGGATGGTAGGTTGGTTCCAGACTTGAGCGAGAGCTCTACGCCCAGCAAGGTATATTCGGGATAGCAACAAATTGTCATATTTTGTGAGGCCGTCCAGGGGTTTGGAAAGTAAAACCTAATATGGGTCGGTTTGTGCAGCAGTTCAGCAGCGAACTTGTGACTTGTTTCCAGTAGGCTTGAATTTTTGGACAGAACCACCATGAATGGATGTAAGTTCCAGAGGAACCACATTGCTTCCAACATAGAGGAGAGGGTATGAGATGCATTTTCGCTAATTTAGATGGGGTGGTATACCAGTGAAGGAGGGTTTTGTAGGCTTGTTCTTTGTGCAACACACATATGAAAGGATATCTTTGAGGTGGCCTCCCAGATGCTAGTCCAGTCTTCTCCGTTGAGGATTTGGCCATCACGTTTATTCTTTAAGTTAACATTGAAATATTGCAGAGGTGTTAAACTAAGGAAGACTATAACTCCTTTACTCCACCTCCATTCTCTCCTGACAAAGCATTGTGGGAAATGTACGTCATCGGCAGCTGGAGAGCCACAATTTTACACCCCCGGAAATACTGTCATTATCAGTCTGTTAATCAGATATTAATACAGCTAAGCAGCCATCATAACACAGGGCTTGTGATCCACGGATTTGCATTGCGATACAAGCGGGTTCACAATGAGTTCTGGGATATCGCTAAACACCTGCCTTCCAAGTGGAAGAAAGATTTGTGCCATGATAAGAGCATAAACTCCCCCCTCTATAAGGCGATGAGTGCTATAAGATGTGTCACCTGTATATGGTATAGTCATCTAATATATGTTTTGATTTATTTACTGATTAATTGCATTTGTTTCTGTATGTGTTTGGAAAATGTACGTATAGTTTCTTGAACAACTTTTTCACAAAATAAGTTTAATTAATGACATTACTCTCAGGGAGGCACTGAATAAATATGTGAAATCAATTAGCACATTCTAAATCTTGAGTCAAGGGAAAAAACAGAATAAAGTATGTTCATTGACTTTAAATCAAAGGGCAAATAATTCACTAGAAAAAAAACTTTTAAATACATTTAAATTAGCCATTATCGTAAGCGAACCAAAGAACAGATGGCATAGCTTGTGTGTAAAATTGTCTGAGTTGTATAAAAGAGACCAAGGAATGGAGATAAGTCATAGGAATAGCATATCTAATTGAAAAGCGAGAGATCAGATATTTATAAACTAATCTATTAGGCATTATGGCTGCTTTTCTCATATTGGAATATAATATGTAGGGAGCTAGGGAGATCTCCACTGATAGGGTGTTTTATCTATTCATGGTGATAAAATAATACACATTTATGTAATGGCCTATATTAAAATCCTCATTTTATGGCTGTATGCTTTGTTCTCGACTCGGGAGGTAGTGTGGGAAAGAATGTGTATCGGTGAATGACAGATTTTGCTTATGAAAAATGTTTGAGTCATACAGTGAAGTAATGCAGCCCATCATTCCAGGCTAGCATTAACTTCTGTTTGAACAGTTATTAAATGGGAAAAGTCATTTCAATGCAGAAAGGGATATAATTATGATTTATCTGATCCTGCTGCTTGCATTACATTTTAATAAGCAAAGAACAGTGAATCTAAATATTGACATTCCTTGTCCCTCCTTCTTAGTGGGGGGGTATTTTGAGGCAAATGCTTTTATTTAAAATGTATTTAATCTAGAGCACAAAATAAAATCCAGATTACTCCCTGATATTCAACTGGTAAACATCATGTCCTGGAAATGTACTTTGTGCTCTGGTTAGTTTGTTAGAACAGGTATTTCTATCACTTTTATATTACAATCCAACATGAGGACTTAAAAGGACTGCCATTATGTCTAATAATATGTGAGAAATAAAAAGCAACATAAGAGTGACTTATCCACTGTCAGTTGCTAAAATAAAGCAGCGGGTAGCTCTACTAACACAGGAGATGAGGAATGGCTCCTGATGATCAAACTAGAAATGGGTAACCCTACAAGTTTCAACGCAGACAGGTTGGAGTAGACATTGGTAAGAAATGGCATTCAGATCGGATCTCTTCTGGTGTGTGTGTAAAAAGATCACTTGATATCATACTGTTTGAAGACCTGAAACAATAACCAGGAATAGAGTCTGAGTGCATCACACAGTATCACGATAAATCCAAATTAGAAAAATACATGTTAAAGCAATGTTATGAAAAGGAAGACATTTTATCTACTGAGACTAAAACTGAAATGAGACGACAAAGCCAGGCAACTGTCCTTATGAGACGAAAAGCATATTGAAAGGTGGGGGCAGAGAAAACTACAAAGAGGAATGATAAGTTGGGGGTAGAGGGTATCCCCAAAAGTGGGGGCACCGGCAGCTCGAGAGGGGCTACTCAAAGATGGGTGTCTGGGCCGTGCTTTGGACAGCCAGCATAATGCCTCTTTTCCCCACTCATGGAGCCTAGAGGCTGTGCCCCAAGGGGGAGGTGGGGGTTGATCCAACAAATTACTTAGCTGGACAGATGGACCATCAAACATTTAGGGTGTCCACACAAAACATGTATTGAAGAAAAGAACATTTCTATTTGGAAGGGAAGACTTTTCGTCATAAGATCCTGTCCGATTGAAGCAGAAAAGTCAAGTGCATAATATATTTAGATAATGGTGAAAGTCAGCGGTAGAATAATGGAAAATCTCTCGGTGGGCATAGGAGTCAGTTTTTTTAACACACAATTCAGCTCAGGGGTTGACAAGTAGATTCTTGGTCAGAAATTGCAGGATATCCAGTTCCCGAATGAATTTTGAACTATCCAGTAGATCTTCTATAGTAAGATCCCCTTCCATATGGTAATGCGCTAGTGTCTATCTGTATTTTATATCCTGTGAGCGCAAATGAGATGTTAATGGGGCCATTGGCAAGAGTGAAAGTTGGCAAATAATCCAGGACCCAAACAGACGCGCCGTCATGAGTGACCTGTCCTATCTTAAGACTTATGAACAATCGTGCTGATTCATCCGATAGAGATGACCATTTACATACTACTTCTCTGCAGGCTTCCGAGAAGGCTTGACGAGCCTTTCTAATCCTGAAAAGGTCCAGAACAGTCGTATTATCGGCTGGTAGCTTCAAACCAGTAAGTAATTTCAAAATATAGGGCCGGAGAGCAGCGGGCCCAATCGCCTCCGGTATTCCGCGAAAACTGACGTCTCATTTTGGCTTCAAGGAGTGCCACCTGTCTACTCAGGCGGCTGACTTGTCGGGTCAGGGTTGAAGTTAGCTAGTCAGTCTCTGTTTGTTTGCTAGTATTGTTGCCGCAGAGGTACATTCCGGAGCGGTAATTTTCGGTTGAATAGCCCCCAATTCGGTTCACAAGGTATGTATGTTGGTCTGGAAAAAGTTCTTTATATTGTTCTTAGTAGCATATTGCTCACCAGGAGCATCACCAGGCTTCTTGGCAGGGCTGCTCGCTTGGTAATTCCTCTATGATTCTTCCGATGAGGAGTCGCTAGCGTGCTGGGAGGGAGTGAAAGGCTACGTCGCTACATTCAATAGGGGCCTAGTCGTCCTTGGCAAAAGGTCACCAATATATTTGACTTACGGCTGGGTTGAGGCCCATCAATCTTCTTATTCCGTTTTACCCCATTGTCCCTACTCCAGGAATATGTTGAATTTTGGCCGGATTGGCCATATATTAGTCCGTTTATAATAACAGCATGATAAGTTCAGCCGATCTGCGTCTGTCCACCATCACGGTTAGCCCTGCCCCCAGATTTAATATTTTTGACTGCCTTCTGAAAATGCATGCCAATGCATTTCATGCAAATAAACATACTTTTCCCATTCATTTATTGGAGCTTTTCTCTATAAATCCCTCAACTTGTGTATTCCCAATTGTGATTGAGAACAATAACTAATAATGCAAAATGATGATCTCCGTTAACCAGATGAGTCCGCAGAGGGAATCTAACTTTACATACGTTGTCTATTGCGTGGAAATGCATCAGTTATGAGAATGTGTATTAAATCGATCAGTGGTGTCTCCTGTTTGTGACATCGCTTGATAGGTCTCTTTACCCCCCATCAGGGAAAAAAAATGTTTCAGAAGCGGTAATCTTTTGTTTTTACGAGGGGGTTAAAAGTAATATCGGGAAGTATTACTTTACTAAGAGGGCAGTGGATGTATGGAATAGCCTTCCAGCAGAAGTGGGAGGTAAACACAGTGAAGGCGTTAAAGAATGTGTAAGATGTGTCACAAGGCTATCGTAGATATAAGATACGGCCAGGGACTAATAAAAGTATTTAGAAAATTGGGCAGACACTGCCGACACAAATGTTTCCTTGCAACTCTCAAAGAACAAATTTTCTATGACAGTGGTTTCTTAAAAATAATATTCACTTTCATAAATGGGGGAAAAAGGTTTAGTGAATATTAAAATGTAACGTAATCCAGAACAAGGATTCGAATTTGGCTTTATCCTCTCTGTGTGAATGAGTTGTTTTCAGGATCAACAAAAAGTGGAAAGTAACGTAAAAGCTATGAAACTATTTTACAGCAGGAAGCAAAAAAACTTCAATGTCCTTTTCAATGTAAAGCTGTAGGAGAGTGTAAAATGATTTCTAGTAAAAAATAAGTGTATTTCATCTATTAAAAACCTGTACAACGAGTTTAACATGTTCATGACAATCACAGGCTGCATATGATTGCTGTGATCTTCACAGCTATCATATGCCCCGGAAGAGCTATGAGCAGGCTCTGGAAGACTTTTCTGGCAGTCCTGGGTATGAGCTCACCTGCTGCTAGTTGTGATTGTATTTGTGTGGGTGTGTATGTGTATAAATACATTACAGCAGTCCATGATGTCTAATTGCATGACATTTCAGTGAATGAATGATGACTGCCACTGACCTGCTATTAGCTTTTACAAAAGCAGGAACCATGCAGTGATTGACTACTGCAATTTAATCCATGAAGGAAAAAGTTATGAAAATACTTTGGGTTTTTC
Organism: Pelodytes ibericus; assembly: GCA_036172795.1. Lineage (NCBI taxonomy): Eukaryota > Metazoa > Chordata > Amphibia > Anura > Pelodytidae > Pelodytes > Pelodytes ibericus. Next base: position 119,132,902 of record CM069861.1, on the reverse strand, counting down.
TGAGGAAAAGCTTAGTTTTGTACATGAAGGCCTCCTTATCACTTTTGCATCTTTTCATATCTCTTTTTGAGTCTGTAATTTTAACCTTCCAGTGCCAGCAAAGTGGCAATTAAAATTATCCCAGTTCATTTTAGAATACCGCCCACTGCTATCTCCTAACTTTTTAAAAATGCACAACAGAGTTTAAATGTTGTGCCAAATGAAGATGATAAAAAAAAAAAAATATGTATTTGTACCGGTTTGCAGATTATTTAACTAGAGCTATCTTTCTGATACAGAAAATTGATGTTGAGGCATCCAGCAACACAGGAATTCCAAACCTTGTTGATACAGGAACGCTTCCCTGTTCGATTGTGGGCAGCATATTGGAAGGCAGCATGCTTTTCCAATATGGCTGTGGAAGTGATCCGTGATTACTCTCTGGTGTTTAACATTACACAAAAAAAAAAAAAATAGGTTGAATTGGGGGTTAAGGTTAATACTAGAGTTGGGATTAAAAGGTCATTGTAGAAGAATATAGTAAGGGGGGGGTGGAAAGATTTTCAGTTATTGCCCCATAACTTACAAAAACAGAATAAAATGTAAATATTAGATATTTCTAAACTCAGGACAAATATTTGAAATCGTTTCAGCAGGTTTTTTTTTAATAGCATTTTGTAGAAGTGTGTGTTTTTTTTTGAAAGTCTGATTATACGATTTTTTTTTTATTATATTAGATTCAGATATGATGAAAATAATGCTAAAAAAAAGCCCTCTACATCTAAACACACACTGCAGAAGTGTTAAAACATCCTCTGTCACAAAGGGTAAGACAGTGAAAATAGTCTGGTCACCAAGGGCTAACTATATCACTTCAGAGGATGTTTAGATATAATAATGTGCAGAATGCTAAAGTTTTATTTTTAAAATATAAATTACTTTGTCTTGGCGACACAATTGAGAAAGACAGCTATTTCTGTTTTCCATTGGTGTAGATTTCTACTTTCAAAGTAGCAAGTTTACAGTTTTAAAATGTTACCGCTTGAGAATATTCTACGGAGAGAGACAATATGCAGTTTCCGTGGAAATATTATTGGCGTGTCTAGAAGACGAATCATTTTATTTATTTATTTATTTATTTCCCCCTTAGCGCTGATGGTTGCAAACGTAAAACCGTTCTGAGCTTGAATATTCATATATACAAAAAACAAAAATTTTAAAATGGCTCCTTCTGCATCTCTTCAAATGTCCATTATCATTTGTGACTTGCCTAATAGCAAGTCTTCTCACATTATTATTTTTTCTCTTTTATAATCGTGTTGATTTATGAGGGACTTTATTTTCGTAATTTTTTTTTTATTAGACTTAAAAACACCAAAAACAGATTTCACCTCATGAATTCCTTGACCAGAAGTAAAGAGAGCATGATTTTCTTGAAAAGGAACTTGATGTTAGATATTTTAAAGGAGAGTTCCTATAAATGCTATGCAGCTGAGGGATGTCGGTGCACAATAGCAGATTGTCTCAGCAGGGCCTCCTCTTTTCCTTGGAAACCTGGCTAAGTGATCAATTGTGTTGCAGCCCTGCAGTAGGGAACTTGTTTGGAATTCAGCTATCTATTTAGATTTAATGGAATCCACAGGTAACTTCACAACCTGTGATTAACCCTTTAGGTCTTGTTTCTCATGCACTTTGTTATTCTGACTTGTTTCCAAACTGGAGTTCTTCAGTAACTGGCTTTAAGGAAAGTGAATTGGGCTCTCCAAGGTTTAAATGGGTGCCCTTATTAATTGAGAGAATTTTTTTTTTAAGCCAGTTACTAATTGTATTGCATAATCTGTATTTTATATTTATAAATCAGGAGGGCACAGAATCAGATGGAGCTTCTTGAAAAATAAACACAACCATCATGTGAAATGGGAATAAACGGAAATGAAATACTTGCCAACAAATGCAATAGGTGTCTTGAAAATAGCTCAAATATCTTCAAAAATACTTTAATCTGTAATGAATGAAAACACATAGGCAGACCCTGCAATTAGTCAGTCAGCAGGAAGTGGCGCTGGAGATGATTGGCAAGCAAAACAGTCCAGAGATACAAAGATGCAGGAACCGACGATCTCACCAAAGAGAAGACTTTCAATGTGCTTTGCTGGCACTATAGACACTGCTTTCATCATAAGTGGAAGATTACCCCCTGATAGAGGTACAAGGAGCAAAGAGGGCTCAATAAGATGCTTCATTTATATTCTTTCATGAAGGCATTTCTATTTAAAATGCCTACACTTGATGTAATCTTTCAGTTTAAAGGGACATTCCAACTTGTTTAACCCTTGCTTCCTTCAAGGAAGCAAGGGTTAAACAATACATGTCCCGTTCTTTGAAAGTAAATCCAACGTATATCTTAATAGATACATGTGGGTTTACTCTCTGCTGTCTCCACCAGTTCCCGCTTTGACAGCCAAATGCAAAGGTCTCTCGCTGCTAGCGCAGAGAGCCCCTTGTTTTTGCATGGGATCAGCAGTGGGAACCCAGTTAACGTCCCCCCTGCTTATCCCATGCAAAAAAACGAGGGGTTCTCTGTGCTAGCAGGGAGAGCTGGTCTGCGACCAGACGGCTGCCTGCCTCCTATAGAAGCATGGTAGCTGTCAGTCAGAGGATAAACTGGCATGTACTACCAAAAGTACACACCAGTTCATCCTCATACGAGGGACAATAGACATTTCACTTGTGCTTCTATATTTGAAGCACAAGTGGAAAAAAGTTTAGTGTCCCTTTAAACAGAACTTATTTTTTGATGCCAGTTGTCCATTAAATGCTTTACAATACATAACTACATTGGTGTGTGTGTGTGTGTTCAAATGTGTGTGCTTTTATTTGAGTTAAATATTTAAACAACTGGTGTGTCTAAAGCACATTGACCAAAGACTAATTATATTTCAACCTAAGGTTATTTGGTAATTATCTTCATTAGGGATGCCTCATAATGCATATGCAATAGAAAAGTGTTTGGCTCTTCTTTGTCTTTTACTGCTGTAAAATTGTTATATTTGACCCTTGCCACTGGTAATGAAGTTTATTTTTTGCCATTTTGATATTAAAACAAGATTTTATTCAGCTCCCTGCTGTGCTCCAATTGTAGTTTATATTGTGCACAGATGGTTAGATGTGAGCACTGTAATAACCTGCAGTCATCAATATTTTGTGGGGGGAGGTTTCTAGCCAATTTAATCATTTGGCTGCCAACAGAGTAGAGTGGTGAGGCCCTTATTAAGACAACTCAATTCTACCTCCTTGTACTTGCCAACCATATTTGGTGTCCTGGGAAGCAGTGGGATTGTGTCTAACATAGGCGTGGTTACATGAGGTCATGCAACATTGCATTACTCAGCCCAACCAGTACAGATATCCGGTGTCTGGAGCTCATTTCTTCATGATTAGGCAGTCTTTCAGACCTACATAGTGTAAACGCAATGCTGTCTGTACATGCATATACATTAATTAAGCCAATATGAGTGTCATTTCACAATACAGATAAACAAAAGTGCGCTATATACAAAAACTGTGAAAATACAATGGTGTCAACACCTTTAAATAGTAAAGTTATATCGTTGGGAACCTGCCGTTGGCATGTCAGGTTAATGGGGCTAGACACTGTATAAACTGTTGTGCACTTGCATTCTGTGTGTGTGTGTGTGTGTGTGTGTAATTTTCAACCTGTGGCAAAATCCTAAAATATTTTTGAAAATAGATTTCTGGATAAGAGAGTCAACCTGTACCAGTAGCTCACCCAGTCTACCCATTTATTCCCTGTTAGCTGAAGTGCTTCATGTGTGTTGCCCTGCAGACTTCAGAAAACCATTATTTTCTACCGCTACCTTTTTATCATTTTGTTCCTTGTTATTTACTTAAATGTGTGGTCTATCTTAAGCTGCTGATGTGGAGGGCCCCAGTTTCACACACCTGTGGTACAGCATAAAGAACTGGTACACATTTTTATTTGATCTTTTTTTTTATAATAATTTCCAGACTTTGGCATTGTGATATAATATAAGTCATGATTATAAATTTGGCAGAACTTTCCACTGGAAAGCTTCAAGAGATCCTTGTTACACAGCATTACTTCCATTAATCTCCATGTAGAAATTGCTTTGTTTCCCACTTACTCTGTGACTAGGCACATTCAAATTTATTTTGGTTATTAGGAAGTCATTGCCATCAGTATAAATTAAGCCATTTATTATTTGTATTGTTTCTCATTCTTTTACAAGTACACATCTTGTAGTATGTTGCCTTTGTTTTCAGCTCCCCTAATACCATATTTGCTTGAATATAAAACAACCCTGAAATGCACTCATAGAGCTTATGGTCTTGGACCCCACTCTTTTCGTTATTGCCAGCACCCACAGGACATGCCACAGCACCCACTTTGCGCACCCTGGGCATGACCCAGCCCAGAGCTCGACAAACGCCAGGTCGCCATGGCGACCAGGAAATTAGACCTGGCGCCTGGGTGCTGTCAGCCTCATGGTCCCCTCGCTGCTGCCATCCGATTTTTCCGCAGCGCGAGGGGGACTGCAAGCTCCGCCCCCTCGCGCAACGCATGTGAGTGCCGGGTGTCGTCACGTGACATCCTGGCACTCAGCACGCTGACCAACGGAGATAAGCAGCAGCATGAATGTCCCCCTCCCCTGCAATGAGGTAAAGCAGCAGGGAGGGGGACACTTCAAGAAGAAACCCCCAAGAAAAGACTGTGTGAGGTGGGTGTGTGTTTGTATGTATTGTAGTACAGTAGGTGTGTGTGAGGTGTTTAGCTATTTGTGCATATGTAAAGTAGGTGTGTGTGAGGTGTTTGTGTATATATGGGTATATGTAAAGTAGGTGTGTGTGAGGTGTTTGTATATATGGGTATATGTAAAGTAGGTGTGTGTGAGGTGTTTGTATAAATGGGTATATGTAAAGTAGGTGTTTGTATATATGTGTATATGTAAAGTAGGTGTGTGTGTGTGAGGGGTTTGTATATATGGGAATATGTAAAGTAGGTGTGTGTGAGGTGTTTGTATATTTGTGTGTATGTAAAGTAGGTGTGTGTGAGGTGTTTGGATATTTGTGTGTATGTAAAGTAGGTGTGTGTGAGGTGTTTGGATATATGTGTATATGTAAAGTAGGTGTGTGAGGTGTTTGGATATATGTGTATATGTAAAGTAGGTGTGTGTGAGGGGTTTGTATATTTGTGTGTATGTAAAGTAGGTGTGTGTGAGGTGTTTGGATATATGTGTATATGTAAAGTAGGTGTGAGGTGTTTGGATATATGTGTGTATGTAAAGTAGGTGTGTGTGAGAGGTTTGTATATTTGTGTGTATGTAAAGTAGGTGTGTGTGAGGTGTTTGGATATATGTGTATATGTAAAGTAGGTGTGTGTGAGGTGTTTGGATATATGTGTATATGTAAAGTAGGTATGTTTGTATATATGTGAAGTAGGCGTGTGTGTTTATGAATTGTTTTTATGTTTGCGTGATTGTCTGGCTCCTAAAATCAAATTAAACTTGTCAAGCCCTGACCCAGCCAGTCTTTTGGTAGGTAGCCGGATGTCTGTGTTGCTGCTCAGGTGCACAGACAATCGACATTGCTGCTCTCTCACGCTCCATGTGTGGTCTTCAAAGAGGCTGGTGAGGGGGGATTCGATTGGTCTCCGCTGTCACCGCCTCTGCCGGCAAGCTTTTAATTATTAATTTATTTATAGCAGCTTGTGAAAGTTGTATGGCCGGTCACCGACGGATGGCAGGACTTGACCCTGATTTAAAGGACAACCCCAAACATTGGATAATAATTTAGGAAGAAAATAAAACTTCCCTAGAGGAAAAAAACTTTACTAATAAATAATCACATGTAAACTGTTTTTCATTTGCTTTGGGGGAAAAAAAAAAAACATCTTATATTCAAGCAAATACAGTTTTACATGATTTCCCTTTTAAAATGGCTTTTGGATAGCTGAAATATGAAAGTACAGGTTCACAATTGCCTTGCTTAAAAAAAAAAAAAAAAAAAAAAAAGCCCACCATAGAACTGAAACACAAAAACTGTAAAACACAAACATAACCTTCTTAAATATTTCATATAGACAGTTACGTGTTCTATCGTCTTAGCGTATGAATGAATGTGTTTTATCATTGACCCTTTTCAGGTTCTATAAAGCAAAGAAAACATGGCTACCATAGCTCACACTACATTGTGTAAAATAGCGGCGTACTTCATTAGTATTTCAAAGTAATGAGCCCAGCATTTTGTTTATACAACTAAATTTCCTCATCTTAAAACTAGTGCAGAAATCACAAATCCTATCCACAACAATTTAGGTGCCGCTCTGTGGAAAGACATCTACAAGGTCGTACAAGTACTGGATCTGTGATTGACATTAGATGGCAGCTATTCCTTTCTATAATGAGAGAACACCTAAAACCTAACAAATAGACTTGGAAAATTATCTTGTTTAAATTCAATTTTCAGCTCAATCAAATAAGTCTGAGGGCTGCTTCTGCCATTCCTAGTGGAATTGCAAAGGAGAGAGGTAATCTATTAAACGTAAGTCCGATGTTAAAAAGTCCTTCACAATATTTGTTCATTTCAGACGTTGTACTAGGAACCAAATAAGTAGTCAGGCAAATGGTCCTATTTATTTATTTGAAGAAAATAACTTGGATTCCTTTTCAGCCTCTGTAGAAAATAGGACGGGATTAAAGGGACACCTCTACTGTTAAATGAAAGTATGCTGTGTGATAATAAAGTTTCGGTTAAGCAGCTAATATATTAACCCTTTAGTGGCTGGACTTTTTGAAAAAGTGTGGTTCTGGACTATGGCCATTTTTAACACTTCTGTGATGTTTGTGTGTAGCTGTTGTTTTCCTCTTTCACTGTAGCCACACAAATTATATATATCTTGATAGGATATAACAAGATAAGAATATACCATTATTTTTTAGATACCATTATTTTGATCGTATCTTATCTATAAATAATTTAGGATGGAAGATTGCAAACTTTTATAGATCTACAAAAGCTAATGAAAAATCCTGCTAAATAGATTCTAATATTTGTCCTGAGTTTAGGGAAAAGACAAACAAAAAAGCCCTCCCGGCGGTCTACACTTTGTATAGAGACCGTGATCCAGTCTGCTCTGCTTCCGCTCGGTCTCCGCAAGCGGAGCCTGAATGTCGGGAGATGGCAGCCCACTGTCTTTTTAGTACTTTGCGGTCTATAATATCTATTTACAGCGTTATTCCAGTTGTCAACCATCTTCATTGTGGTCTGCTTACACCACCTCTCTTGCACTTACTTTCACTTCTCTGAGTTTAGGAAGTTATAAAGCACTACATGTACAAGTAATAGTGCTTTTTTACCAACTATTTTTCCAGAATTACCTTCAGTGACATTGTAGCCCTAAGACAGAGTCAAATGTTTTTATTTATTTTGTCTTTAGAAATTCTAGTTGCTGGTGGGTACTTGAAAGAGATTGGCAAGGTGCCAATACGGTAACTAGTCTTTCCTTGCCCATTGGCTGTCACAGCGATCAGACATGAAGGAGTCCTCTACAGACCAGGCTGGAGTACCTCTGTCCTGAGGCACAGAGCCATGTCTGTTATAGCCTGATTGTGGTATGCCAGCAGGCATGCCACGATCTGAACTGCAGGACATGACAGGCACGGTTTGTTACAAAGTGGTTAAATAATATTTTTTCACATTTATAGTGTTAAGCAATCTGCTGATCAACCAGATGGAGATAAATGCCCTCTGAAGGGAAGCCATACATATTTTAAGCAAATAAATGTTCAAACACTTTTCGGTGTCATGGTATGTAACATCGGGTATCTGAAATTAAACACACGTTTAGTTACTTTGTATATTCTTATCTATTGATGGGTCTTACAGTATTGTCAATTGTGACTTGGTAGTTAAAAAATACGGGAATTACTTCATCTAAAATTTGTAAATGGGATGGACAAGTCATAAAAAAACAATAAATAAAATATAAATGCTGCCATTTTTCATCATAGTTTTCCATGGGATAGGCTTGTACACCAGTACGTGATAATGTACTATTTTTATGCAACCAGATAAGCCTAGATTTCCACAATTACACATTTTCACTGAGGCTCTGGAGTGAAGAAAGAAAGGCCGCTTCTATACTGCAATAAATCATTTTGTAGGGTATTCTCCTTTTAATACAGGGCTTGACAATACCCAGGAGCTTAGGGACCCATGGCTCCTAAAATGCCTACTGCTCTCGCCTAACTTTTTTTTTTTTGCATGTACCTTATGGAAGTAGCTGACTCCTAAAACTATATATTCTCTTGGCTGGCGCCTGCGTTAGACTGATTAGCTTCTAAATCTATACATATTTGTCAAACCATGTGTTAACTACCGTATTTATCGGCGTATAACACGCGCCGGCGTATAATACACACCTCATTTTAAGAAGGAAATTTCAGGAAAAAAAACTTAACTTAAATTTCAAATAAAGAACTTTGAAGCCCAATATGCCATTTAATATGCCAGGATATTGCCCCCAATATGCCATTTTAATATGCCAGGATTTTGCCCCCAATATGCCAGGATATTGCCCCAATATGCCATTTATAATGCCAGGATATTGCCCCCAATATGCCATTTTAATATGCCAGGATATTGCCCCAATATGCCATTTATTATTCCATGATATTGCCCCCAATATGCCAGGATATTGCCCCCAATATGCCAGGATATTGCCCCCAATATGCCAGGATATTGCCCCCAATATGCCAGGATATTGCCCCCAATATGCCAGGATATTGCCCCCAATATGCCATTTTAATATGCCAGGATATTGCCCCCAATATGCCATTTTAATATGCCAGGATATTGCCCCCAATATGCCATTTTAATATGCCAGGATATTGCCCCCAATATGCCATTTTAATATGCCAGGATATTGCCCCCAATATGCCATTTAATATGCCAGTATATTGCCCCCAATATGCCATTTAATATGCCAGGATATTGCCCCCAATATGCCAGGATATTGCCCCCAATATGCCATGTAATATGCCAGGATATTGCCCCTTAGTATTCCACCCTCCTCCCCCCCTTCCCCAGACCCCAGTACTTACCTGGTTCCTGCTCTGTCTCCTGGTGCTTTGAAGGTGCGTGGCTGTGAGGGAAGCGTTGTGAGCTTCCCTCCAGCCGCGCGGAACAATAAAGTTTGTTTAAAAAAAACACACTTTATTGACCGCGCGGCTGAAGGGGAGCTCACAACGCTTCCCTCACAGCCACGGACCTTCACAGCACCGGGGGACAGAGCAGGAACGAGGTAAGTTTTAGATTTTATTTTTTTTCCCCAGCCACCGATCGGCGTATAACACGCACACATCATTTGCTCCCTATTTTCAGGGAGAAAAAGTGCGTGTTATACGCCGATAAATACGGTACTTTCATGACAATGGCCGTACATGTACAGGCTGCCTTTAAAATTGTGCAATCGTGGATTTTTTTGCGGCGTTCACACTATCTCTCTGGCTTTCCTGAAAGCTTCACAAGTGACGGCTATCCAGGAAAGAAAAATAAAAAATCATCACTGACCTATCAATCACGCCCCTCAGCCTATGCAAATCGGGTGAGTGGTGTTTCAGGCTGCCTCAGATGGAGACAAAATCTGAAACACCCAGAAAAGGGTCTGTCTTAGCCTGCAATAGCTGAGACAGGCTTTCTCAGCCATTGATGGGGATTTTGTGACATGTCTAGAGACATATCACAATCCATTGCAATCCTCCCCCAAATTTGGGGGGATGGATGGGGTCAGTTGATCCTGGTTACCTTAACAGTTAGGCAGACCAGGATTAACCATTATTTTTTGCATTTATTGATGTGATCTATGTTAAAATCAATCACATTGATCACATGCAATAAATGGAAAAAATACAGTAAATGACAGTGTTGTGTGAACACTATTAACATCCTTCTCTCTCACTGATACAATTTGATCTTGTATCAGAGAGAGAGAAGATATATACTGACCCAGAAAAAAAAACACATTTCCCCCCATTTTTACACTCCTTATTAACATTTATACAGTGTACAAAGGGTTAAGGCTTAAAAAATGGTCTCAAGTGATAGCCCTATCTGTCCTTACAAAAACAGTAAATGATATAGGGGAATTAATTTAAGATGCAAGCAGACGCTTTTAACTAAACGCACACAGCTAAAGTCGTAAAATAGCTATTGTCCAGAAAACAAAGAAAAACATTGTCCTGAAGGGGTTAATTGTCAGAACAGTGAATATTCAGATAATGTGTTGCTTTCTTTCTTATTAACATGATTCTACGTTCACTTCTTTAGCATATGTGCTTGTGATTTTGCCTCTAGCTAACTGTGAACATATATGGTTTATTTTTGTCTCGTTGGAGCTGCACTTCATTAGCGCTGAGACTCTCCTTATGGTTTCATACCTTTTGTGTTGTGGATCTGCAGTATGGTTGTGAAGCTCTATCACTCTGCCTGAGCTGTCAAGACCACCTGGGTTTCACTTTCAAATACAATGCAAAATTTCAAAGTCAGAAGCAACTGAGAAGGTGTGGAAAACGGGAAATAAACACTGCAGAGGTTGTCAGCCGCGTTCATCAACTCACACCCCTTGCCGAGTTAATTTCTTTTCTTTGAATTGCTCTAGCTCTCCTAGACCATGCGCAAGTAAATATATTTGCAGTTTTGTGCTTTACTGCGGAGTATTAAATTATCACACATTGAAAACAATTTGGCACTAATGATAAGCAGTTTAAAGAGGCACTGCTTTGGTCCGTGCATATCACAGAGCAAGAGAAAACTAAATAGAAATTGTATAGTTCAGAGGATACATGGAAACCTTATCTAGGCTATCTAACACTATTTGTTTCAGTCATGTACTTTCATGTACCATACAAGTTCTATGTTCTCTAGTGTTTAACAAATGCAATATAATCTGGCATTCATCATTTTTTATTCGGAAAGTTCATCCCGGACACGCAAACTCAAGTCTATTTGGTAAACCGTAAAATGTGGTGAATGGACAAGTGAAAAAAAAATCAGCTCTTCTATTAATGCATGAATTTCTTGCCATTTTCATTATCAATACACTATGGGCACATTTTTGTAAATAGATCAGACTTCCTTGATTTTTTTTTTTTTTTTTTTTATAAAGCAGATTTAGGATCTGAGAATTTTTTTTTTTTTTTCCCCCCTTGAAAGTACACACACCATGGGAACAATATCAAGCCAGGTATAATGCACACTAATTACACTGACTCTTTTCTTAAAGGAATGCAGAATTCCATTACCTTGAAAATCTACCATTATCAAGTGATTACCATTCCCCAAGGCATGTAATAGGCACAGCAATTCTCCATATATTAGTTGTTCCTCACTGGTATTCTGATCATCTTTTGATTTCATCTGGGAGGCACTGGTAGCTTGGATAGTAGAGATCTTTCCTACAGTGAATGTATACATTTTTAGAATTTGCCGCCTACAGCTATTTATTATCTGGAGTTCTCTTACTATTTCGCCATTGTATTTGTGCTAGTATTAAACAAAGATGCAAAATAGTTATGCTTAACTCTTAGATCATTAATGGCTCCAGCGCTAGTGTCAATTAGCCATCCCTGCCATAGATGTTTACGCATACAACATACATGTCGCGTTCCAAGTTATCAGTTAAAATACATGAATTGTTGTAATAATCTGTTTAATAAGTGTTGTCTCAGTCAAATCAGGAACTTCTTTGAAGAGACCCTGCTATACCTATTTTGTTTTAATTCTCCCTTTTAAAATTATTGCATGTGAAAAATCAACACATTACTGAATGGTATGTTCTCCACCATGTGCATATAGTGGGGTATTTTTGGGGCCATTTAATGTTGTATGGGTATGTAGTAAAAAAATAAATAAAAGTATTGTAGTTTTTCCATCCCCTGCTTTGCTTCAAGCAGACTACTTTCTCATGTCCTCAAAACCTAACTTAGCTTGAAGTTAATAATCTGGAATATATGCTGATTGAAGCAAGTAGTTAGGCCCTATTTGTATACTGCTTTCATTATATCAGAACTCCCCCAAGGTTAAGCCACAAGGGCAGTGCATAGAATACATTTGGCAAGTTATTTTTGTATTGATTTTATTTTTTTTGTTTATGGTAAAGAATATTGAATTCATTTTGTCACAACCACACCCCTTATTTTAAGCATGATTGAATATAGGTATTGCAGGTTTATACATAATCATATGGCTTTTTGGCTCTTTTAACTCCACTCCCTCTCGGAACTTTGGAAGTTCTGAGTATACAGCTATCACTTTATTAGCAACGATAAGAAAAGCATTGAGCTTTGAAGAAGGCAATACAGGACACCTGCCTACTGTGTACAGCGTATGCAGTGTACATTGGGGATTACACACGTATTAGAAGCAAGGTTCTTAATAGGGATCAGTGGGTTTCTATTTCCAATATATGACATGCATTTAAAGAGAAATATTGTAGAATTAGAAAAGCAATTAACATTTGTATATGTATTTTGTTGGGCCAAGAGTCCAAAAACCAGTCTTGGTCACTGTGAATGGATTTCACATTCTGTTCATCATGACATCATTTTAATTTCTCCGCAATGATTGCTAGCTTAATTTATTTTTGCCAAATCAAGAACTAAATGAAACCACATAAGGAGAAAATCAACCTAATAGTGACAAAGCTGACATTACAAAAACTAATCAGATATTGGTGCTTCTTGATGTACTGCTGTCTTTGCTTCATATAACATGGCTCGACAAAACATGGGCGCCATGGCGACTAGGAAATTGTACCTGGTGCCCGGGTAGGATCATCAGCACATGGCGCTCCCCATCCTGCAATTAGTTGAGTGTCGGATGAGTGTCACGTGACATCCCACCGCTCAACAGTAACGTGCAGATAGTCTGTGCCTGTGTGACAGAAATCCCCCCCTCCCGTGCAATGAGGTAAAACAGCAGGAAGGGGGGGGGGGGGGTGGAGGGAGAGCCACCCTGACTTACTGTCTCTGGATGAATCTGACTTACTGTCTCAGGATGAATCTGACTGACTGTCTGTGGATGAATCTGACTGACTGTCTCTGGATGAATCTGACTGACTGTCTCTGGATGAATCTGACTGACTGACTGTCTCTGGATGAATCTGACTGACTGACTGTCTCTGGATGAATCTGACTGACTGACTGTCTCTGGATGAATCTGACTGACTGACTGACTGTCTCTGGATGAATCTGACTGACTGACTGTCTCTGGATGAATCTGACTGACTGACTGACTGTCTCTGGATGAATCTGACTGACTGACTGACTGTCTCTGGATGAATCTGACTGACTGACTGACTGTCTCTGGATGAATCTGACTGACTGACTGACTGTCTCTGGATGAATCTGACTGACTGACTGTCTGTGTGTGTGTGCGTGAATATGCCGTTGTCTGACTCCTAGATTTTTTTTGCTGGCTCCTAAAAGTAAATTAAATTTGTCAAGCCCTGTCGTATAATACCAACACACCACAGAAACAATCTTGAAAAGCATAATATTTAATCTATATTTTAACATTCCTTACACCAGGGTTTGACAAACCCCAGGCACCATGGCAACCAGGAAATCAGACCTGGTGCCCGGGTATTGTGAGCCCTGCATGGTGCCCTCGTCACTAGGAATTTTTTTTTTCTTTCTCTTTAATACAGCGGTTTGCGAGGGAGTATGTGTGTGCACCGGCTGCACAGACTTCCTGCTCCGCCCCCTTGCACACCGCAATATAGTGCAGAGTACCAGGTGTGCTCAGCAAGGCTGGAAGGGAAGCTGCTCTGTGCCACCGGCTGGAAGTTGGATTGTAAGTTGGATCTATACCTTCCATGAGGTATAGCAGCAGGGAGAGGTCATATTAATAAGTGAACTTTTTTTTTTATATTAAAATAAAAAGCAAAAAAACCCTGCTGCCTTGTGTGTATGTGACTGACTAAGTGTGTGTGTATATCTGATTGACTGTGTGTCTCTGTGACTGCGTGTGATTTGTGTTTATGTGCCGTTGCCTGGCTCCTAAAACTCACCTTAACTTTGTCATGTCCCTGCCTTACACAGACAGTGTTTTTGATTTTTCCATAAAAGTATATAAACTATACATGTATTGAGCAGTGTAGGAAAGAAAAGAATAGCATACTATGGCCATGGAGAAGTATTTCTGCTAATCATAGATTTTATCAAGTGTATCTTGTTGTGTACTAATATAATACTTCTATGCAAATTAAAAAAAGATGCCTTCCTCGCACCCTGTTGTGAAATGTCCTGATGTATTGAAACAAGGCATCCCTGGTTTCTACAATGGACACAACTCCAAACCTGGCATGTCCCCTGATGCCTCTCAGAGTTGCCTCCCCCTCCCCAGATTTGCAATCCACCTGAGAGTTCCAGATAAATCGTACGGTCAGGCGAAGGTGTGTTCTGTAATCTGGGTAAAGGTTGCATGGAAAGGGGACCCATATGCTCAATGAGAGTTCTATGTATCAGACCAGGGCCATGAAAATAGTCTTTAATGTATGTAATTATAAGGCACATACACAAAGCTATAATGTTCATTCTTCCAAGGAAAACGGGGCAATTAGCCTGGCAGATGGCCATCAAATAGAGAGAGGGCGTGATGTTAGCGAGGGGTGTGGTACCATCACGCTGAAGGATTAGAAATTCTTGTTTGTAATTTAAAATAAAGTACTTGTTGGGCCCACACATGGATTACTTATGATAATTCTATATACTGAATTGCTATTTTTTGTGTGTGTATTCATTATTGTTTCAATTTTCTTAGGTCCTAGATGGGCATCCTGGAACTTAGGAGTTTTTATTTGCATCCGTTGTGCTGGAATTCATCGAAACCTCGGCGTTCATATATCTAGAGTCAAATCTGTCAACCTCGACCAATGGACTCCAGAACAGATCCAGGTATTACATGTTAAAATAATCTACAATGAAATAATAATGTAATCTCAATATGTTTGACACTATTGCATAAAATAGTCCATTTAATGGCAGTTACACCAAATTTCTTGGGATGGGGGCTTACAAATAGTGATTGGACGGATGGGTTTAACCCCAGAAATTCCACTTGTCTATTTTTATTTTTTAAAAAGTCAACAATAGTTTGGTTTTGGCTCATTCTTTTTCAAACTTTGCTTACCTGATTCTTAAATGTCTCCATTTTACAAAGTTAAAATAATTTCATGAAAATGTTTGTAACATGCTTGGCACTAATGTGATTTTTTTTTAAAAGTTTTGTAAATATGTGGAAATATAACTTTTTTAATGTAAATAAGCTTATTTAAAAAAAAATGTTTTTCTTCTTACAGCCACACTATTATGTTTTTGATATTACTATACCTGGTTCCCAAGATCAAAGCATTGATACTGTATGTGGATAATAATGTAATCGGCAGAGCGTCGGAATCTGATGAGGCTACATTGTTGGCAAAGTGACCCTGCAGATGTGGCTGGCACTGCTTGTCGATAGCATATCGTGGCTAGCACTGCTTGTCGATAGCATATCGTGGCTGGCACGGTTTGTCGATAGCATATCGTGGCTGGCACGGCTTGTCGATAGCATATCGTGGCTGGCACGGCTTGTCGATAGCATATCGTAGCTGACACTGCTTGTCGATAGCATATCGTGGCTGACACCGCTTGTCGATAGCATATCCAGGCTGCCACACTATCGTAATGCAACTATCCTAGGCTTTTTGATATTTATTTTGTATTGTCTACATTCTGTAACAAAGGGCAAGGCTTGACAAATCAGAGGAGCCAGGGAGCCATGGCTTCTATAATTCATACTGCTGGCTCCTAATGTGTGTTTTTTTTTTTTTTATTGTTACATCACATTTTCTGATGTTATCATTTGTCTTGCTACTAGAAATAACTTGTCTGGCTCCTGGATTAGTCGTCTTAGTAAAGTATACAAATATTTGTATATACTTATTGGCACATAATAGCGCATTATTCACAGTCTCCAAACTGCCCTATAAAGTCCATCTTAAGAGGAAACCATCATTTGTTTAGGTTACGCTCTTCTTTGTGCAATAAATTGAATTATAGAAATCAATTGTTATCATTTGAGGACTATTTTTCAAATTAGATTTATTAACTGAGGCCTTCCAGTTTGAAGGAGCTGCCTGCAGAAATCCATCTTCCCCATGATACAGCACCCTCCTGCATCTTGTATATGTCTTTTAATGAAGCCTATTCTGATTTTCTGCACCCGTGTAAATCGTAGAATGCTCTGGTGATTTATGAACACGTCATGCAGTTTCGTTTTTATATGAATGAATCCTACACTTTCTGTGTGCTTAGCATAGCCTCTCAGATGTAGTTAGTGTTACGGGATTTGACAGAAACTTATATGTAGCGGAAATTGCTCTTGCCATGGCTATTAATTGAACATGCTGTAGGGACCAACAATGAATTGTCTGCTAGGAGGTCTATTACCCGTGTAGTTTACCTGTAATGTGTCCTTAACAAATATTGAATGGATTATAACAATTTAACTATCTTAAATAAACATTTATTGATGCCTCTATAAACACATGCTGGGCCTCCATAAAATGTAAAGAAAGCATTGCTCAGTGTGTAGCCCACAAGTAAATTTAGGTGGTTAATCCCCCCATGATCCCTAAGAGTGGCTGTTTGGCATTACAGTGTACAGTTCCTCCTCTGTCTGTTAGCTGGAGGGGCTGTGTAACGCACAGGCTCCTGGTGGTATGGGACCATGAGCAGGGCCGATCCTAGGGTCACGGGCGCCTGGGTGCAGGTTTTCCTTTGGCGCCCAAGGGTGGGCGTGGCTATATTATGAACTCCTCCCCTTTAGACATTTCTGTTCCAGACATGCCCATTTCAATATTGGGGAGAGAGAAAACTGTATTTTAATGTAAAGGACCAACGTTTATTTTAAATAAAGATATATATTTTGCCATAATACTGTGTAGTGGTTTTATTTATTTCTATGATGCTCAGCCAGCAACATGGGAGACTTTTTGCTGGCTAGCAGAATGAGTTTTAACTACTGTTCCCATGATGCCAACCAGCCAAAGTCTCTCATTAGTCTGGCTGAGCATCATTGGAAAAGAAGTACATAAGGAGTGATAAATAATATTCCACCAAGTCAGTCACTCACGTGTCTCTCTCTCTCCCCATACCCTCATGTCTGTCTGTCTCTCCCCGTACCCTCATGTCTATCTGTCTCTCCCCCATACCCTCATGTCTATCTCTCCCCATACCCTTGTGTCTGTCTGTCTCTTCCCCATTCCCTCATGTCGGTCTCTCTCCCCGTACCCTCATGTCTGTCTCTCTCTCTCCCTATTCCCTCATGTCTGTCTCTCTCTCCACTCATGCTCCATGTCTCTCTCCCTCCACTCATGCTCCATGTCTCTCTCTCTCTCCATTCATGCTCCATGTCTGTCTGTGTCTCTCTCCACTCATACCCCATGTCTGTCTCTCCCCTCATCCCTTATAACTTTTTCCATCTCTATCTTTCTGTTCTCCATGCTGGCCTCTTGTACACACAGTCATACATAAACACACACAGTCACACAAACACATTTACACACTTAGTCACCCTCACAGACATACATTTACACAAACACCCTTATACACACTGTCACACACATACATAAATAAACACAGTCATACATAAATACACACAGTCACACAAACACAATTACACACTTAGTCACCCTCAGACATACATTTACACAGACACCCTTATACACACATACATAAATACACACAGTCATACAAACACAGCCACCTTTACACACTTAGACATAGGATACACTTGCACACTTGACACTCATGTACACACACTTACACAGACAGTAACACACACATAGTTATACACATTGACACACACATACACACTTATACACACACACAAACATTTACACAGACAGTAACACACACATAGTTATACACATTGACACACTTATACACATTCACAGACACTTCCACACTTTCTTTCTTTTTTTATTTTATATTTTAACACCCCCCAAACCCCTCCAACTGTTATTACCTCCTCCTTCTTGTTAGTCCAAGCACAGAGCAACGGGGGAAAGCTCCGCCCCCGTCGTGTTCTGTGATTGGCTGCAGGGAGGAGGATGTTCTCTATGGTGTCTTGGCAGATACTCTAGAGAACGTCCTCCTCCCGGCAGCCAATCACAGAACGCGACGGGGGCGGAGCTTGCACCCGTCGCGCTGTGCTTTCTTTAACAAGGAGGAGGACGGCAGGGAGAGAGCTCCCTGCTACAGCGCCTCTCCTCCCGTGCGCCTGGGCGCGGTGCACCCCGTGCACCCGCCCAGGATCGGCCCTGACCATGAGCGCCCGAGATCAGGAGCTACGTTGCATGGATGGAGACACAGGGCCCGGTGCTGGGTAACTGTACTTATCTGGTAGCTTGGGGCTCCAGATGTTGTGCAGCCACATACTGTGGCCCTGTGTAAGCAGCTGTTGTATCCAGAATACTATAACTTAGGCTGGAGAAACCTAAGACATACTGGAGCAGGCATGGATCATAACTCAAAGAAAGCAGGATGTTGCAGGCTAGGACAGAATAAACGTAAGAAACAGCAGACCGAAAGCAGAAAAGCAACTAAGGGAGAACTGAAATACAAAGCACAGTGCTACGGGACAGAGGCAAGATTAAAGCAGAAACCAAACTAAGGATATACAATACAAGGGTTAGGGTTACCGATAACATAAATACAATGCAGGGCACAGACAAAGGGCAATGAGATATAATTTAAAGAGACAGGCACAGATATGACTAAGAGTAAATACAGGGCAGGGAAACAGACATGAAAAGCATAAATAATAAACAGGAGAGCAAAGCAAAAAGCATACCGAAATGCCTGGATGAAGGGTGCATGGTTACAGGCTGGAGACGTAATAAAGGGCTGTTTTTCCCAGTAAAAGCAAAAATAAACCAACAACAAATGTTTTTGTTACGTTGTACAGATTCTTTTTAAGACAAAAAAATACACTGGAGCCATAAACTAAACATATTCACGTCCAAGAATGTATATGTAAAGGAAAACAAATGCGTTCAAATACACTGACAAGTCAAATTTGTATATAGCGCATCACTCTAAAACACCATTTTATTTGTGAATGATATTTAATATTGAATGTTCGACAAGCTTGTGATACACAATGGTGTATGATAATGGGCGTCCATTGTTTCTGCTGCTCGGGCCCTTGTGTTAGAGTTGTTTTAGTGCTCCTATACCACATTATCATATCAAGTATATTACACTAATGAGGATTTTACTGTGTAGAAGATTTTGTTGTTGTGTTTATGCCCTGTTTACCAACTTCGGATTTGTTTTATTGGGCCCTTGTTACTTTGATCATTTTTTCATTACTCATTCAATAAGACCCATTGCCACAGGTGTATAAAATCAAGCAACTAGGCATGCAGCCTACATTTCCAAACATCTTTGAAAAAAAAAAAAAAAAATAGGTTGTTCTGAAGAGCTCAGTGAATTCAGGCATGGTACTGTGAGAGGATGCCACGTTTGCAATAAGTCCGTGAGATTTCATCCCTGCTAGATATTCCATGGTCAGCTGAAAGTGGAAGTGTTTAGTAACGGCAAATCTGCCACGAAGCAGAACACCATGTAAAGTCACAATGCAGGGTCACAGAGTGCTGAGGCGTATGGTGCGTACAAATCGTCGATGCTCTGCTGATTCTATAGCTAAAGAGTCCCAAACTTCCACTGGCATCAGTATCTTCACAAAAACTGTAGGCAGGAGCTTTATGCAATGGGTTTCCATGCTGCATGCAAGCCTCTCATTGTATCCAGGGCCGTCTTTAACGCGGGGCAAACGGGGCAGCTGCCCTGGGCCCAGTTACTCCTGGGGGGCCCCAAGGCAGCTGTCCCGTGGGCCCCCAGCCCCTTCTTTCCGCGTTCACAGCGCATTGCGATGGATGCGACGGCCGGAAAAAAAAACAAACTGCCGCCGGATGTGGCATCGCGTCACATCTGGTGACTGTTTCCCTCCTCCGTGCAGGAGGGAAGACTGCACGGAGGAGACATCCGGCGGGGGACACAGAGCAGTGAAGTGTAAGTACTAGGGAAGGGGGGGGGGGCTGACTTGCACAGTATTACAGGCATCTGACTGGCATAATATTACAGGCATCTGACTGGCATAATATTACATCTGGCTGGCACTATATATTACTGGGCATCTGACTGGCACTATATTACAGGGCTCTGACTGGCACAATATTACAGGCATCTGACTGGCACAATATTCCTGGGTTCTGACTGGCACAATATTCCTGGGTTCTGACTGGCACACTATTACAGGCATCTGACTGGCACAATATTACAGGAATCTGACTGGCACAATATTCCTGGGCATCTGACTGGCACAATATTCCTGGGTATCTGACTGGCACACTATTACAGGCATCTGACTGGCACAATCTTACTGGGCTCTGACTGGCACACTATTAATGGGCTCTGACTGGCACAATATTACAGGTATCTGAATGACACAATATTACAGGTATCTGAATGGCACAATATTACTGGGCTCTAACTTGCACAATATTCCTGGTATCTGACTGGCACAATATTCCTGGGCTCTGACTGGCACAATATTCCTGGGCTCTGACTGGCACAATATTCCTGGGCTCTGACTGGCACAATATTCCAGGCATCTGACTGGCCCAATATTGCAGGCATCTGACTGGCCCAATATTGCAGGCATCTGACTGGCCCAATATTGCAGGCATCTGACTGGCCCAATATTGCAGGCATCTGACTGGCCCAATATTGCAGGCATCTGACTGGCCCAATATTGCAGGCATCTGACTGGCCCAATATTGCAGGCATCTGACTGGCCCAATATTGCAGGCATCTGACTGGCCCAATATTGCAGGCATCTGACTGGTACATTATTACTGGGCTTTGAATGGCACAATATTGCAGGCATCTGACTTGCACAATATTACAGGCATCTGACTGGCACAATATTACTTGGGTCTGAATTTCACAATATTCCTGGTATCTGACTGGCACAATATTCCTGGTATCTGACTGGCACAATATTCCTGGTATCTGACTGGCACAATATTCCTGGTATCTGACTGGCACAATATTCCTGGTATCTGACTGGCACAATATTACTGGGCTCTGACTGGCACAATATTACTGGGCTCTGACTGGCACAATATTACTGGGCTCTGACTGGCACAATATTACTGGGCTCTGACTGGCACAATATTACTGGGCTCTGACTGGCACAATATTACTGGGCTCTGACTGGCACAATATTACTGGGCTCTGACTGGCACAATATTACTGGGCTCTTAATGGCACAATATTACTGGGCTCTTAATGGCACAATATTACTGGGCTCTTAATGGCACAATATTACTGGGCTCTTAATGGCACAATATTACTGGGCTCTTAATGGCACAATATTACTGGGCTCTTAATGGCACAATATTACTGGGCTCTTAATGGCACAATATTACTGGGCTCTTAATGGCACAATATTACTGGGCTCTTAATGGCACAATATTACTGGGCTCTGACTGGCACAATAATACTGCGCTCTGAATGGCACAATATTACTGGCATCTGAAAGGCACAATATAACTGGCATCTGAATGGCACAACAATTATGGCATAAATGTGTGTGTGGGGGGGGGGGGGGGGTAACATTGCGATGGATGGCGGGATTGCATGCAGGGGAGGGGGCAGGGTCCAGGGGGCCCAAGCAAATGCTTGCCCAGGGTCCAATCACTATTAAAGA
Organism: Pelodytes ibericus; assembly: GCA_036172795.1. Classification (NCBI taxonomy): domain Eukaryota; kingdom Metazoa; phylum Chordata; class Amphibia; order Anura; family Pelodytidae; genus Pelodytes; species Pelodytes ibericus. The sequence continues at coordinate 119,111,059 of CM069861.1, read as the reverse complement.
CGGCCCTGATTGTATCGAGTGGTGTAAGTCATGGAAATGCGACAAATCACGCTTAACTTTGTGGCAGTCTGATGGGCGTAGCCTGTGTTTGGCAGATGCCAGAAGGCTATTACCTGACTGACTATATTGTGCCAGCTGTAAAGTTTGGTGGAGGAGGGATAATGGTATGGGGCTGTTTTTAAGGGGTTAGGCTAGGCCCCTTACTTCCAGTGAAGGGAAAGCTTAATGCCTCAGCATATCAAGACATTTTGGACAATGGTATGCTTTGTGTGGAACCATTTGGGGGAAGGCCCTTTTCTATTCTAGCATGACTGTGACCCAGGGCACAAAGCAGGGTCCATAAAGACCTGGCTGGATGAGTTTGGTGTGGAAGAACTTGATTGGGACTCATAGAGCCCTGACCTCAAACCCATGGAACACGTTTGGGGTGAACTGGAATGGAGATTGTGAGCCAGACCTTCTCATCCAACATCAGTGCCTGACCTCACAAATGCTCTACTGGATGAATGGGCAACATTTCCTACAGAAACCCTAATCTTGCGGAAAGCTGCAATGGGGAACCAGTTACATATTAACGTCTTTGTATTTAGATTGCAATGTCGTAAAAGTCCCTGTTGGTGTAATGGTCAGGTGTCCCAATACATTTGTCCATATAGTGTGTGTACTCTAGTGATGTACATTTTTGCAGCCTTTCCTGTGCTAACGCTAACCTCAGGTCACATATTTCCCCTTTTCTTTACTTTTTTAGATTTTGTTTTCTGTACCACTGCTGTATGTACGAAGTATTGTTTACTTTAAATGAAAGTGTAAAATAGCATGAAGTCTATTGTAACTCCATCAGCAAGTATGTTCGATCCATCTGGATTCATGTCTATATGCAAAAAGCTTGACAGAGATGAATCAATGTTTTTACATTCATTTTAAAGCCTTTTTAAAGGCTGCTACAGCATTGAACAAAACCTACTTTGTTGTTTTACAGAGACTGTTTTGAAAGGTAACGCAACCAACTATTCTGAAAGATTAGCTTTCCAAATTTTAATACTCAAAACACACTGTTTATCCAGGAAAGATGCAATTTCCAGTAGAAAAACCATCAATTGACCTTTATAGATAACACCAATGTTTTAAAGGAACACTAAACATTTTTTTTTTTTTAACCTGTTCTTCTAATACAGAAGCACAAGTGACATTTTATTTGTTCCTATTGTGAAGATAAACTTTACTTAAGTCTCGGGAAATGTTTTATTTAACCCTTGCTTCCTTCAAGGAAGCAAGGTTAAACAAAGTGTAGTGTCCCTTTAAGTGACCCTTTAAGTGATCTAGTCCCCATGGAAACCTATGGAGCGTTCCTACAGAATTGGTCACTATTAGAACTTTTTTTTGCTCCATAAAATACCTTTATACATAACCCCCATTGGCTCATAAGTTGGGAATAACCCTTATTATGTTAGTGGTGTTAACACATTATGGAACAAAACTTTATATCTTCAATGTGTATATAATCAGTGCTGCCACTCCAGCAGTAAACATGCAGATTAACCCCTTAGTGACAAGACATTTTCACCTTGACTTTCCCTTGGTGACAATGGCTGTTTTGACATTTCTGGGGTGTTTGTGTTTAGCTGCAATTTTCTTCTTTCTCACATACAGTACCCACACAAATTATATGTTGTTTTTATCATCATAAGAAGGGCTTTCATTAGATACCATTATGTTCATCATATCTTATAATTTACTACAAAAATAATCATAAAATAAGATAAAAAATTTTAAAAACCCCACTTTTTCTAACTTTACCTAAAATATAATTTACACAAATAAAATCATTAAAAAAAGACCACATCTAAATAGTTTTCTAAATGTTGTCCCGAGTTCAGAAATATGCACGTTTTCCATATTTTTCGGTATTTTTTTGCGAGTTATGGGGCAAAAACCAAAAAGTGTTTTTTTGTTTTTTTCCTATATTGACCTTTTGACCCCAACCCGAACCCAAAATTTAACCCTAACACTAAATTTTACCCCAACTCTAATCCTTATTATATCCCTTAATATGTTTTAATTTTAACCCTATCCCTTATGCTAAAAATTATTTCATTTTAACCCTATAGGCTAATCTAACTATATAACCAGTTTTTAATTAATTAAATATTTATTTTACATTTTTTTCAATTGCTATGCTACTTAACTACCAAGTAGCATATTCAGAGTGACGAAAGTGAAGTTACTTTCACTTCCGAAGCTCAGACCGGCAGAGGGCATAGCCATATTAACGGAGCATGGCTCCCACGATCGCTCCGACACGTCCACGATATGCCTGACACGTCCTTTGTCACGAATGGGTTAATCACTGGTGAGGGCTTAAAGGGACACTAAACGGTTTTTTTTTTTTTCACACTTGTGCTTCTAATATAGAAGCACAAGTGAAAAGTTAACTGTCCCTAGTATGAGGATAAACAGGCGTGTACTTTTGATAGTCTGTCTGGTCGGCGACCGGCTCTCTCTGCTAGCACAGAGGAAGACCCTCATTTGTGTATGAGATCGGCAGGGGGACCTTAACTAACCGTTCTGATTGGCTGTGCACGCGACAACCAGGAACTGCTGTGTCTTGCAAGTGAGACACAGCAGTTAGTAAACCCGCGTGTATCTATTAAGAAACACGTTGTGTTAACTTAATTCTACCGGGACATGCATTGTTTAACCCTTGCTTCTTTCAAGGAAGCAAGGGTTAGACAACGTTTAATGTTCCTTTTAGTAAAATATTAAATATGGGATTTATGCAGAATGCCTGCATCAAATCGCACTGGAAAAAACGTGCACTATATAAGCAGTAATATTCATCTTGCACCAAAGGGAGTTTGGGGACTAGACTGTTACTTTAAGTTTGGAATTCCCTTGGTTATTTTCTGCAGTTTCCTCTTTCATGAATGAAGCCCTACATTATTAAGTGGCAAATGAGGTTCAGTATAGACAAATGTAAAGTTATGCATTATGGGAAAAATAATACCATTTAAAGTTTACTTTATTTCCCTGGGCAAAACTAGTAATGAAAAGGATTTAGGAATAATTGTAGATAACAAACTTGGCAACAGTGCCCAATGCCAGTCAGCAGCTGCAAGGGCCAATAAGATATTGCCATGTATAAAACGAGGTATAGTTGCCTCTTTACAAATCAATGCTAATACCTCGCCTTGAATATGCAGTACAATTCTGGGCATCAGTCCTTAAAAAGGATATTAAGGAACTAAAAAAATAAGTGCAAAGGAGAGCTACAAAATTAATAAGGGGATTGGAGGATCTTAGTTAAGAAGAGAGACTTAAAAAATTGCATTTATATACAGTAGAAAAAAAGGCATCTTAGAGGGGATATGATAACATATAAATATGTGCAGGGCCAATACAAAGAGCTCTCCAGTGACCTGTTCATTAACAGAAAGGTACAAAGAACAGGAGGTCACCCCCTGAGACTGGAAGAGCAAAGATTTCATAGACATCAAAGGAAGGTATTCTTTACAGTAAGGACAATAAAGTTATGGAACTCACTGCCAAGAGAGGTAGTGCTATCAACCACAATAGATGCATTTAACAATGGTCTGGATTTTTTTTTTTTTTTTAGAAAAGCAGAACATACAGGGCTATTTAAAATAGAATAAGCATTTAATAATAGAGCTTCTTGATCAAAGGAGAAATCTGATTGCCCTTTGGAGTCAAGAAGGATTTTTTCCCTCTAGGAGGCAAAATTCTAAATAGCTTCCTTAGGGTTTTTTTTCCTTCTTTTGGATCATAAGCTGGAATGATAGGTAGAAGGGTCGAACTTGATGGACAGTGGGGTCAGCTGGAGGATGTCTGCACGATACGTGCAGACATCCTCCATGCTGCCTGACACTTCAGTCCATTATGACGGACAGCCGGGACATCATAATAGACGGAAGTGTCGGGCAGCATGGAGGATGGCTGCGCGCATCGCGCAGACATCCTCCAGCTGTTAGCTAGGGGGATCCCAGTCTTATAATCTGACCTCGATTTGAGGTCAGATTAGAAGACGACCTGGAATGTAAGACGAGGGGTCTTTTTCAGAGCATTTGCTCTGAAAAAAACCTTGTCTTCGAGCAAATACGGTACTATGTTACTATGTTATTTTCTTTTTGTATTTGTCACTCTGTGTTGGATGCTGGTTAGATAATGTGTGCATATATATATATATTTGTTTTTTTTTAGGTAAGGTTAGAACCCAGCAATGTTGTTTTCCATGTCTCCATACCTTCTGTTTCTATTAAATAACATAGTTAAATTTCCAGATCCATGACCACTTCTAGAACTGCTCAATAGCATACTATTTGGTGCACAATTCTGTGACGAGACGGAGACAAGGGGAGGCAGGGGGGAGCCGGAGACAAGGGGAGGCAGGGGGGAGACGGAGACAAGGGGGGGGGGGGGGGAAGAGACGGAGACAAGGGGGGGGGGGTGAGGTGGAGAAAGAGAAAAGGGGGGGGGGGTTAGGCAGCATTGGCACATAAAAAGAAATAAAAACAAGAAATGCATTTGTTTAATATCCTATTTTTTTTATTAAATATTAAAAAGCAATTTAATATCCATAGTTTGGGGGGTCGTCTTATAATCAGGGTCGTCTTTTATTCGAGCAAATACGGTAATTCTCATTTCTGTAGAAAGGTTGTCTTTATTTTGAAGGGTTTTTATAATCATAATAAGTGACATGTGGATACTAGGTGGCACTGCTGCATCAGTATAGCAGTTTTTTTTTTTTTTTTTTTTGGAACGTTAATAATTTTACCTCAAACTTCATTGTCATTATTGCTTTTAAAAATCTGTGTTTCACTGCGTACTGCATTATGGCAACATTTGTGTTTTTTTTTTTTTTCCTTCTAACTAATTAGCTGTTTGCAATTGATTTTCCAGGTTCAGGCTTTGAAGAAAAGGAAAAAAGAGGGAGGGTTTGTTACATTCAGTCTTGACAGAGTGCAAAAGGAATATTTCTCATATGGCCATTGTTTATAGAGTAATGTAATGGTATATTTGTGGTGTTGGGTTATTTGTAAACTAAAAACAGATTTTAGTTCTCATTAATGGTACCACATTTCCACTTCAGCTGTTCCATTATACCTACTGACCCCTTGAAGATCAGCAATAGTTTGTATGTGGCTTTTACATATGTTTCTTTATGTTCATAATTTTTATTTTTTTAGTATATTCGTCTTAAAAGGTGCATTAGTGGCTCTTAGGATAATGTATACATGCAGCCTCTGAACATTTACATACCAGTATCAAAAAGCACAAGCTGCCATTTTACAGGGGTACTGGATTTTCTGGCAGAAAATTAACTTATGTTTAACTTAAAGATTGGACCAAATATAGACATTTTAATTATATTTTTTTAATGAAATTACACAAATAAAGTACCTTTTTATTGAGCCCTCTTTGTTTATATAGCTCTATCAGGGAATGGACATGTTGGCTAGGATCTTGGATGAGATGAAGATCGGACCCAAGATGTCTTCCCCTTGATAGAGCTATACAAGCAAACGAGGGCTCAATAAGGGACTTTATTTGTATTATTTCATTAAACCCTTAAAAATACATACATTTGATGCAATATTTCAACTAAATATACATGACTTAATTATTCTACTACACAGAAAAATGACTTTTCTGTGAATAGCATCTGGTGAATAAAAATAAGCATACTCCCCACTGCAGTACTGAGTAAGATTTTGCTGTTGTCTTCTGCTCTGTATCTGTGTGTAATAGTGCAAATTGCCACCAGGAAAGAGAAGCTGTTTGCTAACCCATTGTGTTAAAAAAAATAAAATAAAAACAAATATATATATATATATATATATATGTCTCTATTTCTAGTGTAAAATTTGACCATGTATTGCTTTACAAACCACAACACACCAATATTTGCATATGCAGCTACAGTAGATGTATAACTTTTGCTAATCTTACTAGCTGAATGTTTTAATGTTGTGTATGTGCAGTGTTAAAAAATCCGAAGTTGCATGCACAATAAGGCTATGCAATATGTTGGAGGGAGACATCCCTCCAAATGTCGCAGAGTCTTTATATGAAGCCTTAGAAAATGAATGAATTCCGTCTGTGAAATAATAAGTTTCATATTGAAACATTAAGTGGTGGTGTAAGAAATAAGGCAGAGCCAACAAAATGACAATGGTGCTCACAATCCTTCTCTTCCCTCCCTTTCCCTTCCTTTCCTTCCTTCCTAGGGTTTAAGGGCTGTGTGTATAACTGGACAAAGCTACGGTTAAGAATCAATACCATAGACTGTAGCTCACACTCGCCTTCTGTTGAAGAGTCTGGAGAGGCAGGGATCCCACTCCTGCAGTAATAAAAGTATGACAGTATTATAAACACACAAACTAGAGAGGTATATATCACTTCAAGGCTAGACCCAAACTATCGGGCAAATCTATGTTTATTGGCAGTGCAGCAGTAAAAGCATATTCAGAGCAACTTTGAAAACGATGCCTCCCATGTCAGCATTAGGCACACGCCTTAAAGGGACACTAAACGTTATTTTTCACTTGTGCTTCTAATTTAGAAGCACAAGTGACATTTTAGTTGATCCTTTTGTGAGGCTAAACTGGCTTGTACTTTTGATAGTACATGCCAGTTCATCCTCTAACCGACAGCTGCCATGTTTCCTTATGAAGCAGGCAGCCGCCTGGTCGGCGAACGTCTCTCTCTGCTAGCACAGACAGAGCCCTTAGTTTTTGCATGGGATCAGCAGGGTGAACCTTAACTAGGTCCCCATGCTCATCCCATGTAAAAAAAAGACAGTCTCATTCGACTGTGAGTGGGGCGCGCCCTCGCTCTGATTGGCTGTGTGCATGCTGACAACCAGGAACTACTGTGTCTCGCATGTGAGACACAGCAGATAGTAAACCTGCGTGCATCTATTAAGATATCCTTCAGGTTTACCTAAAAGTCCCAGTACATGTTTTGTTTAACACTTGCTTCCCTCAAGGAAGCAAGGGTTAAACAAGGTTCAATCTTCCTTTAAGTAGTTTTTCAACCCAGCCAGATATAGAACAATCAGCCGTCACATTATGACCACAGACTAGTGTGATGCTTTGGACAATGTTCTGATGGGAAACCTCTGGTCCTGCCATTCATGTTACTTTGACACGTACAAACTACCTGAGCATTGTTGCAGACCATGTACACACTTCCAAGGAAACCTTATTCTCTGATGGCATTGGCTAGAATAATGCACCCTGCCACAAAGCAGAAATGGTTCAGGAATGATTTGAGGAACACACCAATGAGTTCAAGGTTTTGACTTGGACTCCAAATTCCACAGATCTCAATCCAATCCAACCAAGCATCTGTGGGATGTGCTGAACAAACAAGTTCGATCCATGGAGGCCCCACCTTACAACTTACAAGACTTAAAGGTCTGTTGGCAGTAGTCATTCTAGCTGTTGCCTTATAAGTGGCAGTCATTGAGAATGACAAAATTTTTTTTAGATTTTGACTTTATTCTCATGGAAGTAGTTTTTATATATTTGCATTTTTAAGAGCTCAATAAATATTACAATTTACGGTTCTCCACTCCATGTAAATTAAATGTAGATCTCCCATAAAGTCTGTATTCTCAGTTTCCATAAATCTTTGAGATGGCGAATGCTCTTGAAGTTCCTCAATAATGGCTTACATTTTTGGGACATAAAAAAAAAAATCTGCTCTTCCCTCATTGTTCAGTGCTGTGGAATATGTTATCATTTACAGATAATTCCTTTACCATCTCTGACCTTTTCTACTTTCAATTTCTTGATGCATTTTGTGTTTGTTTGGTGCTAAAGGTACAGACATTTAACTTACTTTAAATGTAACGAGGTCTCTGTAAAATCATAAATCTTAACAAAAGGCTTAGCCTGTAGCTTTTTTACACTCAACCAACTCTTTTGCTGAAAGTTTTATGTTTGTACCTTTTTTTTTCCTTTTATATTCTGCTCAAGCGTGAGCTGCATATTTATATTTCAGGTGTCAATATATGTAATCTACCTCCACAATAGAAATAAAATAGCTGTGCCTGAGAGAAGACTGCACAAGTAATGTGCTCTGCATGCTTTAAGATCCTGTTTGTTTAGTGTTTTTTTTCCTTCTCAACCCTATGGTAAAGTTCTAAGATTTCTAAAAAGGGACACCAAAAAATGAAAAGGGCTTCTTTTTTTTATTTTGCATTGTTGTTTTCAGATATGTCTTTTGTTTTTGTTTAGTGAGTTTTTATTTTATGAAATATTTTACTAAACAAGTGTGACTGGGCGCTGCCATTTTGTGAAATATAGTGTTTTTGGGTGCCACCCCCCAGTGACTTTACAGCATTAGTATCTCACTTTAGGGCTGGGGATACAAAATGCAGTCTATAAGTCAGAATTCTTATCATAGCCTTGCATTGAACGGGAGGGTAATGTAACTATTACATAGAAACATGTGACGGCAGATTAGAAATATTCGGTCCAATTTTCTAAATACTTTTATTAGTCCCCAGTTCCCTATCTTATATCTAGAATAGCCTTGTGCCTATCCCACGCATGCTTAAAATCCTTGACTGGGTTTACCTCTACCTCTTCCGCTACCCTGTCAGTAAAGTAATACTTCCTGATATTACTTTTAAATCGTTGCCCCTCTAATTTAAGACTATGTCCTCTATAGCTGTGGTAGTTTTTCTTCTTTTAAATAAACTCTTCCTTTTCTGTGTAAAGGAAGAGAGTACTGTGTACATCATGAGGGGGCAGAGTAATGCTCCTGTTTGATCAGGTCAATCTGCTCTTTGTGTTTGCAATGCAGATAAAACAAGTTGTACACAGCCACCTAGTCCTGCCAACTATGAAACAGGAGCCGGGAAGAGCTGGAAAGACACCGGATTCTAAATTTACTTTTAAATGCAATGAATAAAAACATGGAAAAAGAAAACGGTGGCATATACCCTCCACCCCCCCCCCCCCCCCCATTCCAAAAATAAAGTCCACAGTCATGATAATTTAAACTAAAATTAAACTTATCAGGAAGTGAAAATTTAATGCAAGAGCACCTTTCTATATGCAAAATGATATAGTGCGAGTATTAACAGGCTATGATTAAAATGTGCACCATAATTGTTTGAGCATTTAAACATAATGTACAATATTTGAGTCATGTTATAGGTCAGTGGTCACATATTACCGTATTTGTTTGAATATAAGACAAGGTTTTTTTCAGAGCAAATGCTCTGAAAAATCCCCCTCGTCTTACATTCGAGGTCGTCTTATAATCTGACCTCAAATTGAGAGAGGAGAGAGAGAGAGAGAGAGAGAGAAGAGAGAGAGACTGACTGACTAGGGGAGAGAGAGAGACTAGGGGAGGGAGGGGGGAGAGAGAGAGAGACTAGGGGAGGGGGGAGAGAGAGAGAGAGACTAGGGGAGGGGGGAGAGAGAGACTAGGGGAGAGAGAGACTAGGGGAGGGGGGAGAGAGAGACTAGGGGAGGGGGGAGAGAGAGACTAGGGGAGAGAGAGAGACTAGGGGAGAGAGAGAGACTAGGGGAGAGAGAGAGACTAGGGGAGAGAGAGAGACTAGGGGAGAGAGAGAGACTAGGGGAGAGAGAGAGACTAGGGGAGAGAGACTAGGGGAGAGAGAGAGAGAGAGAGACTAGGGGAGAGAGAGAGACTAGGGGAGAGAGAGAGACTAGGGGAGAGAGAGAGACTAGGGGAGAGAGAGAGACTAGGGGGGAGAGAGAGACTAGGGGGGAGAGAGAGAGAGAGACTAGGGGAGAGAGAGAGAGAGAGACTAGGGGAGAGAGAGAGAGAGAGACTAGGGGAGAGAGAGAGAGAGAGAGACTAGGGGAGAGAGAGAGACTAGGGGGGAGAGAGAGAGAGAGACTAGGGGAGAGAGAGAGAGACTAGGGGAGAGAGAGAGAGCGAGAGAGAGAGACTAGGGGAGAGAGAGAGAGAGAGAGACTAGGGGAGAGAGAGAGAGAGAGAGACTAGGGGAGAGAGAGAGAGAGAGACTAGGGGAGAGAGAGAGAGAGAGACTAGGGGAGAGAGAGAGAGAGAGAGACTAGGGGAGAGAGAGAGAGAGAGAGACTAGGGGAGAGAGAGAGAGAGAGAGACTAGGGGAGAGAGAGAGAGAGAGAGACTAGGGGAGAGAGAGAGAGAGAGAGACTAGGGGAGAGAGAGAGAGAGAGAGACTAGGGGAGAGAGAGAGAGAGAGAGACTATTGGAGAGAGAGAGAGAGAGAGAGACTATTGGAGAGAGAGAGAGAGAGAGACTATTGGAGAGAGAGAGAGAGAGAGAGAGAGAGACAGACTAGGGGAGAGAGAGAGAGAGAGACAGACTAGGGGAGAGAGAGAGAGAGAGAGAGAGAGAGAGAGACAGACTAGGGGAGGGAGGGGGGAGAGAGGCCGCAAGGAAATAAAAACAAGAAATGCATTTGTATAATATCAATTTTTTATTAAATATTAAAAAGCAATTTACATATATACAAGTTAAACTTTTTTTTTTCCTATAGGGTAGTCTTATATTCAGGCTTTTAGTTTTTTTTCCTAAAGGAATATACAAAGTTTGGGGGGTCGTCTTATAATCAGGGTCGTCTTATAATCGAGCAAATACGGTATGTTTTGGGGAATTGCACAGCCTATTTTCATAATAATGTTTGTTTTACAATTTCTTTCTTTTCACCTTGTGGGTGAGCTCTTACAAACATAATATTTCGGTTTTTATATGCCCACTAAAGCACTTCTTATATACATAATAAAATAATTTAGAGCTCACCCATAAGGTGAAAAGAGTCGTGGTAAAACATTATGATGATATTAGGCTGTGCAATTCCCTAAAACATAATATGACCAGTGACCTGTAACACAATCCACACAGATCTAGTCAGTGTCAGAGTAGTTAACGCTTGGATGGCTAGACAGATATAGGCAGTATCAGAGGAGTTAACCCCTTGGGTAGCTAGACCGATAGAGGCGGTGTCAGAGGAGTTAATTCCTTTATCCACACACTCACACACACAAACAGTCTGTCACTCACACACACTGACACACACACAGACACACACACACACAGACACACACACACACTCACTCATACACACTGACACGCACACACTCATACACACTGAAACGCACACACTCATACACACTGACACGCACACACTCATACACACTGACACGCACACACTCATACACACTGACACGCACACACTCATACACACTGACACACACACACTGACACACACTGACACACACACACTGACACACACTTGCGCTCACACTCACTCTCACTGACAAACACGCGCACACACTCATTCACACTGACATACACTGTCTAACTGTTAAACTTACCTGGTCCAGACACCTCTGTGCTTTTAGCTCCTCGTGTGAAGGAGGGACTGAGCCAATCATGGGAAGCTACTGAACTCTCAGCCTGAGTTGAGAGGTCTCGTCTGATTGGCTCAGACCTCCTTCTATCAAGCTCCCCCGGACACAGAAAAAAAGAAAAAGATAGCTACATGGAGAAGCAAAAGTACCACCTCTGCCAGGGTGCCGCCCGGGGCAGTTGCCCTATTCTGCCCCATTAAAGGGCCGGCCCTGTTTACATCTATTTCAATGCATGTGAGAGAAAGTTGTTTACATTTATTTCAACAGCCATATTTGTAGATTTCAGGGCCACCATGGAAGCTGGTTTGATTACCAGAGTGTCCATTTAAATACATTTGCAAGACCGCATTTGCAATACCGGGTGCGTTTATTCAAATTCATTTCGTACTGGCGTGACAGTGTTTTGTAGTCCTTTTTCAGTGACTTGTACTGTAATACGAGTCTTAAGGTATTTAATTAATTTGGCAAAGCTCACTGTTATGTAGAACACTTATTTTCAATTATCATTTGATCTACATCATTTATAAAGCTATTTTACCACTGTTGCATTGCAGCATTTCATTTACAGCTTAGTCTCATGTGTTGATAAACAAATACCATTGTGGTTTCAAGAGTTGTGCTCTTTAATTATCACTCCTGTGTAGAGAATATTCATATTCTCCCCTAGAGGATCAGATTTGGCACACTGTTTCAAAACTTGATTTCCCACTAAGCAATGGGATGGCTCAGTCTGTGCAAATTCCCAAATGTGAGTAAATATTTGTATTTTTATTTTTATTTTATTTTTAAGACATTTTTTTTAGGTTTTCTTACTTTTCATGGTTGGAACATATATGCTGTTTTCAAATCCTACTGATTATATAATTTAGGTTTGATGTGCTGTAGAATTAAATTATTTTGAGAGAAGCCTACTTTGTTTAATGCTACTGCATATACATTATCCTGCTGTGAAAATATAAGCTACAGTGATCCCTGTCTAGATACATATTGAAGACAAAAGGGCAGCTGCTCTGTTATTGGCTCTCCATACGGATGCCGCACAGCCAGTATTTTAGGGGCAGAATTTTTAAAAAGTGTCTCAAGGCCAATGTTAAGTCTCAATATCATGGTCTGTATATTTTTGGTTAAAAGGTGGCAACCCTAGCTGTTTGTCTTGTCATAAGAGAGAAAAAAACTGAACACACATTGTTCTCTGAGCATTAATGGTAAAATCTTTCCTCCATTTTGTCATTTACAGAGAAAATTCAGTACTCTTTTTAAAGAAATACTATTCTACCCACACACACTTTTTAGCCCACTATGATGGAAGTGAATAATGTAGTGTGCCAGGTAGGAATATAAACTGACTTTTAGAGAAAAGTCTTGAAATTGGCTAGAATTGGCAGCTGATTAATAGATTTTTTTTTTATTGTAAAGGGGTTGCTTCCAGTCTTTCTTTATTTACTTTTAAAAATTTGGTCTTTTTATGTTTTTAGGCTATTCAATTTTTTTTATTTGATTTTATATTGAACTTTTCATGTCTGGTTTATTTTTTATTTTTTGGTCATGCAATATAGCCAAATGTTACCAGACATAGGGGATGTTTGACACTCGCTGTGGCATCTGTAATGCTTACCTTTTTATATTCCAGTTTTATAATCAACTGAGGAAAGAAAGGGGAAAAGTAATTAAATATAGCATAAACAAAATAATATCTCCCTTACCTCTTCCAAACAGCAGCGGTTTTATAATTGGGTTAATATAACACTGGAGTTCATATTGTGTTTCCAGGCATGTTTAACAATTTGTGTTGTGTTCTCTATCCAATGCCTGCTAATTAAGCTGAGTAGACTTTTCTCCTGAGTCTTTCTCCTCGGCAAAGACAGATTATCCAGCTGATAACTCTTGGCACATTTGACGGATCCATCCATCAACATGTTTCTGAAAGTAGAACACTAATAATTATCTTTTTGTATCTTCATAATTATATAGACTTTTTCATCTGGTACTGAGACGGTTTGGCATATAAATCGTCTTCTAATGTTAAATTCGGAAGCTCGTGCCTCAAATACCATGCTTACACGAATATAAATGTGCTTGTGTGGAAAACATGTGCCTCACATTGGATTGAGATATATTGCAAGTTTGCAGTCCGGGTTCTCCAGATCTATTCTACCAGATTGACTCGTTATTGAGTCCTGTAATACACTTTACTGTGCCATAGCTCATAACTTCTGACCCCAGCAGTAGGAGGGGCGGCCCTTAGAAGGTGAAATGTCAGCGCTGCTATGCATACAGAGATTTAATTCTCTGGTGACCCCCCACAATGGAGAATGAAAGTTGGGATTGCAGTCCCAAATCAGGACAGGGACATGATGTATTTAGTGTTATATTTTGCTTAGTAGATGTATAAATGAAATGCGATTTTAACATTAATGTGCCACTATAACATTTTCTGGCAAATACTTCTTCTGGATCAGAGGATACACACTTGTAAACTGCATACTCTAGTAAATTAAGCACAGCGAGTAATGGAGATTAGTGAAAAAGGAGTCGTTCAATCATGATTATATCCTTCTTTGAACCATGGCGCCCTCCTTTGCCCTGTAATTGAAATCTCATTACAGGGGAAAATGAAGTGGGTACGCCATTTGTGATGCAAGGCAAAGAAAAAGAACATCATTCCGATGCACTGGTCTTCCTGGTTTCCAAGGGATTATTAATTATCATTCAAGAGACACGGAGGTGGGCTGTGGGGAAAAGAGACACGGAGGTGGGCTGTGGGGAAAAGAGACACGGAGGTGGGCTGTGGGGAAAAATGTATTGGAAAAAAGAAAAGGCCTAAATATAAGGCTACCCCATAGAAAAAAATATTTACTGGTAAATATTCACGTTTAATAAAAAATATTATGATTGAAAAAATATATATATTTTTTTTTTGCCAAACTGCCCCTCACATGACTTGATGATCTGCACCACCAGAAGTCTCTGGTGTCTAGTGGGTGGCCGCTACTGGGTGATCATGGACAGCCTTTGATGCTGCCCACATATGCCGGGACTTCTGAGACAGAACGCCAGGAAGTCATGTGACCCCAGCAGAAGTGTTGTGCAGCATCAGAGGCTGTCTGCGCAATGCACACACGTCCACCCGCTGCCTGCGAGGAGGATACAGGTCCCTACAGCATCCTCGAATATGACTGGGGACTTTTCAGAGCATTTGCTCTGAGAAAAAAAAACCAGTACTATATTCAAGCAAATACACAAATTATTAAACAAATTAAAAACAATTTGTGTGTTTTTAATATAATTTTCCACCTGTCTTGTTTCCCTTTTTCTATACTAATAGTATTTGCTTTTAGTGATGTTTGCTTTAAGGGGGCAAATAGGTTATTTTCTGTATGTTATTGTTGTATGTTGTGGCATGTACTCATTTTTACTTAAAACCATAAATAGTTCTCCTGTAGTTTAAAAAAAAAAACAAATTCACTGGGACCTTGAAATTCAGTGACATCCAATAAGGAGAGATGGAGATATATGTAGGACTATTGCTATAGCAACAGCAATAAAGCTATTACACTTTATATGCATTTTTTGGGGGAACACCGAAGAGAACTGATGAGATGTGTTTCTCTTTCTCTACTTTGCATGATACAGTGCTTCTCTTCAAATAAAAAATCTGGGCTCTGCCCCTTTCAAAGAACTAAAATGAGTGGTGGAGACTACCTTTCCCTTACTCTTAAATAGTACTGTGTCAACCTATACATTTGATTTTTTTTTTTTTTTAAATGTAAATGCCATTTTATCACTGTAAAAGAATATTTCTAAAAATAACCTTTGCTTCTATTGCCGGATTGAACAGATCCCCTTCAATTGGTCAAACACTTATTTGTGATGAACTGCAAGACTGCTACTGTCCTGAAAGTTCAAAATTAAAACATAGTTTTCAAGAGTTTTGTACTTCTCCAAAGTCCTGTCTATATAATCATTAATAATGTTGTTGCACTCCTCATACAGTTATGTTGCACCATTTTATCACCTTTCCAACTTCATTCTTGCATTTGCTTTTAGAGCATAATTTATAATTACATCTTGGTTACTTTGATTTTAGCAAGATGTAATGACTTAATTATTGTTATAATTATGTGTTGTAAATGAAAGCCTGCACAATTTCCATCTCATAACATTTATTCTCCAGTATGTTACATCTGTGTCTTAGCATATTTATAAAAAATAACCAATAGATTACAATTAATTGAATAGTAGTTCTAGGTGTAATGGTTTTAGAAGGGACTTTGTTGTTCTAGGTGTAATGGTTTTAGAAGGGACTTTGTTGTTCTAGGTGTAATGGTTTTAGAAGGCACTCTGTTGTTCTAGGTGTAATGGTTTTAGAAGGCACTCTGTTGTTCTAGGTGTATGGTTTTAGAAGGGACTCTGTCGTCCTAGGTGTATGGTTTTAGGAAAATAATAACCATTATTTGTAATACCAATCATAATGAGATGGTTATGAAAAGTGGTGTTTTGTGTGTGTTTTTGAATCCGCCCTATAAAATATGACTAAAATGTACAACATTAGGTTCAGTATTTTTTGTGTTCTTTTTACCACAGCAAAGTACTCTGGTGGTCAATATTTTGGTTGTATTAACGGGTTACTCGAGACCAGAACATTTTTGCCAAATTCTAATATTTAAATGAACACGCTGCAGTATCAAAACACAATGTAAAAGAGCACTGTTTGAGAGAAATGTATGTCACTGAGAAAGGTTACCTTCCTAGCGCGAGATCAGCCTTAATCACAGGCGAGATCAACCTTAATCACAGGCGAGATTAGCTGGTGATGCATATTGAAGTTTAAACATGTATTGCTTTCACAGCCATTGGCTGATATTGTTTATATTAATTTGAGTGTCTATGATCATTTTGGGTTAAAGGTCCCAGGAGCCCAAAGAACAATAGCTGAAAATTGTGACATTTTACATGCTACATACACTGTTTTTACAGTACCTCTTCTCTTGTCTTATGGTAATTTTAAAAATGCTCAAAACTTATAAAATCGAATAACGAATTTCATAACATTTGTTTTTGTTTGTTTCAGTGTATGCAGGACATGGGAAATACAAAGGCGAGAGTGCTATATGAAGGCAATCTACCAGAAAACTTCCGAAGACCTCAAACAGACCAGTATCCTTTTATATTGGTGTTATCCCTCTGGGACGTATATACATATGGAATGTATTGAAAGCTATTTGTGATAGAGTTTGTTAATTCTGGTCTGACATTGATGATCTAACTAACTTCATAAAATAGGCAAACCTTCATAATGGTTTGTATGCTAAATGCACAGTTTTCAAACAGTGGCTTGCTAAAATTGAGACACTGACATTTCATATTTAGCAAGTAGCTACATAAATGGGCAGTAACTGTTCCTCTTTCATTGTTCAATTTGGTGTTCCCCATTTAGATTCCATATTGGCTAAATTGTAGGTGGCATTTTTTTTAATTTGTTTTGTTCGGGATATTCAAGGCTTATCTATCACCGGTTGTGTAAGGCTATTTTTATGGATGTATGTGTCCTTCAGTGGGTTACCTATTCACATTCTTCTTATCAGCACCTCTACCCACCCCATAAAGATGCCAATCTAGTTACAACTGTGCTTAGGGATCAACAGAATAATTTGGAAAAATGTTACTTCTCTTTATGTACTGACTGATATAGTTTGTAACCTTGGTCCACAAAAGCTACTCATGTCTGTGCTAGATCTAAATGGGAATCTTTACTTTGGAAATGCAAGCTTCATACAAGATGGCAGCCTATAATTGGTCTCCTGTGGCAAAACCCTATTAGAGTAAGATTTCCATTCATACTGTGCCACTTCTTGGTAAACGGACTTCTTTCTTTACTTTGTTTTAAATAATTTCTAATTTGTAAAGCACATAGAAGTTCTACATCAGTGCACATTATAATAAGGTTACAAAACAAACTGGCATACCGTGAATGTATAAAAGCTCCCAGAAGCAGAACCATAATTTCCATAATTACAACCTGAATAAGACTATTCTATCTAAATTACTATACACGTTTTCTATAGCACTTTTTAAAAATGTTTATTTGTAATCAAGGCAAAAAAATTTGATTTAAAAAATGTGTCCTTACATCTATTTAACAAAGGACTTTATACACTGGATGTGGTAGATATGATTATATACTTCCTGGAAAGTAACAATTGTAGGTCAGGACCTTTTGATTAGTACACTAGTCGGCATGATGCTTGAGGCACTGCCAGCCTCTTCTGCATGTGACCTTTAATTCCACACTTCCGATACACTAAAATTGTATTTTGTGTTTTAGCAGTGATTGATTATCCAGTGTAACACAGTTACAGCTTGTTCAAGTTCAACAAGCAAGGCATAATGTAGTGAACAACAGTTGACCAACATATGTCAAGCACTCAGAAGCCTCTTCATTTGGATGTCTCTTGTTCACAGGCCTATCCCGGATTACTTGTGGTTATTTTGCCCACGCTCACTGCTTTGTAATCCCAGCAATTTACAAAGTGAAAGCTATTTTATGTGTTAAGTTGGGAGAGTGTAATTTCTCTTGTGGGATGCAGTTAATTATAGTCTGCACATACCATTTAATGACAAATGATAGTTTTACATTAAGCTTTTCATTATTAGGATTTCAGGTCTTATCTAAAAATTTTAATTACTTTAGTTTCCTGAGATCTATTGTGCAGCAGACCTAATCAACAGTTCTGCTCCTTTGAGGTTGTTTGATCTTTTCAAAGTTATTCTGTTGTCAATGGGATGCGCCTGCAAATGTAAGATTTACTTCAGTATGATTTACTTCAGTATGGAACTAAATGGTAATTTAATTGTCTGCAAACCAGTAATGTTCAGTAAAATCCAAACTGCATATTTAATCAGTGTTGCAGCACACATGGAAATGTGAAGAGTTATCAACAGCCACCTAGCCATCCCTTTGGGCCTCATGCTAATTTCTTTGTTAGGGCAAAAGAGAAATTTAATGAAATGCAAAAGGACTTTTTAATTAATTTATTTTAAGGAGCCAAATTATAGAGGAAATCCTACTGATATGTTTTTCTTATCAGCTAGTAATGATTGTTTAATGCAGTGCCCTAACACTGTATTATATTAACCGACCCTTAAAGGGACAGGACCACCTATGATGTTCAAAAATATTTTTAGATGTGGACTGCAATGCCTAAACTAAACAAAAATAAACCGTCTGATCAGTTTTTCTCCAACTCATCCAATATTCTTGAAACTACAAATAAAGTGAAATAGTTATATACTGTTGCTATAGCAATAGTTTCCCTCTCTCTCCAAGCCTTCCTTGTTGCATGTCACTGAATTTAGAGGCCATAGTGATATTATTTATTATAGTAAAAATACAGGAGAACTGTACTAAACAATTAGTGCATTTCACAGATATTAAACACATCTACCCCTTTAAATCGTTGCCCTGAATTTATTACTTTGGTGGTTTCTAGGTTGAATAGGTGCCAGTTTCTGGGGATATGACCACATGTTAGTGGTGGTTCTACCCTCATGTAAGCTTATACATGCCAAATGAGAAAGTGCTCTTTGTAAAACTGTAACGGAGAAGGACTAGAACGGCCTGCTTAAGAAATATGGGAGTTAGTCTATAGCAGCTGTAATGCCATAGGGTACCTGCTTTTACAACACTAGTGATCGTTTTCAACTTTTGCTTGTACTGCTCTTATTTAATCTGCCTACAACTGGTATTATTTTTCCTTAAGTATGATTGTTTTAAATACTTCTTCACCTTAGTACAGATATGTTGTATGAAGTAAAGCTACATGATGATAAAAATACTAACCTGTTTAAATTTCCACTACCTTCTTACTCCAACTCCTATCAATGTGTAAATCTTATCATTTTACAACAAAATGGAGGAATAAACATGCACATTTTGATAGTTATTTAAAGTTTCCTGCTGCCATACAGAGAAGGTGGGTTTAAGCAAACAGTTCCACCTACTGTCTGAAACTATTTTTGTTCGGTAAATACTATATCATGTTACGTATACATAAATGAATAGTCGTATTTTTCATTTTACCTAATAACTTCTAATAAAGTTTTATTTCTATAGTAATAGTACTGCCTCTCTTTCCAAGCCCTCCTTATTGAATGGTGCTGGATTTTAAGGCCACAATTATTTTCAATGTTAAACAATCTACAGTTTTCCTGCAGTTTTAAAAGTAAAAAGAAGTGCATTTCACATATATTAGAAACATTTCCAACATACAGAAATTAAGCTAGGTGGAACTGAACCTTTTAACACACATTATTAAAAACATAGTTTATTTAGAAACACATGTAGCAATTTGGTGGGTGTTTGCAGTATGCAGTCTTTAACTCCATTAGGATACGTGTTTTTTTTTCTTGACTACTTTGGCCTTAAGTTTGACATTCACATGTCAGTTCCCTGCAATTATCTATTTCATTAATGAAGCCCTTTGGTCACTTCTGCAAATGCCTAGTCCGTCTGGGTTTACCCCTATTTATAGAGACCGGCACATTTGTATATTTTTAAATCTAGGAGATGCTTATAAAAAATAAAAAATTTTTAAGGAAATAGCAGCAGAAATGATAACCACACAACATTATGCTACATTAAAAGCAAATGAGTGTATTATGGATGCATTGAGTTTTTGGTGATTTTCTCCTTTGCAATTTTGTTTATTGCTGAAGGCAGCAGATAAAGATGAAAATGCATTTTACAACTCCTTTACAAAATTGCCAGTCTAATCCTTATCTACGTAATACAGTATATTGTAATGCTAGAAATAGAAGAAGAAATAGAAATAAGGATTGCAATTCTCATTATATGTGTTCATTGAGTATTGTAGGAGCACAGATCTAGTATCCCTCACAGCCCCCTGCAGTAGGAAGGCAGTTTCCCCTTTTTTCCTGGCAACAAGGGAAGCAAGTTGCTTGGAGAAACTTGAGGCTGTTCTGAAGCAAAGGTTTGCTAATGTTTTAAGTGCCTGTGCTCCCGTCCATTATCTGCATAGTCTTGTATTCTTTTTATCCATATCATATGTGTCAGTAGGGGGTTGTGTTAAGGTGTGTACAATATATGGAGGTCTTCAAAGAATAGTTATCCATTTTCCCTTTGTTTTCTCAGTCGTTCACATGAGATTTGTACGAAATAAGCAGATTTTCTTTTCTCAATAGCGGAATGATATTTTAAATGCGGCATGTAATCTAATAAAAGGTTTTGAGGTCAGGTTCAGTAATGTAACATCTACTATGATGCTGTAGAAGTGCAAGTGCTGTGGGCTACCCAGTGGCTTTCTTTATGACCTGACATTATCAATTTAGCTCTCAGCCAATCAGAAGACAAGAAAGAAGAATCTGAAACCTTTCTCCAGCTCAAATGCCAAAGGCAGAACATTTTAAAACACTCATGGGGTAGGCAACAAGAAGGAAACGTGAGGATATTTGATTTTAAAAAACATTTTTACATGCACCTTAAACCTTACTACATTTCCTTTATTGGAAGTCATATGTAATAGAGGGGACAGGTGACATCATTATCAGACTTCTGTCTGGTTAATGGTTAATTCAATGTAACAGAGCTTTTACAATTTTCTATCCATTTGACTGCACAAAAGAAAAGACAGTCTCTCTATAGTTATTAACTTTTTTTTATTTTATTTTTTTTTATAAACAAGCCCCCTTCTTTTTTAAGCATATGTATATCACTATCCAGGTTGTCATTGTAGGGAACACTTTATAGACAGTGCATTATCCTCATTCAAATGCATTTCATACTTCACTTCAAACACCTTTCCTTGTCAAACACATCTGTCATTGAAAGGTCATATAACCTGCCCAAGATTACACAGAGCTGTCACTGACGCTGCCACATTAGACAAAAGGGAATCTTTTACAATGTTGTGAAAGGTGAACAAGATGAGAATGGATTTGGAATTTAATAACATACTAGACTTGTCGTCCATTTCTTTTGTTCTTGTGCAAATCAGCCGCATTTAGTATGACATGTATTGCTGTATCCCATTGAACTCTAATACTCTGTTACAATGACTCTGAAGGGAGAAGATTAACACACATCTCTAGCATTGTAATGCATGAGTGGGAGTATCTCCCTATCATGTTTACCAGGTAACAAACACCTACATTGTGGTGGCATTATATTGTGTGCTTCTGACATGCTACTGTCATATATGATTAGAGTTCTGCTACAGCTTATTGCTCTATTTATGGACATCTTAAACTGAAATGTGAATTTACAAGAGTATTATTTGTACAGGTTAGGGTGTGTGCTTGTTTCCATGTGCATTTTTCCTAAATAAGTAACCACAGAAACCCTAAGTAAAGCATTCACCTTATCAACCATGTACAATGTGACCAGTAGTTATATACACCAAACAAATGGGTTAGTGCACACATACCCTAAACTCGCTCGCAAAACTTTTTTTTATCATTTTTTTAATCATTTTTTTTAAAGCTTCAGTTTTCGTTAGAGACCTGTCTAGTGTCCGAAATGCATCTTCCAAATTTGAATGCATATTAATGTGTTTCCAAAGTACTTTAAAATGCATGTTGCTTAAAAAATTAAAATACAGCTAGATGAAATTGTGAAATTACAGCAGTTTGCAAGAAACCAGGACTGCCCACACTAGCTCAATAAAGATCATTTCCTTTTTTTTTTTTTTTGCTGCAGATACCAATGAGAATAATTTCATTCAAATCAATGGAATTTTCTGTCTCTAGTGATTTCATCAGACAATGTGTTGCAGTGTTAAGAGATCCTACTGTGTACAAGAGCAAGGTCACTCACAATATAATCAATTTGAGGAGCACAGGAAGTGACTAAATGAAACAAAACTTTATATCCTCAGTGTCTATATGATCATGCAGAGTAATAATTGGGGAGGACTTGAGTCAAATCTTAAAAATGTGATTCATGCAGAATGTCTGCATAAAATCACACTGGAAGAAAATGCCTGTGCGCTATACAAGCAGTAATCTTCAACTTGCATCTAAGTGAGTTTGGGGGCTAGACTGTCCCTTTTAAATAGGTGTAAAAGCTCGAGATGACAATATGGGAGATTTTAGTAGTAGTACAATAACAGACAACTTTGTATTGGAAGGGTTTCATAGGAATGGCACAGCAAATGTAATAAGGGTTTTGATACAATGCTAGTTCAGGTTTGACAGTTCTATAACTCCTTCTGAAACAAAGTAGGAGCTTCTCAAGGCAGAGCCCAAATATTAAGCACCCCAGCAGTCCAGGAAGTGAGCATGCCCAATAATTTATGAACGAGCGTGGTTACAGAATGTGATGCAGCTTTATTTAAAAAATATATAAATCCATTCCATTGACGCCTAGGGGTGTAACTTGCCCTGGTGTCTCATATTGACCAAAAATTACGTCTAACTACAGTTTTTGGGCCCATTAGTCCTTGAAACATGGACTTTTTTAAAAAAATTTTTACAACCAAGTATTTATTTTTGTCAAACTATTGTTTCAAAATTGCAAATTCTGGATCCATGTTCTCTATTATCACCTCACAATTTATAGTGCATGTTAGCATATTCATGTTCTATTTAGTATTTTCTTTCACTGGAAATTGAAAAATATGCAGTTTCCCATTATTATTATTTCCCAAAGCAGTGTCTGAATCTTGTTTACAAGCTAGGGAAAATTTTGTCCTATTTAATATTCTTAGTGGTTGAATATGGATCCCCCCCAAATCATGAATGTTTCATAAGACAAACAATTGAATATTTTTGTGATCAAACTTAAATGCAAAGTATAAATCAGATAGTGCCAAAATCTGTGACTTCCATAATCAGATGCTGTTCCCAAAAGAAAACCGATCAGAAAACCTTGATGTGCTGTGCCACAATTTGTAAAAGAGAAAGATGTGCTCTGAATTTGTTTATGTAAATTACTCCAATGTATAATGGTAACAATGCTTCACCAATTGGAATGTTTAGCAGAGCATAAGCTCAATGCTAATATTATGTGTGACATGCATGACTACCTTCATGCCAAACTCAAGGGGTAAAAAAACGGCAGTATTAATAAATGAGTCAAAAGTAACTTATGGGTCCACTGTTTTGAGAATGATAATTTTATTGTCCATCTGGACTGCATTCTTAAATGTAGAATGTTTTCCCCTGCAGTATATCACACGTCTCTGGATTTTGGCTGTGCCAAATGGGAACTGTTAACTGACTGAGACATTAGCTGTTAACTACGGTTCCCATGATTGGCAGTATAAGCAGGATTGTGCTCCATAGCAATGTGAACTATGATGTGTGCATGGTTTAGTAATGAGACCTATACTGTACCATGTTTGCTTATTACTAGCTATGTACTGATCTACAGGTCTAGCTTCAGCACCATCAGTTGCCTTATAACTATACAGTTGTATGAGCTATAGTGTACCACATCTGTCTACTACCAGTAGATTGATGGCAGTTATACTCTATCACCCTTTTGTCTAACTTTAT
Organism: Pelodytes ibericus; assembly: GCA_036172795.1. Taxonomy (NCBI): domain Eukaryota; kingdom Metazoa; phylum Chordata; class Amphibia; order Anura; family Pelodytidae; genus Pelodytes; species Pelodytes ibericus. The sequence continues at coordinate 119,087,147 of CM069861.1, read as the reverse complement.
ACTGAGTGCATATTGTCAAGAGTTGTTTAAACTGGCCATGGCTGGCATAGATATAAATGTTCCTTATACATTGATAGGAACCACCCTTTGTGGCTGGCTAACTATAGGCTGTACCTATACCTCTACATCTGAATGCTAGATTAAATCAATTCTAGGGCTGGTTTCTAATTGCCGGAAGGCCCAGGTATGGAAGGATGTGCCTAGCAGTAGCATTTTGGAAGCATTTATGTTTACGGATGACTGGGATGGGGGTATGTAAACATCTTTTTACTTCATGTAGTATGTTGTAAGAATCCTATAAACATGTAAACTAATCAGTACTGTGGTAAAACTTTGAGAATGTGGTGTTTCCACTTGAGTTTTCTTTAACATAAATACTAGATCTGTGGAATTCTTCATCAGAGATAAATATGAGCGAAAGAAATACCATGACAAGAATGCTGCTACAACTATCGGTGTAAGTGCTTATTTACTTGAATTACCTCAGTGTTCTTTCCTACCAGACGAGCAAGGTGCTTGCTGCAAACTGCTTACAATTGTGTTCAATCAGGATCCTATGCTTCACACTATATATAACCCAAGACAGGGTTATATGTTTAACATTTGTTTGTGTGATACCTGTTGGTGTATGTCATTGGCTCTCACATCTTTGCTGGTTAGAGAAAATGTGTATAATGTCTGAGCCTTTTTTTTTTTTTTTTTTAATGGATAAATGTGAAATATAAAGAATAAGTAAAAGGAATGGTTATAAAGTAAAATAAAAATGTATACAGTAAAACAAATCTGCCGGTCTGGTGCCTGGATACATTTGTATTAGAATACATTACACAATTACTAGCGTACGTTACACAATTAAACTTTCCTTGATTGCACATAATGAGAACCGAAATGCCATTTTAAAGGTTTGATGGCATTTTGTCTTGCATAATGTAGGAAGTTTATGATATATGTTATTTATAACTAAAAATAGTCTTATGAAAATCTATTATGTGATCTCATTTGTGGGTAAAACATCTTGAGCTATTTTGGTTTCCTGCAATCTGGACCCAAATAAATCACATCAAAATAACTTGCCTGAAAGCTTTATGCCCCTGCATTGGTGGACATATTCTGTCTGCCTTGTAAGTCTCATGCTGATATGTTGGGTCAAGTCGTTCCCTTCCCAGGATGCCTACCATGCATGGTCACTGGATCTTGCACACCTCATTCTACAGGGATACACGATTCCCATTGCCCGGGACATGGAGTTCAGGGCGCCAGCCAGGTTGTGGTTTTTTTTTTTTGTTTTTTTTTTAAACATTTAGCCCTGCTGTTAAAGGGGTTTTGCGTTGTTTGTTTGTTTGTTTTCTTTTTCTCTGCTGTCTACTAAAGGTGGTCAGGAAGACATTATAGGTCTCTTTTTCAATACTTGCTTTGAAAACCCACCATTTGCTGGCTTTCTCCTGGTAATCAATCCTCTCTGGATGATATCTCCTGGAATCTGGAAAAAAAGCATCTAATCAGCGAGCTCACAGTACCTAGGACTGCCCAATCATTACATTAGCATTTATTTGTATTGCGCCAACAATTTACACAGCATTTGGTACAGAGGATAGAAGTGAACTACATACTATTTTAGATGAGCAGAAACAGACTGATACCTGAGGTACTGAGCCCTGCTTGCAAACTTACAAAATGTGTATATTTTATGCACAGACATAGATACTCACTGTGCAGAAGTTCACATCACACATACCAAATTGTTCCTGTTTTGTTAATAGGGAAATTGCATCTTAAAGGGACTGTCTAGTGCCCAAAATGCATCTTCCAAATATTAATGCATATTAATGTGCTTTCAAAGTATTTCAAATGCATGTCTTACGTTTTGCATTGTTTAAAATATAAAATACTTACAGCTAGAAGAAATTGTGAAATTACAACAGTTTTCAAGAAACAAGGACTGCCCACACTAGATGAGTCAGTCATTTTCTTTTCTTTTTCTGCAGGAACCAATGAAAATAATGCCATTCAAATGAATGGAATATCCTGTCTCTCTAGTGATGTCAGCAGACAATGTGTTGCACTGTTAAGAGATCCTACTGTATACAAAAGCAAGGTCACTCAGGCCACTCAATAGACTCAATCTGAAGAGGACAGGAAGTGACTATATGAAACAAAACTTTATATCCTCAGTGTCTATATAATCAGTGCTGCTGCCCCTGCAGTAAACATGCTTGAGTCAAGTATTAAAAAATGTGATTTATGCAGAATGGCTGCATCAAATCACACAGGGATAAAACCCTGTTCACTGTACAAGCAGTGATATTCATCTTAAACCAAAGTGAGTTTGGGGACTAGACTGTCCTCTTTAAGCACACATCTGATCTTACGCTTCTACGATCAAAGTCTGCAAAGCCCTGCATTTGGATGGAGCATTCATTGTTGTTGTTTGTATTGCTGACATGAACAAAAACGAATCTCGATAGCTAGAGCCCCTCAGTAATGGCAGTGACATGTCTTATGTCTTTTAATAGGGATCTCTGAAATTGAGGCTTTCCTTTGCCAATCCATGTGTTTATGTATTTTGCCTGTTTTGGGACAAACATTTTGTTTTGTAAAACCTAATTAAATTGTTTTTTATTGAATCAAAACACTTATTTAAGAGATTGAAGCAGTGCACTGCAAGATCTGCTCGCAAGCTTTACAAGACTTCTCTCCCAGCAATATAAAAGCAAGCGATTCCTCCTCCCCCGCTGTACCCTCTCCCTAATCCTATTATTTAATCTAAGTAATCTAATTGTTACATCTCTTTACAAGAGTATGCATTTCCCTACCAGTAATTGGAGAGAAACACAAATGCCCATTCTCTGCGTTACATTTATGGCAATGATTACACAGTTCAAGTTTAATTTTATTTTTATTACATTTTTTAATTACATTTATGGAAATTTACTAACATTTTCATTTTAGTCTAATGTAAATAGGCTTATTACTTTCTCATTATTGTTTAAATCCATATGCTTATTTTATGGAGTGTTTGGTGGGCCTTTTGGGTATAATATCATGGTACTAATACAAATCCCAGATTATTTAAAATTTTGTAATCATTAGAAAGCACACACAAATTTTTTTTGTGTTCTCACAAGCAATGTGAATGTTAACTTCTATACGCATGAGGATGTTCCATGCCATCCTGATTATCATGGCTCAAATGACCATGAGTCTGTAAATACTCTGATTGGCTCTCTGCCTCTGTATCCTTGGCAACCAATCACTGTGTGATCAGGACCTAACTGACAAAAGCACACATAGCTGTTAAAGGGTTAAGCTGTATGTCTTCTGTATCGGTGCCTATCCTCCAATATTAGGTTACTGAACTGTCAGGCAAGCTATGCATGTCATTAACACAGTAACAGTAATATTTTATTAACCTAGTACAGCATCCTGCAAGTATTCTCTTGGGCTCCTACTCTATTCCTTGGAGTTTAAACAGCTTTTGACAGCACTGAAAGAAAAACTGCACTGCAATAAAAGATTGAAAGCAGCATCAGTAATAGGTGAACAGTGTGATGGGGCATCTGATAGATGGTAAGAATGAATGTCAACCTATTAAGCAAAACAGACATCTGTTGTCCATGATGACTTGAAATGCCTTTTAATATCTCCCATCAAACATAATAAAAAAAATAAGTGTATAAAAATGCATCTGCAATGTGTTTGTGTGTGTGTTCTCTGCTTTTGGAGATCCTGCAGTTACATCAGTATCGTTGCCTCATTATTTTCTGGTTTGTGACTGGTACATTACATGAATAATTATACCTGGGGTTAGTTGTTCTCAAAATCAAACTAGTGAATTGTTGCAGCTGGACGCTACCCATTCTGCATCCAATCATTCTGGTGTGGGGGTGTATACTTTATGGAGCATATATAAAACATATGCCTTTTTTCTTTCAGACAATTAAGAGTCTTAATCTAAAGTATTTAGCCTTTTGATTAAAAAATAAATAAAAAAAATGGTGTTTTAAAACTCCACTAAACATGTGTCACAAATGCATAGGCTATTTCTAAAGTTAAGCAGTCCTTTAAATTATGCTGAGATGGCCTTGTCGAACTAGAACAGTTATTCTGTGCTGCCTCGCAGACATTTATGGAACTAGTCACTGCTCACCTACGATCACCAACTGACTAAAAAGTGTCCGTACAATGTTTTTACGTTTATACATCAGAAGCAGTGCCTGTCCGTACAGAAAATTTTTAATGAGTATGACCCTTGTTTTTGTAGGTATTCTTGTGCCTTTTTCACCTGCATCTTGGCCAGAGTTCATTGAGTGACATTTTTTGACTCCTATTTAATTAAAACACACCTTTTCTTAATGGCAAAAACAGTATTCTACTTAGTTTTATTTCCATCATCATATTTTCAGTTATATATACAATATTTCAGAAAGGATTTTTTATTTTTTTTTGCCTACATAGAGATGCAGGTTATAATGTGTGCATGATTTGTGGTGATTAATATGTATAAACCTGACCTGCTTTGAAGTAGCAAGGCGTTGCTGACTGGATGAGGCAGTTGCTCCTTTGGGATGTTAAGATAAGATTTCTGCATAGCAAGGTGACATGCATGTTAAGTCTATGTACACTCTGTCTTGCCTTGTCATTTTCCCCTAAGATCAGAATGTTAGTGGGTTTTTTTGCCATATATTACAAAATACGCGGTCTACAAATTGCATTAACTGATTTGTTTCTGAAAAAGCCACACAAAATAAAAATAGAACTTTTTAATATGGATTATGTTTGACATTGCTTTTATATAAGCCATTGTGTTAGAATGGCGAGGGATTGCAACTAGCTCTTTACACCTGAGGTAAGAATAGTAAAATAACCCTCCACCCCCAGTAGAGTGTCTCTTCATTGCCTTACAACCCCACTGGCTACCTCAGAGTCCCATATACTACTCACAGGCCTCATTCACTGTCCCTCTGTCTGTTTATTGTAACATAGTTACCATTGTTACCCTGAAGCTTCCTCCAAATACACACTGTGTTTGTTTATTTTGTAAAAGTGTGTATACCGTATATATGAAAAAATGGGTGTCCAGTAGGGTTGACACCTGGCCGGTATTTTACAGACAGGCCGGTAAAAAATTGGCATCAGGCCAATGTTAAGTCTATAGAGACACTACCAAGGACGGTATTTTTTTTAAGAAAAGGTGGCAACCCTAGTGTCCAGTAAGATAAAGATCATACATATGTATGATCAGTTCACTTCCTGTTTGTCTAATGTAGCACATGTTGTGTACTTAGAGCTCATTCTTCTAGCATTAGTTACTGCTCCATAACTTACTGATATGCATTATATTGGAAGCTATAGGAATGGAGGGAATGTAATATATTCATTCACAATTATCCTTGTAAGCACTGCAGCATCTGGTAGGAACATTTTTTTGCCATTGGCTGGTTTTCCTGTCATCACATCTTTCACCAGTTTAAGATACAGTAAGCTTATTTTAGTGATCCCTTTTTATAAATGTTAAAGGTGAGGTTTGAGCACTACCTACAGTTCTTTACAGTTCAACTATAATCAGAATTCAGTCCTTGACTCTGTTGCATGAAGCGTCTTTGTTTGTTTCCCTGTACATACTGGAAAAACAATCACAAAACATTTTTTGTACTTTTTGTTGGGTTGCTGCGTACCAGTAGAAAGAGGAGTGAACAAAGAGTTGAATAAAAATAAAAAGAGTTAGCTGGCTTAGAGGTAACCCCATTACATATCTTAAAAGTGAAACAGAGTCCCATATTTTCTTTTTCTCTCTTCATTTTTGCTTTATAATTTGAGTCCAATTGATTTACTCCACATTGATTGGACATAGTTTAAGATAAGTTTGTATATTCATTTTAATTATTTCTAATTTTCTCTTGCACACCACCTATTATATTTTTATACTTATGTTTGTGTTTGAAGGGAAAGGGCACAGGGTTGTTTTGTAGCACTTTTGTTCACCAGTGCCAAATGCACATTTTTTTTTCTAGGAAAAAGAGTTGAATAAATTTAGTCCTTGACAGGAGTAAAGCACATTTGTATATTAACCTTTTTAATTATTATTCCAAATGCACTTCTCATGCTGCCCACTGACCTCTCTTTGAAACCTCTTTCCATGGACCTGCTCTGTATGCTTCTCCTCTGTATAATGAATATTGGTCTTGATGGTGCTGATTGACAAAAAGTCTGTTGTGCTATGATCTTAGAATGACTCCCAAATGTGTTAATAGGATTTTACTTTGAGAAACCATTAAATATTACATGTTTTTACACGGGTCTACAAAGTGCTACATTGTTTGTAAAGGGAAGGTGGTAATGTATAATAGTAATGCCTCAATATTCTATAAGGGTTTATTCAATAAGTAGAATTTTGAGATGGAAATTTCAAACTTTAAGCCACTGTAGCAGAGTTATGAAAACAATCCCATTCAGCTGAAAGGAAGAATTTTTAGAAATCTGCTGCTTTGACCTTAAAGAAACACTAAATTATATTTTTCACTTGTGCTTCCAATATAGAAGCACAAGTGAAATTTAGTTTACTTTTGATAGTATATGCCAGTTTATCCTCCGACAGACGGCTGCCATGCTTCCATAGGAAGCAGGCAGCCGTCTGGTTGGCGACCAGCTCTCGCTGCTAGTGCACAGAACCCCAAATAATGACTCTCTCGGCGTGTGTGCCTATGTATAATACAGACAAGTTTTGGTTGTATGCGTCAGCTCTGCTGGTTTCACACACTGCATTCATTGCACTGGCGCAGCCCATATTTAACTCATATTTTATCAGCCCCTGGAAAATAGCCTGATTAGTGTCGGTGTCATTTGAATATTTAAGGTTTTTATGATGCAGACAGATGCTTTCAGACTAGATCATGGGGACTGTTTTTCATTTCTCTATTTCCAATTCATGCATTTTTCTTATCCTTTTATGGAAATTAACCTAATGCAATTAACTTGGCCAGTTCTTCATTTTGGGGTTTGGCCCTCTAGCTACTCTCGCAAAGGGATTAGTTTTACTAATAGAGATTTCATTTAGTTTGCTATTAATTCCAGAAAACCTTGTTTAATTGACAGTTGAATTGTGGTTTGGGAATAAAGGTACAGGATGCTTAAGTGGACTTTCGTATCTAACATACACATGTAAAGGAGATATAACTAATTGGTTGAAAGTAAGAAAGAGGAATGTGTTTATTAAAATTTTAGTTTTATTATGCGAGTTAGATATATGTACAGAAAAACATGGTGAAACACAAGTGTGGGGAAAATGTAAAAGTTCGGGTTAGCGCCCTGAAACTTGGTGCTTTTGGGTAATATACATGTAATTGGTATAATTGTAGTTATACAGAGTCTGGGCTGAGGTGATTACTAATCTGTTACAGTGGGAAAATGACATCAAATTTTATAAACCAAAATACAGCAGCCGAATATTCGGGGGTTATGTATAGAAAGTTACACAACAGCCTATATGAATACAGGGAGCATTGTATTTATGCAGGAGCAATATATTGAACTACATCATTCACAGTTGAGAAAATTGTTTGAATATCCTCATATTAAAACTAAGTGTATGTAAAATCCAATAAGTTATATTAAAGCCTCTCACCACTATTTAAATATAGTACTATTAATGTAAATACTCTCGGCTTATAAGAACCATGCGGCCCATCTAGTCTGCCCAATATTTTTACCGGCCTGCTGGTAAAGTACCGGCTGAGTGTCAAACAAAATTCAACTAACCACACAAATCATATTGGAAAAACGGTTGCACCCATGTTTTTACACACTTGTGAATATTGCTAAACTTTAGCAAAATCACCTATTAAAATGGGCATGGTCAAAACAGAAATGTAGCTCAATCATTGTAGTGAAATAAATCACTTTTTCTGTGAAGTGAGGTATCACTGGAAACTTGTCGTTGGCACGTCAGGCGTACTTCCACACTTGCCATTTTATTAGCCTTTGTGGGCATGGAGAAATCGGAGCATACATAGACTATCACAGCTTAAGGGGGCTGGACACTGAATAAATTGTTGTGCGCTTGCATTCTGACAGGTGTGTGGGAAATTTGCAACTTTCCCCCCCAAAATTTTTGGAAAATGGATCATTTTGGATAATGGATTTGTGCATAAGGGATACTCAACCTGTATTTTTTTTGGGCTTGAACTGCATGTAGCAGTGAGCATATTCCCAGCTACAATTGTAGCTATCTCGCTTCTATTGTATCTAAATCATTAATTGTAAGTGCTTTAAACCTACAGTGCTCCCAGTATTTATATGGACTGTTGTGTAATAAATTGTGTAACTATGTTTTACTCTCTATGCATGACACCAAAATAAACTTCTACTGTATTTTGGTTTATAAAATTTATATTTATCGGCGTATATAGTCACAATTCGAGTTCAAGTGATCCTCCCACTCTAACAGATTAGATTCCCCAAAGGTTTCCCTCTAGCACTAAGTTAAGTGCACTAACGCAACCATTTGATTTTCACCGCACTTCTGTTTCACAAAGTCTTTTTATATGTCCATTACATGTTTTAACTTATTTAAATAATAAAACTAGAATTTTAATAAATACATTCTTATTTCTTCCTAAATCCCTACATAAAAACTCTACTCTAAGAGGGACAATACCCTAACCAGCGAGTTTAAATGCCAAAAACAAGGAGGCATCCACTCATCTAATTGGGTAAATGGAATCGGTACACATTCACAGAATAATGGATTTACAATGTTCTTAAAACGACACCTATCTCCTACTCTGCTTCGAACTGACCTGGCAGACTTGATATAGCCATAAAATATCAGTAGGTGACCTATCCGCCGCGTCGTGTGTAGTCTATTCACTAATGCACTGACTGTAATACGGTAATAAGGCAATTAATTTGTATGATGGGATAGTGCTTTATCCGCATTTTAAAATGAAGTTCTGATTAGGTTGCTGTGAGCGATGCTTCTGAAAACGTCTAATAGTTCAATTACAAAAACAAGGGAAATCCAAAAATACATTTATGGATGTTGCTCTGGATGGCTTGTTTTGTTATTTTGGCTGTACTGTAAACCCTGCAGTTAAAACAGTCCTTCTGTAATTATGCAGTGATTTTAATGAGGCTATCTAGTGGTACCTGTGTAAAATGTAATAAACCTGCTGCTAAAAACTCAGTATTTCAGTGGTTACAAAAAAATGACATGTGGGAACCTATCCATGTGTCACACAGCTAGTGTTGGTTGCTGCTGTGACCAGAATACTAAAGGTGCATATCCCCAATCACTGTTTGATGTGATTGGAAATAAAACACCACAAGGATGTTGGACTGTTTCAGCCGTTTATTTCGTGAAATGTAAGGGCCTGCATCCTGGTTTTACTAAATACATTTTTTTGAGTTTAAATGGCAACAGCACACAGCACTGTGTGACAAAGATGTGTCTTTATTACACCTCATATAAGCAGCAATAATACACAGGAGTCGGCACTCACAGCGATGGATTGAAACGTTGCTATCATTTGGAATAAATCCAGTCACTGTGAGTGCCGGCTCCTGTGTATCATTACTGCTTATTTGGGGATCAAGGTGGAGATCTCTGGCCTGGTACCCCCTCAATAGATTGCACACCCTCATCGGTTTTTATTGCATCCCAGGCCTGTTTTTATACTGTACTTGGGAATTACAAATAGAATTCTTGTCATGCACACTGTTTGAATAGTGCTTCCCTGTTACACTGAATTAAAAAAAAAAAAAAATAAGTTTTTGAGATGCCATTAGCATAAACAATACACATACACATAGGGTTGCAACCTTTTCTACAAAAAAGTACCGCCCATGCTGTTGCCTCCATAGAGTTAAGCCAATTTTTTACTAACCTGCCGGTAAAATACCAACCAGGTGGCAACCCTACATACGCGGTCAGGGGTCTAAACTCATTTATTGTTCGGTCTCTGTTAACAGTCTGTAATTCCCTATTATGCTCTCGTACCAAGTGCTGCCTGAATTGTTGGTACTGTATATAAAACTGTTATTATAATGATATTTCTGTTTATGGGGAAAGCTGGGAAAAATTAAGTAGTTAAGGTTTTGATAACTTCAGCCTGTATAGGATTATAGACCGTTATTATGCTCAAGATAGAAACATAGAATGTGTCGCAGATAAGAACCATTCGGTCCATCTGGTCTGCCCAATTTTTTGAATACTTTTATTAGTCCCCTGTTCCCAGTCTTATAGCTAGGATAGCCGTGTGTCTATCCCACGCATGCTTAAAATCCTTGACTGTGTTTACCTCTACCACTTCTGCTGGAAGGCTATTCCATACATCCACTACCCTCTCAGTAAAGTAATACTTCCAGATATTACTTTTAAATCGTTGCCCATCTAATTTAAGACTATGTCCTCTAGTTGTGGTAGTTTTTCTTCTTTTAAATATACTCTCTTCCTTTACGGTGTTCCCTTTATGTATTTAAATGTTTCTATCATATCCCCCCTGTTTCATCTTTCCTTCAAGCTATACATGTTAAGATGCTTTAACCTTTCCTGGTAAGTTTTATCATTCAACCCATGAACCCGTTTAGTAGCCCTTCTCTGAACTCTCTCCAAAGTATCAATATCCTTCTGGAGATACGGTCTCCAGTACTGCGTACAATACTCCAAGTGAAGATATATACAGGGATTTCTTTTGTCTGTTAAAGAGCAGATAGTGAGGAGTAAGTAGATGCTCTTGCAATCTGATTTTATCTGTTATCCATAAGTGTGCTAATATAACACCTTGGGAACCAGAGCTGCTAGGCTATGATATTACCTCTGAAATTTAGCGAACCACATACTGTCACATTAGTCAGATATATGTCTTGGCTAGACTTGGATGATGCAGATGTTCCTTATCATTCCTGTAAATGTAAAGGCAAAGAGCAGGGGTGTCCAAGTTTGTTCTGCAGTGGGCCACTTCACCACAAATATATTTGTGCGTGGGCCGCATTCATGTTTCATCGAAGTAAAATAAAATATATATTATATATGCGTGTACACATATATAAAACTCTCAGTAATGTGTGAGTGTATCACAGATTCTTCAGCAATTAAACTCCTAAAAAAACACCCACAGTCACACTTAAGCACACTCGCATAAAGGCAGTCACACTTACATAAACACAGTCACACTTGTATACAAACTCTCACATACACACAGTCACACTTACACAGTCACACTTACACACTCTTACATACACACAGTCACACTTACACATGCACACATAGTCACACTTACACACACAGTCACACTACCACACACAGACTGCTTAATGAAAAAAAAAAAAATATATATATATATATTGTTTTTGCCCCGCCCTGCTAGTTTACCTTTCACCTGCAGGGAGGTGGATTGTGGCCCCTACTGCTGCTGTCATGTCCCTGCTTACATTAACCACAGGCTGAGCCAATCACTTGTGCAGCGTGAGGGGAGGAAGCCCTGCCCCCTCGCACTCTGACCTTGTTGGAGCACCAGGCGCTTGGGGCTCAACTGCGGCTACTGCTGCCAATCTCAAGCAGGCTGCACCTGCCCCGCCAGCGGGCCGCACTTTGGGCGCCCTGGGCATAGAGTATATTTTCATCTGAAAACTCTGTTTGCCATGCTGGAGGCCTGCGCCGTGACCAACTACCTTCTGTGGGCTCTGCAATAGGGAATTGCACGCTGGTACAAGGTTTATAAGGCTCCCAAGGTTCATGACTGTTTGATAGTGTTTTCCTCAAACACAATTTATTTTAATCCTTTGACCAAGCACACCGCCACAGCTGTGGTTTTATGGATTCACCCGTCTCCGCTTTGCTCTGTGTAAATATTTTAAACGTGCCTATTATAGCTTTCCTGGTACATTTTCCATCAATTCGGTGGCTGCTCATTATATGAATTTTGGTTAGCTGCCCTAATGGATTCTGTATTTGATAATGTACTGCTGTCAAACTCAGTGAGGCATGACTTATTTTCTACTTGTATTAATCAATTGGCCCTTATTTTCTCTCAAAAGACCTCTTGCTAAGAAGCCAAACTGACATTTTGACACCCGTCGGTTCTTCTGCTCATAATGACCTTATGTGTTAAAAGCACCAATTAGCTGTGGTAACCCTTATTTAGTTTTATATTTAGAATTATTTTAAAGCAGTCTGTGAAAACGTCTCCAATGTTGAATCTGACAAAGCAATGTTTTTAAATGGGTTTTGGATTTGGGTTTTCCATTCCCATTCCAGACATTTATTGACATTGGAGGGCAGCATGGAGATGTCAGGTGTACAGCTGTGGTCATTTAGTACTTGGTGGGAGAACATTTTTATCAGGGAAGGGATAATGTTCCATTAAAGCGATCACATGCAGAAATCTGGAAGAAGAATGCTTTTAAATGAAACCTATTTTTGTGTAAATGGCATCTCCTTTCAACATAACTATTCCACCTAATACCTCTGGGTAATTCTGAAAGAACAACATTTGAAATGAGGTTATGCACTCTGATACTGCAGGGGGGAAATGCTTCTCCATTGATTTATCATTATAGCAACTGTTCATGTTAAGCTCATGTGTACGTGAGCACAGCTCTGCTCAGCACTCACTCAGGTAACTCGAAGACCTTTTCAGCTTAGACATCTTTTCCATTTACCTTTTCTGTATCCCACAATGCTGTTCACTGCATGCTTCTGGCAAACAATCTGGATGTGTATTTGAATAATAATTATTTTGTTGCCTGCAAAAACTAAATAATACAGCAATAAGAAATACAACCTTTTCCTACAAATGTACAGTTTTAAGTACCTGTTGTGAGCAGCACAATGTGTTGCTTACCTTCTTAAAGCCTTAAATGCCCAAATGCTGCACTCCGTGCCCCCATAATCTCTACATTTACACGTCTGTCCTCTGTCCCCAATAATCTCATGTCCCCGAGTATATTTTATACACATAGGGGTCTATTTACTAAGAGGTGAGTTGCATGTTCCATTCACCTCATCTTATCTTTTAGTTAATAGCCGCCATTATAGCAATGGTTTTTCTTGTGAGATTGTTTCTAGTACTTACAGCACAGTAGATTCTAAGGCAACTCTAATAAAAAAAAGCCTTATGATAATGTTTTTATAGAAAAACCAAGCACGTTCATTTTTGAGACCTAAGGCAGGGCTTGAGAAACCCCTGAACTATGGCTCCTAATATATCTAATGTTGGCACCTAATTTTTATTTTTGGACTGTTTTACAAAGAACTCTATGAAAGTACAATTTCCCTGGCTCTTCAAAATAATCAGGCTGTCTAGTGAAGTAGCTTCTATAGAGATTTGTATTAAATATTGTAAAACAGTTGGACATGTTTATGAACATTCAAGGAGCTATTTTACTGGAGATTATGCCCATACTTGGTAATGTTTAACACTGATTTGGGCAATTGCAAGGAGCGATGGCTTCAAAAATCCCTACTGGCTTCTAACTTTTTTGATTTGTTTTACATTAAACTCTATGCAAGTTCCATTTCCCTGGCTCCTAAAAAATAACCAGGCTAGCTCCTGAATTGGTCTGTCTGCTGCTAAAGTCTACATAAAGGTATCAAGCCCTGATTTTAATACCATATAGTTGTCCAGTCATTCCATCATTTGGTGATGCTGTTGGAGATATTGGGGCTTATGTATAAACATTCATATACACAAGGAATTTCTACACAATTAATTTGTAATGTAACAGAAACACAGGAGTATGGTGGTTAACCTTTTATTTGAAAAGTAAAACAAAATGGTGAATGGTTTTTATTCACACTTTATCTGGACAACAATCCTTTCATTCAATTTCATTCTGGTGAGGTTTAGTATTGGCCTCTTTCAAAGTATATGGCTTATAGTCAAGTCAACTTATGCTCTGATGTATACAGAACAAAATGCAAAAGCAAAGACCTGATGTGTACGACTTGTTACAGAGACAGGCATATGAAAAATAATGTTCACTTTTCAATTAAGTTTAAGCACAATCTTAAAGGACAATTAAGCAAGGGTTAAAAAATATGTTTTGCTAGTCTGGAGAGCCGGCACTGACATAGAGCTTGATAAAGATCCTGTTGGATTGAAACGTTGCTATTAGAGTTGAGTGGACACCTGGATGTTCGTGTTCGGCCGAACTTCGGGAAAAAAACTCCGGGTTCGGGCTCGAACTTGACCCCGAACCTCATTGAAGTCAATGGGGACACAAACTTTTGGCCACTAAAATGCCTCTAAAAAAGTCCTGGAAAGGGCTAGAGGGCTGCAAAAGGAAGTAAAATGGGGGTAAAAGTAGGACAAGTGCCCTGCAAATAAATATGGATAGGGAAATAACTTCAAATAACATAAAATACATACAAATTAAAAATACAGCTGAGCCATAAAATAGCACTAGATGGAATCTTTGATTTTAGCTTTGGAAGAACATAAATCTAAATCTAAAGCATGGCTGCCAGGAGGATCAACATACCGTATTTATCGGCGTATAACACGCACCTAATTTTAAGAAGGAAATTTCAGGGAAAAAAACTTAAGAACTTAAATTAAGAACTTTGAAGCCCAATATGCCATTTTAATATGCCAGGATATTGCCCCCAATATGCCATTTAATATGCCAGGATATTGCCCCTAATATGCCATTTAATATGCAGGGTATTGCCCCTAATATGCCATTTTAATATGCCAGATATTGCCCCCAATATGCCATTTAATATGCAGCATATTGCCCCCAATATGCCATTTAATATGCAGGATATTGCCCCCAATATGCCATTTTAATATGCAGGATATTGCCCCCAATATGCCATTTAATATGCAGGATATTGCCCCATATATGCCATTTTAATATGCCAGATATTGCCCCCAATATGCCATTTAATATGCAGGATATTGCCCCTAATATGCCATTTTAATATGCAGGATATTGCCCCCAATATGCCATTTAATATGCAGGATATTGCCCCTAATATGCCATTTTAATATGCCAGATATTGCCCCCAATATGCCATTTAATATGCAGGATATTGCCCCCAATATGCCATTTAATATGCAGGATATTGCCCCCAATATGCCATTTAATATGCAGGATATTGCCCCCAATATGCCATTTTAATATGCCAGATATTGCCCCAATATGCCATTTAATATGCAGGATATTGCCCCCAATATGCCAGGATATTGCCCCTTAGTATGCTCGTTATGCCACCCTCCTCCCCCAGACCCCAGTACTTACCTCGTTCCTGCTCTGTCCCCCGGTGCTCTGAAGCTGCGTGGCTGTGAGGGAAGCATTGTGAGCTTCCCTCCAGCCGCGCGGTCAATAAAGTTTGTTTTAAAAAAAAAACACACTTTATTGACCGCGCGGCTGGAGGGAAGCTCACAATGCTTCCCTCACAGCCACGCAGCTTCAGAGCACCGGGAGACGGAGCAGGAACGAGGTAAGTTTTCGATTTTTTTTTTTTTTTTCGGCGTATAACACGCACACACCATTTCCCCCCTATTTTCAGGGAGAAAAAGTGCGTGTTATACGCCGATAAATACGGTAATTATCCATTTGAGAGAGGGTTGGAGTGCAGGGTGTTCTCTTTCAGTTTATACTAAGTGACCCATAGGTTGAGGTGGCGGTGACCGTGGCGGTGTTGTTGGAAGCGGCGCTGGAGGAGGAGGAGGTAGCCAGAATGTTTCAAAGTGCGCTGTAAGCACAGTATTGGACTGTTCTATTTCACTCTCAGATATGAAGTGCACCGCAAGATGCAAATGTACTATTTACCACCCAAAACTATTAGAATTTTTCTAAGTGCGCTGTAAGCACAGTATTTGATGGTTCAATTTGACTCTCAGATGTAGTACATGTAATGCTATTGCTATTCTATAAACCGAAATAGAGTCCCCATTCATACGAATAGGTCAATTGACCTATTCGTATGAATGGGGACTCTATTTCGGTTTATAGAATAGCAATAGCATTACATATATTCCATAAACCCGAAAGTCTATAAACAGAAAGATATTCGGTTCATAGACTTTCGGTTTATGGAATACATATAATGCTATTTGCTTTCTATAAACCGAAATAGAGTCCCCATTCAAAAGAAATTCTATTTCGGTTTATAAAAAAGCCAATAGCATTACATGTATTCCATAAACCAAAAGACTTTCGGTTTATGGAATACATGTAATGCTATTGCTATTCTATAAACCGAATGTCTTTCGGTTTATAGACTTTCGGTTTATAGCCGAACCCCGAACTCCAACACGAACATACAGTGGAATGTCCGTGTTCGGGTCCGGGGTAACAGAAAAAGCTATACTTATACAATTATTGGATATCTTCTCCTTGTTCCTTCATCTTGGGTCCTCTTCTGGCTGTCTTCTCTTCACCCAGGAACAGACAAAACTAGCACTCTCAAAAAGTGGTTCACTCAACTAAGTATCCCAAAATCCCTTAGTTACCTCCCAGAGAGTTAAAGAACCAGTTCAACCCAGTTTGGAGACATCTGGTCTATGTAATAAATGCAACCCCCTTTGTCACACCTATCTGTAAGTAAGTAAAAACTGGAAAGAAATGAAAGGCTTGTTCCCACAATCTAAAGAAGTCCTCTCTGTTGATGTGCAAAATATCTTCCATTGTGAAACCACATTACATGCCCACCCCACCAAAAGCATATATCTATGTATTGGATATAAAGTAAAAAAAATTCTTGCACTGTTCCCACAACCCCTCCTCTACCCTGTGCATGAGGTCAGCGCAAGGGTCAGAGGAAACGGAGAAGCAACCAGCAGCGTGTACAGCATGCACTGAAAAGAGGAGGGGTCTGAAGCTCTCAGCCCTGATCAAAAAAGAAAGTGTGTGGTTGGGTAGGTTCTGTGTGTATGCAAGTGTGGATCTGTAGGTAATTGGGTGTCAGTGTGGAAGAGGGAAAAGCGGAGGAGGGGTCTGAAGATCTCAGCCCCATTAAAAAAAAAAAAGAAACTGGTTGGGCAGGTACCGTGGGTATGTAAGTGTGTGTGCGTGCGTGCAAGTGTGACTGTATGCAAATGTGACTGTGTGTATTTTTGTGTGTGTTTGTGTACATGTGGCTGAATGTTTGTATTTTTATTTATTTATTTTACTGTGAGTTTTTTAAACTTGGACACCCCTGGTCTATATAATCAGTACTGTGACACCTGTAGTAGACATGCAAAGTAATCACTGGGGAGGGCTTGAATCAAATATTAAAAATGTGATTTATGCAGAATGCCTTCATCAAATCACACTGGGAAAAAGCCTGTGCACTATACAAGCAGTAATCTTCATCTTGCACCAATGTGAGTTTGGGGAGTAGTCTCTCCCTTTTAATATTGGTACAGTACTGTCAGGCAGGTATTATCTTGACAGTTGCCAAACCCAGACTTGCCCATCAGACTGCCAAGCATGAAAGACTCCATAGAACACGTTTCCATCTCTCCATAGTCCGGCGGTGGCATGCTTTACACCACTCAATCTGATTCTTGGCATTGTACTTGGTGATGTGAGACCTGATTCTGGAATATCTAGCAGAGCTGGAATTTCACAAACTGACTTATTGCAAAGGTGGCATCCTATCCCAGTACCATGCTTGAATTCACTGAGCTCTTCAGAACGACCCATTGTTTCACAGACTGCATGGCTAGGTGCTTGATTTTATACACCTGTGACATTGGGTATGTTGAAATAACTGAATTCAATAATTAAGTGGTGGGTCTCAATACTTTTGTCCATATAGTACAGGGGTGTCCAAGTTTGTTCTGCAGTGGGCCACTTCACTGTAAATTTATTTTTGCGTGGGCCGCATACAGTGTGTGCGCGCAGAGTCACAGAACGTTGTTTTGTTTTTTCCCCTTCCTGCTCGTGCCTTGTATCTGCAGGGAGGGGGATTGTCCGCTATCTTCTGGATCTGTTGTCCGCTACATTCCGTCAGAGCACCATTATGTAACGGACACCCGGTACTCCAACAGGGTCAGAATGCGAGGGGGCAAAGCTTTCTCCCATGCGCGAGGGGATGGTGCACACTTTGTTTGGGCAGCTCAGAGGTGCGGCTACCGCTGCCACACTCAAGCGTCCGTATTTGGCCCGTGGGCTGCATGTTGGACGCCCATGATATAGTGTAACTTTGGTGATGAAACTGTAGAGCAACAGGAAAATGGATCTAAACACACATGAAAATCTGCTATGAAGCTCCAATTTTCTGAACTCCATAAACTATTTCAGAATCATTAGTGTGTTTAAGAAGTTGAGTAGGATGCACAAAAACAGGGAATATTGGTGTCTCTGGAGCCATCCTGCGAATTTGTACAATTAGATGTAGTGTAGTTTACTCCACTTAGCCAGGTAAGTGCTCCTGTTGCATGCTCTGATGGAACTGTTGCTCTGAGCTCTTCCTGTCTGTGTAAGTGTTGCCAGGTGCCTCTGTACTTCTGTAAGAAGATTGAATCATATGTTGCTTGGCCTGCATTGCCTTTACTAATACTGATCATCTGCCTTGCTTCTCTTCTCATCCCTTTCATCTGCTTTGTACAGACGTCCTCCTCTGATGCTGTGCAGCCCTCGGCATCCTCTCCTTCTCTGCAAGCTGCTGCTGAGAAAAGCAAATTGGAGGTATCATCTCATTTTGTAGTGTGAAATTTCCAGGCAGACCGCATGGTGTAATATGGTGCACAGTTGATTTGCAAATTAGCTACATAGTGGAAAAACCCATGATCCAAACATGTTTATGCAGTTCCTCCGATCTTATCTGTGTTTTAATTATAACATGTTCCGTCTGTAGTAATCTTATTTGCCCACAGCAATTGGCATTAAAAGGGATTTTCTTATCGAAATTTGCATATTTGTTCGGTCTCTGTCACCTTAATATTGTTTATACTGTGAATATAGAAAATACGAAATTATGAAAAATGATCTATACGCAGTGTTGGCATAACTGCATCCAAATGCAGGGAGTGGGAACATTTCCAATTGAATAGTGCTTAATTTGCATATCAATCTACAGGTGATGTCATAAACCTGAACAAACCACACACTTGTTTTTTAATGTAGGCTTTTCTTGGCAATTCTGCTACTACAAAGGGGATAATTTATGATTGTTTTGTATGCTCTACAATACAAACCATGAACTATGTTCTGATATTGATAAAGCTGTGTGTAGTCCTAATATATACACACATATATATATATATATAACATATATAACTTCATGTTATAGTTCAGTATATGGAACAGGCCTAAGCTGTGGTGTTCTAAAGGAAATACGTAATGTATTGGAAATCATCACTTGTGATGTTGCTGACAGGATTAATGCTTCCCATTAAAATATCCCTCCTCTTTGGAGGTTGTTGATGTGTTATTGTAGCCTTACTAGGAGACACAAGTGAAAGGCCGATAATTTGCTATTCAGGTTTTGTCATAGGTACTGCTGACCTCAGCTCTGTTGGGGTAAACGTCCTTTATCTGTAAAGTGTTATGTGTTAATATGACAAGGAGATCTAAAGATATCAAAAAGGTTTACCACTATGTGAAAAGGTGTTTTTTAAAAGGTATTTTGGTGCCAACATGGGGAGTTAGCGCACAAAATAAGCCTCAAATAACTTATATACGTGTAAGTAATGGATAAGTGGATAGAAACCGCCATGTAAATGGGTTTAACTGCATATATTGATTACCATATTGCCAAGAGGAAACAAAATGGGACGATTTGGATGCTTGCGTTTGATTTTCAAGCTGGTATCATTTATGCCAGCACGTATGTAGTCCGTTATTTTGTGGTTCTCATTTGTATTCTCATTACCTGTGGCTTCTCAGAGTAAATGCAGTAAATATTTAAACAATGCATATTTGAATGCACATTAAATATGCAGCTATACTGTGTTTTTCAAAGAAGTTTCTATCCTTAATATTTCATAATTCAGGAACTCATACCCACTTTTAGAAAAGTACACTGGGTAGCATTATTAAACAAATCTGCACAGACCAGACAAGCCAGTGTAGATTTGTGTGTAATAATACCCCTGCTACCACCTGATTTAGAAGTGGAGGGGTTTCCCCATCACCTTTACCCCCACCATAATTTTCTAGTGTGTCTTTGTGTGTATGCATGTTTTTTTTTCATTTTCTGAATACATTGCAAGATATAATTACTGGCTTTTATTATCCTAAGGTGTGTGTTCACTCTTACAGCCATCCTCTAAACCAATGGTTCCCAATCCAGTCCTCACCACCTACCCAACAGTCCAGGATTTAGGGGATTACCCAATGGTGTCTTGTCATTTTTTTAATGTATTTTTTTAAAATATTAAATACCTTGACACCACAGGTGTCTGAAGCTGCATATGATAGTGTACTTAGTCGGGCACATTTGCCATGCTGCTGAAATATCTACGATGCCAAGGTTAGCCATCACTGAACTAAACCCTTAATTAATTTTAAATAAGGAACAAGGCAGCCTTTGAACAGTGCTCTAACATTATTATTTGACTCGATTTAATTTAAAATGTAATGTTTTTTTTTACTTTTCTTTAATATATTTTTCAGTGCCTCTTGCTATTGTTTTGGATATCATAAATAGCTCAGATTAAAGAAAAGGTTGGATACTTTAAAAAGATTTTCCTAAAACATTCCATTCTTCCTCTTTTGGTCCCAAGGGTGCAAAAATGTTGTATTGTGCTTTTTTTATTTTTTTTATTTTTGCATGGTGTTTGAATATTCACCTCCCATAGCAACACGCCCATTATCTCCTTTAGAGTATCAATAAGTGTTTCAAGTACATTTCGTAACTAAAATTAGTAATTAGATGTAAGTTTGAGCTCCATGAGACTGTTTAAACTATCCCACAAATATGCCTTAATACAAGTGTCATTGTCCTAGGCGGCCTGCCACCTGCTGTGGTGTGCTTTTCCCTTTTGAACCTAAATGTAGCATAGAAAAGGAATCATTGGCAGTCTTTGTTAATTAAGCCTCCCTAAATAAACTATGTTTTGCTGCAAAACTATACCTTCCATAAATGGAATGCTTTACATAATAATCTGGCAACATCATAGTTGCCAACATTTGAATAAAATTTCCAGGGACACTTTGCAGCTTATCGTCCAATTAACCACACCTCCTTTAAAAAGCTCCACCCACTCGATATGATTAGCATAATGTAACTCCACCTACTTGTCACAGTGTAGATTATATCACCAAGTTCACACCAACATTACCATGCATCCTTGGTATACAACAGATACATTCACAGCACAACATCTACATCAGGCAGGTGCGTTTTATCACTTTTACATGAAATATAGTAAAACCTGGTGCAGATGTGCTTCAGTCAGAGAGCTGTGTCTGCACCATACATTAGTATGAACTTACCACTTCTGCTAGGAAGCCATTCCATGTATCCACTCCCCTATCAGTAAAGTAATACTGCCTGGCCTTATCTTATATCTAGGATAGCCTTATACCTATCCCACGCATGCTTAAACTCCTTCACTGTAATAACCTCTACCACTTCTACTGGAAGACTATTCCATGCATCTACTACCCTCTTAGTAAAGTAATACTTTCATTAATCCCCGGCCTTATCTTATATCTAGGATAACCTTATCCATATACCATACATGGTTAAACTCCTTCATTGTATTGACCTTAACCTCTACCACTTCTACTGGAAGACTATTCCATGCATCCACTACCCTCTCTGTAAAGTGATACTTTCATTAATCCCCGGCTTAATCTTATATCTAGGATAGCCTTATTCATATACCATACATGATTAAACTCCTTCATGTATTAACCTTTACCACCTCTACTGGAAGAGTGTTCCATACATCCACTACCCTCTAAGTAAAGTAATATTAGGTTTCTGACCACAAAAACACATTAAAATATAAAATATTTCCAGCCTTTTGAAAAGCTTGAGGTGAACCCCAAATATATGTATATAACTACCGTATATACTCGAGTATAAGCCGACCCGAATATAAGCCGAGGCACCTAATTTTACCACAAAGAACTGGGAAAAAATATTGACTCGCGTATAAGCCTAGGGTGGGAAATGAGACAGCTACTGGTAAATATTGCCCCGAATCTGCCATTTAATATTCCAGGATATTGCCCCCAATATGCCATTTAATATGCCAGGATATTGCCCCCAATATGCCATTTAATATGCCAGGATATTGCCCCCAATATTCCATTTAATATGCCAGGATTTTGCCCCCAATAAGCCATTTTAATGTGCCAGGATATTGCCCCCAATATGCCATTTAATATGCCAGGATTTTGCCCCCAATATGCCATTTAATATGCCAGGATATTGCCCCCAATATTCCATTTAATATGCCAGGATTTTCCCCCAATATGCCATTTAATATGCCAGGATTTTGCCCCCAATATTCCATTTAATATGCCAGGATTTTGCCCCCAATATGCCATTTTAATATGCCAGGATATTGCCCCCAATATGCCATTTAATATGCTAGGATTTTGCCCCCAATATGCCATTTTAATATGCCAGGATATTGCCCCCAATATGCCACTTAATATGCCAGGATTTTGCCCCCAATATGCCATTTTAATATGCCAGGAAATTGCCCCCAATATGCCATTTAATATGCCAGGATATTGCCCCTTAGTATGCTCGTTATGCCACCCTCCTCCCCCCCCTTCCCCAGACCCCAGTACTTACCTCGTTCCTGCTCCGTCTCCCGGTTCTCTGAAGGTGCGTGGCTGTGAGGGAAGCGTTGTGAACTCCCCTCCAGCCGTGCGGAACAATAAAGTTTGTTTAAAAAAAAAAACCACACTTTGTTGACCTGCGCGCCTGGAGGGGAGCGCACAACGCTTCCCTCACAGCCACGCACCTTCAGAGCACCGGGGAACAGAGCAGGAACAAGGTAAGTTTTAGATTATTTTTTTTCCCCCAAACACCGACTCGAGTATAAGCCGAGGGGGGGCATTTTTCAGCACAAAAAATGGCTTATACTCGAGTATATACGGTAGTTGCATTTATACCTATATGAACTTTTTAATATTGTTTTCAGCTATTTTTATATGTAATTAAACGGTTATTGATAAATTGTTTCTTATTTTTATCCCTTCCTCTGCACCCACACTGCACCTAAAGAACTTAACACAGCACCATAGAGCACCCACAGCACTTTGCACTTACACGTTTTGGCATGCCACAATGCCAGTTTGCCCCCCAGAACATACCACAATGTAACTTTGCCCCTGCAGAACACACCACAGTGACACTTTGCCTCATAGTACAGCATCACCATGGCTAGAGTAAATTTTCCCATTAATATGTCACTATTAGCCTGACCAGTAAAATGCCACTATTAGCCTGGCCATTAATATGCCACAGCCAGATCCCCCAGTAAAATGCCACTATTAGCCTGGCCATTAATATGCCACAGCCAGATCCCCCAGTAATATGCCACAGTTTAATTGCCCAGTAATATGCCCAGCCTGATCACCCAGTAATATGCCACAGTTTAATTGCCCAGTAATATGCCACAGTTTAATTGCCCAGTGATATGCCACAGTTTAATTGCCCAGTGATATGCCACAGTTTAATTGCCCAGTAATATGCCACAGTTTAATTGCCCAGTAATATGCCACAGTTTAATTGCCCAGTAATATGCCACCATTTAAATGCCCAGCATAATTGACCAGAAATATGCCACCATTTAAATGCCCAGCATAATTGACCAGAAATATGCCACCATTTAAATGCCCAGCATAATTGACCAGAAATATGCCCCAGTTTAAATGCCCAGTAATATGCCCCAGTTTAAATGCCCAGTAATATGCCACAGTTTAATTGCCCAGTAATATGCCACCACCCTCCTTCCTCCCTGCCCCAGTACTCACCTGCTCCATGTCTCCTCTGTGCACCAGCAGAAGGTTTGTTTGTTTTGATTAAAGTTTTTTGAAAGAAAAAGAAAAAAAACAACTCGCCAGCGCAGTTCCGTCTGTGAGCTGAGCTCACATCAGCCTGTTACCAGCCCTGTCACACGCGTCCTGCCTGCTTCCAGAAGACGCGTGTGGCAGGGATGGCTACAGCAGGCTCAGCTCACACAGACTGAACTGCGCGGGTCACGTGACGTCGCGCTATGACGTCACTTGACCCGCGATCGCGCTAAAACAGCGCAAATTGCCGGGATTGTCCCGGGGATGAGAATTTCCCCGGGACAATCTTGGTTTTCACGGGACTGTCCCGGCAAATCCGGTTTGCAACTATGCAACATTGTTGGATACATAGTTTGAAAACACTGGGTTTTTTTTTTTTTTTTTTTAATTCATTTGGATTTTTGTTGTTTAGTGAATGACCAGCTAAACAGTCCATTTTTGCAAGTAATTATATAATATTGCTTTTCTTTTAATCCAAGTTTGTTTAGCAGGAGAGACAATTGCCTAAATGGTTATTTAAATATAATCACATGTTATTTGTGAGCTAATGAAGAGTTAGCTTTAAATTAATCAATGTTTCCATCATATAAACCCAACTTTTTAAAATTGAAAAAGGTCTTTTAGTTAAAAATATTCTTAGTGACCCTGGTCTACAGAACCAGCTGAGCATCATGGGAATTATTGTACAGCAGCTTGAGGGCAGCTGTTAACCACCCCTGCATTACAGGGTCCTTGGGGTGAATGCTGACTGCTGAGAAAAAAATGTAATGGAGAGCACTGCGTGCCCCTTAGGCTACAGAGTCTCTTCTCAACCGTACCTCTGGAGAGACTGATATTTACACTCAAAGATCTACGATTTCGACAGTATACAATGGGAAAAAACAGAAACCGTTTTTTTGCCCAACTATCCACATGCCTATATGTGGGGGGTGAAAACGATATAGTCTATTGCTCACAATATGCACAATTATTTAAAATTCTAAAGCATCCTTATAAATACAATGCAGGTGTGATATAAATGCAAAGGAAAAGGAGTGCTTGTTATAATAATCTATTTGAGATATGTTGATAGGGGTCATCCACTGAAAGTGAGCCATACAGTTTCTATATTAACAAATGTACATTGGATAGCATCTCTTCTTACTTCACCTGTAAAGCCTTAAATGTTAAATAGAACTGTATTATTGATGCTGCAACAGCATCCATATAATTTTACCAATTGACTAGCACAGATCATGACTTTACACAACTTGTGTTTACAGTTCTGAGGACAACTGTCCTCTATGAAAGACACCATAATTTGAGAGATATAGGTTTAGTTATTCAAGGTATTCTATGTTAGGTCAAAATTGTTACTGCAAACAATATGCAAAATGTAGCATTTTTTGTGTGTGAAAAATGCGCCCAAATTGGAATATGCCATACATTATAACATTTAGGCGTTGGTGCATAACATGGGTAGGTGAAGATACATATTGAGAATTGTTTTGCTTCCATCTTAGTCGGTTGTCTGATTCTTTCATTATGAGATCATTTGGCTCAAGATAGGTACATCTATTTCATTTTTTTTTTTTTTACCTAACGAAACCTGCAAATCTCAAATAAAGGAATTTCACATTAGAAGTAAAAGATTACACTTTCTGTACGACACCAGCGTAAAAGAAGCACAATACAGCTGAGCTTCAAGGGGGGGGGGGGGGGGGGCAGGGGGGCAGACACCATTGAAAATCATTGTAATACAAAGAAATCTATTAAAACACATTAAATACAAGGACAGCAGTTTTTCTGATATTTTTAATAATGTCTTCCATGGCATTTTTCTTGTGCCATCGACGACACATCTAATTAACCCCCTACCTCTCTCTATGAATTTCTGCAATTAAATTTCTAGCACAAAAGCATGAATGTTAGAAAAAAGGTATACTGTTTTTATACATGTATAGAGCTCCTTGCTATATAACTCTGCCCATTCAATAGACATTGTTCCATGTGGTCATGTGACTTGACCAGATAGCATTTCTTTGGTTCAGTTGTCCATCTTTTATAGCTATGTATAGATTTTTGTGTTTTGTTTTGTTTTTTATAACTTTTCCTGCTGGCATTTATGGCAGAGCAATGAGACTAATTTCTGTTTTATTATTGCAATTTTTCTAGAAAGACAAAAAAAAGGAAGAGAAGAAGAAAGAAAGAGAGGGTGAAAAACCAGTGAAATCAGCTGCTGTTGAAAAGGTATGAATACATTAAATAGGATTGTTAGCCAACCTTATGGTGAGTTTGCAATTTGGCTTCATTCTGATTTCTGTTTAGTTTTATTGGAGACGTCTTACATTTAATAGAATGGCATAAATTGTATGTAATGGTCAGTGTTCATCCTGCAGAAGTTGATCATCTTAGTGTTGAGTGATGGAACACCCTTCTTCTGGTGATATACCGTATTTGCTCGAATATAAGACGAGGTTTTTTTCAGAGCAAATGCTCTGAAAAATCCCCCTCGTCTTACATTCGAGGTCGTCTTATAATCTGACCTCAAATTGAGGTCAGACTATAAGACTGGGATCCAGGTCCCCAGCAGAGCTGCAGGGGACCTGGATCCCCCTCTCTAGCAGCAGGGGATGTCTGCGCAACGAGCGCAGACTCCCCTGCTTCCGCCCGGCACGACCGCCGGGGCTTCTGTGAAGAAGCCGGAACTTCCGTTTTCGTCACAGAAGTCCCGGCGAGGGTGCCGGGCGGCAGCAGGGGAGGTCTGCGCTCATCGCGCAGACTTCCTCTGCTGCCCCACTAGGCACCAGGGACAATCGGGCAGCTGGGGGATGTCTGCACTATACGTGCAGATATCCTCCATGCTGCCCGACACCTCCGTCTATTATGACGGACCAGCTGTCCGTCATAATAGACGGAGGTGTCGGGCAGCATGGAGGATATCTGCACGTATAGTGCAGACATCCCCCAGCTGCCCCCACTAGCCACCAGGGAAAGGGGGGAGATAGGGAGGGAGAGAGAGAGGGAGGGAGGGAGAGAGAGAGGGAGGGAGGGAGAGAGAGAGGGGGGGAGGGAGAGAGAGAGGGGGGGAGGGAGAGAGAGAGGGGGGGAGGGAGAGAGAGAGGGGGGGAGGGAGAGAGAGAGGGGGGGAGGGAGAGAGAGAGGGGGGAGGGAGAGAGAGAGGGGGGAGGGAGAGAGAGAGGGGGGGGGAGAGAGAGAGAGGGGGGGGAGAGAGAGAGGGGGGGGGGGGGAGAGAGAGAGAGGGAGGGGGGAGAGAGAGAGGGGGGGGGGAGAGAGAGAGAGGGGGGGGGGGGAGAGAGGGGGGGGGTAGAGAGAGGGGGGGGGATGGGGAGAGAGAGGGGGGGATGGGGAGAGAGAGGGGGGGATGGGGAGAGAGAGACTAGGGGAGGGAGGGGGGAGATAGAGAGAGAGACTAGGGGAGGGAGGGGGGAGAGAGGCCGCAAGGAAATAAAAACAAGAAATACATTTGTATAATATCAATTTTTTATTACATATTAAAAAGCAATTTACATATATACAAGTTAAACTTTTTTTTTCCTATAGGGTAGTCTTATATTCAGGCTTTTAGTTTTTTTCCTAAAGGAATATACAAAGTTTGGGGGGTCGTCTTATAATCAGGGTCGTCTTATAATCGAGCAAATACGGTACTTTTTAAAAATGGTGGTATAGGAATTGGTGCACAGTAATGTTTGTTTATTACTTTTGTGCCTTAATGAGTATATAGCAGAACTAATTCAGGAGTGTTCTTTTGCCTGGAGAGACTTTCGATATAAATACATAGTTACACCTCAAACAGATTTTCTTGTTAGAACATGGCATTCATTCCATTGCTATAGCACACCTGCCAGCCTTTTCTATTGAAATTGCTAGGTACCCACGTTAAACACTGCATTAAGTAATGTAGTATATAAACTGTGATAATATACTTGAAACATTTAATGGATTGTTATTGATATAGTGCGAGGTACAATAAAAGAAAATCCACAAAAATGAATGCAATGTGATTACATACACAACATGAAGTACAATTAGGGTTGCCACCTTTTCTTCAAAAAAAATACCGGCCATGCTATCACCTCCATAGCCTTAAGCTGTTTTTTCCCGACCTGCCGGTAAAATACTGTCTTGGTGGCAAACCTAGCCTCAATCACTAATTAGATTCACACCTGAATTTCCAGACAAAAAAATAAATAAATTAAAATTGCTTGTGCAGTATTTTTTTTATTTCAACAATATACATCCCACTATGACAGCACTTCAGGTAACCTAATTCTTGTAATAGAGAGATTTGCCATTGCAGTTAATCATGACGTACAATGCAGTGGCCGGTCCTGATATGAAATATGTGTTTTAATAACTTCAAGTTATCAAACGACCACTGGTATAAACCCCAAACTCACATTTCTAGCTCAAAAGGCCATGTAATCTAGTATCCTTTAATACAAATGTGTCAAAAAAAAAAATGTACTGCCTTGATTTGTAATATTTTGAGAATTATATCATTGTTAGAATTTTGTTAACATAAACATTTTGGTGAGATTGTGCTATTAAACACAAGAATGCATTCTGAAAAAAAGTTGTGGGTGTGTGTTAAAAAAGCAAGATCTATAAACCAAACTATAATAAGTAAACTTGCTTCCACTATTATGGTTTATCCAGGAAACAAATCTGAATATAAGTTGTCAGCTTTTCAGTTCAAGACCTGTTTAACTCTTCATATCCTTAAACGACAGGAACATGGTTTACAACAAAGTAGTGATTCATCTAATTCCAAAACTTTTATTTACCAACTTGTAATGGGGTGCAAACACACACTATTGGTTTTTATGCCTAACCCAAACAGGGTCAACCTACCCCATCCACCCCCATGAATTTTAGGGCAAATTGCTGTGGATTGTGATAAGCTTTTAGGCTTGTCAAAACCTCTATGCAATTGCTCCTTTTTTGAGTGTTCCAGGCCTGTCTCAATTCAGAGGCATCCTGTGGATCAGGTTTGGGGACTTCATTGACAGATCAGGGATGAATAACATTTTTTTTGTTCTTTCCTGGATAGTCTCACTTGTGAGGATTCCAGGAAAGTTGCGTTGCTGTCTATCGCAGGGTTTTCGCCGCAATTTGTTGGCTGTGCGGGAGATTCCACAGATCTGAAGTCTGAAAATAGAATGACCTTGATTATAGGACAAGGTCATTATTTCAATTTTTTTTTCTGAAAAAAAACCAAGCACAGTATGTAATAGGAGATGCTTATAATTCTGCCCCTTTTTCTCAATTGTTTTTGCTAATGATTAGTAAAGATTCAGCAGTAACACTGTCTTAGCTAATTGTCTCATTAGAAGTCAAATGCTTTGCTTGCAGATATTCTCTATTTGGCTTTTAGAGGGAAACAAAAAAGGGCTTGTGTACCAAACCGTAATGTAAATGTGTTTTTCTGCTATGTCACTCTCTAGAATATTCTTTAGACGGTAGCCGATTGTGAGTGCACTTGTTCAAATAACATTCTATTTTTCTGCTTTGACGTTCAGAGCACTGATTAGAAATCTCCACAGTATTGTATTAGTTTAACTACCTTTTTGAAGTGTAATACATTTACTGCAAAGCTATGAATTTTTTATGTTGTATTTGAACAGTGTGCCGTTTCTCACTTGTTCAACGTTTAACTCTGCGCCTGCTTTTGTATATCAGGATACTCCTATTGGAGCACGCTACTAGGTCATGTGTGAAAGGGACTCTTGGCACCCTGCTCCCTAACAAAGATTAAATATCATATTGAAATTGAAAAAGTTTTAAGGCTTTGAACGCTTCAAATTGCAGTAGTCAAACACTCATTTTGTGGTTAATTTAAGCCACTGCCTCCGTTTGATGGAATTCCTTTGACTCACTAGATCAGTTTATTGGTTTTATTGATTTGGCTTTTCTTCCATTGAACCCATCTTCTAATGTATATTTGAAGAGTGGGGAATTTGATATTGAGGTGTCTAAATCAGCTCTGGCACAGTATTGCTATTCAAACATGCATACAGTATTTGTTTTATATATACAATTTTATAAATCTTTCAAGCGCTACCACCCACGCATCACTGTGCACGCTGTAAACATGATCCACCAGGCTCTCCAGTGTTAGCCACTTTACATGTGGAGGAAGTTTCCTGCTCTTAGCTATTCCATGCTAATGCAGATGTCAGTCATCTTGCAACATATGCGCATATGTTTCTCCGGAGGCCATTCTATTCATTCTGGGGAGGACAACAGAATAGGTGATGGCATATACTAAACTGTACCTGTACTGTCGGCGACAGTCCTGACCCTGTAATCCACCTAAGGATCATCAAGGTAGAGTGGGAGGGACTGCGGACATACTCCTATTAAAGCATATTTTAATTCCATCTTATGTTATTAAAAGGTTAGTATAAGTTTATTATATGACTTGGTCTTTGTGCAGACTAAAACTTGGTTCCACTTTAAAAGAAAAAAAACCACCACAACAAGAGGACAAAGTTTTAAATTAGAATACCATAGGCTTAATAGAAATATTAAGTGCCAAGCTTTTTTTTTAACCTATGGCCGTGCTGCGGGCAAGCAGCAGGGTTACCCCTTTCCTGACCACAATATGCTCGGTGGTAACACTGCCATACCTGCTGAATCCCCAACGGAAAGACCCTGTCACTTTAACAGCCAATCACAGTGATCGGGTGTTTATAGCTGTCAGAAAAAAAATAATTACGTTTTAAAATAAAAAAGTAATAAAATAAATTATATAAAATAAATTAAAAACACCCTATTTTTTCCATCTAGCCCTAAAGCCCATTTAAAATTATGGAGAAATGAAAATAAAATTTAAAAAAATAAATGTAACAAAAATATAAATTAAAAAAAAAATACAAACACATTTATATAAAATAAATAAAAACCTTTTTTTGTTCTAGCCCTAGAGTCAGGGTATGTGCTAACTCTGGGGTTAGGCTTAAATAAAAAGCTAAAATTAAAACCTTAATTAAAATGTTAACATCATAATAAAAATTTTTTTTCTAATGAATCATGTAAAAGAAATAAAAATAAAGGCCCCTTTTTGTTCTAACCCTAGGGTTAGATAAAAATAAATAAATAGAAAATGTAATACAATAAATAAAAAAAATTGCAAATAAATATATAAAAATAAGAAATTATGCCGTAGACGACCTGTGGGCTGGTGCTACTGAATGAGACCATTTTCTCACTAGAAAATTCTAAGCGGTGATAATATAACGGTGCATGATTTCCTGAAAGTTGACTGTGTGCATGCATGCGTTTTGGTGGGATTTTATACAGCTTAAGCATGCATGGAATAATCTTACAGCTATCCTAGATATACGATAAGGCAATGGGACTTATCTTATAAAAGTATTCAGTTTTTTTAAGGCAGAAATTGGGCAGTTTGATGGAATGGTTTTCATCTGCCAAAGCATTTGATGTAACATCTATGTAAAATATTTTGTTATCATTATTGATGCGTTTGCAGGTATTTTCAGTTTTTTGTTGTTGTTGTTGTTGTTGTTTTATGTGACAGTATTTAATAAAATATGTACCTAAACAAGTGTGATTGGGTGCCACCATTTTGTTAAAGATAGTATTTTTGGGTGCCACTCCCCAGAGACTTTACAGTACAAATTTCTCACTTAGGGGCGTGGGACATAGAATGCAGTCTACAAGTCAAAATTCTGATCTTAGACTTGTATTGAATAGGAGGGTAATGTAACTATTACATCACAAGGGGACGGAGTTATGATCCTGTTTGATGAGATTAATCTCCTCTCTTTGTGTTGGAAGGCAGGTAAAAAAAAAATTGTACAAAGCCACCTAGTCCTGCCCACTATTATACACAGGAGCCCGTAAGAGTGCAGGGGAGTATTTTATGTTATGACCTCATCATGCAGCCAATGAAGATTTTGGAGAATGTTGCATCATGGGAAATATTCAAAAAAAATGGAGCGAGGAGATAAACACTAAATTTTATTTTTTACTTTTATATGCAATCCATTCAGTCATATAAAAAAAACCTTTTTCACTTGTGCTTCTAACAGTACAAGTAAAAAAAAAAAAAAGGAGTGCCTCTATTATAAGAATCAACTAGCATGTAAGGGATGCATGTCTATTAGAGTTGAGCGGACTCCTGGATGTTCGGGTTCGTCCCAACTTCGGAAAAAACTCCTGGTTCGGGCTCGAACTTGACCCCGAACCCCATTGAAGTCAATGGGGACACAAACTTTTGGCCACTAAAATGTCTCTAAAAAAAAAAAAAGGAATTAAAATGTGGGTAAGAGTAGGACAAGTGCCCTGCAAACAAATATGGATAGGGAAATAACTTCAAATAACATAAAATACATACAAATTAAAAATACAGCTGAGCCATAAAATAGCACCAGATGGAATATTTGATTTTAGCTTTGGAAGAACATGAATCTAAATCTAAAGCATGGCTGCCAGGAGGATCAACAGAATTATCCATTTGAGAGAGGGTTGGAGTGCAGGGTATTCTCTTTCAGTTTATACTAAGTGACCCATAGGTTGAGGAGGCAGTGACCGTGACGGTGTCGGTGGACTCTCAGGTATGAAGTGCACCGCAAGACGCAAATGTACTATTTACCACCCAAAACTATTAGAATTTTTCAAAGTGCCCTGTAAGCACAGTATTTGACGGTTCTATTTGACTCTCAGATGTAATACATGTAATGCTATTGCTATTCTATAAACCGAAATAGAGTCCCCATTCATACGAATAGGTCAATAGACCGAAATAGAGTCCCCATTCATAAGAATTTCTTATGAATGGGGACTCTATTTCGGTTTATAGAAAGCCAATAGCATTACATGTATTCCATAAACCGAAAGTCTATAAAACGAAAGACATTCGGTTTATAGACTTTCGGTTTATGGAATACATGTAATCCTATTGCTATTCTATAAACCGAATGTCTTTCGGTTTATAGCCGAACTCCAACACGAACATACAGTGGAGGGTTCGGGGACCGAACACCGTAATGTTCGGTACGAACCCGAACAGTGCGGTTCGGGTTCGCTCAACACTAATGTCTATAGGTTTCATGCCATCAGAAAGTTGTGCAATATCCCCACATTTGCATTTCAAACACTGCAGATTTACTGTTGGTTCTTTTTATCTTCGGAAATGTAATTCTGTTTGTTTCCCCTCTCACTTTATTTTGCCACCTCTTGTGAGTTCAGATATTGTGAAGGGTTCGACATTATGCTGTATTACTGCCTATGTAGGCATTTCTCTAGCAAATTGTTTGAGATATACTTCTTCATTGAATCAAAGCCCTGATTATGCATTGCTGGATTGCAGCTGTTTTAGTTGTGGGGAAGAAAATGTTCTTTTGGAAAGGTTTTTTTTTTTTTTTTTCTTCATTAGTAATGTATTGAAAAAGTAATTTGATTTGTTCCTGTTGAGGTAAACATGCTTAACATTTAGCAGCTTTATTGTTGGGTAAAAACCAGAAAAAGGCCCATTTTATCAATATTTCAGTAGTACTGGTAGTACCAGTGTTTTGGCATTTCTTTTTTAGGCCATAGTTTAAATGCACCGATCTGTCCCCCCCCTGTATGTGCTTATAAATCATATACCAAGTTTGTGCAGTAGAACTAGTGTCTGTGGCTTATCTTGCATTGTCTGTAACTTATGGTGGATTACAATCGATGGAGAGAGTTCATAATCAATTTAGTGTCACAAAGGTGAACCTTAAGTCTAAAGCGCCTTAGAAGTGCTTACTGATTAGTTACATGCGGTCACATGCATCCTGTTTCTGCAGATAAATCTACTATTTACTCCACTTATGTGGGAAGAAATGATATAAAGCACTCACATCTAAATGTATTTATTACGTGGAAAATACTATGAATAAACTCATCATACTTTGCAGCTTTACTGCCAGTCCCTTACTGGTGTGACTGTGTGTGGTGTATTGACTACATATTAAATAGTATGATACAGCTTTCATGTGCCAGAATCTTTCTCATGAAGCACTTCTTATTGGCTGTGTGATTTTCCCAAGGTGTGTTTTTAAGCCTAACGATCTGGTCTTCAAATGAGTTCAGGTAGGTTTTTAAAAAGAGTTGTAAATCGCTGTGAATTTGCTGATTGGAAGCATCCAGTATGCATGTGCATTTGACTGGGTGCATGAGAGTTGAACAATACCTGTTTAGGTAAATGTTCTCCATTGTATAACTATTAACCCCTTAGTGACAAGACATTTTCACCTTGACTTTCCCTTGTTGACAATGGCTGTTTTGACATTTCCGGGGTGTTTATGTTTAGCTGCAATTTTCTTCTTTCTCACATACTGCACCCACACAAATTATATGTTGTTTTTATCGTCATAAGAAGGGCTTTCATTAGATACCATTATGTTCATCATATCTTTTAATTTACTACAAAAAAATTATAAAATTTGATGAAAAATTAAACTTTGACCTAAAATATAATTTACATAAATACAATCATTAAAAAAGACACCGTCTAAATAGTTTCTAAATGTTGTCCCGAGTTCAGAAATATGCATGTTTCCATATTTTTCGGTATTTTTTTTTGAGAATTATGGGGCAAAAACCAAAAATAGTGTGTTTTTGTTTTTTTCCTATATTGACCTTTTGACCCCAACCCAAACCCCAAATTTAACCCTAACTCTAAATTTAACCCCAACTCTAACCTTTATGCTATCCCTTAATATATTTTAATTTAATTTTAACCCTATCCCTTATGCTAAAAATTATTTAATTTTAACTCTATATGCTAATCTTACTATATAACTAGTTTTTAGCTAATTAAATATTTATTTTTATTTTTTTACATTGCTATGCTACTTAGCTACCATTAGGTGCAGTCACATCGCATATTCAGAGTGACGGAAGTGAATGTTGTGATGTTTTAATTACAGAAGGAGCTGGCAAATCTTTTACAAGCCAGTGCACATAGGTCCAAGGGCAACCAAATAATTAATTAATGGTGCACCTAGAGGATCATAAGCCATACCACACAGACGAGGCTAATATAGGCCAAAACATACATCTATGGTTTGCTGTGTTCCTTGTGCAAATTTGGCTAGATGTGCATTTTGGGTTTGGACTGCCCTGATAAGGGAATGGAGTGGTTTCCTCTGTAATGGTGTATGCAAGTAAAACACAGTGAGGTGTAAGCCAGTAAAACACTCCCGAGTAGATACCTTCCTATAGGACAGGCTATTGTAATGCTGTCCGTTCTTGGTGAGTCTGTGCTCCCACCCCCCTTTGTCTACATAATATTTTGTTATTGATACAGCTGTGACATGTAATTTTTTCTTTCTTTCTAAACACGTGGAGCTCTAACCAAATTAAAATTGAATTCCTCCCCCATGTCTTGACTCTAACGCTGTAAGAGAGAAACTTTGTGACCTGTTAACTTTCCAGTTTGCTGCACTTTTCAGGTTGGTTTCTATATAATATTTCAGTGCTACTCCTGCATAGCTTGATCTTCTCTTTCCAATCCCAGGTTGGCTGTGTCTTCTTTGGAGGGCATTCTTCACCAGTTTTATCATGCGTTCCTGTTGATAGATTTTATTTTTTCCCTTTTGTTGCTGCGAGTCAAGGTGAAAATGCATTAAAGGGTCACATAAGGAGCTTATGGATGGGCGTTTCAATTTCTAAAGCTATCAATATTAGACAAGGACTCCTGTGATGGCTAGAAGAAAGTAATTTTTATTTCCTCCACAGGGAATGACTTCTTTACTCTATGGTCTGTAAGAAAATACATTCTCCCCACTGAGCTGGCATTAACAGGTTTTTTGGGGGCGAAAACGAAAATAAATTGGTTAGTAAAGGTAGAATGCAATGTTACATCTAGAGGAATTAATGGGCTTTTGATTGATGATGCTTTAAGCTGCGCTCTAAATCCTATCTATGAATATTATACCTGTCTGTGGAACTAATTTTTTCAATGTATAATTTCCCGCAAGTACTTTAGATTGTGCACACAACCAAAAATAACAAGCAAGATTTTCATTCGTCCTGACAGAACTTTTTTTCGGTTTGTGCGGAAATGTTTTGTAAAGACAGATAGAAATGTTACAAAATGCCAGTGGTACGGTTGTTGTTATTTTTTTTTCTGTCCAAAACCTAGTCAGAGGTATAATGGAATTTTTGATATCTTTAATGAGATTTGCCTTGAGTGGAAAAACCTGGACTATGAGGTATCTGAATCAACGCTCTAGAAATGTGTGGGGAATAAAATATTGTTTGTATTACATTTGTAAGATAAGGTTTTTATTGTTGTCCCCTGCCTCCTGTATGCCCCCCAATATTCCACAACATTGGCCACAGTGTGGCCATTGCCCTCACAGCACTTGTCAGTGTTACATTGCTCCCACAGTAGTTGCCAGTGCCAAATTGCCCATACATCACTTTCCACACTGTCACATATCCCACAGAACTTGCCACAGTGTAATATTGCCTCAACATCACTCGCCACATAGTCACTTTGCCCCCACAACACTTGTCAGTACCCCCTGTTGATCTGCACCCTAGGCCTGTGCCTACCTTGCCTATAGGTAGCACAATAAGATTTTGGTAACCGTATAGACTTCTTTGTGTGCTCACTATATAGTAGGTAAAGTTAAGTTCTTGCCCTATTTAGTGTGCCTAGCGGTAGTGGGTGAGCTTAATTATGCTTTGGCAAATTTAAATGCCCAAAACCTCTCATTTATATTATGTTTATATAATTGTTGCCAAATTTATTATGTTGAGAACCGCAGACAGTTTTAATTTCTTGTAAAAACATGGCATCATGAAATGGGATCCAGTAGCCCAGGGCTCGACAAAACCCGGGCGCCAGGTCGCCATGGCGACCTGGAAATTGAGCCTGGCGCCCGGGTGCCGTTACC
Source organism: Pelodytes ibericus (assembly GCA_036172795.1). Classification (NCBI taxonomy): domain Eukaryota; kingdom Metazoa; phylum Chordata; class Amphibia; order Anura; family Pelodytidae; genus Pelodytes; species Pelodytes ibericus. The sequence continues at coordinate 119,050,329 of CM069861.1, read as the reverse complement.
TTAATGTTCCCCTTGCCGCTGCTATCCATTTTTTGCAGCGCGAGGGGGGAAGTCTGTGCGTATTGCACAGATGGCAAGCTCCGCCCCCCTCGCGCAACGTGTGTGTTAGTGTTCAGCCGAAAGAGTAATGAGGATTGGCTGCAGCACGAATGTCCCCCCTCCCCAGCAATGAGGTAAGGCAGCAGGGAGGGGGAACATTCGTGCCGCACCCGTTCTTCATTGCTCTTTCGGCTAAGTGCTGGGTTGTCAAGTGACGACACCCAGCACTCAAGTTAAGAAAGGGGGAAAAAAAACTTGTATATGTGAAGTGTGGGGGGGAGATGTATATGTGAAGGGGGGGTATATATGTGAAGTGTGGGGGGAGATGTATATGTGAAGGGGGGGTATATATGTGAAGTGTGGGGGGGAGGTGTATATGTGAAGGGGGGGTATATATGTGAAGTGTGGGGGGGAGGTGTATATGTGAAGGGGGGGTGTATATGTGAAGTGGGGGGAGATGTATGTGTGAAGGGGGGGGTATATATGTGAAGTGTGGGGGGGAGGTTTATATGTGAAGGGGGGGTGTATATGTGGTGTGTGTGTGTGTGTGTGTATATGTGAAGTGTGTGTGTGTGTGTGTGTATATGTGAAGTGGGTGTGTGTGTATATGTGAAGTGGGTGTGTGTGTATATGTGAAGTGGGTTGGTGTGTGTGGGGTGTATATGTGAAGTGGGTTGGTGTGTGTGTGGGGTGTATATGTGAAGTGGGTTGGTGTGTGTGTGGGGTGTATATGTGAAGTGGGTTGGTGTGTGTGTGTGTGGGGTGTATATGTGACGTGGGTTGGTGTGTGTGTGTGTTTATGAATTGAGTGTATGTTTGCGTGATTGTCTGGCTCCTAAAAAATTTTGCTGGCTCCTAGAATAAAATTACATTTGTCAAGCCCTGCAGTAGACAGCTTTTTATTCAGATCCTTGGAGGTGTAATATATATATATTTTACTCCTGGCTACTGTGCAAAGTTAGTGTGCACTAGAATATAAAGGGGCAGCACTAACTGACCATGTGAAGAGCCCCATATCTATGTTCCCTAATCTTAACAGGACTAAGGACCTCCACACACAATATGAGATTAAGGTAAAGGGATGGGAGCCGTATTATTGTCATCTCCGTTCCCTTTCTATCCCCTGTTCAGTCTCTCTGCCCCCCCCCCCCCCCATTTTTGTGACTTCACCTCCCTCTGTGTATTTTTTTTCTTCTCCCTGCTAGTTTTGTCTCCTTCTCTTTTCCTCTCCTCAGCTGTAGTTTGTCGTAGTGGTGTTTGCCATTGTGTGGTACTGTTTGCCATAGAAATCAACAGCATTACCATCTAATACATTTTATTGCTAGACATGCACTAGCTCTTTACTGTTCTGTCCAGCAAAATAATTCATGATGTATGCAGGTTCAGTGTAGCATTGGGTTTCCTTACCAGTGATTGGCACCAGATTCTGCCCTATGGTATCCCACGAGTTAAGCCTCACCTGACTGGCACATACAAGGTAATGCTTAACCCCTTAACGCATTTGGACGTATATATACGTCCTGAAAAGCATGGTCCTTAAGGACCAAGAGGACATATACGTCCTCCGTTTACATGTAGTGTAAACTCCTTAGCGCAACACTACATGCCTGCAGCTACTCTCAGAGGCTGCTTCGGATCCCCCCCCCCCCTCGCGCGCATACGATCACCGCGAATGTGATCTTATGCACGTTACACACACAGGCAGTGAAAGCTTATCACTGCCTATGTGTGTTAAAGTGTTGCAATGATGCCTCAATAGAAGCATCATGCAAAACCTTCTGAGCCCCCCTGGTCACTTCGATCACCCAGTGGGATCGCGGGTGGGGGCTGTGTAATGGAGGAGCATGCTCCTCCAATACAGTGTGCCCAGAGGAGAGCGACGGAAGAGAGAAAAAAAAATCTCTTCCGTCGCTCTGAAACCGCTACTTGACTGCCCCTAGAGGCAGTTAAGTATATCACAGTCTGAAAGAAAAAATTAATTAAATAAATAAATAAATAAAATAAATAAATGGAAAAAGCTAACCCTAGATCTACTAAACCTAGATCTAGGGTTAGGGTAATAATTAGGGTCATAATTAGGGTTAGAGGGGGGTTCGGATGATTACAAGGGTTAGATTAAGGGGTGGGGGTAAATTTAGGGTTGGGGTAAAAAAGTCACTGTAGAAGAAAATGGTTAGAAAACAAAAAAAAAAAAACACTAATATTGTTTATTGCCCAATTACTTGAAATAAAACATAGACAAACAAGGAAACATTGGTATTAATAAACTCAGGACAAATATTAGAAATATATAGACGGGGTCTTTTTTACCATTTGTAATTGTGTAAAAAAAAAAAAAAATTAGGTCAAAGTTAGAAGTGTTTTTTATGTCATATTTTCATCATATTTTATATTTTTTTTAATAGTAAATGATATCATATGATGAAAATAATAGTATCAAATGAAAGCCCTATCTGTCCTTTAAAAAATGATATGAATTCTGGTCTTCAAGGCACATCAAATGCAACATAGCACTCGGTCACTAAGGGGTTAATCAGCACATTTTGAGGCTGAAGAATGCTTAATCACTTGTAAATGGAAAACAAATAAATTATTAGTATTTAGGACTATTTATACATTTCTGACCTGCTTTGATATATTTTATTTCCTCCCAGTCAAGTGTCTGTTTTTCAAATTAAAGATCTTGTAAGTGCAATATGGCACCCCAGTTCATGTGATTATCCTAAATGGAATAGTTTCACAGACGATTTTCTTAAACCCGATTTAAAAGGTAAACCTATTAAAGTATTTTACTGTTCTAGTTTTAATTAAAAGGATGAAGTAGGTGGGAATGCACAGCCTAAATAATTGAATGAGTCGCTTAAATATTCATTATGCACCTTCATCTGTGTTTATCACAGCACAGTCCTTGACTATTTATGAGACATTCAGAAAAATCACACTAAGATGTATTTATTTTTTGTCCTGACCTGCAGGTATGAAGCAAGGATTTCTGCCTATATATATATATATATATATATATATAATTACATTTTGCTGTTCCTTGCATGCCCATTGGTTATTCCACTTTTTTCCATTTTGTTGACATTTATCCCTTAATTTATGTTTATCAAGAATCACTTTTCAGAACACAGACCACTTTACAACCAGCAACCCATAAACATATATGCTCTGTCTCGTTCACCATTATCCTCTGCCACGCTCTCTGCCACAGTCACCCTCACCCACAGATGCACTCCCTGTCACCAACATACACAGAGATAATGCCGGCTCAGATAGAAATGCAGAATTTCAATGGAAGATATCTGTGGTTTTAATATCCAGATCATGTAATAAAAGCAATTCACAAATGCCTGGGTGAATTATGACTTGCAGACAGCCTAGTGCAATAAATGTGTTGTAGGAAAGACGACACCTCGTCATTGGTATAATATGAGAAATAAATGTATGTATTGATAAACAGATTGAGTTACATTGACCTTGATTATGCTGAAATGACTGCCCTCTCTGACTTTTGTGCTGCACATTACAGAAATTGATTTGAAGGCCAGGAGGTAGTTTGCTAGAAAACATATCTTTAAATTAGGTTTCAAGGCATGATTAGATTTAGAAACAAGAACTGGAGTGGAAAATGTAATACTGTCTGAATAGTAACTGAGCTAAACTGAACACGACTATTCCATTTGCTGGCTCTAAATATATTTTTCTTCGTGGTACAAAGGTCTTCTAACCTGGTAAATAATTCTTTTCATTGTTAAAAATTAGATCAGCACCCTGAGCTGTTTCTCATGTTTCTTGTGTTCTTTAAGGGACAATAAAACCCTTGCTTCTTGCTACAAAAAAAAGTGACCCCCTTCTCCAACCTGACTTGTACCTCTGCCCTAGCTGAGCGACACAGCTGCTGACCTAACCTGCTTCCCATGGAAGCATGGCATCTGCTGGTCAGTAGATAATCTGGCATGTATTGTCCAAAGTACATGCCACTTTACCCTCACACTAGGGGAAACTATTTTTTCAAGTGGGGAAAAAGTTTACTTGCCCTTTAAGTCTGGTATAGCACATGGAACAATTTAAAAGTAAAATAACAAGGGGTACCAAAGTTACAGTGGAGTTGATACTAAATACCAGAACCTTCTCTGTAATTTCTGCGAACAAGCTAGCATTTCAGGGGTGTGCCAACGTGAGCTCCACGTCCAAAAAAAGCTTAATCCTAAGTGCTCAGTTGTTTTATGTGCTTTATTTTACATTTACATTTCAACTGATATTTGGAGCAAGCATTTCCTCTACTGCCATTAGGGTTACAAAGAGCCTACATATACTGTTTGTATTTTGTTTATTCAAAGTTTCTGCTCTAATTTGACTACACCAATGAAAATGTAGGCAATTCATATCAAAAGCTTTAGAATTAGTGTCCCACTTTATAGATGTATGTGGCTGTGTAACCTGCTGTAAAATCAGGAATTAATTGAAAAGATAGGCAGGTTGATGGTTTTTTCCAACTCCAGAAACCAAGCCTTTTTTTTTTTTTGTGTGTGTGTGTGTATCCAATGTCCATTTACCACAAGTCACTTTTTGGGGTGTTTTTCCACATATTAATGTTTTACAGACTTCAACTAAAAACCTAACCCCGATATGGGGCATGAGCGCATTAGAGAGAAACAAAAAAGGAAAAACGTAATTGAAAAACACGATACAGGATTCATTGAAAATTCACAAATGTGTATAAACTAGTATGGGCCCCTCTACATGTTGTAAAATCCATTTTCTTTAGTCAGATATAAATGTAATTGTAAACGTTGTAACATACATACATTTCTAACCTTATCAAAGAATGGATACATACATTGAATTGTGTTAACATTAAGAAGCCTAAACAATTAAATCTAGAAAATTGTTGTAGTGCAAACTGATGCTTTGAAACCAGTGGAGAAAATGTTCTCTTGGCAAATGCCGTCCACCCATTATGACATTATTGCAGCATGACCAGTCCATTTAGCAGTGAGAATGTACCATTCCACTCATATGCATGTTTGAATGTTATACTTTTCATCACTTTTATTGTCAAATTATCTATTAGAAGAACTGTAAAAGTGCCTGTGTAATGTTGCCGTGACCACAGGAATGCTACATTTTACAGTTATTAATATAGTGTGTTGAAAAGAAAATCCCTTCCCTCTAATCTAATGGTTTTCAAGCTCATCTACATTAAGCTTCTTCTGCCTTATAATTTCTTCAATCTTGTCCTTTTTCTTTTCCTACCGCCTAAGTTAGTGCGTTAACGGCAATGGCTTACCAAGGCAGAGAAGAGCCTCATGCTCATTTTGCCTTGAAATACATATCATACACTTTAAATGGGGAGTCTGAGAGGTCTTTGTGCAAATGTCTTTTTAAGCATAGGTTGTTGGGGGGGTGCACACTGTCAATTATACTTTACACTGCTAGGTTTTTTTGTTGTATTGTGATACGTTCAGTATATGTGTGTTCATCCCTGGTAGTAGAACTGTGGTTGCAACAGTTTCTATGTTGACTGGCTAATGTAGCATGTTGACTGGCTAATGTAGCATAGCTTTCTACTCTATCATTACTGCTTCCTCACTAGTTCATTAATAGATTAATCTGTGCCAAATGTGTAATTGATCTGTGTCCCTTTGAATCTTAAAAGTTCTGTCACTGGCCGTACGGAAGCAATACAGGTTGAGTATCTCTTATCCAGGCATCCGTTATCCAAAATGATCTGTTATCCAAACATTTTTTCTGATTTTGCCACAAGTTGCAAATTCCACACACACCTGTCAGCATGCAAGTGCACAACAGTTCATTCAGTGTTCAGTATTTAGTGTCCAGCTCCCTTAAGATGCAATATAGTAAGTCCATACATGTCTCAAATTCTCCCACGCCCACAAAGGGTAATACAATGACAAGCGTGCAGACCTCTTACGGTAAAGGCAGGTTCCCAATGATACCTCACATCACAGAGTGCCGAGAGGCTTAAGTATATCTTATTGGTGAAAATGATCCATTATCCAAAAATACCTCTGGTCCCAAGCATTTTGGATACTCAACCTGTACTGGACTTCAAGTCTTTCTTTGCAAAGAGTGTGTATTTAACATATAGTATATACTTACTTGGACATTTCACTGGAGTCTATGTTTATGGATACCCACATAATGATGTTTTTCTGCCAGGCCTTACTTACATATCTTGTAGTAGAGATTTGACATAATAAAACCAGGATTGCTCATTTGTGGGTTTTTGGCTTCTATTGTGCTACATAGCTTCCAGCCAGAGATAGACAAAGTGTCTGTACAAGAACACCAGTGTCCATGGAAGATTATGAAATTGTCTATCACAAAGTCTGCAGAATGCCCACCATTAAAACTTTTAGTGCCTAACCCCGTCCCCAACTGTGTCAGATCTGGGAGGACAGTCAGTATCTGTTTGGGATAAGTGTTCTGCTGGCTCTTGTTTTGTATGCCGTGTCCCAGGAAAGTTGATCTGTGATTATGTGTATGCGTGGGCTTGTAATGGAATACTCATATGGAGAGAATTCTGAGGAGTGGGGCTGCCTGGTGCGTGGTCACGCCCCCCCTCCCAGTCATCCTGATTTAACACCTAATGTTTAGATGTAGGGTATTTTGCTTACAGCAAGTGCCTGGAGCTCTTAAATTCTTTAGGCTCAATTTGGCTTTGGAATGTAGCCAATTTATGCATATTTTGGCTAGAAAGTAATTTACTCCGGCTATACACTGCTTTGTGTGGTTTTTTTTTTTTTTGTCCTTTTCTCATAGCTTTTTGCGTTTTAAATTGAACTTTATTAAGCCATTGTAAGTCTAAATAGAAAAGATCAATAATTATTTACTAGAGGGTTTAATGAACATGTGAAAATAAAGATGTGTTGCTGTTTTTGGCCTTGGTGACTCGTTCTTATTATAGGTTTGACAGCACTAACCATTTCCATTGCAATACAATTCTGTTTTAACAACTGAAACATTTAACTGGAGAAATGAAGCCTCTGCTGATTACAAGAGGTAACCTGAATAATGTGCAATGCATCAAAAACAGACAAATTCTCAAGTTATAGTTAAAATAAACTATAAAACAAAATGGGGGTAGATTCAACTGCCCCCATTAATGCAAAAACTGGCATTAGATGGAATATAACTAATTGTGTGGTAATTACAACACAAGTCTTCTCCTGGTGAAGCGGCGAAACACGTAGAGACATTGGCAGCTATAGACCTCTCTCCAGAGTCTACTTTTCTGTGCTGTCCTCTGCCACCTCTGGTCCCGTTTGGCAAGTTCCACGGATGTTTCCAGCTCCAGTGGACTTCCTTATTGTACATTCGTTTTTTCATCTTGTGAGTTTGTCTACAGTAGGGGCCAATATTTTTATCACTCCACATTTTGGTCCTGCACATGTTTGTTGTTTTTGTCTATTTCAGATGCAATTCAATTTTAGAAGATATCAAGTTACCCTTGAGATGTTCGTCTTTCACGTATGTTTGTGAGTGCATTCATTACCAGCTATCCACTTTGTATATGTGGTTATTAACAATATTAATTTAAAGTACCCACTACCTCATGGTATTCAGGTTTTGTTTTGTAATTACAACACGAACAATGATTTGATGTTATTGGGGTTACCGCAGCTGTTGGAAAATGGCACTTTAAAAGGAGAGGACACAAATAAAAATAATATTTGAAGTATTTGCTTTTTCTTGGTTATATGTTTTGTTCACTTCAGTACCATTCATGTTACACTGGGATTTGACCTATGATGTCACATCTTTGGTCACCAGTTTGGTCAGGACGGATATAACGCAATATAACAGGAAAGAATCTTCTATCTTTTATCGCCGTTGTGATATTGGTACCATATCACTATCGCTCTTGTAAAATGTCCCTTGGAGCCAAAACTTTTAAAAAGTGGTATATTCCATGCTTTTAAAGTAAAGCTATCCTTGTGACTTCCATGCAAACAGTAGTTTAAGCATTTCAAATGTCTTTTGGATAAGCTTGGATAGGCTCTCGCTGATCGTAAAGTCGCCCAATTTGATTAATATCCCACAGTTTGTTATGGAAAGAATGAAAACGATACAGCATAAATGGAGGGAGCATAATTTTTTATAACCGCAAAATAAATTCTCTTTTGTAAAAGGTGACTCCACACCTCCGCTATTGCAGTGAGTGGCAAATTGGTAATGTAACTTCCCAATATGTATGAGAACATCTGTTCTTTATTGGACACAGCTGGTTGCCATAAAACTAGAGATATTTTTTGTGCAGTTTGGAAACCAGATACTTGTGCACTATGGCAGCTTTACATGTCTATTAAATTACTAATACACTAAATTGTCATTATTACTTTTTTTTTTTTTTTACCAATCATGCATGGATCATACACTGGATGTACGCCGTTTAAATTGAAGGGTAAGATTGCTTTGTTCTATTATATTTATTTTGAATTATGACTACTCGAGCAGTGGGCCTCTCCTGTCCATAGTATTCCTAAAGCACCAAATAAATAGCATAATTCCAATTCACCACGCACCGGTGGGTTCATGTTTGACTCTTTTAATATAATTTAGAGTTAACGTTTGAACCTACTTAAGATATGGTCAATGTTGCCAAGGGATGCATAGTTGCCAATCATTTTTAATTTGCCAGGAGCGTCCTTTTTTTTTTTCTTTCTTTCAGGTTTTGTCTGACGAATTTGTTGCTTATTTGCATTCTGCACCAGCAGCATTCTGTTTAAACCATGTCTGACACCTGGTACCTGTAGGATGGAGCTCAGACTCATTGGGGTTACTTAGTGTCTGTAACTTTGCCCTTTTTCCTCTACTCCTGCTGCATCATCCAGGGAGGGTTATATATTTTTATGTCCAGATAAATAGGTTTTGCCTCTCACTTGCCACCTGGCTGGTATATATGCACCGTATTTTCCGGCGTATAAGACGACTTTTTAACCCAGGAAAATCTTCCCAAAAGTTGGGGGATCATCTTATACACTGAAAATGCTAAGGTTTGCTTACCTACTTTCTGCTCTGTCTCCTCTCCAGCCGCGCGGTCAATAAAGTTTGTTTAAACCTTTTTTTTTAACAAACTTTATTGACCACGCGGCTAGAGGGGAGCTCACAACGCTTCCCGCACAGCCACGGACCGCCTTAACAGCGGGAGACAGAGCAGAAAGTAGGTAAGTTTTGGGGAAGGGGGTAGGAGGGTCCCAAACTCTATATTTTAACCTCAAAAGTTAAAATATAGATACTATTTTCCGGTGTATAAGACGACTTTTTAACCCAGGAAAATCTTCTCAAAAGTTGGGGGGTCGTCTTATATACCCAGTCGTCTTATACGCCTGAAAATACGGTATATATTTTTTTTATTCTTTATTTCCGAAAATACCAAAAGTTACACCTGGCAGGCCTGTAAAAGAAAATTGGCTTGAACCCAATGCTAAGTCGATGGAGGCTATAGGAAGGCCGGTATTTTTCCAGACAAAAGGTGGAAACCCTAGTCATGGCCCCACTCTATCTATATTTTAAACTTGTGAGCAGGACTCTCTACCTCATGTATTCTCATCTATTCTTGTTGTCTAACCCGGTATGTAGTCCCCCTCTGAACTAAGTGCTATGTAAATTGTTGGCGCTAAATGAAATCTTAATAAATGGAGTGGCCATTGCAGAGGGCTTAGTAATGGATGGATGATGTCATCTCAAATGCAACCTTTTTTCTTGTGCACTCGGGTACCAATACTCTTAGACTTTTATAAGTGGCTGATGAAAATTGTTAGGTACACATTGTTCCTGGCTTCCTGTTTAGAATGGCATGAAACATGATTGATTTTAATGATCAGGGAAAATGGCAGAAGTCCCTGCTGGCTTGTTAAGAGCTAGAGAGAAGACACTTCCCCTTCAATGCTTTAAATGCTACCCCGCACAGATTATAGTGTTCTGGTTTGCATGTTCTCTCCGAAAGCCCTCTCATGACATCTCTTTCCAATATATCCACATGTACCTCATTATGGTAACTTCTCCAGCACTTCTGGCTCCTGTTATTTAATGGGTTAAGGTGATTTGTTTAAGCATATTTATTTATTTTTTACTTCCATCCTCTGTGATGTTATAACACAAAGGCAATGGCATCCCTGGGGCCACTTAATATACTGATTGTGTTGTAATAATTTCCCCTTGCTGTGAAGCCAGTATGTTCCGGAAGCTTTCTGCCAGTTTGCAGAATGGCCCTGTGAGAGTGGTTTATTTTAATTGCAAATAAAAGTAAGGTCTTAAATATATTGCATTAACCTCTCTACCTGGCCTCCTAATTTATATATCATCCTGAAGCTCAAATCTTCCACACGTGGTCTTCAGCCCAGTACCTGAATAGACCACTTAAGGAAAATAAATTATGCATTTGAGAATAATGGGAGAAGTATAGGGCATAATGCTAGGATCAATACCTGGGAGAAATCCTGCTAAAAATCCAATTTAAGTAAGTATTTTAAAATATCTGCTTTAACCCCTTAACGAGACGTACATGTACGCCCTGTGTCTTTAAGACGGTCGGCTTATGGATGGAACGCTGCCATGATACCTCCACATGCCACATCGATGCAACACTGAAAGCCCCCTCCTGCGCATATATGATCTCTGCTAGGAGTGAAAGTGTGTGTGCCATACCGTAAAGGCAGCGATCTCTCCAATATGGCATTGCCCTGTTATGGGCAAGAGGATACAAAGCAGTGAATTTTAAGATTTTACTAATAAATATGACGTAAAGTCATGATTTATAAAGACACGGAGGCGAGTATTATGCTTATCTCTTTCTTTATTTACCCTCAGCAGCAAAGAGAATGCATTAGAAAAATTTAACCAATGAGAACATACCAAATATATAATATCCCTCCCCTCCTCTATAAAGTCCAGTGTAATAGGAAATACATCCTCTTTCTTTGTGTAAAAACATATAAAAAACATATAAAATCCAACAATTAATGAAAACATCAGCCGAAATTAATCCATAGGAAATCCAACCACGAGAAGACTCCAACCGGAGGATCCATCCAGTGAACTGCGAATGAAGAAGATCGATTCAGGTAACCCAACATCGACCAAGGTTTCTGTAAACTGTGAAACATGGGTAACTGGATATGACCACGGGAAACTTCAGGCTAAAAGAACAGAAAAAATACGGTAAAGTATGTGCCAGAAGATGAAATATTAATCCTCGACCTTAGTCGAAAAAACGGTATATAAAAAACATATCATCATCATGAATTATAGGATATACAACATAATCAATCAGGTAAAAACCACGCATAAAGGTAACGGAACCCAACATGGGTGGGAAAATTGTGTTTATTAAAGGTACAATAAATATACAATAAATATACCATAAACATACAATTTGGGTGGGGATAATACTCGCCTCCGTGTCTTTATAAATCATGACTTTACGTCATATTTATTAGTAAAATCTTAAAATTTATAAAGACACGGAGGCTCATATTATGCTAGTTCAAAGCTGATCAATCACAGAAGAAGTAAAATGCTCTGGAACTCTGAAATAAAATTCCTTAAATGTTGATTCACGTGACCAGTCTGCCGCTTTCAGTAGGTCCTCCAAACGACATCCCAATGTGAATGCTTTGGATGCCATGGCTCCACGTGTAGAATGAGGAGTAAAAACTGTTGTATCCACTCCGGCCTCTGTCAAAACCCATTTAATCCATCTAGCCAGGGATGTGGTAGAAATGGGAGAATGAGGCCGGCGAAGAGCCAGAAACAATTCCGGACGAGACTGGGTACGGAAAGGCAAAGTCCGTAACTCGTATTCCTTTAAGCACAGGACTGGACATAACTTAGGGTTACGAGGAAACGCTGGGTAAAAAACAGATGTAATTGACGTCTTAGTGCGACGAGAGATATCAAAGGACGTGCTGAGATATCCAGCGCTCTAACGTCTGATACTCGTTTACACGAGATTAAGCAACATAGCATAGCTAATTTAGCAGAAAGTTGTTGAAGGGATAAATCACAATTATTTGGCCAGGACTGAAACAGTATAAAAACCACATTAACATCCCAAAGACATGAGTAACGAGGTCTCGGAGGCCTGTTCAATCGGATGCCCTTGAGAAGTCTGCAGACCAGAATATGTCTGCCAGCGGGAACACCTTCAAATCCCAAGTGTCCAGCAGAGATTGCTGATCTATAAACATTAATGGAGCGGTAGGCCCGACCATCTTCGAATAATGAAGTGAGGAATTGCAACATGACATTTACAGTAGCAACAGTGGGATCTGTGTGGTGTTCCATGCACCAATTAGCCCATGAGCCCCAGGCATGGCGATAAGCCCTTCTTGTCCCTGGTGCCCAGGCCCCTTCCAGGAGTGAGAGTCGTTTGTGAAACGTCTGCGACAAACCAGGGTCCCCTGATATCAGCCATACTATTAAGTGTAACTGACCTGTCGTTAATAGCGGGTGTGGAGACCCGTGGAGGTCGGTGATCAGATCTCTCCAAGATGGAAGGAGACGAGGAAAATCCATGGACATTTCCAACAGCGTGGGGAACCATGGTTGAGTATCCCACCAAGGGGTCACCAACACCAGTGATGTTCCGCTGCGACGGAGGTGGAGCAGTGTGCGGGATATGAGGCAAAATGGGGGAAACGCATAATGCCTGTTCGGAGGCCACTGTTGCAGGAACGCATCTGTCGCCAGAGCCTCCGGATCTGGTCTCCAACTGTAGAAACGTTGTAGTTGCGTGTTCAGGCGAGAGGCGAAGAGGTCGATATATAAGGGACCCCAGAGAAGTTCCAATCTGTGGAATAGGGATTGGTGGAGCCGCCAGTCGCTGGAGTCTGTGTCGGGAATTCCAGTCTGCGTCCACATTGGATAGGCCTGGAATATGTTCCGCTTGCACCGATATGTTGTGTGCGAGGCAAAAGGTCCAAAAGGTTGTAGCTTGATGGGATAGTGCCAGGGATCTCGTGCCACCCAGGTGGTTGATGTAACGGACTGCAGCGGTGTTGTCCAGACGCAACAGTATGGAGCAGTTTCGAGACGTCCGTGCGAAACTCCGTACTGCAAATTCTCCAGCCAGAAGCTCCAGGCAATTGATATGCAGGTTGCTTTCTTGCAGAGACCAACATCCACCTGTGGATAAGGTGCCGCACTGTGCGCCCCAGCCTAGTAGGCTTGCGTCCGATTCCACCACTAAATCCGGAACCGTGCCGAAGATTGCTCTCCCGTTCCATGCTTCCATGTGGGTCAACCACCAGGAGAGTTCTTCTCTGGCTCCGTAGTCCAACGGGATGGAATGATCGTAAGTCATCCCGAGTCGTAAGGAACGGATCTTCAACTGTTGCAGCGCCCTGTAGTGAAGAGGGCCGGGAAAAATGGCTTGAATGGATGCGGACAGGAGACCGATGATTCGAGCCAGATGGCGCAGGGAGATTAGAGGTAACGAAAGGACTTTCTTTATCTCTTTCTTGATTGATTTCACCTTTGCCTTTGGAAGGTGTAATGAACCGTGGGGTGAGTTGATAGTGAACCCCAGGAACTCCATAGTGCGGGAAGGCGTGAGTATTGATTTTTCTAGGTTGATCAAGAAACCCAAGATCTGGAGGAGATCCATGGTCCAATTCAGATGGGTGTTCAGAGTGGCAAAATCCTGAGACATAATGAGTAAATCGTCCAGGTATATGATCAGACGAACCCCTTTCCTTCTGAGGAAGCCCATAACTGGTTTGAGTAGCTTGGTGAAGCACCAAGGGGCGGAAGAGAGACCGAAGGGGAGACAAGTAAACTGCCAAATTGTGTGATCCCACATGAATTGAAGGTACGGTTGATGATCTGGTGTGACTGGGACTGTCAGGTACGCGTCCTGAAGGTCCAGCTTGACCATCCAGTCTCCCATGAGCAGTAGGTCTCTTAAACAATGAATGCCTTCCATCTTGAAATGTTGGTACATGACGAAGGCATTCAGAGGACGGAGATTGATCACAGGGCGAATACCTCCGCCTTTCTTGGGGACCAGGAATAGATTGCTTAGGAAGCCCAGGGAGGTTGGAGGAACCTTTCTGATTGCTCCTTTCGAGAAAAGGCTGGTGACCTCTTGGGAAACTAATTCTCTGTCCTCTGGGGAGAACCGAATCATATGAGGGGAAGAAACCTGATAAGGGGTTGTCAGAAAATCGATATGATAACCTGTCACCGTCTGTAATACCCAAGTGTCTGACGTAATGTCGGCCCAAGCTGGTAGACAAAATCGGAGCCTGCCACCTACTTTTGTAAGGGAAGAAAGGTGAGTTAGCTTGGTCCTTACCGTATGGTCGCCGGGACTGATAGGACCCTCTGGCACCCCGATTCTGCCATGGTCTGCTCCTTTGCGGGAAGAAAGTTGCGGGCGGAGGCCTGCTGTCTGCAAAGGATGTCCGTGAAGACCCAGGGCCTCGGGATCCACGGAATGGTCCCCTGGAACCACGGCCGGGCAGACGGCCCCTGTATCTGCCGGCCCCGCCAAAAACCTTTGTGGTGAAGACTCGTTTCATACTAGATTGAGCCTTATCTATCGCAGTGAAAGTCTGCACAAAAGAGCCTAGCTCCTTAACAAAGTTATCTCCGAAGAGCATGCCTTTAGCCTGTGGACCTGGTTCATTAGTTGCCATATTAACCAACTTTGGTTCTATTTTTAGGAGGATGGCCTTCCTCCTCTCAACGGCTAAAGCCGTGTTAGCTTTGCCGATAAGGCAAATGACCCGTTGAATCCATCCTTTGATGGCGGGTAAATCAACAGGCGTATCAGTGGATAGGCCTGACTCCACCAGCTCAAATATCTTTGCACAAGGCCCCATGATGTCTAGAACCTTGTCTTGGCACACTTTAAGTGAAAAATCTAAACCTTTTTTGGTCTTCCAACCTGTCTTGCCCAGGAACTGGGCTATTTTTGGATCCACTTCAGGCGTGTCACAGGCCATATCAGGGACTGTGGGCCTTGGACACTCTGCTCGCAGTTTATTGCGAGAGGCCTTATCAAGGCGATTACGGACCCGGAATGCAATGTATTGTGCAATATGGTCTGTGGGGAACCATTCCGCAGAACGGGGGTGGTGGAGGTTGGTAGGGTCAAACAGAGGTTCGCCCTGGAGATCTATCAAGGCCGAGGTCTCTGTAGGGACCAAAGGGGGTACCTGGCCAACTGTTTGCCCGACTGGGAACTCGTCCTCAGATATCAGGACGTCAGGGTCTTCTGACTCCTCCAAAACCTCTTCCGACATCGAGTCAGACTGCGATGAATCATTATCGGCCTTTGCCGATTTCCATGAACGTACCGTTTTAGCCCGGTACCTAGCTCTTTCCCGTGGTGTAACCACGGCATCCTCGGCAGGCGTAGCCTTGCCCATCTTAATCAGCTTGGAAGCATGAGTCATTGTATGATGCGTTTTACATGACGCTTTCTTGCCCGGGGCGGCAGGTAACGCCCGTTTCCCTTTAGAGGGTGGGGGTGTCGGGGCAGCCTTAGAGTGTGTGGCTAAGGCAGAGGAGATAGACTGGGCAATATTAGATGACATCATCCCCATAGCAGACTGAATTGCCTTGGTCACTGACTTAGACATAGCAGAGTCCAAGTAATTATGTAGATCCTCAGAATCTATAATCTCAGAGGAAGCCTCCTCTATATTGGGAAAAATCCCACCTTGCTGAGCAGCATGCATAGTGGGGGATGGAGATGTGACAGGGATCTGACTATCCATAATCATTAACAGCAATACAAGGCAGAGAAAAACAGGCAGAAATAATAGGCAATATCACCTTAAGGGAGCAAAAAACGGGAGTAAAAACGGAGCAGGCAGTAAGGCTGTGCAGTATCCACTAAGATCAGTGTCACACAGACTTAAAATGGCCGCCGTGCATAATATCTGCACTATGGGCTACAAGAAAATGGCCGCCGTGATGTTAAAACATGAGTCCTCTATGAGGAAAAACGGGCTCCAAGAAAATGGCCGCCGCAATGTTATTTGCACATATGCAGTGGTCCAGAAGCCCGGGAATAAATGGAGAAAAACAGAAAATAGATAAAAACATAGGAAACTGACAGAAAAAAGGTAAAGGGAGAGGAGGGGAACACAACCGAACCCCTGATAGTAACAGAAGATAAACAGCTATGTAAATGAAACTGAAAGTACATGGAAAATAAATGCAATGATAAAAGGCAAATAATCAAAACCAATGCAATGATTAAACATAAAATTACATAGCTACAGGAAGATATAAATATATATATATTCCTACATATATAATATAAACATATCAAATATCATAACAATATTCTAGAAAATTATAGATGTACTTAGCTGAGGGAGCAGCAAAGAAAGAGGATGTATTTCCTATTACACTGGACTTTATAGAGGAGGGGAGGGATATTATATATTTGGTATGTTCTCATTGGTTAAATTTTTCTAATGCATTCTCTTTGCTGCTGAGGGTAAATAAAGAAAGAGATAAGCATAATATGAGCCTCCGTGTCTTTATAAATCACCAATTCTGTCACTCTGTTGTAGTTGCTAGACTGCCCCTAGCAGCAGTCATCAATATTACAACAACATCAAAAAATGATTAGCTAGGGTTAAGAGTACAAGGTTAAGTTGATCATCTGGTTTGGGATCAAAAGGTCACTATGGAGGAAAATTGTTAGGAGAAACAAAATGCTATTTTATTGCCCAATAACTTACAACAACAGAAAAACATGGAGACTCTGAGGCTTAATATTACAATTTGTCTAAAATTATGTTTGCATTATGCCATTTTATAATATATTATTAGGTGGATTAACTAAATGCACGTATGATATTTATTGCGTTAACACTTTTTTAATTTAATTTTATTCACATTGAATAACGGCATTTGATAAACCTGTTAATTAGCTTTAGCCACAGTTATTTTATAGTACTATTGCCTGTTAAATAAATCAACTTACTATATTGTTCTAGCCTCAAAACTCACTCTTTAACTAAGCTGCATATGTTCTATGCCAAGAAGTGTTACTGACTTCTGTGCAACTTACAGTGGATTGAACTAACAAAGTAGAACTATTTCTTAGTTGCTGTTATTTAAAAATATTAGTTGCGTTATCAAGACATCTGTGAATGAGTGGATTGGTTTGGCGCAAAGGCCTATATTAAGGTTTTTTTCTTTTTTCTTAAGTTGTGTATTTTGACATGTGAAGAAAGAATATAAGGTAATAAATGCAATTATTTTTTTTTCTTTTTAAAAGTTCATTAATATGCATTCACTTCTGACATTAAAAGTTCAATAAACTTCTCTTACATTGCTAATGAGGATGAAATAAACGGAAATTCTCCAGGATGAAGATGCAAAACATTCTTCTAACCTACAACACATTGAATAACCACTATTTGTACACTGTTGCATACATTCCCAGGTCCCTTTTGGTCTTCTCACGAGACCCTATTTTGTCATTTGGGTCCAATCCAAACAAACAGTCTCACATGCCCTCTCCTGTAACGTAGCTAAAGTTGGTATCGAGCAAATATGCTCTATTAGGGGCAGCAGAAGTCTGTTTCCTCAATGTTTTAAAGTGAATCCAATAAAGGACACCAAGGGATTTAGTCTCACTCCAATGTACATAGAAGTCCAAATGCTTAGTCCACAGACCAGAAATACGGAGCTCCGAATGGAATTGTGAGTATTATGGGTATGTTTTATTAAATATTTTGTTCACCCAAACAATTTTTTTTTTTTTTAACGAAACAATTACCACTGATGCATATTGTAAATTACCATATTTGCTTGATTATAAGACGACCCTGATTATAAGACGACCCCCCCCAAATTTGTACATTCCTTTAGGATAAAAACTAAATGCCTGATTATAAGACTACCCTATAGGAAAAAAGTTTAACTTGTATATATGTAAATTGCTTTTTAATATTTAATAAAAGATTTATATTATACAAATGCATTTCTTGTTTTTATTTCCTTTTATGTGCCAATGCGGCCTCTCTCCCCCCCCCCAGCGTTGTCTCTCTCTCCCCCCAAAACTTCTCTCTCTTCCCCCTTCCCCTTGTCTATATCTATCCCCCCTCCCCTTTTCTCTCTGTCCCCCTCCCTCCCCTTTTCTCTCTGTCCCCCTCCCTCCCCTTGTCTGTCTGTGTCTCCCCCCCCCCCCTTGTCTGTCTGTGTCCTCCCCCCTCCCTTTTGTCTCTCTCTATCGAAACAAGGGGAGGGGGTCCTCTTGTCTGTCTGTGTCCTCCCCCTCACCTTGTTTCATTCCCTGGTGGCTAGTGGGGGCAGCCGGGTGATGTCTGCACGATACGTGATGGGGGTGGCTAGTGGGGGCAGCCGGGTGATGTCTGCACAGACATCCTCCATGCTGCCCGACACGGCAGTCTATTATGACGGACAGCTGGTATCGTGCAGACATCCCCCAGCTGCCCGATTCTCCCTGGTGGCTAGCGGGGCAGCAGAGGATGACGAGCGCAGACCTCCCCTGCTGCCGCCCGGCACGACCGCCGGGACTTCTGTGACGAAGCCGGAAGTACCCGGCTTCTTCACAGAAGTCCCGGCGGTCGTGCCGGGCGGCAGCAGGGGAGTCTGCGCTCATCGCGCAGACATCCCCTGCTGTTAGAGAGGGGGATCCAGGTCCCCTGCAGCTCTGCTGGGGACTGCCTCGATCCCTGCAGCTCTGCCTCGATCCCTGTCTTATAGTCTGACCTCAATTTGAGGTCAGATTATAAGACGACCTCGAATGTAAGCATTTGCTCTGAAAAAAACCTTGTCTTATATTCGAGCAAATACGGTAACTACATTTTACTTTGACATGTTCTCTGTAGTAATAACTAATCTTACATGTCAGAGCAATACAGAAAAGGTCCATTCAATTCTACAAGTAAAAGGCTTTTGCACCTTTTAGTGTTTGACAGTAATGCACTTGGATATTAATGTATACTCACACTTCTGCTCACATGCATTAGTTTAACAATGGCTTGCTTTCTTAATGTACCAGCATAATCTAAAATGATTATGCACATTTAACATGGTAGTTATGGTCAAAGGCCATGCTTATTATTTTATTTATATACACAAGTGATGTCCATATGTCAGGATAAGCTCTTGTCTGGAATAACAAGAATATTGTTAATAATTTTTCAAATTTACAAAGCCAGCTACTGTCCTGGAAAGAGCAAGAATGAACAGCCTTGTTAGAAATTTCTACAATATCTAGAATCAAAATCTGGCCTAACCTTGCAATCAGTTCATAGCGCTCTATGATTTTGAATAGCATGCATGTATTGATCTGTCCCGGTTCAATTTCAGGGTCAAATAATGGTTGTATTCATGTAATAAGGTTTAAACTATGGACACCCTTAGGGATTAGAATTTCTATGATCCAAATCCCTGTAATTTAACAAGTAGGTAGAATGCATCTGTGATCTGAAAACTACCGTATCAGGTTTTTCACTGATATGAGAAATGCATATCCTATTCCTGATTTGAATGAATTGTTTTTTAAATGACCTGAACAAAAAAGGTTCCATTTGGTGAACATACTTGTACGTAAAGCATTCAGTGTGGCGCAAGCACTTCTATTGTACCGCACTGTTTGCATTTATAAGTTGTTGGAATTTACCAGATTCACTTGTACATTCTATTACAGTCCTGCCTACCCAGGAAGGCAGCATCTGTCCCTCACGGGTCATGCCACCAGATTAAAAGCAAGGAAAACAGTAATACGTAGTACACTATAAGTAGAATCTGTGCTTATATATACAGTGACCTTTTAAACCTTTTGTGATGAGGTTGCTTTGCAGTAAGTGTGATTATAATCCTTGAACACTGCGATTAATGCACTGGTCTCTATATCCAAGCATTTCTCCAACTTCGTTTGTGATACAGGAAGACTACTATTTGAAGACATAAGAGATAAGTCTTTATGAATTTAGTTCTCCCTCGCAATTTCGGCTTTCTCTACCGTTTGGTGCATTTTATACCAGAGTGGGTGTGCGTCATGCTTTTTATTTTATTTAGAGCCCCACAATTCACTATTTTTTTTTTTTATTCACAGTCATATAAGCTGCATTTTGGGGTTGCTCAATATACCCGCTCTGAACACCCAGTATACTGCAGCAGTATTCTTATAACATATATCTCCATGGCAACACCAGAGCGCTAGAAGTAAGTTAAATAGTCAAACAAAAAAAAAAGCTATAAAATGTGCCCATAGAATGCCAAACCTTGGCAGAATGGAGATCACAGTTTTTCAGCATTGCAAAATAAAAAAAAAAATCATTTTAAATTGAATAATGTTATTTTAATCATGGCATCATGTATCCTGCATAAAATAATGTTAATTAATTTGCCTGTAGAGTTGTAGTTGCCGAGTCTGCTACTTCCAAGAATGTGTCATTCATAGTTCTCCGTGATTAACAAGACGATAACACATTTTCCTGGCTAACTTCTTCAAAATTATAACAGCTTGCATTAGTTATGGACCAGCTAAGCAAAACATGTTGTTTGATTAATTGATAGCCTGACATATATCCTTTAAATTAATTGTAGAGCACTTTGAATGGACTGTGAAATGTGGTTTTAAAATCCCTACCTAATAAATGTTTAGACTAACATCTGGGTATGAATAATATCTATACATGATCAAGTATCGCTAGGTATATCATAATTAACACTTTGAGAACCAGAAGGCTGAACAATGCAGCAGCGTACCTAACACACAGGGCAGCACATATATCTGCTGGTGGTGCCATTGGGTCCACTTGCAACACCCTACCACCCCCTCAAAACATGGAGTAAAATTGAGTTATCATTGTGCTTACCCTGTACCTTCGTGTGGGTGGTGCGATGGGGCTCATTCAGGACCCTGCTAATATGCCATCTTCTCATGTATGTGGACCCCATGCTCTCGCTAAACTTTATTTTTAAACTTTTGCTTCGATAAATAAAGCGAAAGTTAAAAAACTGTTGTTACTAGTCCAGAATAAACCAAATTTGTATATTTATTTGATAAACACTCTTGAGCTCTGCCTCTCCGCTGAGGGAGAGCTTGTATGGGCGCCACATGTCTGATCGTGGTCTGTCATGGCTGACAGACTGCAATCCTTCATTCCACCAAAAAACGGGAACCTAGTTAAAGGGACAGTCTAGTCCCCAAACTCACTTGGTGCACGATGAAGATACTGCTTGTATAGTGCACTGGCTTTAATCACTGTGTGATTTGATGCAGACATTCTGCATAAATCTCATTTTTAATATTTGACTCAAGCCCTCCCCCAGTGATTACTCTGCATGCTTACTGCAGGTGTGGCGCCACTGATTCTATAAACATTGAGGATATAAAGTTTTGTTTCATATAGTCACTTCCTGTCCTCCACAAATTGAGTTTATTGAGTGGCCTATGAGTGACCTTGCTCTTGTACTGTTAAGAGATCCTAATGTGTACAACACATTTTCTGATGACATCACTAGAGAGACAGAATATTCCATTTATTAGAATGGCATTATTCTCATTGGTTCCTGCAGCAACAAGAAAAAAGGAAATGACTGTTACTCATATAGGGTGGGCAGTCTTTGTTTCTTGCAAACTGTTTTCTTCTAGCTGTAAGTATTTTATATTTTAAGCAATGCAAAATGTAAGACATGCAAGTACTATGAAAGCACATTAATAGGCATTAATATTTGGAAGATGCATTTTGGGTACCAGACAGTCCCTTTAAGGTCTCCTCTGTTGGTGACATACGAAACTGAATTCTGTCACTATACTAGCAGATAAAGCAGCCATAGTGTTATGCTATCACACCTTGGCAGAGTAGGTGTCAGAAAGATATATATTATTTATATTACTTATGCAAATTTTTCCCAGTCTGGGCAAATCCCAGATGCTAACAAACTATGGCGCTAAATATTTATATTTTTGTTTCTATTTTTTTATTTATTATCAAGCAATGGATACCCCCCCCCCCCCCCCCATTTATATTAATTTCATCTCTTCATAGACAAAGGGGTGTGTGTAACTAGGTAAAATGTGTAGTTGTGTGTTGAGATTGTTACATCTAGCTAGTTAAGAACATGGATACACTGTGGGTACGTGCTCAGATGCTAGCAGCGTTCTGCTGCAACAATTGACATTGTCTGACACACTAGTTGTGTCACCGCTTTGATTATATGTAATTCCGAAGGTCTGCGCTAACAGAAACAGACAGTTGGCGACCTGATGCTTCACAGCGAAGCTTTGAGGCTGTCGGACAGAAGATAAAATGGATGCACCCTTAAGAAGTACATGCCATTTTATCATGTTAATAGATCCACTTAAATTTATTTCTCTTAATATATGGGAGAACCAGTGGTCTGAGAGAACATTGTTTATACATTAATACCAAGATTTATATACCTAAGCCTCAGTCTGACCTTCTACAATCAAAGGTAAAAATAACCTTTTAAATGATCAACTTTGTATACATGCACCCTTACGAAACTGAATGAAAATTATAATTGGATATTTTAAACATTTGAGTAAAAAGACTCCAAAGTGGTAACACAGTAACAATGTATAAAAATGGCAGAATGTCAATGCTAATGAAGTGAATTATGACATCTTCCTCCCATTTCTGCACCTAAACTATAATGGGCACATTTGGATATTTAGGTGGAAGACAAGCTGATCCTGGTATATGTCTTTCCATACTGAGCACATGCAGTCTAAATATCTCTTGTTGTAATCTGTACATTCCACCAGACAATATGCCTGGCAACAGCTGAGATGATTAATCGATTTTTGTTTTATTTCTGCATGAACTCATACAACCATTATCACTTTCCTGGGTGGTTTGATAATATGTACAGTGCTTTACTGCTCACTTTACTAGTGTAAATTTAACACGGTATATTATTTCTTTATTCGAATGGTGAAAAATCCTTTTCTGTCCCCAAATTGCTAGTTTATCAGGACTTCATTCACTTCTCTATATGAAAATAAATTGATAACTGCAACTCTTCTAGATTATGTATTTTTTCTTTTGATGCACAACATGAATATAGCCTTGATCAATGTCTAGTACAACTGTAAAATGTGCTTCTAATGGGGAATCAAAGCAGCAGACAGGTTGCTGTACTGTGTCCCTCTTAAGTGTTAGTCTTTCATACAAACTGTGTGTGTGTGTGTGTATCCATGTATATATTATATGGATTTATTATTCCTTACTGGTGATTTATTATGTTTGTTTCTCAGCTAAGCGCTCATCTGATAAACAATCTCCATTGATTTGCATGGAGATCTTTGTCACAGCAGGTTACAGATAACTGCATCTGTATGTCTGTGTGTATATGTAAATTTAATTATTCAATTAAAATTTTGGTTTTATTATAATTATATTTTTGGTTTTTAATCCCAATAATTAGTACCCAAGTTCTGCACAAGAAAATAAGGACCACAAACAAGTATTTTTTTTAATTAGAAGATCTGCTTTCCTCTCCTTCCAAACACCAGGAAAGTCAGATACACAAGGTGTGACCCACTTCGAATATTGTCTGAGCAGACAAAATATAGAACCACACAAAAACACCTGTAAGGAACAAATATAGACACTGACGTATACATACAATGTATACTAATGCCAAGTAAAAATACACCAGTGTCGAGCAAGTACAGACACCAACGTATACATATAATGTATACTAATTGCAAGTAAAAATACACCTGTACGGAATAAGTATAGACACTGACGTATATGTACAATGTATACTAATTCCAATAAAAAATACACACACCAGTGCAAAGCAAGTACAGACACGGTACCACCTAAGTTTTAGTAGGCTGGCTCCTGAATTGGCCTGTTTGGCTCCTATGGTCTCCATACATTTGTCAAGCCCCAATACAAATAATATATTCCGGTGCCAAGTGTAAAAAAAAAAAAACAAAAAGCAATTAAAGAGATGTTCTCATTTATTCCTCATGGAGCAATAGTATCCATATCCAAAATTCCATAAAGATGATATTGTATCAATTGCAGTGAATTTCGAAGAGTTTAACTAACTGGTGTCTAACAGCATAAAAAATGTATTGACTGTGTATACACATTTGGTAAAAACTGTGGTGTAATCCAGAGCACATTTATTGATATAAATAAAGACTTAAAGTATGCCTAATAAAAATACAAAACTCTGATGTGGGGGAGGAGAGCGATAACGTGACACGCACGTACGCTGTCACGTGACGCGGATTGAGGAGCTGAGACACTAGCGGCGGTGAATGGACCCGGCGTGAGGCTCCGACGGAAGACAGAACAAGAGAACACAAAGCCAGATTCTGATGGAGCAGCAGGACGGCCTCCTGCACGGGTAACTAAGAAGCAAGATACAGGAAGAGCAGAGAGAAGACGACGGATAAGATAAGTCCTTTGCCGTTTAACCCCTTCGTGACGTTGGGACGTTCTATGCCGTCCTGACTTTAAGTGCCTTAAAGTCTTTAGGACGGCATAGTACGTTCTGTACTAAACAGCTCCGCGATGAGCTGTTTTCGAATCCCGCTGCAGGCAGTTACAGCAAGTTAAACCGAGAAGACACAGATTATACGAATCCTGAGAAGATCTACTATATTCGAAAAGCTTGGACGGTTTTCAGACTAAGTCAGAATCCCGCGAGAAGCGGGATTTTGATTCCAATCAGCTTTAGTTTGAAATAAAAGCGCGATTTTTATGCAGGGAGTCCAGACGCCAAGTTGAAGCCATTTCATTATGGCGAAACGCGTAGCGTCCTGGACTCACCCTGCATCCTTTTTGTCCTTTATCTTAAACTTTTTAACCATTTGTATCCTGTGGAAATTTGGAAAATGTTTCAAAGAGACTGCTGATGGCCGTGTGGCGCCCACTGTGTTCGTTACAGTAATCTTGCATGATACTTTGTGGTTACATTTTCTCTTTGAGCTTTCAACATTGAAGAAAACAGCAGAAGTTGAAATTTGCTCTAAATACATCTCCTACTTGTAAAGTGTTGTGAGTGTATCATATCTTTATCTCTATTTTTGAGAAATATTCTCATTTATTATTCTATCACAGTTTGTTTTAAGCGCACTATTCTGTCATTTTTTATTATACTTACAGCGGGATCCCACCTGACAGATGAGGCCACTTTGGGAAAATGTAGCCGGTGCTCAAAGCGAGCACCGGCTACATTTTGCTAAATCGCGCTGTGCCCGAACTTCCGGGTTCGGGCACGCCTCCGTGACGTCACACGTGACGTCCAGAGGTTTCGCGATTTTTTGGCAGGGACCCACAGGGTCTATTAAGACCCTGATCGGGTCTCTGCCAGAGTGTTCCTGGCTACCGATCACCTTGTGATCGGTGGCCAGGAACAAATCGTGACGTTTTGGTGCTTGCATCGTTTGGGACGCAAGCACCACGAGTCACGAAGGGGTTAAACAAAAGTTAACTTACTTACCTGTGTATCTAAAACTGTAAATACCTGGGAAAGTGAAGGCGAGCTGCACCTTGGCGGGCAGCCTGAGGAGGTGCAGAGCAGGGATTTGGTGAGGGGTGGATAGGGAGGCAAGAGAAAGCGAATAGAGAGGGGAGGCAGGAAAGAAGGGGAGAGGAAAGGAGGGAAGGGGAAGGATGGGGGTAAAGGGAAAAGAAAAAGAGCGACTAAAATGGCATCCAAAAGACAACAAGAAATTAAACAAAATATAAAAAAAGACAAAAAACAGGAGAAACAGGAAAATAAAATGGAAAAACGCCTGTCTTTCTTTTCCCCCCAAACCGGTAGACAAACACTAGAGACCCCAATAGGAGTGGATAAAAGTATAAGTCCCCACTCTAAAGACTCTGAAGCACTTATAGACTCCCCTAATGGAAATATATCACATCCCCAAAACTCAACATTACCAATCACCTTGGACCATCTTACAAAATCCTTAGATACACAATTTGAACGCATTAAACAAGAAATTGAAAGCAATATCGGCAGCCTAAAACAGGATCTGTTGGCCTGTGGCCAAAGAGTTAAAAGAAATGAAGAAAGAATAGAGGACCTAAGCGTTCAAACATCCTCAGTCCAAGATCAAATTCTACTTTTGAAAAATAAAAATGACGCATTGGAACAAAAAATTTCTGATCTAGAAGACGGGTCAAGGCGAAATAATCTGAGACTGAGAAATATACCCGAGGCTATAACAAATGACAAACTAGAAGATTTTGTAATGGAATTTATTCATAAACTAGGAGCGGATGGAGGTAGCCATAGGGGTTTGCTGGAGAGATGCCATCGGACCTATAGGCCAACAAACTTACCCACCCGCCTACCCAGGGAAGTCATCATATGCTGTACCTCATACAAAGTAAAAGAGAGTATTTTAAAACTTAAAAGAGAGAAAGGTCTGGAAGAACCGTATAACTCAATAGCCATATTCCCAGACTTATCCTACCAGACTAGAGTTCAAAGAAAGAAATGTTCCCCTATGATGGCTATCCTTAGATCACACAACATGAAATATAAGTGGGGCTTTCCCTGCAGGATCATGGTATTTTATGAAGAGGAACTTTTGCCCTTTGACAACCCGGCAAAGTTGGAAAAATGGCTGATGGATAGGAAGATAGATTAGGGATAATATACGGAGAGAGAGATACATTTTTTCATTTTTTTATTCCCCCCCCCCCCCCCCCCCCTCACTGTCATCACCGGGCATACATTAGAAATAGATTAAGATATTAACTTAAGGTTTTTGGGTTTTTTGGTAAACTACACCTATAGCACAACACTAAGACACCTAGACCTCAATTGGCGGTTGTAGATCTAGGGAAATATACGACACATAGTTAGACTGAATTAATATAAGCAAAATATATCGTGCCCTAAATAGCCAAAGCAATAAGTTAGACACAAGGGTTATAACACACGGAAGTCGCTGATAGAGGAACACGGGCCGACCACAAAGGTATGGAATAGACCACCCACAACAGAAGGGGCCCTCAATTGGGGGAGAGGAAGGTAGGGAGATATAACTCTATATCAATCATGTATAAATAACAAATAATAGATAACTTAGGTTTTGTAATGAATATAGTAATTTGATATAAAAGGGAAGATATATAGAAAGAGATATTAACTAAAAATACAAAACTCTGTTTAGTTTACCGTTTCACTGCTAGCCACTTACCTATGTTTTCCTCGTCTGTAATGTTTTCTGTGATGCTTAATTGCACTTTTATTTTAAAAAGCTGTAATTTTTAAAGTCTCAAATTCTCATTTCTGTTCTCCCCAAACCATATGTTAACGCTACCCCCCTGCTGAATTTTGTTCTTAACTATGTGATTTGTGGTGGTTATTTGTGTGTGTGTTTTGCTAAAAGCAGAGCGCATTATGCTGAAAAATAAGCACTGTAAAATTCCGAAGTCTCCAGAAATCATTGTTTACCTTTTACAAGACCTCCGTGGCCTGAATGCGATTTTCGATAAAAAGACAAAGCTGGATTATGCAGGTCTGATTCATTGAGCCGGGGATTTTTAGGAATGTGCAACAGGTGTAATTGCTTTATAATACATGCTTATTGTTACAGAAAGTCTTATCCGATAAGGTTATGAGCTGTCAGAAAGAATTCATATCTGCAGGTCTGCTGCAAGCTCTTGGCAAATTGCTAGCATTACCTTATTTTTTATTTTTTTTCTCTCCTTTCCTCCTTGTGGGAATTCTCAAATGTTTGTGCAATCATTTATAGCTTTATTGCAAGCTAGGCAATAAAGAAAGAAAAAAAATCCAATTACTTTATGCACAATGCTTACAATTCCTATTTAATGAGAGCAAACGAAGACTTTTGTTCAGCCAGCAAACAGGAGTTACTAATACTAGTGAGCATATTATACATTAGTGGCGGTGGCACAAATTAAATTGGCATATTTGTAAAGTAAAAGCTGCAGTCATTTTGTTAGTCTGAAAAACATCGGTCTTTCTTCTTTCCAGTTTCAAATATCACTGGGAACTTCTAAAGCTTGCGCTTCGAAAGCCTTCCTGATAATGTTGTACATCACAGTTGGTGGTCACTTAATTTAGTTTGAGGCATTGGTACCCTACATCTTAACCATCACGCACTGATAATGCACTTTCCAGTTCATTTCAGGTAATCAAACTATGGTACTTTGTCATCAATCTAGAGTTTTACACAATCTTTAGCCAAAACAGATCTCAAAGTGCCCTCTTCCCATTTTTTTGCCATCCTCCTCAATTCAGTATCCCTTTCATCCCATCACAGTTTTTTCTACCTCTTTTCATATATGGTAATTCTCACCATTATCTGCTTTGTCTCTCCTCATATTTTTTGTACTCCCTATATCCACTATATCGTTCCAGATCTACTATTTCAACTCACTTCCTCTACACTCCACATATGCCCTCTTTTTTTCCTTCTCACCATAACACTCCCCATCTGCTACATATCTGCCCCCCTTTTCCAGCAAAGCCAATTGTTTCCATGTTTTTTCGGTATTGGTGATCACAGTATAGGCACAGTGCCACCTTGTAAGCTTTTAGTACCAGCTTTGGTATCCCTGATCTAGAGCATATAATCATGATTTTCTCAGAAATGTCCATTAATACCACGAAAAACAAATGGATATGCAAGTTCACTTTAGTTCGTACATTACAATATTCAAAAACATATATTATATGGTGGCAGAACACATTTTGTGTTTGAGGATTGGACAGTTGGCTCCATCTTGATTATTCACAAAGACAATCTTAGCCTTTCATCATGGTTTGGTGCTTGACATTGGTAGGATGTTTTAGCAGCAATGACATGGTAGTTTGTTTTATACAGAGCTATAAGACTGTGCATTTTGTGTGTACACATAGAAAACAATGGCCATCTCAAACAAAATCGGTGAAGCTATTCAAATAGGTTTAGAGAATCACTTAGAGGTGCACAGTGTAGCAACAATAACATTTATAAGATTAAAAAAAGACGCAAATATTTAATTATGAATATAGAACATAGTTAAAGGGACAGTCTAGTCCCCAAACTTACTTTGGTGCAAAATGAAGATTATGGCTTGTATAGTGCACAGCCTTTTTTCCAGTGTGATTTGCTGCAGGCATTATGCATAAATCAAATTTTTTTTAATTTGACTCAAGCATTCCACAGTGATTTCTCTGCATGTTTACTGCAGGTGCGGCAGCACTGATTGTATAGACACTGAGCATATAAAGTTTTTGTTTTACTTTTACTCGGCTAGTGTGGGCAGTCATGGTTTCTTGCAAACTCCTGTAATTTCACAATTTCATCTAGCTGTAGTATTTTGTACACTGAACAAAACTATAAACGCAACACTTTTTTTTTTTTTTTGCCTCCATTTTTCATGAGCTGAACTCAAAGATCTAAGACTTTTTCTACACAAGACCTATATTGTTCACAAATCTGTTTACATCTGTGTTAGTGAGCATTTCTCCTTTGCCGAGATCCATCCACCTCACAGGTGTGTCATATCAAGATGCTGAGTATACATGATCATTGCAAAGGTGTGCCTTAGGCTTTGGTGTGCCTTAATATTTTGACAGTGCCTTTAAACATTCTAAAAGAATGTCATTAAAATGTTTACAGAAAACCATAGTTTCTCAAAACCATCAGTTTCTGTCCATTGTTCCTCATGCTACTCAATAACTATACTACCTTTTAGTTTTTGTGTGATTCCTTAACACAATGCTGTCAGCTTGCACAGGAAGTTTAATGCTAGCATGTTAATTGATATCCTCCAGCTGACAGCATTCTGGGTTCTCTTGAAAAAGTCGCCTTCAGTTAGTCTTTTTACTCAAGTTTTTTTCCCCCTAGTCTTTTCGCCTGTTCAGCCTCTCTTGTCAATCCACACAGATAGTTGTGAGCTGTTTTCTGAAGAATCGGTGCAGATGTTCCTGCTGGACACTACCCTTCATGGCATTTTCTATAATGCAGCTTTGTCTGGGAACCCTTTAATGCAGTGTGTTTGTGAGAGGAAGCTGTCAGTGGGTGACAGTGAAAGCCTGGGTTGTCATCCTGGCTTCCTTTGAAGCATTTGAAAATGTCCTAAATAGGCAAATGAGCATATAAATGAAATATGAATAAATCTGGTGGCTGACTGACACTAAAACTGTCCTATATTTTGCTACAAAAAAAAAAAAAACATGAAACCCATCCTGTAGAGTTAATGAAGGTCCTCATTTTGAATGGCATTTTGCGGAGTCAGAGCATATTAAAATAAAAAAATATTTTTTGAAAAAAAAACCCTAAATATTCTGTGTTGGGAATTGGGCGATAGACATGTTTCTCCTTAGTGTAAACTTTTTGTTGAGATGAAATACCACAGATAAAAATGTATTTTTAATAAATAGCGGTTTTATATTTTGCTATTCTTTAAAGCCTGGTTAATTTGATGGGAGATGTAATGTTTAGCTACAGTGCATGTACCAGCAATTAAATTGGTAACATGCCTAATGTCGGCACATGATACAGATGTGCATTTTCTACCAATGATATGCTCTTTTCTTTGTGAAAGGAGACTGTGTGTAACTCAAATCACTCCCAGGAGCTCACAGTTTCAATTCACTTTGGTGGTCTGAAAAGCCCTTGAATATACAGGTTAGTCAGAAAGCACTGGAATGCACAAAAACTGGATCACCGAAATAGTAGATATTGATGGGGAGGATAGAGACTTATGTCAGGAGGCATTAATAAATAAAAATAGTCCCTGGCTCCTATAATAATCGGGGGGGGGGGGGGGGGGCAAGTAGCCATTCCAAGGGATGGCGATTGAGGTACATGGGTTTTTTTTGTTTTGTGGATAGCCCTTTTTCCATCAGCTAAGGATGGAGACATTATTTATTTTGTATTTCAATTCTGCAGTTTTTAACTGGGTAATTGAAATGCCTGAAATTTGGCTGTTTTAGCCAATTTCATTTTTTTCCTTTAGCCCATATCTGGTAAGGCCAATTTTCCTGAACCAGATTTATCCGAAAATTGGCCCGAAATATGCAGAAATGACTGATTTTGAGCTGAAATATTCTATATTGAGCAGCTGAATTTTGGGAAATTCCACTACTTGGACTAATCTGGCCCAGAATTGGGCATGTAGACCCTTAAGTGTTATTTTATGGTTTCTAGTAATTTTGGTCAAGTTCAGTATTTTAGTCTGAGCTGTCTTGCAACCCTAAGGGTGGATACATGCTTATTTAATAGTTATGTGAAATTAGTATAGAAGGTCATTGTTAGATTGTTTACTTTTGAAACATTTTTTGTTTGACATTTTTTCTTCTTTTGTGACAGTACATATCATGTCGGCCAGTTGAGAAGTCTGTCTTGTAAATATTTTCATATGTGTGGTGGTGCGGAAATGATACCATATCTCTGTTATTTGGTACTTTTTACCCCCCCCCCCCCCCCCCCCCTCATCCTAAACCCACAACTTCTAAATTCATCCATCACTTGTCCCCATCAGCTAGGGAGTATTATTGGTGGAGCGTTTCGGATAAGTTCAGCACAATACTGTTATTTGGTACTTAGCCATGGAAATGCCCATAATTATGACTTACTGTTTGTAAGTGTATTGTTCCATATACTTGGAAGCGTTTGGGCAGGGGGGCATAGGGTTGTTTTGTTTATTACAGGGATTAAGAAGGCAAACTTGGCAAATATGTGTGCACATTGATTTGGGTGAGTGCATGACTGCCTTTTTGTGTTAATTTATATAAAAAAAAAAAGTAATTGTTTCAGATTCTTGGTAGCGTCTAAGTAAATGTCGACTTTTATTAGTCTATGGAGAGAGATTATTCAGAAATCCTACACTTCAAAGAATGTCATTTGATGTGATTTTATTTAACCTGAACAAATTCCACACAGCTCTTGATCTAACATTAGAATAGACATACATTTGTGGTGAATATGATTTAGTATGTGACATGGTATAAAGCAGTGCAACAAAATAATACACAGGAAAACAAATTAAACGAGGTACAATATATATAGCAATGAAACGAACACATTAAATTAGTACAGAAATATGCCTCAAGTACTCCATCCTCATAGCAATACCACAGAGGAATATATGCATTGTCACACATGAATACTTCGTACTTGCTGTAGGGCAGAAAACTGATTTTTCTCATTTCTCATAAATCTGAGCTCTTCACTTTCTGTTTGAATGCATCACAATTCGCTCCTTAGGAATCACACAAAAAATATTAAAGGCATCTAAAGTAATGCCACTATAACTGGTGCTTTAGGGTCTGGTAAGTAGAAGTATGCCCCTGTATCTTGCCTGGCACCAGCTTGAATATCTACAAAGCAAGGCATGTCTTGGATGCCAAGTAAGGACTGTCACACACCATTGTATTCACAAAAAGTATAGAAAATAAACTAAAGAGACTAATTTACTTTACAGATTTTTTGCTTCGAATAATAAAGAATTTAAGACAATCTATACATTGTTTAACCCTTTTGGATGTATAAATATGTTCTGCAAAGCATGGTCCTTGAGAATCATGTGGACATATATTTAGATCTAGGGTTAGGGTTACAGGTGGGTTAAGGTTAATACAAGGGTTAGATTAAGGGGTGGAGGTAGATTTAGGGTTAGGTTTATGGTCGATCACTGTGGGAGAAAATGGTTCGGAAACAAAAAAAAAAACACTGCTATCGATTATTGACCTATAACTTAAAAAAAACATGGAAACACTGGTATTTCTAAACTCAGGACAAATATTAGAAAATGTAAGACAGGGTCTTTTTTACCATTTGTAATTGTATTTAAAAAATTCTGATCAGTTAGAAAAAGTGTTTTTGTTTTTAATTTTTTTCATCATATTTTATGATTTTTTAATAGTAAATTATATCATATGATGCAAGTAATGGTATCTACAGGAAGAAAGAAAATAACATTTAAGCAAACGTATGACAAAAATTGATCTTCAAGGCACATCACATGCAGCATAGAACTCGGTCACTGAGGGGTTAAACAACATTGCTAGCAAATGTATGGATTTTATTTTATTAGGAAAGATAGTTTTGAAGGATTACGAAAATTTATTCATCATAGCTGTAGAAACTACTTCTTTGCCAAAGGCATTGTGATAAATACTGCAAAAATATGCAAAAGACTGCTGCTGGAGAAGATTCATGCACCCCTAACATGGTGACATCATATCTCAATGCTTAGCATGCTGCCCAAGTGCTGTGCATTGTGAGATGTCGATGTCCTCATTAGACGCATCCATTGCAGGGCCATCTTGCTGGTGGCAGAACATAACTTCAGGTAAGTATATCTTTTAATCTGTACATTTGTTGCTAATTTACTCAACAAATCTATAGGTTCATTGATTACTGCTTTTACTGTCTAACAATGTTTGAGCTTTCAGTTGGGAAACTCTAGACAGTAGCTTTGAGCATTAATGGATGTAATTGTGATCTTTGTAAATAAAATGAAATCAGCTATTCTAAACTAAGGGTACTTGGTCATGCTGGGTCTAACATTTTCTCCAATAGCATCCTGCTTCTTAGTACAATGCCATACCTGTTAAATTTATTTTATAGTGTGTGCAAGTACTGATGTGTAGCATAACGTCGGGTATAATTATACCTGCATTTGGTTTAAAAAAAAAAAAAAGTCCAGTATATGTATAGTTTTTCTCTTCTTTCCTTTTCATTTTATTTTTTTGTCACCGTAATTAGTTGAATTGTCCAGCACCACAGGGCATTCACATATGATGTTTGAAATGCACTGAATGGAGAATTAACATTATGAAAAAACACAATTTAATGGTGACTTCTAAAATCACGCTGACAGGCTGAAAGAAAGAAACGCTGAAGCCGTGTCACAGTCATTGCACTCCCTGATGGTATGAATTAGTCGTGGAGGGCTTACATTTATGTTGTTTTGTACTTCTTATTTATGAATAAAAAAAAAAACTTAGTAAGAGCATTAACGTGCTGAGGGCTACAGGGGGAACATAGGCAGAAAATACTTCTTTGGTCCTGGACTAAAAAGAAATCTCATGGTGGTTGAACGGGTAAAGGGAAAACTACTGGAATGAATGTTTGATTAAATTGAAAATTGAGAAAGTGTGTGAACAAAGAGCTAGCTGAAATCACTTGGGGTGTGATGGCAAACCATCGATAAATAGTAAAAATAACTTGTATAATTGTTTTAATACTCCAGGGCTGTATCCAAATTGTGGCCCAGTGCCATTTATATATCGCTCCAGGATTTTTGTGCCATCCTGGTAAAATAGTCCATATGTTCCATGGTATTACCTCAAAATGTTATCATTTAAACCTCTAAATAGGTTTTCTTGAATGAATCACTTTACTAACCAACCCCTTTAATGTTCACTTTCATATTAACCCCTTCGTGACATTCTATGCCATCATATTTTTATGGTCCCAAAAGACGCTAGGACGGCATTGAACGTCCTGTGTTTAACAGCTTATCACAGCTCCAGACTTGCCGCAGGATCCCAATCGCAGGCACCATGCGTCACGAAGGGGTTGAACAACATGTTTGGTTAACTTAGAAACATAGAATGTGTCGGCAAATAAGAACCATTCGGTCCATCTAGTCTGCCCAATTTCGTTGAATACTTTTATTAGTCCCCCGTTCCCGGTCTTATAGCTAGGATAGCCTTGTTTCTATCCCACGCATGCTTAAAATCCTTGACTGTGTTTACCTCTACCACTTCTGCTGGAAGGCTATTCCATACATCCACTACCCTCTCAGTAAAGTAATACTTCCTGATATTACTTTTAAATTGTTGCCCCTCTAATTTAAGACTATGTCCTCTAGTTGTGGTAGTTTTCCTTCTTTTAAATATACTCCCTTCCTTTACATTCACCTTTATTTATGATATTTGTCACCAGAGAGGTTTAAACTAATCAACAAAGCATACAAACAAGAAATGATAAATAGATTTTTTTTTGTTACATTATGCCATTTTATATCATAATTTTTCACTAACATTACCTGTCCCTTGTGCCACCTTTTTTAACTTTTTTTTTTTTAATGTTAAGTTCTAAAATGCCTTATATCTGTGGAGAACATAGTTCTTCTGAAAGACTGAATCTTAGTTGCCTGCTTTCACAGCATGTAGAGTTTTTATATTCTAGTCATCTATTGTGGCACTTCCACTTTAAGACTCATGTCCAATCTGTAGGTAATGTAGATTTTAAACCAAGAGTGGTACGTGTGTACAGAAAACTCCTGCTTTCTAACAGCAGTCAGATAGTAAGAGGGCAGAGAATTATTATCTTGAAAACTACTTCACTGACTCTGCTTGATTAAAACCTATAATGACTAAACCCTGGAGGTATTTAATATACTGTGTTAATGAGATTACCATTTAGATATTTTATTTTACTGCGGGAGTTGCTTATACTTTCTAATCCATACTACCTTTATACACTTTGTGCCAACCGGCAGATACTACCTGAATAATTTCACACTAGACTTTTGAATAAAGAGGTTACATCAAAGACATTTTCAGTAGCTACATACTTTATATGGAAATAGCTGGAAAGCCTGTCTGAAATGGGGGCCTGTGGTATAAACACTGCGAATTGGAAGCAAATTGGACCCTGCAACTTTACTCTAATAAGGACGTCAGTGATTTGAACAGGACATTTTCTGAATGTGAATAAATAGGAACTCCATTTTATAAAATTACTTAGGAGATCCGTGTTCCTGATGGTTACAAAATGTATTTAATAAATTATAGATTGCATAATTTGTATTCTCGCACATGACTGCCCTCCTCATTTTCAGTGGAGGGATTTTATTCTCTGTCTTGAGTGCATCCTCAAAGTTAAAAGGCTTATTGAAGTCTGAAAATAGACTAAATGAAAGGGGAAATGAAAATATGCTTTTACAAATACAGCCAGCAATGCCGCTAATGGGTATAGCTTCCATTTAACAGTCCAGGCTACAGTGCTAAAGTGTGCACCTGGCCGACTCTTCTGTTGTTTTCTGTACAATGCATAGTGTGTATGTCTTCAATTAACTATTAATACATATATGTAGGTTTACATGTATAGATACACACATTTATATGTCTCTTAAGATCTATGTATGTGTGTATTTATAGAAATCCTGGTCTGTGTACTCCAAACATGATGGGGTCAATTCCCCGATGCAATCCTGGCAATGAAGTTTAGTAGTTGAAGAAAGGAGCACTCGGGGGGCTTGAAGTCATGACGAATCAAGAATTTATTATAAAAAGATCAACGTTTCAGTCCCAAACAGGGGATTTTTATCAAAAGTCCCCTGTGTGGGACTGAAAAGTTGATCTTTATGTATGTGCATGAGAATAATAAGTCACTTTTGTAATTTATTATCAAGACTCCAAATACTTCGATGTGGTTGAGAATGTTACCAAGGGCCGCAGATATCTTCACAATTCTCGTGAAGACCTGAGGTGACTGAACAAAGCTGTTCAAGAGTACAAGTTTTATTAATTCTGTCACAAACTTCTGTTCAGGATAGGTGTAATGTTCTCCACTTGCTGGAAATGTGCTCTCTAATACTAATTACGACAAGTGGTATCATGACATCATTTTCCCTCGAAAACCAAGGCAGACCAAGGCAGCAGTAGATTTACTAAACAGTTTTCAGCCAACAGTTGTACTTGACGGAGGAAAATCTGTTGAAGCTTCGGCCACAGTTTTTGTTTTTTTAACCACTGGGCAATCCCACCATATGTACATGAATGATCCTTCACGATCACACCCCAAAAAGCATCGATTTGGAATATAATTGTTCATTTTATTAAGCATTTTAGGTGTTAAAAAAGTGCGATGCAGCATTTGAAGGGATTTGCATTTTGCGTCATTTGGTGTTTGCTGTAATGTAACATAAATAGCTGCAATGAAGACTTTTATTGAGAAGCCTTCTCTCAATAAGTTTCCAAATTGTGTAAGTGGGGTCATTATCTTACTATTCTTGATAATATATGCCATTGATTGAGTTATGGTGAAATCATTTGTTAATTTGCTTTCTGGCAGCCCTTCATTTGTTTGGAAATCATTCCAAGGCAAATGTTTCCCTGTCTTCCACTAGTTTTCTGTACGACTTAGATTTTGAGAAGTCCACTCCTAAAATTTTTCGTAGGGTGGGGAAGTTACCAAAGTCAGGTGAGAGTGGACTTGACCAAGCGAACAGGTGGCTTTTGATGAGGCAGTAATCCCAAACTTTGAACATGGCAGAAATACTTGCGAATAAGGGTTTATGAGGACCATCCTTTTTTCCTCAGCAAGGTGTAATTTGTGAAGTTCCTGAACAACTCTCAGAGGTGCTTGTGCACTTGCCTGAGGCGAAAGGGGGAAGTGGCAGGCCATCACTAGCCCTTTAAGCGGTTATGTCCTGCAATTTGAAAACACAAATTTGGGACCAACAAGCCTGCACAGCTCCTTCCGCTGGATAAGATACACTGGGCAAGGCATGGTTTCCTGTTTTCCCAGATAAATGTCTAAATATCTGCCTATATTCATACTAGTTGGCATGGTCAAATCTTTTTTTGGCAGAGATATGAAGAGGTGCAGAATATATAGCAAAACATTCATTCAGGTAGAATTAATTCTACCTAGCCAACTGGTTTTATTTTGATTATTTTTTTTATTTTTTTTTCATCACTTAAAATAAATTGGATAAGTTTATCTCAAAAAGTGTGTTGAGATTTGTGATCCAAGTTATTTACCTGCCATTTGAATATTATATATTTTTTCTTTATGGATAATGTATCTTTTTATTTGGGCCAATGCTCCAGATTTACTCTGCTTATTTAGTCTGCTTAATGATCGAAATGACTAATGTGGACTTTAAGGCTGCAGTCCTTGAACAAGAGGATTTTATGGTCAGTAAGAAGTCATCTGCATAAAGATGGATTTTTAGAATTTTCTCTTTTGTAATTTATGCCACAGGTTTTGTGATTTTTGTTCTGATCATGTGGGCCAAGAGGTTCTATGCACATAGCAAACAATTAATGGAGACATTGGGCACACTGTGCCTTTATGCATTTTGAAATACTGACTTTTTTTTTTCTTAGACAAAGTCGCAGCGAGGAAATAGGATGGAAGTATAGTGCCTGAATGACATTCAGAGAGGGTCCAGACAGACCACATTATTTAAGGACAGAACACTTAGGCCCCAGGAGGGCCACATTATCTTGGCCCTCTTCTGTCAGGATAAAAACAACTTGATATTTCCAAATCAAACAAGGTGCGAATTTGGCTTCTAAATTTAGGAGTCTTATTAGACATAATTCACGCAGTTGTGTCTTTGGAGCCCTTTGGAATAACACTGATGCCCGAGTGAGATCTGCGTGCATTTTGTATTGCCTTCCATGACTTCCTTATATAAATCTGAAGAATGGGACTTGGGAAATGGGACATTTTTTTGGTAGTAAACTGCAGTAAAGCAGTCTGGTCCTGGTGAATTACTTTTTTGCAGTTTTTTGATGGCGTTAGCCACATCTTCAAGCGTCATGTCTTTGATGATATACTTTAGCACTGATGGTTCCAATATGGGTAAATCCAGCTTCTTTAAAATCTTGTCTATTTCTTCTTATGTTAGAGGTGACTAACTACTGAATTTCTAATATCACGGTAGGATCTTTTCTGCATTGTTTTCTTTTATCTATATAACTTCTCCTATTTTGATTCCTTTTTTCCAAGCAGACTGTGGTTTATTCCTCCACAAATAAAAAGGGAGAGTGCTTTTGATGTTCTGATACTTGGGATTCTATCTGCTTTCTTTGTGTGTATATTTTCTGTTACTTTTTTTTTTTTGTTCAAGGTTTAAAAGTTCTGTTTTCCACATTTGAACCCGTTCCTCTGTGTTTTTTCTTTGTAAGAGGAGTTCTAAATAAAATAAACCTCTCATGGTACATTTTATGTGCCTCCCAAAATACAAAACAATTCCTTGTTATTCCAGATATATTTTCATTCAGGATGATCCTCAGTTTCCTTTTAAATCCTTGTGGTTTTGGAGTAATTAACCCTGAGCTGCCACTTTGTTGATTTTTGTGGGGGGTCTACATGGTTAAATTGTAGAATAATCCCTGAATGATCAGTCCAGTTCATACAATGGTGCTTAATTTCCATTACTGCAGGGTGGAGTCTGCTTTCAGTCCAGAACTGGTCCAACCTAGAGTAAGAATTTTGTGCAGGTGAGAAATTGGTGAATTATTTCTCCAGTAGATGTTTTGCCCTCCAGGCATCTATTAAACCAGACAATAGGGCTTCCTATTCGTGAAGGGTTGGATGTGCAACCTAGGAGTTATGAAGGAGCTAGTTATTGCACCTTGTCTCACGTTATCCATAAGCTTAGAGTAGAACTGGAATTGGATATTGAGTGGGGAGTTACCGTATTTTTCGCCTCATAAGACGCACTTTTTTCCTCCTCAAAAGTGAGGGGGAATGTCTGTGCGTCTTATGGAGCGAATGTAGTACTTACCTGCTTGTTGCTGCTCTCTGTCGTTTCCGCCGTGCAGTCTAACCTCCTTAGACTGGAAGCTCCGGTCGCGATTTTTCTTCTTAACTTCATTGAAGTCACGCTGCTTCAATAAAGAAGAAGAAAAATCGGGACCAGAGCTTCCTTCCTCCGTGCAGAAGGTTAGACTGCACGGCGGAAACGACAGAGAGCAGCATGGGGGTAAATACTAGGGAAGGGGGAGGAGGGTGGCACAAACGAGCAAATCCTGGCATAATAAGGGGCAAAATCCTGGCATAGTGAGGGGCAAAAGACTGGCATAGTGAGGGGCAAAAGCCTGGCATAGTGAGGGGCAAAAGCCTGGCATAGTGAGGGGCAAAAGCCTGGCATAGTGAGGGGCAGCCTGGCATAATGAGTGGCTAACGCCTGGCATTGTGAGGGGCAAAATCCTGGCACAGTGAGGGGCAAAATCCTGGCACAGTGAGGGGCAAAATCCTGGCATAATGAGTGGCTAAAGCCTGGCATAGTGAGGGGCAAAATCCTGGCACAGTGAGGGGCAAAATCCTGGCACAGTGAGGGGCAAAATCCTGGCACAGTGAGGGGCAAAATCCTGGCACAGTGAGGGGCAAAATCCTGGCACAGTGAGGGGCAAAATCCTGGCATAGTGAGGGGCAAAATCCTGGCATAGTGAGGGGCAAAATCCTGGCATAGTGAGGGGCAAAATCCTGGCATAGTGAGGGGCTAAAGCCTGGCATAGTGGGGGGCATAATCCTGGCATAGTGGGGGGAAAAATCCTGGCATAGTGAGGGGCAAAAGACTGGCATATTGAATGGCTAAATCCTGGCATATTGAGGTTTTTTTTCTTGTTTTCCTCCTCTAAAAACTGGGTGCGTCTTATGGTCAGGTGCGTCTTATGAGGCGAAAAATACGGTATATGTTCACTTATATAAAAAAAAAAAATGTGGCCATCCATTTCGTATATGAGCAGGATGATGTGTCCTTCAGAGACAGCAATGAATAAATAACGTAAACATACAAGAAAAAAAAAGAAATACAATTAAACGATCTACAAAGTAAAACAAACTAACAATTAAAATTAAGAAATAACTAAATAAAACTCAATGCAGTTAAAATAATAAAAATGCAATGCTGAAGAAGAAATAAACAATGGGATACACACACATACAAACAACACTACTGTACATAAGTTTGGGTTCATTAAAATATCATCAAATGTATCAGAAGACATTGCTTACCTAGATTTCAGTAAGGCTTTTGACACTGTCGCACATAGAAGGCTTATCAATAAACTGAAATCTTTGAGTTTGGATTTCAATATTGTTGAATGGATTAGACAATGGCTGAGTGACAGGCAACAGAGGGTTGTAGTCAATGGGGTATATTCGATGCAAGGTCTTGTTACTAGTGGGGTACCTCAGGGATCTGTTCTTGGACCCATTCTCTTTAATATTTTTATTAGCGATATTGCAGAAGGTCTTGTTGGCAAAGTATGTCTTTTTGCCGATGATACAAAGATTTGCAGCAGGGTTGATATTCATGGAGGGATAAGCCAAATGGCAAATGATTTAGCTAAACTAGAAAAATGGTCAGAGCAGTGGAAACTGGCATTTAATGTGGACAAGTGCAAGATTATGCACCTTGGGCGTAAAAACCCAAAAGCAGAATATAGACTATTTGGTACAGTCCTAACCTCAACATCTGAGGAAAGGGATTTAGGAGTAATAATTTCAGAGGACTTGAAGGTAGGTAGGCAATGCAATAGAGCAGCAGGAAATGCTAGCAGAATGCTTGGTTGCATAGGGAGAGGTATTAGCAGTAGGAAGAGGGAAGTGCTCATGCCATTGTACAGAGCACTGGTGAGACCTCACTTGGAGTATTGTACGCAGTACTGGAGACCGTATCTCCAAAAGGATATTGATACTTTGGAGAGAGTTCAGAGAAGGGCTACTAAACTGGTTCATGGGTTGAAGGATAAAACTTACCAGGAAAGGTTAAAGCATCTTAACATGTATAGCTTGGAGGAAAGACGTAACAGGGGGGATATGATAGAAACATTTAAATACATAAAGGGAATCAACACAGTAAAGGAAGAGAGTATATTTAAAAGAAGAAAAACTACAACAACTAGAGGACATAGTCTTAAATTAGAGGGGCAACGATTTAAAAGTAATATCAGGAAGTATTACTTTACTGAGAGGGTAGTGGATGTATGGAATAGCCTGCCAGCAGAAGTGGTAGAGGTAAACACAGTCAAGGATTTTAAGCATGCGTGGGATAGACACAAGGCTATCCTAGCTATAAGACCGGGAAAGGGGGACTAATAAAAGTACTCAAAAAAAAAAAAAAATTGGGCAGACTAGATGGACCGAATGGTTCTTATCTGCCGACACATTCTATGTTTCTAATACATTTGTTAATCTTGTAAATGACCATTGTAGCTGGACATAGAATGTCACAGATCTGTCAGGCTGTAATTGCTGCAAATGGAGAATTTGTCAATTATTATTTATTTAAAAATCATCTATATACGTATTATTATTATTATTCATGTGTTTTTGTATACCGCAACAGACAGCCGTGCATAAAGCTTTCCTTCTGAGTAGAACTGAATAAA
This sequence comes from Pelodytes ibericus, assembly GCA_036172795.1. Lineage (NCBI taxonomy): Eukaryota > Metazoa > Chordata > Amphibia > Anura > Pelodytidae > Pelodytes > Pelodytes ibericus. The sequence goes on along the minus strand of CM069861.1, from coordinate 119,008,200 downwards.
GCTGTCCCTTGTGGAATAAGCAAACTATAGTGCTGGAAGCTTAACCTATTTCAGAGAAAATTTCAAAACCTTTAATTGCTTGGCTGGGTTAAAGGGCACGTTTCATTTTTTTCCCAACTGCCCTTTAACTCTACAGGAGGTTTTTGTTTTTCCTGTGCTTGTAGTATAAATCCAGTGTCATGGTTTGACAAGCATGGAGTATGAATCAAACTCACTACCTGCAGCATCCGCAGAGAACTTGGCCTTCAGTAGTGTCATTAACTAGCAAATAATGATAGGTTTGTCAGAGTATCCTCAGTGGAACATCACTCGGGTAGTGAATGTTGTGTGAATGCAGAAATGAAATAAAAGTATAATTTTACATCTTTTTTACACTAATGACCCTTTTTTTATGCTGTGTGGAGGTCTGGATCAGTCTTGGTTTAGTGGCATACTACAATGTTTCCTTGTTGCTTGTTTGGCCACTGAATGATGTGCTTTTGTTTTTTAAATATACATTGTAAAGGTGCCGTCCGTTTGGCGAGTATGGACTTTTTTTTCTTTCTTTTTTTCAATTCTTGCTCTCATCAAAAAGTAAAAAAAAAGTGTAATAGATCTAGTATTGTTGCTACAGCAATAGCATTGTTTGTCTTTCCAAGTCCTTAATGATGTCCCTGAATATAGAGGCCCCTATGAATTTAAATTATAAAATGGAAAATTTCACAAGAAATTATAAATTGTTTTAAAGTACATATAAGAGCATTTCGCTCATGAAATATATTAAACACGTACAGCATACAGAAACTAAGCTTGGTGGAACTACCCCTTTAGTTGAAAAATAAGCAATTAACAGGTTGTGTTTGGAACTTTGCGTTGAAACTCTTTTTCAAATTTGTAATTACAATGTATTGAACTTTTACTGAATTGAACAATGGAAATTTGGAGAACTTTCTTCAGCCCAATTATGTGCCTTTCTAGTTGTACTCTTCCCAAGCACCGCTATGCTGATTGCTGTAATCATTGTCGGTCATTGTCATTTACATTTTACAAAACTTTGACACCTCATGTGAAAGCTGGTAATTATATGACCCTGGCAATATCTGCTTGAATGGCGCAGAAGCACCTTGGACAGCCTCCGTGTGCTTCCGATGAGCATTAGAACTAAATGTATATACGAAATAATTGTTTCCAGGCCATTTTGTTTAAGTCCTAATTAATATTTTTGCCTATTCACAGGTACTGAAAAAAGAGCCACATTTGGAGGTTAAAGCCAGTCCAAAGAAAGCCCCCGAACTGACCGTGGATCTTTTAGGGCTTGGTAAGTAATAAAATAATGAATTCTCTCCAATGTTACATTATAAACTGACTACAATAAAACCTTTGCAGACAGAACTATCGGTGCCTTTATCTTCCATATGACAACTGATATTGTTAGCAGAGATTGGAAATAGCATGATTAAGTCTGCTAAGGGCCCTCTGTAAAAGAAAATGTTTAATAAGGGGGCTTGTATCTGTCAGCAGTGCAGTATCCACCAAAATACTAGTAATGAGCTCCTTAGGGAGCAAAAGCTATCAAAGTGATCTTCAAAGACTTGCTGGATAATGACATTTCAACATTTAAATGTGAAAAAAAACCACTTTTTTTATTATTGTAAAGAGGTAAGATGTAAGGATGATTTCATTGTGCTTCCACACAATACATGTATTCAGTGCACCTCGCTAGGAAAATGGTGCTCACGTTGTATTGACTCAGTCCCATCTCTGAGTGATGTTATCTGTTTTCTCTGTAGATTTCCAGGCCCTTTTGATGATGGAATAGTTGGGATACTTTCATTGTAATTTAGTTTACCCTTTGTTATCCTTCTTGGCATTTGATATGTTGACTTGTAAGGAATATGTTGACTTGTATCTTGTTGGCAATATACACTGGTTGAAGAAGGTATGTATTATACCTCAAGACATGTCAGGTTTCTAACATATTGAAGTGTTTGTCGCTTTTATCTGTCTTTTTTTTTATTGAGAAAAGGACATGATGATCAATTTGTATATTCTAATATAATGCCATTATTGGCTGATAACAACTCTGATTCCAATGTTCTGGTAGGTTTTGGAGACTTTCCGTATCAGAGATAAGCCACTGATGACTGGTTCTATTATCTTCACCTATGACTATGATAAACCTATAACTCAACCCAGTAATACTGGGAACAATCCACATGCGACAGTCTGATCCATTCATTGATCACCATCTTGAACACTGGGAGGATTATAATAGTCCACCCTTTGGACAGTTTGAAACATGAGCATAAACGGACTAATTTTGCTAGTGTTGCAACTCCATGTTGGACACTTCAAATGTGGTTAGTGGTACCATCGGGAAAATGCCTATGAAGTCCATGAGAACAAAATGTTCCCAAGGAAGTAACAAGCTCTTGATGCCTTTTGTGGAATGTTTAGTAGGTTGTTGTTCCCTTATTCACATTCATATATTTTAACTTGTGTTTCAACTATTGACCATATGAAGTGAGGTAGTGCCAGGTCTATTTTTGTTAAAATGCTATTAATGACCTGCTCTGCCACCTCTATAACTGACCTATCCATTCAGCACCTACTATTACACTATTATATATTCTGTAATGACAATTTTGAAACCTGAAAATCTAGAATTTGACATTAGTCTCATTAAAAAAACACAGATCATGCGTTTAAAAAAAATGAAACCAGGTGGACTTACCCTATCGTCACATGGAATAACTTCATGTGTAAGAGCCGCTCAAGGGTTTGAAACATGATGTGTTGTATCCTCACCTCCACCCGCCATGTAAAAATAGTAATTTAATAAAGGAGATTACACCTCATAGGATTGTTGCCATATTCATTCTTGCCAATAGATTAAGCCGGTCTGCCAGTTTCTTTTATAAAAATATTGTCAATGTTGCCAGTACAAGATACTAGTAGTCAATCCCAAACTCTCTGTACCATAGGCATATCAGTGGATTCACAATATGTTCGTAGAACAAAATGAGTTAAAACCTACTGATACTGCCGTACTTTGGTATTTGTACATTTATGTAATTGTGAAGAGAGGAGCAAATAATATATATATCTTTTTAACTAGACTCCCACGCAACAGCTATTTCAGCTATAATATTATTTAGCTTAGTAAATATAATGCTTTTACTATTAAAGAGGCTAAAAGCCAGATTGCTTGAATGAGGGAATGCTGGCATCTTCACACTCTATTTAAGTATCGTGTCGTATAGGCTTATAGTTACATTACATTACCATTTATTTATATAGCGCCAACAAATTTACACAGCGCTTAGTACAGAGTATAAGGGAATTACAAACAAAATTAGACAAAACATTTTCAGATTAAAACATGAGGTAGAGGGCCCTGCTCGCAAGCTTACATTCTAGTTGCTCCCTATATATGGCCTTTGTAGCCCTTTTTTCCATGTTTAGTTGCCTTGAAGCATTTTTCTCATAACACAACAGCTGAAGGCAATACCCTAAGCTGTCATGAAGGCGGCCCAGAGTAGCAACATTTCTTAAAGCCTCCGGCACATTATGGTTGCTTAGGGCTCTGGAGATAAACACTCTTGCTGCCCTCCTCCTGTACGTTTTGTAGCCTAGTTGCAGATTATACTATGTAAGTTAGGCACTTTTAATTACACATAATGTATGTGGGTTTTTTTATGCATGTTTTTTTTTTTCTTTTAATCAGTTTATAATTTCCCGATAGAAAATTCTCTCCCAGTAGCAAACATGAATATTACCGTATTTGCTCGATTATAAGACGACCCTGATTATAAGACGACCCCCCAAACTTTGGATATTCCTTTAGGAAAAAAACTAAAAGCCTGAATATAAGACTACCCTATAGGAAAAAAGTTGAAATTGTATATATTGACATGTAAATTGCTTTTTTAATAAATTATATCATCAAAAAATGCATTTCTTGTTTTTATTTCCTTTTATGTGCCAATGCTGCCTCCCTCTTTCCCTTGTCCCCAGCTTTCTCTCCCCTCCCCCTTAGTGTTGTCTCTCTCTCCCCCTACCTTCCCTTCCCCTCCCTCCCCTTGTTGCTCTGGTTCCCCCCTCCCTCCCCTTGTTGCTCTGGTTTCCCCCTCCCTCCCCTTGTTGCTCTGGTTTCCCCCTCCCTCCCCTTGTTGCTCTGGTGCCCCCTCCCTCCCTCCCTCCCCTTGTTGCTCTGGTGCCCCCTCCCTCCTCCCTCCCCTTGTTGCTCTGGTGCCCCCTCCCTCCCTCCTCCCTCCCCTTGTTGCTCTGGTACGATACGTGCAGACATCCTCCATGCTGCCCGACACCTCCGTCTATTATGACTGACAGCTGTCATAATAGATGGAGGTGTCGGGCAGCATGGAGGATGTCTGCACGTATCGTGCAGACATCCCCCAGCTGCCCGATTTACCCTGGTGGCTAGTGGGGCAGCAGAGGAGGTCTGCGCGATGAGCGCAGACTCCCCTGCTGCCGCCCGGCACGCTCGCCGGGACTTCTGTGACGAAAGCGGAAGTACCTGGCTTCATCATAGAAGCCCCGGCGGTCGTGCCGGGCGGAAGCAGGGGAGTCTGCGCTCATCGCTCTGCTGGGGACCTGGATCCATGTCTTATAATCTGACCTCAATTTGAGGTCAGATTATAAGAGACCTCGATTATAAGACGAGGGTAACTTTTCAGAAAAAAAAATCTGAAAAAAACCTCGTCTTATAATCGAGCAAATACGGTAGTTAGACGGTTTTACATAGTCTCCATTAAATTTTATGGTGGTTTATTGTTTTTGTGGAACACCTGTGTATTCTGAACGATGGAAAGACGGAGGGGGACGGACGGACAGACTGCCTGTTGGTCAATTTGAATACCGCAATTAGAACTTCCCAAATCACAAGCAGTATATTGTATACCCTTCTGGCAAGTGAAGTGTTAATTATTTTGACTTTGAAGACTTTTTTTCAGATACTCCCTGTTGGATATCAGAACTTTGTACCGTGAGCGGTATTGTTAGGGTTCTATGAAAGGGCGAAACATTTTAAAATTTTCCATTAGTCAAAAAGTTTGATATTTCATGTACCCAAACTATATATCTATTTTATTCCATAAATATTTTTTTTTCCTTCACGTGGGTAATTGATTTTCAGGCACTTGCAGCTTTGATCAAGATATGAGCTCTTAACTGCAAAAATCTTTTTAGAAAGTGAGCCTTTTACCAATGTGTTACTGAGAATTCTTCAAAGGTAAAAGTTAAAAGCTATAGATCCATTTCAGAAGACATAATATTTCACTTTTCGATTTGTAACTTGAGCTTATACATTATTTATAGATTATTTTATTTTTTATTTTTTTTATTACATATTTAAAGTCCTACACTGTAGTTTAAAGGTGCATTAACACTTTGTCTTCCTTGGGAAAGTCAGATTTGCTGTTTGCTCAATGGAAGAGGTGGTGTCTGTGCTCATTTGAGATGTCACTGTACCACCAGGGATCAAGGTTCCCTCCTTCAAAAGGGGAAGGCAAGAGGGACCTCTTAGCATTCGAGTAAGGGTTAGAATTAGGGTTAACATGCAAACAAATGTAAACATGGCATATTTTCTAAACTCAGGACAATTAAAAAGGAATTAGAACGATTTATAATTGTGTAAAAATAAATTCAGGTCAAATTTAGAAAGTGTTTGTTTTTTTTTAATGAATTTTTTTACAATGAATGATAAGATATGATGAAAATAATGGTGTCTTAAGAAAGCCCTACAAATGTCAAACAAAACAGTATTTAGTGTGTAGGTACATTAAAGGAGAAACATTTAAATTACAGCTAATACAAAAACCGCAGAAGTCAAAAAACAACTTCTGCCCTTAAGGGGTTAATGCGCAGGGGAGGGCTGGCAGCCTTAGGCCTGGGGGGCAAATCCAGTCAAGTGGCCCATTGCACCACCGAATCGTCTCCCCATTCACAGCCATCTTTTCCTTGTTTTATAACCAAGATTTTATATGCCAAGATTATGCCCCCTCAATATGCCATGATTATGCACCCTCAATATGCCAGGATTTTCCCCTTAATATGCCAGGATTTTCCCCTCAATATACCAGGATTTTGCCCCTCAATATGCCAGGATTTTGCCACCATATTGAGTACTTACCTCCTTGCTGCGGCTCTGTCTCCGTCTCCCGGTGCTCTCATCTGCCCGTCAAGCGTCTTCAGGAAAGTTTGTTTAAACTTTTTTTTTCAACAAACTTTATTGAATGCGCATTGGCTGGAAGGGAGCGCAGAATGCTTCCCTCACAGCCATGGACCTGCAGCACCGGGGGACAGCAGCAAGGATGTAAGTACTGGGAAAGTGTGGAGGATTTTTTTTTTTTCCTGGCATGACCCGGGCCCGGAACACCAGTATCAACCGTCACCCCTTGATGGCGGGCCTGGCCAGCGGGGCTCAAGAGGCAGCTGCCCCAGGCCGGCCCTGTAATTCCTGGGGCGCCCAGCGTTAAAGACGGCCCAGCGGCCGTTTTTAGCATGCATTAGGGCGGCCTGGGGGGCAATTGCTTCCCCGGCCCAGCCCGCCCCTGTTAATGCGGGAGGGGAAGGGCTGCAGAGAGCCCTGTCATGATCTGTGATAGCCAGGGAACTCACCTTAGCGCTTTCCCTTAAAGTTTTGGAGATATTCTTAATGGCAGGTTTGTACTTTGTCTTTAATTTATTTTTTTTAACATACTACTTACGATCATTCACTCTGCTTTGTCTTTGACTGTGAGCTCATATTGTGCATAGCTGCCAACAGTCCTGTTCTTTGGGGTCCTGGCTTGTCAAATTTTGGCCTGTCCCACTGTTAGCTATACAAAGTACAGTTGCCTGTAAACTGTCTATGCGACTTGCATAGTCTAAATGTGCAAGAAGTAAGCTCTAGATGCATGGTACCTCAATCTTGCCACTTTGACTCTGCAACATTGGATGTATTGTGTATTTTTAAATTGTTTTGAAGATATGTATTTGTATAATACAGGAATTTTTATTGCAGGCAGGCTACCTGCTTTTGTCTTGCAGATGGTTAGATTGAATGCAGAGATTCCCATCAGACTGCTCAAAGTATCCTGAAGCAGTTATCCATAAATAATGAATACATTATTTGTTTATTGTTTGTGCTTCATCCATTTTAGTTTTTAAAGACTAACCAATATATAGAACAGTGAGTGGTCTAGTCTGATGTGTTTCGTGCTCACAGCACTTATTCACAGGCTGCTTACAGTAATGTGATGGCTGAGGGACTTGGGGGAACGATGCTTACTAATCAATAATGTATTGTTGCCTCTAATATTCTTGTTCAAGTCTGGCAGAGAATTTGACTGTTATCTGACACGCTATAAACTATTGTCTTGTACAATCTCTTTTGAGATACATTTAACACACAGTGTCTAGGACAGAGCACATCAGTTTTCAGTATGGGCTTGCTATCCTTAACAGGTTTGTTTTAGAAAACACAAGATGCTGTGTGAATATTTCATTCATCCACCTCCATATCCGGAGTTATTAAAAGACAATGCAGACGCTTTGAAAAAAAAATCTGGATAATGAAATCCTAATAATATATTTGCATTTATATAGTGTGTTCTGTCTGAGGATTTACAAGCTCTTCAGAGACAATTTCCACATGAATATTATTTTCCATTTATAATAGTTCTTTAAATAATGCACGTAATTGGCTGAAGAGCACTTTACATGTAGTGATATTTTAAATATATCGGGTTCTTTGCCTTGTGCTTTCATTTGTGCTGCAGTTGACATGGAAACTCTAATCTTTTTGTGATGGCTCTACAGTCAAGTACATGTCATTTATATATATAAAAAAAAAGTGTGTTTATTTCCCCCACCACACAACTACCAAATATTATAAGAAAAAAAAGAGGGCAGAATTATTTTTTTTTTCTTCTTCAAATTCCTTCCATCTTTTATTTAGTTCCTTTTTTTCTTTCTTTTAGTTATGTTTTCTTTCTTTCTCTCGTTTTTCATTTAGTTCCTTTTCTAGAATTCTTTTATATTGTAATCAAGACGGTGCAAACATTGGTTCATTAAAGGAAGTGATGGGTAGAATGGTTGAACCTGATGGGCTTAGGTTTGATTTTCAGCCTAAATTACTATTTTACTATGTGTCCCCTTTCCCCAAGTAAACCAAACGTGTATCTTTAGAGATACAAACAGGTTTACTCTTGGCTCTATCTTAGCCGTACATAGTTGGTCAGAGCTCGTCTGGGGCCTGAATCGTGCTGTTCAGGGTCTCTCGTTTTGTATACAGAGTATTTTTTACATGTGATCAGCAGACGGGACCAGTTTAAGTTCCCCTTTGCTGATACCATGTAAAAGCAACACTCTCTCTGCACTGGGCTCGAGTGGGCCCAGCTCATGGCTTAATCACAGTGTGCTCCATCTAGAAAAGATCAGTTCCTCGTATTGTTCCTTTTTTCTCAGAGCCCCTCACTTCGGGCCAGCCCTTGCAAAGCTCACAGTGACCCTGGAGGCATTCAGGCAATGGCGGCACTTTGCTGAAATTGCATTTCTTGGCATTGATCTTTTTTATTTTTTTTGGTCTATTATGATAAATGTAATGTTTAACTTTTCTTTTAATCCTGTGGGTGAGCTCTTTTAAAATAACATTATTATATACATAAGCACATCTTGGGCCAGTCATGCCCTCACTGTGGGCAGGCCCCAGTGTGTATCCATTTGCTATGCTATAAACCTGCTGTCAGTTCAAAGGATCCACCCAGTCCAAGAACTGCCTTGATTGGGCCTGTTTACCTAAATGAACATGATAAGTAGTTAAAATGTATTTTATTCTAATAATAATTTATCATAATAGTCGATAGTGGGACCAGGGCCAGAATTATTTTTTTCTTTTTATAAATTTGTTTTTAATACCAGAGGCTGATACCAGTAAGGGTTGTACAATGTTACTGTGCTGAGATTGTGCACTTTCTCTTGCAAGTGACATCCTATCATGGTTCTTCTTGCTGTATTGCTCATTTTCAGATCCAAATAATAATCTAAGATAGTAATCCAAAAGCAGATTGTTTAGAAATTCAGCAATGTCAAAGTAACCCTCCAATCAAGCTTTTTGAATTGCACGTACATACCTCCTAACTTTGCCCCCCCGGTGAATCGGGACACCGGGGGGGGGGGGGGGGAGTCTGGGCAGGGAGGGGGACACAGGCGGCGGGTCTGGGGAGGGGGTGTCAGTGCTTCTGCTCGTGTGTGGTAACACTGTCACCCATATTTGATCCTGGCTTCTGAAGCCAGGATCACTACTGCGCATGCGCACAAAGCTGTGCACTCCCAGTAAGCATTCTCTGGTGTCTGGGACACCGGATTGAGGTCCGCTGTCCCATTGAGCTTTACCTCTATTGGGACATGGATCCCAAATCGGCACTGTCCCACGCAAAGTGGGACAGTTGGGAGGTATGCACGTATTGCATTGTGAAACGTGGGTGTTTAAGATAATTTATAAAAAATTGATTGCAGTCTAACCATATATATGTTAATGATCGCATACCCAGCTAGTCCTCCCTTAATTAATAGAAGCATGATTATTATATTTTTCTTCTTAGGTCATGGATCTTTCTGGTAATTTATTTTTTAGATTGGATGGATGTCGTAAATTAATTAACCAAGTTATATTTAATGCTGCTTTTGTTTATCTCAGTGTTTGGCCATTGCTGAAGAGGTAGGATTGATTGTTCCCCATTGAGGACTTTTAATGGTAATTTCTATATGAGCATATGCCTTAGACGTGGTGAGGAGACCTTTTTCTCCCAAACAGACTATATCCAGACTGGCCATTTTATATGAAAGATCCCCAAAAGCCCTAATACAATGTGTAAAACCTGCTGGTTATTTGCTATGAACTATATTATAGAAGTTTTGATTTTTGCTGTTAGAGAATATCTTCCTCCCTTCCTACCTTTTTACTTTTTTTTAATGTAATATTATTCCCTCGTGAACGGCACCAGGAGACAAATAAATAAATTCTGTAGGTCACAGAAATATGCAAAAAGAAGTTATATGCACACCAAGCAAAAAACGCACATTTAAATAGTAAAAATGCACATTTTTGGAGACTGTGCAGAATTGTGACCCAAAGTTAATGCCAGGTTATTTATTAATCCCTCTAATTGCACCTGATAGCATTTTGAACCTCACAAGAATGATACAAGCAGATTTTAAATAGGTAGCAAAGATACCAAATGAGTGTAAATAATGTAGCTAAAAATTTCAGTTCATGAAATTTTACCAAATTAAACACACTGAAAAAGAAATGGAATTATTATTCATTGTATCCATTTTGTAAAAGGCACATAGCCTTCTTATAAGACTGGCAATTTGGGAAGCCACATTGTCCAAAGCCCTCCATCAAATGAAGTTCAGCTTCCCCAATAAACAAGCTTGGGAGACGGTGCCGGCACTTGAGGAAAAAGATAGTAGTAGTGGTACAAATATACAATGGTAGGTAGCGTAAAAAAAGAACAATTTAATGAGGTAAGTAACTACAATAAAATGCAAAGCATAAGATCAACGACATATAAACTATATTGAGAAATATGGTGTTAAAAAAACAGGGTGGGTGTCCTTATGCGTTTAGCCGTCTGACTTCGTCCCGCTTGTAAGATGGCCACTATTCAATAGTTGCAGAATAGAGTGATTTTCAAGGTAAAGTAATTTTCAAGGTACGAATTTCACATGTGAGGCAAGTAGGGACAGACGTTTTGTTCAGCTTTTCAAAAAAATCTTTGTTTTTCAAACAGAGTCAATGGACCCATAGGATAGTCTGGTAAAGGAATTAGAACTGGCAAGCTTCCTGTGAAAAGACAGAGATCTGTCGGTGGTTATTGGCATAGAGCAGGGGTGTCCAAGTTTGTTCTGCAGTGTCCCACTTCACCACAAATGTATTTGTGCGTGGGCCGCATTCATGTTTCATTGAAGAAAATATAAATAAATATATATATATGTTTGTCCCCCTCCTTGCTAGTTTACCTTTTATCTGCAGGGAGGGGGTTTGTGGCACCTGCTGCTGCCTCTGCTGCTACCCTCTCAGCAAAGTAATATTATGTTTCTGACCACAAAAAATATTAAATATTTCCAGCCTTTTGAAAAGTTTGAGGTGGACCCATATATATGTATAAAACTAGTTGCATTTATACTTATATGAACGTTTTAATATTATATTCAACTATTTTTATATGTAATAAAATTTGGATTGAAAAATTGTTAATTTCTTATTTTTATCCCTTCCTCTGCACCCGCATTGCAGCTAAAGAACTTAACACAATGCCATACAGCACTTGGCACCCACACGTTTTGGCATGCCACAGTGTCAATTTGCCCCCCAGAACACTCCACAGTGTCACTTTGTCTCATATTACATGTTATTTTGCCTCACAGAACATGCCACAGCATCCCTTTGGCCACAGTCAATTTTCCCATTAATATGCCACTATTAGCCTGGCCATTAATATGCCACAGTCTGATTGCCCAGTAATATGTCACAGCCTGATTGCCCAGTAATATGTCACAGCCTGATTGCCCAGTAATATGTCACAGCCTGATTGCCCAGTAACATGCCCCAACCTGATTGCCCAGTAACATGCCCCGGCCAGATTGCCCAGTAACATGCCCCAGCCTGATTGCCCAGTAACATGCCCCGGCCTGATTGTCCAGTAACATGCCACAGTCTGATTGCCCAGTAATATGCCACCACCGTCCTCCCCCCTTCCCCAGTACACACCTGCTCCATGTCCCTTGCTGTTTCCTACGTGAACCTGCAATGACATCTTTGTTTGTTTTTTAATTTAAAAAAAGTCACCTGCTCAGTTCAGTCTGTGTGAGCTGAGCTCACATCAGCCTGCGTTACCAGCCCTGTCACACGCGTCATGCCTGCTACCAGCAGACGCTTGTGGCTGGGCTTGCTAATGCAGGCTGATGTGAGCTCAGGTCACATTGCCGGGATTGTCCCGTGGATGAGAATTCCCCAGGACACTGTCCCGGCAAAAACTGGGCAGTTGGCAACTATGCTCTAGGACCTGTACTTTGGCTAGTACTTTTTAAATATATTTGAAAACCTTACAAGTTTCATGTAATCATTTGGTTTCCTTGCTGATAGAGAAAAAATAATTATCTCTCCGAAAGAATAAAAACAAATGCCATTTAATGCTAAAAAAGGGTGTAACATATCTCCTAGGCTGTTGAATACAAAAGGCTGTGCCCAGTTAACTTAGTGAGGGCCCCGAAGAAAGTTATGCTCTAGGCAAGTGCTTAGTCTAGGCTAATAAGAAATTTTGCTTGTAAATGAAACATGTTGTTAATGTAAAAACAACATTTAATGGGTAATAAAAACCACCAGAAGGCCTACTATGTAATAACCTGAAAAAAGATTTTTAGGAAATCCATGTAAGTAAAAACTATTTGTATATTCACAAATAACTAGGTAACTAGATATAACATTGAAACCCTGCACTTTTTCTAAATGTTTTAAGTTGATCAGTGAACCACAGAATGGATGACAAGGTCTGCGTCAGGGAGGTATAAAAAAACTCACATTGTGCTTGTTCAGTAAATATTAATGATACTTACCTGAAACTTGCTTAAGCCTCCTCCAACATGGCTACTGAAACAAATGTGCACATAGTTCACTTGCACCCGAATGGAGAACTCTGTATATACATATGTATATAGGGGTGTGGAAATAAAAAGTTTAAAAAAAAACTTGTCCTATAGAATAAAAAGGTAACCCAATCTACTTGGCCCTCATGACACTCTTTTGTATTTGTCCTGATACCAAAAATCATTTTAATCAAAACCATATTTAAATAAGATCTTAATTAATAGCAACTTAGGAGACCTACCTAACAATATACTTAAAGGACAACTAAGCTTGAAACATGCAGGTATACTGTCTTAGGAACAGATTTCCTAATGAGAATTGTAGGGCATAGAACATCCTACAAGTGGAAACGGGTTAATATTGGATTATTTGTGATGTATAAAGTTTTACAGATTTTGCATGACCATTATATTTTAAAGAGTATTGGCACAGACATCAATCCAATACCTGAGCCAGTTTTCAATGGTACCCTTATGCTTGCGTGCTGCTTTAAACACAGCTTTTGATCAAAATATAAGGCAGAAATACAAAAAAATACAAAAAATGTCCACCTGCAGACACCAGGCAGTTTTGAAGTCATGTAATAGACAGCATGCTGAGGTAATTGAAGCTAAAATCGTTTGTAAATTCCTGCATGTTTCGGACAGATGAACACCAACCCAAAGGAGTAAAACACAATCATTATGTTCAGTTTGAAAGAGGACAGGCTAGAAGTGTGCCACCCCCACTTACAGGTAGCAGTTATTGTGGGTTTGTTCTTTTTAAATTGAGCAACATTTATAATGTGAAGATTTAAATTGCTACTAAACTTTAAAAATAACTGTTTCTTGTTTTAGTGAAGAAAAGATGAATTTAGATTTCCGCTTAGTATGTGGGTGAAATAACTTGTGCTTTTTATTTTTGTTCAGTAAATATTTTATTTATATACAAGTTATAATTGGATTAAATATTAAATGATTTAAAACCAAATTCATATATAAATAATTAAGTATTAAAATATACAAACAAGAAATAAAACATACAAAACATAAAAACACACAGAACAAAAAGACAGATATCTTTAAATATTTGTTTTTAATATTTTTATTTGACCTTTCACGTTTTACTTCTTCATCTCCTTCTTCCCCTTCAGTCTCTCCTAGTTTAAGACTCATTCCATTTTCCCTCTGACCCAGGACTATGCTGCTTTATGAAACAGACTGCCTCATCATTGAGGCCCTCCATTTTAGATTCAGTTGATAGATGCTAACTGGCTTTGTTTAAAGGGTTTGATCTAAAAACAAACTCTCACTGAAATTAAAGTGGGAGGAAGGTTTGCGATCTGTGCTTAAACTTCTCAAAGTATGTGTGTGATCTTCTGTCCCTGGCTTGTCTCACTCTCCTGATCCCGTGTCTTTATAATGCATAAACAGGGCCAAACATGGTAGGTTTCTCCTGCAAAAAAAGATTTAACTACTACCTGGAGAAAGGTACGAGAATTAACCCTTTTGATAATGTAAGATTAAATGGACTGTCTGGTGCCCCAAATGCATCTTCCAAATGTTAATGCATATTAAAGTACTTTACAATGCATATTTTGTATTGCTTAAAGTATGAAAATCTTACACTATTTCTCTAATGATGTCATCAGACAATATATTGCACTATTAAGAGACGAGGTTACTTAGATTCCGTACAATGCGTTCTATTCCACCAGTAGAGGAAGTAAATAATGGAAACAAAACTGCTACATCCTCAGTACCTACACACAATCAGTGTGGCAGTACCTGTTGGATAGGATGCAGGGGAGGGCTTGAGTAGAATATTAAAAATGTGATTTATTTGTTTACTGTCCATTTAAGACTTTGAGATGAAATGTTCATCTCCACTCACTCTTTAGTGAACAGCTTCCTATCTTTTGAGTGGCTCTTTCAGATGGAACTTTGTTCAAATGATTGTAAAGTGGTGACCTAGCTTACAAACGTGTGTTGGCACACATTTTGTTAAAAATAGTGTATTTTGTAATTCCTAATGTAGTCTAAAAAGTTGACAAAAATATAGTATTCTGGAAGTGCAGACCCTATTAAACAATGATGTAAAATAAAGGTTATAAAAGCCTGGAAGCCATCTTAGGTAATTTCAGCTCTTCTTTAATTGGAGGGAAAAGTCTAATCTGAAACTAACCATGGAAATAAAAACTTGGCAAAACCATTGTTCAGTTTAATGCATGTAAATACCACACTCTATTTGTGCCATTCTTGTGAAAAGATGACTGCTGCTTTAAATGTGAAGTCTATTCTGAGCCATTTTCCTGCCTGCTCACTGCTATAACATCTCAAGTGACAAATCTGAAGTTTGACTGTGAGCTTATCAGGTATAAATGTATTCACTTTAAAAGGCAAGCAATGCCCAAAATGTTAATATATTCGTTGATGGACTTTAAAAAATTGCACGCAAATGGAACCACTGTATACACACGCATTGAAATGTGTGAGCGGAGGCATGCAAATAAAATGTCAAGACCTTTTACAAATCAAATGGGCTTCATTCAGACTAACAGTCAATTAGTTTGAGAAAATGTTTTCCCTGCATGCGTGTCTGGCCGTCCAGGTGTTTTTCCTGAGGCTGGATCCCAAAGGGGTTTAATATGGCCCCTGACATCGGCAGTGAATAAAATTAGGCAAAATCAGAAATGAGCTGCTCCCAGGAGCCGCAGCAGGTTTCCCACATGACCTTCATGCAGTGCTATGCGAGATTCAGACAGGTTAGCTCATTAGACAAGCACCTTCACTTTCTGGCACCGAATCAGTGACGTCCAAGCTTACACTGTGTGTTCCATCTCTGCTAATGAGTGAGGTAGACCAGACCACAAGAATACTTGTAACGAGTTGAGTCATCATCTTACCAATGCATCATTTAAACGCCAATGAATACATTGTAACCACAGCAATGTAGAAATATGGAGAGAGAGAACTGCATTAAAATTAATGATTTGATCTGGTTCTAGGTTCACGTACACCACCCAAACACCACCCTGCTGTTACCGGCATTTTTATTACAAGTTGTACACAGAGTAAGGTTTCCAGAGAGGGTTAATAACATGTTTAAATTGCACATAATGGTCTAGCTAATGTTTGTATGCAGATTTTGTGTTAATGGATTCATTTTGAGCCAAAAGACTTATGACTGACTGATCAGCATGTCAAATGTAGGCCAAACACATCGCCAGTGCCAAGGTTAGCTATCACTGTGCTTGACTGAAGAATGTTTACCTGCAGCACCTGCCCTGGTTGTGCTACAATTTGCACAGCAATCCAGTGAAGGTTTTGTATGCATATTGGTTTATATCTGTCTAAACCACATGCAAAACATTTATGTCTGATGGATGAAATGTTCCTGTTTTGGGTCCATCCTGTTACATGTGTCCATTGCTTTAAAAGATTCACAGGCACTGATCTAGAGTACCTGTTGGTATATTGGAGCATATGGCAACGTTAATCTATCCACATTTCTACTTGCTCATTTTAGTGACTGGAAGGGGCATTTCCATATACCTTATTTTCTTAATGTTGAGAGCATGTTTCTAAAATGTGAAATTAATATATATTTTTTTGTTTTACATTGAAGATAATTTCACAGGGCCCTTTAGTTTCACTGGTGTCCTGTATAGATGGCTTGGAGACCTAGGCAGCACTGCTTTTATAGCTACTGCAATAAATCAATTATACATATCCTATATCAGGACTAGGCTACCTTTGGCACTCCAAATGTTGTAGACTAAATCTCCCATAATGCTCTTACTGTCATAATACAGGAAAAGCATCAAGGGAAATGTACATCTGGAGTGCCGAAGACTGCTTACCCCTGCTATATAGTATAGTAAATTATATACCAGATTGTACCCTGCCATCATGGTAATATAAAATGTATAATCCTGAGTTAAGATCAGTTTCATCTAGGGAAGATGAACATATAGAAATAAAGCAAATTACACCATTATGATTTACTGACCTTGCTGTATGAATGACATTCAGGTAATAAGCGGTTTGTGTCAATAGATTGTGGAGTACTTGGTATAGTTGTAGGTAAAATAACCTTTTAAATATGTTCTTTCCATTATTGAGAAGTTCAGATCTCTAGTTATATAAACCTTATAGATGAGTTATTATTCTGATCAGGGCCGGCGCCACCAGTAAGGCGACCTAGGCAGCTGCCTAGGGCGCATCTTAGCTGGGGGCGCCGGAACCCTGCTTTAAAAAAAATCCCTCCCCCTTACTTACCTCCTCGCTGCTGCTCTGTCTCCGGTGCAGGTCCGTGGCTGTGAAGGAAGCGTTGTGCGCTCCCCTCCAGCCAATGCGCATTCAATAAGTTTTTTTAAAACAAACTTTATTGAATGCGCATTGGCTGGAGCGGAGCGCACGACACTTGCCTCACAGCCACGGACCTCCACCGGAGACAGAGCAGCAGAGAGGAGGTAAGTAAGGGGAAAAGTGACAGGATCCTGGCATATTGTGTGGCATAATAATGATTATTATGCCACACAATATGCCAGGATTTAGGATTATTAATAATCCTGGCATATTGTGGGGGAAAGTCCTGGCATATTGGGTGGCTAAGTCCTGGCATATTGGAGGGGGAAATCCTGGCATATTGGGTGGCTACGTCCTGGCATATTGGGGGGGGGGGGGGGGGGAATCCTGGCATATTGGGGGGGGGGAAATCCTGGCATATTGAGGGGCATAATCCTGGGATAATGAGGGGCATAATCCTGGGACATTGAGGGACATAATCCTGGGATATTGAGGGGCATAATCCTGGGATATTGAGGGGCATAATCCTGGCATATTGAGGGGCATAATCCTGGCATATTGTGGGGGAAAGTCCTGGCATATTGGGTGGCTAAGTCCTGGGATAATGAGGGGCATAATCCTGGGATATTGAGGGGAATAATAATATGATAATGTGGGGGGGGGGGGCAATTTTTATTTTGCCTAGGGCGGCAAAAATCCTTGCACCGGCCCTGATTCTGATCATGTGAGAATATTATAACTTGAAAATTTCCCATTAGCATGTTGTGGGTGCCAGCTGAGGAGCTGTGCCATAGAGCTCGGGAGAGACACCTCATCCTGTCATGCTCTCTGACAGGTTGTCAAGACTTTACAAGATCTTGATAAGTACAGTGGAACATGACAGATCTTTGTCATATGAAGCTTGAATTTAGAGGAATTCTGCAAGTTTGAAGTGTGTATTTCAGCTCTTTCAAGTTTCTGCAGTTAATCTGGAAATTTGTTATATTAGTGGTACATTTCCCTGATGCTCTGATCTTTTCTGAGTAAGCATGCTGGTGCTGGATGTGCTATTGCTAGTCACTAAATATACTGTTGTTGCCACATAATACAGCATGTTTCTGATAAGAAATAAATAGGAGGAGTGATAAAACGGAGTATATAATGCAATAATAAAAAATGAAATCCTAATTACATGCAACTAATGTTAAAATCTCCATCTTGTTTTACAAAAAGGATAGATGTACTGATTGCTCTCTTTTGGTGTCCCTGTACAAGAGCCTAAGGAAAAAGCTTCGAAGGGACACTACCACTTACATAAGATGTAACTAGATTACCTGTGCATTTAAAACATATGCATAAATAAGACATATGCCACTTGGTTTTTTTTTCTCTATGCTTGAATTAATTGCATTTAAAAGTAAAAATAAAATTACGTGTTTATCTCCAGCATCCATTTTGAGAATTTTACCCATGAGGCAACCTTCTCCAAAATCTTCCAGCAAGTTCCACTTTACAGCTGTGGCCAGAGCCTGCATGATGATTTCATAAGATACACCCTTGCTCTCCTACTGGCTTCTGTGTATCATAGTGGGCAAGACTAGATGGCTGTGTACACATATTTTTTTTTTACCTGCCTTCCAACACAGAAAGCAGATTGACCTGATGAAACAGGATCATAACTCTGACCGCTTGTGATGTAATAGTTACATTACCCTCCCATTCAATGCAAGTCTATGATCAAAATTCTGACTTATAGACTGTGTCCCAAGCCCCAAAGTGAGATACTAGTGCTGTAAAGTGTGGCACCCAAAAACACTATATTTCACAAAATGGTGGCACCCAGTCACACTTGTTTAGTAAAATATTTCATAAAATAAACTTGCATAACAAAAACAAAAGATATATATCTGAATTGAACAATGCAAAATTTGGTGTGAGTGTCCCTTTAAGATTATTGCATAAGAGCCAGTAAGTCAGTCGGCTTCTTGTTTTAATGGGAGATAACATATGAACGGTTAATAATCTTTGCTTTATATTTCTTAGCTAGTGATTTGAGTTGTGACAATATTCTCATCACCGCTTGAAAATTTAAATATACTTAAATGTCATTTAGCACACCTGTTCCATACTTACAAATGTGTTAAGGACCAAGTTTATCCCAGGATTCTAAATGAGTTTTTTTTTTCCGTAGCTCATAGATCTTCATTCCTTTGTTTCAAATTCTTACTTTTTTGTAGAAAGTGTTTTTTCTAAAGTGCTTTTATTTTCTGCTAAATGGAGCCATTTCTGTTGTCTAAATCCCCATTCCATACTTACTGAAATTGCATGTTTTATATCGCTCCACTGAAAATGCCAAGTGGAATGCTAGAAAGCGTAAATAGCTTGCAAGTCATTTCAGAGTGAATTATGCAAAACAAATATTTCAAAATCGCTTTCCAGCCCATTGTGCTGTGTTTTATGGCATGTTGCGGAGTGCAGTTCTACATGATTACCTGTCTTATACTGCACTTTATGCTACTTTTGTGGCTCTAACATTATAAGAAATGTTGATTTGCCTCTTGAAAATTGAAACATCATGGGCTTATTTCCTGCTGTTTCTGCTATCTGGCTGATATTCTCAGGATCATTGAGTTGTCCCTTTTGTTAGCAGGTGAGTTAAAGCAGATGAATGGTATAAGGTCAGTAAGTGGACATTAGGAGGTAAATCTATGGCAGAGATTTGCACATACACCTCTGTAGGAAACCTCATTTTTCTAAAAGAAAGATTAATGTTGGGAAATTCTTTATTTTAAAGGCCTTTTCTTTACACACTCAATCTACCTCCAGAAAATGGAAGCCTTTAGAAAAATGTCCTAACCTTGGAAAGTTAAAACATTCTGTAATCTTAGAATTCCTCTGTATGGTAAATGTGGCATCTCTTTAGCGAGTTGAAAGC